>JAJHZJ010000696.1:2286273-2953532 GCA_023548195.1 Bettongia penicillata ogilbyi
AAGTGCTAGATGCTTTTTGCTGAATTGAAATTCATTGAATCCTATTTTCTTGGAGATGGAAATTTCAGTTATTTATGGAGTAGATTTTTGGATTAGATTATGGTAGACTCTGAAGCTTCTTACTATTCCTTCCATGCTTTCAGTATTAGCCATAAAGAAGAAAATATAGAATAATACATGAGTGTTTGAACTTTGAAAGCATTTTTCAATGAATTTTAATAAATTCATGATTTCTAAACTGAGACTTATTCCTATATTCAAAAGCAATTTTTCAATCTGTTTAGCTCTGTTCTAAGTTATGTAGATACGATATTTCCAGAAGAAAAAAAAAGATCATCATGGACCAGGGTAGTTCGTAGTATAGTAGGCTTAAGAGTTAGAGGAATCTGCTCCATGTTATAGTTGAGGAAACTCTGACCCAAACAGGGGAAATGATTTGTCTAAGGTCACACAGATGGTCAATGACAGAGTCAAGATCAAGTCTCCTGACTCCAAATCTAGCATGCCTTCCATGACATCAAGCAAACAATCAATCAATGATTCAACAAGATGTCATAAAATGTTTGTTATATACCAGGCACCTCACTAGGCACTCAGAATACAAAGGCTGAACTGAAACAGTTTCTATTCTTCCAGAGCTTGAGGGAGGTACAACATGTATATAAATAAGCTCATAAAAATAATCTAAGATCAATTTAGGGTGGAGGGCACTAGCAGTTGCAGAAATCAGGAAAGTTATTGCATAGGGGATGATATTTTGGCAGTTTTTAACAAAACAAAGTCTTCTAAGAGGTGGAAGTGATGAGGCAGTGCATTCTAGGCGTAGGGAATTGCCAGTGGAAAGACGTGCAGATGTCTTGTGGGGAGTGTCATGTGTGAGCAACAGGAGGAAGCCTGGTTTGTCTGAACATGGAACGCAGGACGGACAGTCAAGTATAATGAGACTGAAAAAGACAGATTGCATCCAGGCTATAAAGACCTTTAAATGTCAAGAGAGGAACTTTTCTTTGATCCAAGAGCAATAGGCACTGAAGTTTACTGAGTAGGAAAGTGACATGGTCACATGCCCCTCAGGAAAAATGACTTTAGCAACTTCATGGAGGATGGATTGTAGAGGGGAGATTTGAGGCGGGAGTAATTATAGTTAGGAGCCCATTGCAAGAGTTATGATGGTAGCCTCATTAGAGAAGATGAGGGAAAACTGAATATATGTTGACAAATGTATTTATATATTTTTTCCCCAAGGGTTGTTTTGTTTGCAGCCCAAAAGGTTCAATTTGTTACCTCGTTTTTCCATTTCCTTAATGATAGTATTTGTTATTTTTAAAGTTTATTATTTAACCAAGTAGTTCTTTAATATTAAATTAGTCTCCATTTGAGTTTCTATCCTTTCCTCAAAGTTCCTGGTGGTTTTGTGACATGGGAGAGAAAGGGCTGCATATGAGAGATGTTGTGAAGGTATAAATGACAAAGTCTGGAAATAGGTTTAAAATTTGCAGTGAAAGAGTGAGGGACCACAGATGGTTTTGGCAAGGATATTGAGCTGTTTTGTACATGTTGAGTTTGAGATGACAATGAGACTTCTGATTAAAGATATCCTAAAAGCACTTGGTGATGTGATATTAGAGCCCCGTAGAGAGTCTGGATAGATTGATCTGGGAATCATTTACATAGTTACGACAATTGAATACATGGGAAAGAATGAGATCAAAAAGTGAGAGAGAATAGAGGCAGAAGAGGACCCAGGACGTAATCTTGAGAGATTCTAATAGTTGGTGAACATGATCTGGATGGAGATTAGGTCAAAGAGTCTGAGAATAGTCAAATAGGGAGGAGCAGAAGCAGGAGATACTATTTAATATACTAACCCTAAATGCCCTAAATATCATGTTATATTATTCTACACTGGTATTATAAAGCCTAGAGAAGAGTATTTGGGAGCAAGTGATGATTGACAGGATGTAGAGAGATTAAGGAGAAGGAGAATGAAGAAAGGGCCATTCGATTGGAAGATTAAAAGATTATTGGTAATTTTGAAGAGTAGCTTGAGTTCATTAATGAAGACTGAAGCCACCTTAAAAAGATCTGAGAAGAGGACAAGAGCAGAAGTTGAAGCATCTAGTGTAGAAGGCTTTCTCAAGGATTTTAGCTGAGAATGGGAAGTGACACTGAAGGACAACCAGCAGGGGTGGTTGGATCAATGAATTTTTTTTCTTTTTGATGTGTAAGGCTTCAAGGAAGAAGCCAGTCATAAGGAGAGGTCAAAATTTAGAGAGAATAGGGATGATAGTGGTAACAATCACCTTTATAATCCAAAAAGGACAAGACCAAGGGTGCATAGGGAAGACTTTACGTTGGCAAAGAGAAGGGCCATCTCTTCATGCAAGACAGGAGTGAAGGAGAATATAGATTTCTTAATGATGTGATATGAGGAAGAGGGGACAAGAGGAAGCTGTCTTGATGCATGGCCTCTATTTTAGTGGTGAAGTATGGGGTGAGGGCCTTAAATGAGAGAATTCAAAGAGGGGACATCGTGCACCATCACTGCCAAATACAAAGTTGTACACATTAAAAAATGACAGTTTTGGCAATTTATAACATTAATTGTCTTTGAGGCACAGTACTTTGGCACCAAGATCAAATTCATAATGATATCTAATTGCTGAGTACCCATACAGAAAGTTTTAATCCGTTGGCTAGTGGGGCTCCTGCCTATGGAATGTGAATGAGTTGGGAAGGCCACTTGATCAGGGTATCCAATTACCAGATGTTCCTTTGCTCCACATTGCACACCCCCCCCACTGAAAACCATAAAGGTCATTTCAGTGTCATTTCAATCCATTTATTCCACCTAAAGCCAAATGTTGTAAGTCAGGCCTGATTCAGAGACACAGGTTCAAGTTTACAATGGGAATGAAATGAGATATACAGTATTATTGAACATCCAACAAAGAAGTTTTACAGTAGAATGGAAAGGACATTCCACAAGGACATAGTAGCAATAGTTTTCATGGCTCTGACTTGGCTCTAACATATGGTCAGCAGTATGTGTCAAACCCCCAGGAGCCCCTGAAGTCAAGTTTTGTACTTAAGCAATTGCTGGGTCCTTAGTTCCTTGGATAAATTAGATCTCTGTAATGGTATTATAAATGGGAACATCTTTCCCATTCATTAATAGATCCATGTTGACCTTCTTGGATCCATGGAAGCCTGAGTCACATGTGGTGGGATGAGCTTGCTGAATGGGTGGAACAGGAAGGGTGGAGCAGAACTGAGAGGAAGTTAGTCAATCTAGTCGGAGCTGGGAAGGACTCAGGCAGGCAGGGACAGCTTAGGCTCTTGAGTGTTTGTTTGTGGGAAGGTCCCAGCAGAAAATGGGGAGACTTGGGAATGACTTTGCCCCCTGTGGTGATAACCTGTATTGACTTCTTAGTTGCTATGAAGGATTTTGCTTTCTGCTTCTGGGATTTGACTTTCTGGTGTCTAAACGAACATTTTTCTTCCGCCATCTATATGAAGAGTCTGTTATACTTTGTGACTGAGAGCTACACTGGCGTATTCACAGTCACCGCCAGTGATGTGAATATTGCCTTGATGATACAGTCTCAAGGATGGTTTCATTACTTTTTTGTTTTAAAGACAGAAACACTAGATATGAGTTTTATCCACTAATAAATTAAAATTCATTCACAAACTTTTATTCTTTTGAATACTTTAAAAATGCAAAGCCCCTGAAGAAAGGGCTCCATCCAATTTTCAAATTCACACCTTTCCTCATCTTGACTAATCTGACAATCATAAAGTTATAATTTTCTTCATCAGATGCAGCTACATGAAGCTAATCATGAGGAGGTTCTTCCTAAGATATTTCTTGGTAAGGTTTTTCTTTTGAGAATTATTTCTCGGCTACAATTCTGATCTGATTTTTCATGCATTCAGTACGAACATTTCCTAGATTTTCCTCCCACAGTGTTCTCATTAACCTTAACCTTCTCCTGTAAGAAATTCACAAAAGAGAAAAAAAGATATGCAATTTTAAGGAAACTAACTGTAGATTATTCACTAGGGAAGGTGTAAAAATATCCAGAACCAAAGACTGAATCTTCCATTGCATTAATGAAGTGGAGGATAAATTTTCTAGTTGATCTCTAGTCTTCTTGTTTGTTAATGGTGCCATCTTGGACACTTGACATGAAGAGAGGCTGTTTCTTTACTTTTTAAGGCAAGAGCAGCCTAGTCTGAGTAGGGGGTAGATGTCACTGCTATGACATACATACTTGGTACATTTTAGTATAGACCAAATAGTACATGACATTTATATGGTTCTTTAAAGTTCATGAAGCCCTTAACATGAATTATCTCATTTGAGTTTCACAGTCCTAAGAGTAGTGACTCTAGATGTTACTACTTCTGTTTTAGAGATGAAAACGCTAAGGCATAGAGAGATTAAGCAACTTGTCCTTGCCCACATAGCTAGTAAATGTCAGAGGCAGGATCTGACATGAGGTCTTCTGACTTTCAGTGCAGTATTTTATTTTCTATACCAGCAGATTTAGCCCTTGAATTTGTTTTTGAAAAAAATGATTTCAATATAATTCATTTCCCTCGCATAGTCTTTCTTATATCTGCTTTGATGGAACAATGTAAGCAATGTTCTCTCAACTCCTCCCTTTCCATAGTACAATCTTTTGCTGGCCTAGAGGTTCCCTTGGATCTTTAAACTTGAAGGTCAATGAAATTCCCAGGCCTTTCCTGGTGGACTTCTAAGTCTTACTGCCTCATTATTTATTTCTTTTTGTCTTTAATACATTTTTATTTTATTAAATACTTGCCAATTATACTTAAACTTTATTTTTAAAACATTCATTTCTAAAGCTTTAGAGTTCCTAATTGTCTCTCTCTCCTTCCTATACCTTCCCTACACCTTAACAGGCAAGCAGTATGATATCAATAATACATGTGAAGACATACAAAACGTATTTCCATGTTAATCATATTGCAAACACACACACACACATACTAGCATGCACAAACAAGAAAAATAAAATGGAAAAAAAGTATGCTTTTGTTCGCACTCAGAGTTCATGAGTTCTCTGGAGATGGATAGCATTTTTGTCATAGGTCTTTTGGAATTGTCTTGGATCATTACCTTGACCAGAGTAGCTAAGTCTTTCAGAGTTGATCATCATTAAAAATATTTTGATGACTGTGTATAATGTTCTTCTGGTTCTGCTCACTTCAATTTGCATCAGCTCATATAAGACTTCCTAGATTTTTCTGAAACTTTCCTGCTTGCCATTTCTTATAGTACAATAATATTCTATCATAATCATATACAACAACTTATTCAGCCATTTCCCAATTGATAGACGTCTTCTCAATTTCCAATTTTTTGCCACCACAGAAAGTTGCTCTAAATAAATAATTAATACACCCATATATACATGTATTTTACAAATAAGTACCTTTCCCTTTTTTGTCTCTTTGAATTCCTGATCTTTTACTTGTGAGGCTGATATCTTTCCCTAAATGTAAGACTTTCCCTTGAATTTAAGCACTAAATTTATGACCCAGTGTTCTATGTTGTCAGAACTATGATATTGAGACTGTCACCTTGGTAGCTGAGTGGAGGATGGATTAGAGTAGGGAGAGACCATGCAGGTAGATTAATTAGAAGGCTATTGCAGTTTTCCACTTGAGAGGAGAGAGGGCTACATGAGAAAGGTATTAGTGTGGTAGAAATTTTTTTTTGAAACCAGTAATTATATTTTTACTAAAGTAATGTGTAGTTTCAAGTTAAGTTGCAGAACTCTTGAAATCAACAGCATTTCTCTCTATATACATAGCAATAAGAAAGCGAAGATAATAGAAAGTGAGGTACCATTCAAAATAACCTCAAAACACATGAAATATCTTGCATTCAACCTACCAAAACAAACTCGGAACCTAAATTGACTTTGACAAGAGGAATGAAGCTCAATAGTTTCTTCTTTCCCCCCTTATTTAATTTTTTGTTTTTCCCTAGTTACATGTAAAAACATTTTTTAACATTTGCTTTTAAAATTTTGAATTCTAAATTCTCCCCTTTCCATCTTCCCTCTTCTCTCACCTCATTGAGAAGACAAGCAATAGGTTATACATGTGCAGTCATGCAGAATATATCCATGATAGTCATGGTGTGGAAGAAAACAGAACAAAAAAGCTCAAGAAAAATAAAGTAAAAGAAAAAAGTCTGCTTCAATCTGTATTCAGACACCATAACATTTTTCATCCTAAGTCCTTCAGAGTTGTCTTGGATCATTATATTGATGAGAATAGCTAAACCATTCCCAGCTGATCATCTTAAAATTTTGCTCTTATTCTGTACACCGTAAATCTCACTGTAAATCAGCCCATGAAAATCTTTCTAGGGTTTCTTTCTCCTGAGAGCATCCTGCTCATCATTTCTTATAGTACAATAGTATTCCATCATAATGATATGCCACAACTTGTTCAGCCATTCCCCCATTGATGAGCATCTTCTCAATTTCTAAAACTTTGCCTCCAGAAAAGAGCTGCTATAACCATTTTTGTACATATAGTTCCTTTTTATTTTTTTAATCTCTTTTGGAATATAGACTTAGTAGTGGTATTGCCAGGTCAAAGGATATGCACGATTTCATAGTCCTTCTATATTGTTCTATATTGTTCTACAGAATGGTTGAACCAGTTCGTAACTCCACTAACAGTCTCATTTTTCCTCTCCAACATTTGTCATTTACCTTTTCTGTCCTATTAGCCAATCTAATAGGTATAAGGTAGTACCTCAGAACTATTTTAATTTGGATTTCTCCAATCAATAGTGAATTAGAGTATCTTTTTTATATGGCTATAAATTGCTTTGATTATTTCATCTGAAAAGTATTCATATCTTTTTATCATTTATCAGTTGGGGGATGGCTCTTATTTCTACAAATTTGACTCAGCTCTCTATAAGTTTGAGAAATGAGACCTTTATCAGAGAAACTTGCTTCAAATTTTTTTCATCGTTATTCTTGATAACTGTATTTCCCTACATTTTATTCCTCCTATTTATTCTGTTCTCTCTCTTCTTTCACCCTGTCCTTTCTCAAAAGTGTCTTGCTTCTGACTATCCATTTCCCCATTCTACCCTCCTTTCTATTACTGCTTCCCTCCCCCCTCCCCTCCTACTTTCCTGTAGGCTAAGACGGATTTCTATGCCCAATTGTGTGTGTATGTTATTCCCTCTTTGAACCAATTCTGATGAGAGTAAGATTCACTCATTTCCCCTCAGCTCTGCTCTCTTCCCCTCTTCTGTAAAAGCTTTTGCTTGCTTCTTTTATGAGAGATAATTTACCTTATTCTACCTCTCCCATTCTCTTTCTCCCAGTACATTCCTTTCTCATCCCTTAATTTCGTTTTTTGATACCATCCCTTCATGTTCAACTCATTCCTGTGCCCTCTGTCCATACATACTCAGAACTTCTAACTACTCTAATAATGAGAAAAGTCTTATGAGTGACAAATATCATTTTTCCATGTATGAATGTAAAAAAGTTACCTTTATTAACTCCCTTATGATTTCCATTTTCTATTCAGCTCTGGTCTCTTCGTCAGCAATGCTTAAAAGATCTCTATCTCATAGAATCAGTTTTTTCCCCCTGAAGAATTACAGTCAATTTTTCTGGGTAGGTGATTCTTGGTTGTAATTCCACCTCCTTTGCCCTCTGAAATATCATATCCCAAGCTCTCCAATCCTTTAATATAGAAGCTGCTAAATCTTGTGTCATCATGACTATGCTCCATGATACTTGAATTATTTCTTTCTGCTTGTAATATCTTCTCTTTGACCTAGAAACTCTGTAATTTGGCTATGATATTCCTTGGAGTTTTCATTTTGGGATCTCTTTTGGGAGGTGATCGGTGGATTCTTTCCATTTCTATTTTACCCTCTGGTCCTAGAATATTAGGGTGATTTTCCTTGATAATTTCTTGAAAGATGGTATCTAGTGTATTTTTTGATCACAGTCAGGTGGTCCAATAATTTTTAAATTATCTCTCCTGGATCTGTTTTCCAGGTCCATTGTTTTTCCAATGAGATATTTCACCTTGTCTTCTATTTTTTTGTTCTTTTGGTTTTGCTTCTTTATTTCTTGTAGAATCATTGGCTTCCATTTGCTCCGTTTTAATCTTTAAGGAACTATTTTCTTCAGTGAGCTTTTGTATCTCCTTTTCCATTTGGACAGTTCCACTTTTTAAGGCATTCTTCTCTTCATTGACTTTTCGGACCTCTTTTACCATTTGGCCTAGTCTGTTTTATTAAGGTGTTATTTTTTTCAGTATTTTTTTGTGTCTCCTTTACCAAGCTGTTGATTCATTTTTCATGATTTTCTTGCATCATTTTCATTTCTCTTTCCAACTTTTTCTCTACTTCTTTTACTTGATTTTTAAAATCCTTTTCGAGCTCTTCCATGGTCTGAGATAAATTCATATTTTTCTTGGAAGCTTTGAATGTAGGCGCTTTGACTTTGTTGTCTTCTTGTGAGTGTGTATTTTGATCTTCCTTATCACCATAGTAACTTTTTAATGTCAGAGTTTTTTCTATTGTTTGCTCATTTCCCCAGCCTATTTTTCGACTTTGAACTCTTTGTTAAAGTAGGTCTCTGCTACCACGGTGGAGGGTGCACTGTTCCAAGCTTCAGGGATTTTGTGCAGCTATTATCAGAGACACTTCTAGGAACCTGTAAGTTTTCATTTCTTCCAAGGTGGTACGATCCCAAGGAGAGGTGTTTAATACTCTCCTGGCTTGTGCTCTTGTCTGCCCTGGAACTGTGAAGAGGGTCTTCCCTCCACTGTGGAGTGCTAGTGCTCCTCTGCTCCCTGGGATTGCCACCCAGGACTGTGACCTGGATTGAGTATGGGCAAAGTTACAGAGTCCTGATTCAGTGCTAGCAAAAATGACACTTCTAACCTTCTTCTGACCAGTTGTTTGACTCCCTTACTATCTTGGGGCTGAGATCTCTGGAAGCAGTTACTCCCAAGGTCTGCTCTGCTTTGCCGGGGCCCAATCTTTGCTGGCATGGCCTGCACTGGACTGTGCTCCTTGCTCGTCCTGGTGAAACAGACCTTTTCTGTTGACTTTCCAAGTTGTCTTGGGCTGGAAATGTGCTTCACTCCAACTTTTTGTGGGTTTTGCTGCTCTAGAACTTGTTTAGAATCATTTTAAAGGTATTGGGAGAGGTTTTGGGGAGAGTTCAGATGAGTCTCTGCCTTCACTGTGCCATCCACATTGATATAATTAATTTAGTAGGAGTTGATATTTGGTAGAATACAGAAGATGTGTCTTCAATGAAAACATCCTACTCCAGACAATTTCATTTTAGGGATCATTTTTCCTTGTGTCTAAACAAACACACTTTTAAAACTGCAATAAATGGACTTACAATCTTGACATGACTAGAACTCTGGGCAGTTTTAGATTAGGGCTTATATGTTTTTTCAGTGGTTCGATGGTTCCTTGGTTTGCTGAGATATCTTGAGTTCTCTTCAATGTTCTTTCAACTCCATTCTAGAGGAGTTCCTTTTCAGTTTATTATGGGCCCTTAACTACTCTTAGGGTTGCTTTCCTCTTCTCTTGCAAATGACATAGCCCATATTCATAACAAACATTTCTTCATGTAAAATTCACAGCACCATATACCTTCTAGGCTTGATCTTTTAGGTATCTCAGAAACCTGTCTGGACATTCTTGCCCTCTGAGCTATTTTCAAATCCAATTCAGTGTTCTTGATACATACTTCTATTTCTTTTTCTTTTATGATGAGCTCTATGGTAAGTGCAAAAGTGAGGAACTTGACTTGGTCTCATTAGTGGAGACTTTCTCTGTGTTCTTCTTGCTATTGTATCTGAAACTGGGGCTACTGGGCTGAAGTCCAGATCATATATAGCCTGGTACATGCTCCCCTTTTGGTTTACATTTTTTATTTCTGTCTTAGATTTCTTATGAGTTTCTTGTAGTGCCCAGGGTATTTCCATACATTCTATATTAGTGCTTGCTTCAGCTCCTAGTCCATACAGTACTGATTCAAAACCACATATAACCTTATCTAATTCTGCTTTTTTTGGGGGGCAATTAGGTGGTGTAGTGTATAGAGTGCTGGAATCAGGAAGACCCAAGTTCAAATCTGGTTTCACACACTTACTCCTTGTGTGACCTTGGGCCAATCGCTTAACCCTGTTTGCTTTCATTTTCCCATCCATAAAAAGAGCTGGAGAAGGAAACAGCAAACCACTCCATGCCAGCATCTTTGTCAAGAAAACCCCAAAGGTGATCATGAAGAGTAAGACATGAGTAAAAAATTTTGTTTTTAATTCCTGACTTTGATTTTCGTGTTTCCTGATTCTTTGTGCCATTCTCATAACTCAAACTGCCTCTTATGCAAGTTAGACATTCCTTTTCGTGTTGATCTAAAACATCACTTTCTAGAATATAATTGTATTCTAAGGAAGGATGAATATGAAGACTACAAAGAAGCATCAGAAACTATGTGAACCAATGCAGTGGTGGGAAACTACATGAAGAGATTACATTATTATGTCAGAATTGGTTGGTATAATCATTAATTTTGTCATGATTTTTTTCTATTTCTTTTATTTATTTATTCATTTATTTGTTTGTTTATGTTATGAGGGATGGCTCTGAGGGTGAGAAAAGGAGAATATATGGGGAAATAAAGTTGATGCCAAAAAAAAGGCCAGATACCAATGATTTTTAAAAAATCACTTCTTTTCTTGATTGACTTCTAATGATTTCTCCACTTTATACTCCAAATAATATTTCTTATTTTATTGCTAGGTCTTCTTGCTTCTATATCTCCAGCTAGGTGATCCCATTATTTTAAAATTATAATTAATCTATTATTTCTTTTTGTTTTCCTACTGTTTCTATGTCTCTTTCTCTCTAATGCATTTTTTCTTGTTTTAATTCGGTGACTTTTCCTTATTGAGATTTGCTATTCATTAAATCCAAGCTACATTGATTTACTACACCTGGACTATTTTTTCAGTGGCCTACTGGACCTTTCTGAAGTCTCTATCCCCATTCTAATCCATAGTCCACTGAGCTCCTGAAGGAACTTCTCAAAGTGCTGGTCTGATTATTTCATATTTACAGTTAATAAACTTGGAGACAGGGGCTCCCTGTCATATCTAAAATCAAATATAAAGCCCTCTGGTTGGCTTTTAAAGCCTTTCATAACCCACCCCCCTTCCAGTCTTCCTTTGCACTTATTCTGTGATACACTCACCTCCTTGCTGTTCCTCCCACTAGATACTCCATTTCCTGATTCTGTGTATTTTCGATGACTGTTCCTCATATCTAGAATTTTCTCCCTCCCCCTCTCTGCCTCCTACCTGACCTGGATCCTTTCAAATCTCAGCTAAAATCCAATATTCTGTAAGAGAATTTTCCTGGTACTTATTAATATCATCATATCCTCCCTTACCTCTGAGATTACTTCCAAGTTATCCTATATTTACCTTGAATATATATGTATATAGTTATCTGCATGTTTTCTCTATGTTCTCTCTCTCTCTCTCTCTCCCTCTTTTGCTCTTTCTCTCTTCTCTCTGTCTGTGTTTCTTTTCCCTCCCCCATTATATCATGACCTCCTTGAAGGTATGACTTGTATTTATCTTTTTAGTATCCTCAATGCTTAACATAGTACTTGGTATAAAGTAGACACTTAGTAAGTAATGTTGAATTTACTTGACCATTTGGTTCTGCATGACTTGTCCTTTTATAAAAAGTATCATACTCAAATGGACTTGGGATCTCATCAATTCATTTATCCCTCCTTCCCCGCAGTGATTCAGATGAAAATGTATTCATGACTCCCTATCCCCTGTAATTCTTGTCCATACTTTCCCAAAAGCTTCCCACAGGGGGATACAGTCAGTGTGATGGAGCCCTGCTCTTACTTGCTTTCACCATGTGAAGCCTGTATCTTCTTCCTTCCAGACAACATACAATTCCTTGTTGACACCATTACTCCTATTCTACTTTGGAGTTCTTCATGGGCCACATGTTATAGGCTGCTCATACCCATTATAGCCCTTTCCATTACCCTATATGTGATGTTTATGTTTGATTTTTCAGAGGCAGTGATGTTCCAGGTCTCAGTGCCCTACAGTAACACCACTAAAATGTTTCTACTGAAAAGATGGCACTTTGCTGTTATGGGAAGCTTAGGGTCAATAATGATCTTTTGAAGTTTTCCAAAATCAATTCAGCCCACTCTCTTCTTTTTTCAGTTCTAGGACCAATTCAACGTTCATGTGTATCATCTGTCCTAGATGCACATGGTGATGGAAAATCTCTATGGGACATTATTATTCATGTGGAAATCTGATCAACAGACATTCTTCAGCCATTTGACCATGAATCCTAGATTCCAGATCTTGAACTGCAAAGGAGCTTGGAGGACATCTAGTTGAACCCCCATTTTACAATTGAGGAAACTAAGGACCAGAGAGTGACCCACTTAAGGTCATACAGGTAGTAAGCATCAGGGGTGGATGGACAGAGCAAACTCTTTCCAGTGATTATAGATTTGTTCCAAGAGACTCAGCAGTGTCTTGGATCTTGATGCAATCAGCACAATATCCTCCACAATCAGGAGCACCTGGAGGACTTCACGATGGATTGGGAGTCCATCTTTGACCTAGATTTTGTGTTGGATTTCCTTTATCACAGTTGTCAGGGAACTGCATGCAGTTCTCTGTTTTATGTCTTATCTGACAATTGTGTTAAAAGTGTTATTGAAGAGTGTTATTTCCTTGATAGCTCTTCTAAAGAATTGTAAAAAGCCTTGATATGTGGATGGCAAACTTCTTTTCTCCTAATTGGTGTTTTTTTCCTACTGAATCCAATGCTTTTTCATATTCAACAAATAGCAAGTACAATAAGGTATTACATCCTGTACATCTTTCGGTCGACTTTGAAATGATAACTTTCATGTGCTTCACAGAGTTTGACTACTTTGTAACAAGACAAAGCATTCTGACTGCCAAGGACACTTGTCTTTTTGTCATTTTCTCCCTATTTTGTTGTTTTTTTCATTTATTCTTGAAGAGGATACAACATCCTTGGAAGGGGGTAGACAAGTAATAGGAGGGCAAGATAGTGGGTAGAATTAAATAGATGAGGCAGGATGGATGCTATGGAAGGGAGTGTTATGGCTTGCAAGTGAATCACATTTAAGTGAAGGAGAACTGTGCAAGTCACCAACCTCACTCTCTCCTCAGGAGCCATCTGAGTCCAATGGAAAAATATAGATCAGGATGATTGGAGACGGCCCTGGATGTAGTGGGAGGTCTTGGCCTTTTTAACTTAAGGTCTTTCTCAGGTCTCAGTTTGACTAAGGCAACCTCCAGTCAGTAAGTAGGTAAGAAATGAGGCAAAGAGTGTCCTCTTTTAGCTAGTTAAAAAAATCAATTTGGGAGGGGAAGACTCTTCGGTTAAATATTCTGGTTGAAAGAGAAGCAATTTCTATTTATACTTACTCTGAGCCATCAGGGCTCAGTGACCAAGTAGGGTAGACTGGGACCTAGTTTTTAAAAATTTTATTTTAGACTCAAATGCTCGAACACCAATTACAGAATAGAAAAAAGAACCAAAACATATCATAAACTTAAATATGAAGTTAAAAAGAAAAAAAAACCCTGTATGATAAACAAAGTATGATAAACAATACTGACGTTGAAAATTGTCCGTCTTTGCTTCCTTGTGAGTTCTTTTGTTCTCTGCTATGCACTTTTTCACTTTGTTCTTTTCTCCTCTTCCCTTCCTTCCAGAAGGCTACAATAAAATTTAGTTATCTTTCTCCATAGCTATAGATATACACATATACATCTATACATACATATATAGATATATACTTTTCTAAACGTAATCTACTCCTGATCTTTGTTGTTTTATTTGTGCTTATCTCTTGTTTCCTATCCCTCCTACCTCATCTACCTTATTTCTGCCCACTACCTTGCTCTCCTATTACTTGCTATCCCCTTCAAGGATCCCTCCCCTATTCTCTCATTCCCATAAATCTAAACACCCTTCTATACCCTCCTTTTACCTATTCCCTCCTCCTCCCCTCTGGCAGCTGTGTGGTGCAGTGGATAGAGCACCTGTGCAGGATTCAGGAGGACTGAGTTCAAATCTCGCCTCAGACACTTGACACTCACTAGCTGTGTGACCTTGGGCAAGTCACTTAACCCCAATTGCCTCAACCTGGGTCATCTCCAGTCATCCTGATGAATATCTGGTCACTGGATTCAGATGGCTCTGGAGGAGAAGTGAGGCTGTGGTGACCTGCACAGCCCTCCCTCACTCAAAACAAAGTCAAGTGCAAGTCATGTCATTATTTCTCTGATCACGTCGTCTTCCTCTACAAGGAAGAACAAACAGTCCTCCCCTTAAAGATCCCTCGATGTCCTCCCTATGCCCCTACCATTTTATTTATTATGAATCTAGAAGACTTTTATACTCTTCTAAATATGTATGTATTGTTTCCTCTTAAACCCATCTAATTCCTCTGTATTGATTCTTCCTCTTGCACTTCATTTGTATCAAATAATTACTCTTTTTAGCTGTCCCTAAATGGTTATGTTTTTTAAATTCATATTCTACTCAGATTTTCCCCAATCTTACTTACAAGCTACCCAATTACTAATAAGAATCTTAGGCATACATTTTACATTACATACAATAAAAAGTAAACAGTCTGTCTTTGTAAATCCCTTATAATCAGTGTTTGTTTGGTATGTACCTTATATTTCTCTTGATTAAAACAAAGTCTTGAAAACCTGAGAGTTTATCAAATGTCTTTTTTTCATTCAGGATAATACTTAACCTTGCAGGGTATGATATTTTTGGCCAGACTACTAGTTCTTTTGCTCTTCGATATATTATGTTCCAAGACCTACAGTCTTTTAATGTCTCTGTTGCTAGGTCTTGTGTGAGCCTAATTGTGATACCATCATATTTAAACTGTTTCAATCTTTACGCTTTTACTATTTTATCCTTGAGCTGGTGTTTTTGGAATTTGATATATAATATTCCTATGAATTTTCCTCATAGAATCTCTTAGAAGTGATCGATGGATTTTTTCTATTTCTATTCCCCTCCCTCACTTTGTTCTAATGCTTTAGGGCAATTTTCTTTAATTATTTCTTGTATTATGTTAAGCTTTTTTTGATCAAAACTTGCAGTTAGTCCAATTATTTTTATATTTTTTATTCTTGATCTATTCTCTAAATCTGTTGTTTTCTAATAAGATGTGTTACTTTCTCTTCTATTTTTTCATTATTCATATTTTAGTTAATTATTTCTTGATCTCTTATGATTTTGCCGGCTTCACTTTGCCCAAGTCTAATTTTCAAGGTGACATTTTCTTCCTTAAAATTCTGGATCTCCTTTTGTAACTGGTTGATTTTCCTTTCATAACCTTCTTGTTTTTCTTGCGTTATTCTAATTTTGTTTTTTAGTTTTTCCTCTATCTCTGTCATTTGGTTTTTAAACTCTTTTAAAGGTCTTCTATGAAATCTTTTGGGGCAGGTGACCATTTGATGCTACTCTTTGGGGGTTTCTTTGCTTCAACATCCTCCTCTGATGATGAACTCTGGTCATCTCTCTTCCCCATAATATCTTTCTATGCTTGTATTCTTTCTCCTTTGCCTGTGCATTTTTTGGGGGTAATAGATTAATTTTCATAATCACCTCTAGACCTGGGGTATTAGGGACGGTGCCTCTTGTCCCAAACCTTCAGTTCTCCCCTCTAGCCTGGAACCAAAGCCAAACTTCCAACCTCCTGTAAGTGCCCAAAGCCAGGAGCTTTCTGCCCCCCTCCTTCTGCACTCATTTGGCACATGCTGGATCCCACTGTTCTTCCCAGCACAGCTGAGTCTGGCGTTCCTTATCAGCAGAGGTTCCCAAATCTTCCCGGGTCCAAACACCCAATTCCCCTCACTGTCCCAGGGGATGAAAGTTCCTGTGGCTGGGGCAGAGGAAGCTTCTCAAACCAACCCACCCCAGGGCTTGCTGCTTGCTGTTAAAATGCAGCCTAGCCTGAAGGTGTTTACTCTTCACTGGGACCAAACCTCATACTGGGATTTTTCTCCTGATTTTCTCAAATTGTTCTAGGAAGACCCTGGTTGTGTCCCTATTCTTATTTACCTCCATCCACACTTTGCTCACCCTAAGGTGCAATTTTAACTCTTTTGTATGTGGGGGAATCTTGAGAGCTTGAAATTTTCTGACCTCCACCATCTTCCCAGAATTCTCTTGTTGGGATCTATTTTTGACTAATCAATGAGAGCCAGAGTGATCTGAGTTTAAGGTATGGTCCTTAAGAAAGAAATCTAGACCTCAAACCTCAAGATATCTTGCCAGGTTTCAGCAATCAAAATTTACATTCCTTTGGACAGAGTACCGGTAGGTGAGGATAGGTTACCCTATGTGGACAGATGGAGAAGAAGAGGGACAGAAGGAGGAAGGGGGCTGAATGTCTCTTTCTTTAAACCTGACTTCAATTATTTCTGCTAACTATACTGTTATAGTGATTTAGTTTCTCAATTCTAACATCCCAGTTTGCTTCACAGGCTGAATTCATTTTTGGAACTACACCCACATATGGGTGATTTACTCTTAACGTTTCCTCACTAATCATTAAAGCTAATTTTGTAAGACTTTGGGTCATGAAGCATGGAAGACTTTTTCTCATTCACTCCCACTCCCCTCACCTCTCACCCATGCCTAGTGAAATAGTTAATTTTTCAAAGACAATTTTTTTTTATCTAAACGATTACAAATGTTGCAATTCTGAGTTTTGGTTCTGCTATTTAAAATTTCTTTCCCTACTTTCAAAAAATAGTTCAAATTGAGAGTTCTTGCCCCTCCAGAAAATCAGCACAGCAGAGCAACTGCAAAGTTAGGTTAATTTAGGCCTTTGACACATGCTGGCTGTGTCCCCCAGAGGAAGCACCTTCTCATCTCAGTCTTTCACACAGGCTAAGCACACAACCCAGAGCACTCTGAAGTGTGGATGGCCAGAGTCAGATTAAAGTAAGATTCATCCATGATTTTAATATGTTGGTGTATTGGTAAAAAATAAACATATAAACACATTCGGTTTTCTAAGTCAATATGCTGTCTACAGAGATCCTTATGTAGGATTTGGTGGACACTTGTTTCTATTTGAGCACATCACTTTAGGCAACTAAGAT
Organism: Bettongia penicillata ogilbyi; assembly: GCA_023548195.1. Lineage (NCBI taxonomy): Eukaryota > Metazoa > Chordata > Mammalia > Diprotodontia > Potoroidae > Bettongia > Bettongia penicillata. The sequence goes on from JAJHZJ010000696.1 coordinate 2,303,554, forward strand.
TGGAGAGTAGCCCCGGATGGGTAGAAGGAGTGTTCTTTCCTGGAATTTCCTTTACTAATGAAATGAAATATCCAGTCCCTATTCTTACATTTTTGGAAAGAATTCAAATCTATCATTCACAATCATTTTCCACTTTATATACACAAATGTTGAATTAATGTATTGACAGGAACAGAATCAGGCCTCAACTCCAACTATGCTACTTGGTCTATGGAAACTCAAAAATAAGTGTTAAGTTTTATTTTTTGCTTCTGCTTTTCTGTACAGTTTACAGAAATGTATATCTTATTATCTGTCTGAATTATCCATGAAAACCATTAATGAGAATCCTTTCACTGGTATATGCTTCTCCAACACTAATAACCATTCCAATGTTCTAGGGTGCTGGCCTCCATCTTTTCTACCAAAGGGTCCCTTTCACCTTTGAGTCCCCATATGTGTGTAGGTGAAGTTCAATCCTGTGGAAGCATGACCTTCAGAGAGGGGTTAAGCTCTTTTGTGTCCTTGGTTCCTACTGTGAATATGATGAAAGATTACTCATACCTTAAATTTGTCTCATGGTCTCAGGTTTGGGTCATGATCTCTCCAAAAAAGGAGTAGAAAGGTCATGTATAATATAGGTCAGATAAAAGGACAGTTATTTATTTCCTCCACACAAAAGAAATGCTAAAAGCACAAAAGACTGGGATGCATGCACTTATAAAAAGCCAAGAAGCACCAGTAGCTTATGTGCTGTTCTACTCCCCTGGTGGGGTTGATACTTAAAACATCAAGAGGTGATGCAGTTGAAGGGCTGATTTTCCATTTTCCATAGGCTCTGTACTAGCAAGAGCTCCTTCCTAAATTATCATTTAAGGAAAGCATCTCTTCACTCTCTACCTGCCTGTATTCCTTTAGAGTTCTATATCATGTCTCCCTGCAGTCTCCTTCTCCCTGATTAGCTTGTTAGCTCCTCCAGGAAGGGATTGTTTTTGTTTTTCGTATTTGTATCCCTAGGGCTGGGAAGCTAGGTGGAACAAAGGATACAGTGTTAGTCCTGGAGTCAAAAGGACTCATCTTTCTGAGTTCAAATATGGCCTCAGACACTTACTAGCTGTGTAACCCTCACTTAATGCTATCTGTCTTGGTTCCTCCATAAAATGAGCTAGAGAGGGACATGGCAAACCACTCCAGCATCTTTGTCAAGAAAATCCCAAATGGGGTCATGAATATTTGGACACAATTGAAAATGACTGAACCACAGGAAAATCCCTAGGGCTTAGCACTGTGCTTGGCACATAGTAGGTACTTAAATGTTTATTGATTGATCACCTGCAATACACAAACAATTCACTCCAGTTTGCTTTCTTCTAGAAAGCTAGGTTGGGAAGTTGGGCTCTAGAAGTCCTGTGGCAGCTGCAAAGGGTTCCTTTAGTCTGCATCTCTCAGACTTATGAGGTAACCTCAAAGTAGAGACATGTTCATCATAGGGTTGTTTTGTAGCCACCTGTGATTAGGAAAAAAATAAGACAGAAGAGTTAGCCAAGAGCCCAAGGCCCAGGCTCAGGCTTCTTTAAGGCCACATATGCATTTGTTCACCATTTCTCCCAGGGTAAAGAGAAAGGCACCACATGCTAACTTCACCCTTCTAGAAATGGGTTTAAGTGGTCCTGAAATGATCTACAATTAGGAAGAGAAGAAGGACCAAGGAAGGGTGTCATTACTCTTTTAAAAAAGTTCCCTAAGTTAGAGAATCTCCTCAATGACTAATAATAGGATTGTTTCATCATCTTAGAGTGTCAAGCCTTTAGCTGAGTCACACTCTCATAGATGTTCTATAGGATGCAAATCCCATTATGCTTCCTTCCCATATATTCCAAAAGTCCTGTGAATTTTGTACCTTTTAGCCTTGGAAAAAATGATTCTTGACAGATTGTACCTAACACTTCACACTGTCATATGTATATATGTATGTATGTAAATATATGTATATGTATGTTTTTTTTGTGTGTGTAAACAAGAATGTAAATTAAACAGAATTAAAATATACGTTGTTCATATGGGAGAAATTTTGCTTGTAGCCAAGGGACTATGTGAGAATTGGTTATTATAACATGATGAGAAACACCAGACACACAGCCCAGCCCAGAAAGCACGGAGTGAAGCCTGATGTGGCAGGGACAGGACCCTGAACAGACCTCAGGGAGCCACCATCAGCACCACTTCCGAGACTGTTCAACCCACAAACAGCTTCAAAGGTCAGTGGGAGGGCTCTTTCATCCAGGAGAGGAGAGTGCAGTCCTAGGAGACCTCCACCTAAATTGCCCTGTGTGCAATTGAGCAGCTGATCAGAATATCAGCCCTGAATGGCAGCCCTGGGAGACCTCCACCTAAAGCCCCTGGGGAAATCTGAATCTCAGCCCTGAAATCGACCCTGACAAAGAACTCAAAAGTCAAGTAACTGGCTGGGAAAAAAAACCTGGCTTTTTCCAATGGGGAAAAGAATAAGACAATAGAAGGTTACTTTCTTGGTGGGCAGGTATTTTCTTCCATCCTTTTGAATGAGGAGGTACAATTTAGGTCTTCATAGGAAGACCTAAAAGTCAAGGCTTGCATGTAAAACCTCCAAAACAAATATGCAATGGTCTCAGGCCATGGAAGAGCTCAAAAAGGATTTTGAAAATCAAGTAAGAGGGGTGGAGGAAAAATTGGGAGGAGAAATGAGAGTGAAGCCAGAAAACCATGAAAAGCAAGTTAACACTTTGCTAAAGGAGACCCAAAAAATGCTGAAGAAATTAATGCTTTAAAAAATAGACTAACTCAAATGGCAAAAGAGACCCAAAAAGCCAATGAGGAGAAGAATGCTTTAAAGAGAAGAATTAGCCAAATGAAAAAGGAAGTCCAAAATCTCACTGAAGAAAATAGTTCTTTAAAAATTAGGATGTAGTAGATGGAAGCTAATGACTTTATGAGAAAACAAGGAATCACAAAACAAAATGAAAAGACTGAAAAAAATAGAAGATAATGTGAAATATATCATTGGAAAACAACTGACCTGGAAAATAGACCTAGGAGAGACAATTTAAAAATTATGGGACTACCTGAAAGTCATCATCAAGAAAAGAGCCTAGACATCATCTTTCATGAAATTATCAGGAAAACTGCCTTGATATTTTAGAATCAGAGGTAAAATAAATATTGAAAGAATCCACCTCTTGAAGGAGACCCAATAAAGAAATTCCTAGGAATATTGTGGCCAAATTCCAGAGTTCCCAGGTCAAGGAGAAAATATTACAAGCTAGAAAGAAAAATCAGGATAACACAGGATCTGGCAGCTTCTACATTAAGGGATCAAAGGGCTTGGAATATGATATTCTGGAAGGCAAAGGACCTAGGATTAAAACCAAGAATCACCTACCCAGAAAAACTGAATATAATACTTCAGGGAAAAAATGATAATTTAATGATATAGAGGTCTTTCAAGCATTCTTGATGAAAAGACCAGCCCTGAAAAGAACATTTGACTTTCAAACACAAGAATCAAGAGAAGCATGAAAAGGTGAACAGGAAAGAGAAATTATAAAGGACTTTCTAAAGTTGAACTACTTACATTCCTATATTGAAAGATAATATTTGTGACTCTTGAGACTTTTCTCAGTATTTGGATAGTTGGAAGGATTATACACACACACACACACACACACACGCACGCATGCACGCATGCACACACATAGACAAAGAGCACAGGGTGAGTTGATTAAGAAGGGATTATAAATAAAAAAATAAAAATTAAGGGGTGATAGGGGAATATATTAGGAAGAGAAAGGGAGAAATGGAATGGGGCAAATTATCTCTCATAAAAGAGGCAAAAATAAACTTATTCAATGGAGGAGAAAAGGGAGGAGGTGAGAGGGAAAAAGTGAAGCTCACTCTTTTCACATTTGGCTTAAGGAAGGAATAACATGCTCACTTGACTTGGTATGAAAATCTATGTTATACTTCAGGTAAGTAGGGGAGAAAGGGACAAGTGGGGTGAGGAGGATGATAGAATGAAGGGAGGGCAAATGGGAGAAGGGAGTAATAAGAAGTAAACACTCATGGGGAGGGATAAGGTCAAAAGAGAGAGCATGATAGAATGGAGGGAAATATAGTTAGTATTACACAACATGACTATTATGGAAGTCTTTTGAAAAATTACACATATATAGCCTATGTTGAATTGCTTGCCTTCTCATTGGGGATGGGTGGGGAGGGAGGAAGGGAGAAAAGTTGGATTTCAAAGTATTAGGAGTGAGTGTTGAGAAATGTTTTTGCATACAATTGGGAAATAAGAAATACAGGTAATGGGGTATAGAAATCTGTCTTGCCTTACAAGAAAAGAGAGAAGATGGGGATAAGGGAAGAGAGAAATGTGATAGAAGGGAGGGCATATGGAGGGAAAGGGGTAATCAGAATGGAAGACCTTATGGGGTGGGGGAGGGGAGAGATGGGGAGAAAATTTGAAACTCAAAATTTTGTGGAAATGAATGTTGAAAACTAAAAATTAATAAATAAACATTTAAAATAAAAAAAAACACCAATTACTCCTGCTTTAGAGGCAACCACTCTTGAAATATGGGAAGCATCAGACTTTTTCAACCATACACTTTCACTTCCTACTAGGTAGGAGTCTAGTCACCAGTCTTTAGGTCTAAGTAGAGAATGGATAAAGCAATTGAGAAAACAATGTGAATTAACAGTGCTCAGATCTCTACTCTCTCCCATCAAACAATGGAGATTAGTGGAAACAAATACACTTTGATGCGACTTATACCTTGCTTTGGCACATTTAGAGAAAAACCCCAAATTATCAATAAGATTCTCTTCCAGGAGCTTGGGAGCTCCAACACAGGATAGAGTCTTGACAATTTTAAATAAACAGAGGATTATGGACGTCTGTCTTGTTTGTTCTTCATGTCCTGTCCAGGGGATACTGCAAGTGAATTGAATAATTTATGATTAGCTCTTTCTTTCTAGCTGTCCTTCAAACTAAATTAAACATAAACATAAGCAACCTTTAAAGAACAAGAAGCTGTGGTTTTAACATATGCTCCCCCAGTGAAAGAAAATGGCAGAGTAGCAGATAAAAACAAGATAAACCAAAAGATTGCTGTATTAGTTGCTGCCAACATATAGTTCAAGAGCAATCTGATATGCCTCTTACTCCTGAATCAGCTTCCTCAACTGCCCCAACTAACTATGGTGACTGAAGGTCATGGCAATAGGGGAGCTCTATCCCTTGCAGCACCAGTCATGTATGCCACTTCCCTCCCAATCTTGAGTCTATTTCTCCAGCCTCTATTCTCTCTCCCTTTCCTGACTTCCCATTGGATAATGGTTTCCATGTATCTCTCCAGTCCCCTGCCCAGGTACACACATCCTTCCATGATAGATTTTCCTTCATGAGGAAGAAGAAGCAACAGTGCCTTACCTCCAAGGAACTCATGAAGCTAATGTGCTGGAGACCTTTCTCTCCTCATGCAAAACTATACTCCAATGGCCTCTTACAAGCTGAAAGAGGAGTATGTGGATCATCCATCATCAAATTAGCGATGAGTTGAGTCAGAAAACTACTCAATAGTGGTAAATTGACTTTAGTAACTTCTAATAGCAAATTTCACAGACAGGAAGAGAGGGCACATGAACACACCTAAGGATTTTGAGAGTGAGGAAAAAAAACACACAATGGAATATCCCATTGAAAATGGAAGTGGAGACTGTAATTTTCATGAGTGTACCTGTGACAAGATAGGACAGAGTAATTCGGACATTTTTCCCAGTGTCCCATTGGACTTATCAGAGCTCCTGCATAGATTGACAAAGAGAATCTCTCAGACATCAAATAGGTAAGAGGCTTCTGAGGTGTTTGTGTGGGTGGGGGAGGGTAAGGTCATTTTGTTCATCTCCCAAAAGGAGGAATAAAAGCACCTCAATATAAAATCTTACTTCCTAAAACAAAAGTCAGCAAGAATGTAAAGATAGCAAAAGATAAATATATGAATATGCATGTATTTAAATTCATCTTATTGTCACAGTTTTATACATGTGAAGTTCACCTTTTTCCAAAAAAATAAAGGCAAGAAAAGTGGTTAAAACCTTATCTCCTCCACTCTTTATCTTATAAAGATATAGGAAACTTCAGAATGCAGGGGTATCATTAAAAGCCCTTATTAATCTGGGGTAAGGAAGTATAGAGATCTAGTCTTGCTTTAGCCAATCTCTTCTTATTTCAGTCCAGCTGCTTTCAAAAATATGTTACTTCTTTACATGAGCAACTTAATTAGCTGCAAAGTAGTAAGTGGGTATCTTCTTCACAGACTCACCTAAATTACTGTGTGTGTGTGTGTGGGCACATGGGCATGCCAGCATCATAGAAAACACCTGTAGGCTATTGATGATAATTATCTCCCAAATTTTGGTCTTAGAAGTACAGCCTGAACTTGCATGAGCTTTCTGGGTTCAATTTCTTTTAATACTGTTTCCACCCTGGAAAAAATATTGTTCTAGAATGTTCAGTTCATTCAGAATATTTTTTTAAACTTTTATTTTATACTGAACTTAAGAAATAAAAAAAACATTTATATAACATAGTAGAATAGAAAAAAGATGATTGTACATGAAACTGCAAATCGATTATATACAACTTGCTATTCATTTTATTTTATTTTTTTGTGAGACAGTTGGGGTTAAGTGACTTACCCAAGGTCACACAGCTAGTAAGTGTCAACTGTTTGAGGCCAGATGTGGACTCAGGTCCTCCTGACTCCAGGGCCAGTGCTCTGCCCACTGTGCTACCTAGCTACCATTTATTCCTTTTAAACCTATAATAAGTTTATCATGTAACTTTCTTATCCCCCTTTTTCTTCCTATCCCATTCCCACCCTAGAAGTGACTACCATTAGAAAAACACACACACACACACACACACACACACGCACACACGCACACACAGTTACAGTAAAGGACTGGAGGAGAATATAATACACTTCAGAAATAAAAAAAAATCAGGGGTAGGAATCATGATCTCAGACAAAGTGAAAGCAAGAATAGGACTAATTGAAAGAAATAATTAGGGAAACTATATTTTGCTAAAAGGTACCATAGATAATGAAGCAATACAATTTTTTTTTACAAATTCCTCTGATAAAGACCTCATTTTCTAAATTGAACATTGAACATAGAACTGAGTTAAATTTATAAAAATAAGGGCTATTCCCCAATTTATAAATGTCAAAAGATATGAACAGGCAGTTTTCAGAAAAAGAAATCAAGTTGTCTATAGTCACATGAAAAAATGCTCTAAATCTAAACTATTGATTAGAGAAATGCAAATTAAAATAACTCTGAGGTACCATCCCACAATCATCAGAAATGACAATTGCTGAACTGGAGGAGGAAAAAATAGATACGCTATTGTGCTATAGATATGCTATAGATAACAATGTGTGATTACACCCAAAGGGCTATAAAACTGTATGTATCCTTTGCCCCAGCAATGTTACTACTAATACTACATCCCAAAGAGATCAAAGAAAAAGGAAAAAAGCGTATATAGATTTTTGTGGTGGTAAAAAATTGGATATATTGAGAGGATGCTCATCAATTGGGGAAAGGTTGAACAAGTTGTGGTGTACGATTGTGACAGATTGTGGTATAAGAAATGATGAGAGTACGGTTTCTGGAAAAAGACAAACCACAGCAAGATCTATATAAACTGATGTAATGTGAAGTGCGAACATTACTGTGTATAGTGATAGTAATGTTGTAATAATGATCTACTGTGAAAGACTTGACTACTCCAAGACAATTCTTTAGGATTCATGAAAAAAGTGCTACCTACCTCTAGAGAGATAACTGATGAAATCTGAGCACAAATTGAAGTATAATTTCCTCACTTTCTTTGTTTTCTTGCGTTTTTGGGAAATATGGTTAAGAGGGAAATACATTTTTTTCACAATTTCATATGTATAATTGATATCATATTGCTTCTCTTCTCAGTGGGTTGAAGAGGAATTGGGAGGAAGAAAAAGAACTTGGAACTCAAAATCTGAAAAGAAAAAAATTTCAAAATAAATAGTAAATTGAAAAAAAGAGTTATACACAGTTTTGTAACTCAATTTGGGGGGACAGTTACGTTCATACTTGAAAGTGGCATAATAAACATGCCTGTAATCAAACAGGTAGAGTTAGATCCTTTCTTTCTTTCACCAGGCAATCAGGGTAAGTGACTTGCCCAGGGTCACACAGATGGTGAGTGTCAAATGTCTGAGGGCAGATTTAAACTTAGGTCCTCTTGCCTCCAGGGCTGGTGCTCTATCCATATCTATGACCTGTCCTGTTAATGCAGGCAGTTTATATTTTTTGTAAATATTCTTCTCTTTCACTTAAATTGTTAAATTTGCTAGAGTATAATTGGGCAAAATAACTCCTAATAATTGCTTTAATTTTATCCTTATTAGTGCTATATTCATACTTTTCATTTTTTGTACAAGTGGTTTTCTTCTCTCTCTTTTAAAAATCATATTAACCAATGGTTTATCTATTTTATTGTATTTTAATAAAACCATCTCCTAGTTTTACTTGTGAATTCAATTGTTTTTTTACATTCAATTTCATTAATCTCACCTTTAATTTTTAGGATTTAAGGTCCTGGGTCTTCAAGAGGATCTCAAACCAACTTAAATGCTTTGGAGGATTTTACTGGATATGTCAAAGGTTGCACTAAATGAAAATAAAATTCCAATCTTCTCTCCCCCAGCTCACCAACCCTCCCCCCATGAGAGCTAAAAAATGGGAATAATAGAAAATCCCTGTCCCCTTAGAGCCTCTCTACAGAGGCTAAAAACACTTCTTCTCCCCTCCCCAGAGACTCAGAATTCCCACTAAGTTAGCCAGGGGATCTTCTTTTCCCCAAGTAAATACACATTCATCATAGTTTCACAGTGACAGTTTTACTTTCTCATGTTAAAACATAAGACCTCTCTCAGTAATACCAACCCCTTAGTTCCCTAGACTCTTCCACAGAATGTGTTGTTCAAACCACTCCAAGGAAAGGGAGCCTGCCAACTGAGGTGGAATGTGAGTTATTTTTCCAGAGTTTTCAGAACATTCTAAAGGAGGACAAAGTGAAGCCAAGGGGTACTTTGTACTGGGCAAAGAATAAAGGAGGGTCAGAGGAGATCAGCTGGAAATATGTCCAACAGTCCATTCTTATCAGGGAAGTCTTCCCTGAATCTCAGAAAACATTCAATCAGAGAACAATTTTGCTTCCTGCAGTGGTGTTATTTTGTCACAGACTTGTCTTCTGATTTGGGTAGTCAGGTCAGTGCCTGCCAAAGATTCCATTCAGTCTAGTCTTAAGGTATAGAGATCTCCAAAAACACAGACCTTGCAGGGTCAAAAGGATCCAAGGAGGGAGACTTCTGGCCAGCCTACTTCATGTCTTCTGTGCCTGTAACTTGTTTTTAACCCCACTTGAAAGAAGTAGACTTGAGAGAGACTTGGTCAAGAGACCTAGTGATAGCCAGGAGGGGATGAGGATTCTCTGAAACCTAGAGAGTTAAATAAATCCCTCAGCCATTCATTGCTCCCAAAATGCCTCCCTTTCTTCACACAAACCAGGTGGGATGTCTCACCTATTGTTTCCTCTCTATAAAAGTATGGGGTGCATTAATGTGGAATGTTGTCTAACATGGTAGACAAATTTTGTTTGTCGGAATTTCTTGGTTCATTTGTTTGTTTCGAGATTAGTTCAGTTGGAGAAGTTATCAGGAAATGAAGGTATTGAAAAGAAAAACAAAGGATATCAATAAAGCAGAAAGAATGAATGTATGTCATGTAAGAAAGGACCAGAGAAACCAAAATATCAAGAATTCATATTATTCTTTCCTTCAGTAATTTCTATTAAAATCTCACTAGAAGTAGCACCAAAGCATATAGATTTTCAGCCAGGAAGTCCCCCTCTCTCCACTTTCCCTTCTTTGTTAAAAAGAATAATCTATGTTCCTTATGGTCTATTTCATTTGCAAGTTTGCCTTTATCATCTCTCTTGTATAATAATAAATTAATATTAACTACTATGGAAGATTCTACTTGTAAATCATTGCTTTAAATCTCTTTAATATATAGGCATTTAGGACTATCAGGAAAAAAATGTCTCAAATAACAAATGATTCATCAAAAAATTATAGGAGAAGAATATGGGAAAATTTAAAATGAACTTTTTTCGACCAAAGTAAGTAGAACTAGATAGACAACTTATATTATCACTCAACAAATATTTATCACCCAATTATCATATGCCAGACACCCATGCTAAGTACTGCAGATGTAAGAAGAAAGAATGAAGTGATTCCTACTCATAATGAGCTTATATTAAAACTATGACCACATAAATTGAAAGAATCAAAGAAATGAGAAGGAATATTGTGTAATTATAATAAGCAAGCTTGGTTCCAGAGAAGAGTTAAGAAAATGCCTCTCTCTCCCTTCATGTCAGAGGTGAGGGGTTATGGGTGTGGAACACTATATATACTATCATACTTAGTTAGTTTGTTCTGTTTTGATGAACTTTTTTTTCTTTTAAAAATACTGAGAAAGAGAGAGAGACAGAGGGAGAGAGAGAAAAAGAGAGAGAGGGGGAAGGGAGAGAGAGGGAGAGAGAGAAAGGTAGAGAAAGAAAGGGGGGGAGGGAGAGAGAGGGAGAAAGAAAGAGAGAGAGGGAGAGAGAGAGAGAGAGAGAGAGAGAGAGAGAGAGAGAGAGAGAGAGAGAGAGAGAGAGAGAGAGAGAGTTAGAAAACAGAGTAATTTGGAAAAAAAAAGTAATTCCCCTATTCTGGTCATTGAGCAGTTTTGAGAAACCAGTTGGGAATAATGGTAATTAAATGTAAAGTATACACTCTGCCAGAATGGAATTCATGTGGAAGAACATTTAGGCATGTTTTTAGGACTCAGACAGAAGAACCAGGAGCACTGATTGTAAGCGGAGTCACATTAAGTCTTAATGGGAGGAAAAAAGTTCTTAACAATGAAAACTATCTTGAGATGGAATAGGTTGCCCCATAAGGAGGTGATAACCCTCAAGGTCTTCAACAAAGTTAGGGTGACTCATTGTCAGGTCTGTGATAGACAGAAGTCTTGTTCAAGGAATAAGTCAGACCAGATGAGCTAGGAGGACCCTTCTTGCTCTGAGATTCTGTGATGAGTTGTTCCTGACTTAATATGCAGGCATATTGGTTTTACCTTTAATTTTAGTTTGTTTTTGTTGGGGGGAGGGAGGATTTTAACCCTGTGAAAACACTTCTATAATCAGGCTTGGCTTCATTTTTTCAGTATTTCCTTTGCTTTCATACAGCCTTCAATTAGCTTACTTTAGTTGGACTCACAGAAGGTTAGTGCCATTAGGCAGTGGTTTCTGAACATTTCTGAACATGTAAAAGAGTTAAAAAAATTATTGCTTTCTCAATACATGTATATTTATTTATAAATTATATACATGTAAAACTATATATATTATGTCTATTAGAAAAACACAAAGAAGAAATTAAACGAGTGAAGTAAAGATGAAATATACCCTTTAAAGCAATTTTTATTTGATGTAGCTAGTGAAACCTTTTTACTGTAATTGTAACTGTTATTTTTATTTCTGTGATTATTATGTAAAGTAATGTGTTAAACAAATATTTTGAAAAGTAATGAAGCATGTGGAATAAAATAAGCATTTATATGATGTAGTATAATTTTAAAAGATGATTGCACATGAATCTGCAAATCTATTATGTATAACTTGCTATTCATTTTAAATACATAATAAAGTTATCATGTGACTTTCTTTTTTTCTTATCTTCCTGCACCCTGGAGAGGACTACCATTTGACATGAATATTTATAGACATATAGATATACTTGTAAAATCATTTTATACATACTCATATTTGTCAGTTCTTTCTCTGGATGCAGATAGTGTCTTTCTTCATATGTCTTTTGTAGCTAATTTGGGTCTTTGTAATAGTTAATGTTACTTAGCTGCTCCAAGTTGTGCTTAACATAATATTGCTGTAACTGGCTATAATGTTCTCTAGGTTCTCCTCGCCTCACTCTTCTTCATTTTGTGCAAGTTTATCCTTGTTTTTCCAAGATCATGGAGGTCATCATTCCTTACAGCATAGTAGTATTCCATTACAATCATACACCAAAACTCGATACACCATTCCCCATTTGATGGGCATCCCCTCGATTTCTAGTTCTTGGCCATCGCAAAATGTTATTTTATTTATCTAAATTTATCTATCTAAAATATAAATATTTTAGAATGTATGGGTTCTTTCCCTTTTTCACAAATATTCTTTGGAAATAGACCTAGTAGTGGTATTGTTGGGACAAAGAGTATAGGCTAAAGGTGGGGAACCTGTGGTCTTGAGGCCACATGTGGCCCTCTAACTTCTCAAATGTCACCCTTTGACCAAATCCAAACTTCATAGAACCAATCCCCTTAATACAAGGAAATTGACCACCACTACAAATCAGGGTTTGATTTATTGTTTTCTTGATTGTCTAGAATTCAGAAAGTAATGATGAAAATGTTAATAATGCAAATTAAACTTACTTTTTTTCACCTGATAAGGTGCTAGTTATGTATCAGCACTTTGGATTTAACACATGACTGAGTCATGGAAATTTCTGTGTGGAAGCAGAAATTGTGATAGCAGTTCAGGACCCAAAGAGTGCCACCAATAACTACAGAAGGGCTATACTTAATTAAGCCTGAACTTAATGATAAATGTAGTTTCTGCAGTGGAACAAACAAAAAAAACCCACCTGTCACATGTCTCCAGGCTGGAAAAATTGAGCATATCCTAAATACTCATCAATATATAACTTGCTCTGTCTCAGAGGCTTGCTTTGTTTCATGGATTGACAGTTTACAAATCACCACATTGTACTACTACGATCGAAATATCTGGGAGAACTCAGTCAATAAACTCACCTGGGTTGGGCCCATTATCAGACCTCAACTTTTACACACAATCCCCAAGACATAACAATGATTATATAATTTAGCAACGTTTTTTATTAGATATCAACATGCCAAATACTCATAATGTTGTAGTGACATGGAACAAGACATTTTCTGAAGTATAGAAACTTGAATGAGGAGATAAGAATCACGGGTGGTACAGAATGAGGTACTTGTCTGGCTAAGATAAAATATCTGGTTATTTTTTCAAGATCAGTTGATTGTTATTAGGGCAAATGGAAATTTACTAGTTATATTTCAATAAAGGCCTTTCCATAGTTGGTGGATGTGATTGAGAAATGATTTAATAGGCTTAGCTCGTGATGCTCCTCTTCCATTTGCATTTACCTTTCTCTGTAGAATATCTTTTTCAGCTTTAACAACCACTAAAATCAAGCCTTGAAATTAACTTAACTTAGAACCAGACAATCCAACAGTAGCATCACAAAGTGGTCAACAAAGATGAATGAAGCTTGTTCAACCTCATTAATCTAACTAAGCGCCTTTGCCTCTGTCTGTACTAGAATTGAGCTGAAGATGCTTTTCATATGCCTACAGAGAATGAGCTTTAATATGGATATTTTATTTAGCTACAATTATAGCAGAATAGCTATTTGGCTCAGGACTTTTTCTATCAGAATCCTATTGGAAAATATTATGGGAAACAATTGTTTGAGTCATATCTGACTTTTCATGACCCCATTTGAGGTTTTCTTGATGGAGATACTGGAATGATTTGCAATGGTTTACAAACAAGGAAACTGAGGCAAACAAGGTTAAGTGACTTGCTCAAGGTCATACAGATAGTAAGTATCTGAGGTCATATTTGTACTAAGGTCTTCCTGACTTCAGGCCAGGCACTCTATCCACTATACCATCTAACACCCCTGTGAAAGAAAAGTATGTTTCTATATAGAACACTGTAGGGCTGTTTCAGTTATATAAAACTGCTTTGTGAGCACCAACAGAACAAACCTTTCCCCAGGACTATTAAATTCATAAAATAGTGTTCAATTTGTATTTATACAGCAGAGAAGTGCTAATCAAAGCCTTGGGAGTGAAAAATATTGCTGAAGAAAAGGTAGTAGAAAAAGAAAAGGAAAGAAAGTAGTAAGAACATGGGAATTGGAATCAGGAGATGTTTATCTGAATTCTACTTCTGCCACTTATCACCTTGCCCATGATGTAACACCTCTGGCCTCAGTTTCCTCATAGTCAAATGGCAATTTTGGATTGAAGGATATCCAAACTTCTTTCCAGCTGTGAATCTATGATTCTAAACTCAATTAGCACAGAACAAGAGTAGATAATCAAAGTGATCACATGACCCCTAGGTTAAAGCAACATTACAGAAAGGAGAGGTGTAGACCAGAAGTGTTCTGAGAAATATTAAGCAATCATCTCTCTGCAAAAAATAAAAAATGTAAGCACCTTACAAGCTTTTAAGTTTTGCCTGCATTAGTGACATTTTCTCAAGTTGGCAATAAAAACAATAAATTGAGCCCTGAGTATTGGCCAATCTCCAAGGTGTAAATGTTTGCACTGAAAATCTCAGAATCAGTTCTTGGGTGTCTGTTTGAATTAGTTCCAGCACACCTCAAGAAGACCTCCTCCAAAAGGTCTGAGGATGGGCTCAGCAGTGTCAACAGCTGCAGAGTCAGAAGGCTAAGCCTAAGTAAAAGGCTCCTGCATCTGAGAGGTCATTGGCAATCCCCTTCAAAGGGACCACTTTCAAGAGAGTAGAGGTGACAGAAGCTAGATAGCAGTTTTTGTTAGAGCGAATTAACAGAAAGGAATGGTGGTCTTGAGTCTATACTACGTTTTTCCCCCTAGAAATTCAGAAGTGGTGAGGCATAAGGTGATTACGAGATAATGTACAGTGAAAGTGGTTGTTTTCCTTAGGGTAGGAGAAACGAGCATATTTTATGCAGTGGAGAAGTAGTTATTAGTGAAGGAGAGGTTGAATATGAGAACTAGAGTGAATCTGGAATAAGAGAGGGATGGCGTTAGGGGCACAAGTGGAAGAGGTGATCTTGGCAAGGAAGAAAGGCATCTCATTTTCTGAGGAAAGAAGAAAAAGAATTACTATGCTGTAGCATGTGATCTCCTTCCTAATGACAAGTTGGGGATTCAATTTGGTCATGACATGACATTCCCAGATGGACCCGATTCATGCTAGTCCTTTGGCACCTTAGGTTCAACATTGGACTCCCACCCTTACAATGTTACATAATGAAGCCCACAAGTTCCAGAATTTACATTTTGTCTTGATTTTAGAAAAAAACCCCACAATGACTAATCAAGTAAATGATAATATAATTTAATCACTTTGAGAACAGAAACTGTTCTAAAAAATATCTTCAGGGCCTAGCAACTAGTAAGTGCTTAAAAAATAACTTACATGCATAGAACATTTCCTTTATCAGAACACTGTGAAATAGGTAGTTTCAGTATTGTTTTCTCCATTTTACAGATGAAGAAATTGAGGCATTGAATGACAAGGTGATTTGCCCATGAAAATACAGCTAGGCACAATTCCACTTTTGTAACTTACTGTCTGATTAAATAATGGAAATCTATATGCTTTAACTTTCAAACAGTGACCCTAATGTCATTCATTACATCTAGATGAAGTGCTATTTAACGGTGCCTTCATTTTAAAAGTTACCATCATCATTCTCTTATGTATGTATGTATGTATATATGTGTGTGTAGGTTTGTTTGTGCAACACTGCTCTCCTGGTCCCTACTGCCTGGAAGACCAGCTAGGTTACATTTCACTCCTCTCCTAGGATTTTCTGGTAGGAAGGAGTTTGCCACTTCTTGCTGCTGTCTCATAGCCAGTTTCCTCAGCTGAGAAGACCTCAGACCATGAGTATACAAGCACCCTGAGACTTCCATCTTCTACTGGGAAATTGTATTTCCTGAGCAAAGGCTGCTTTGGGACCAGGCTGGGTTTCCCTCACTTTACCTGAAACAACCACTTTCATCTGTATTAATACAAAGTATTTTCCACATCCTGCTGTCTGTTGCCAGCCCAGTCTCCCAACTCAGATATAGAGAATTCCCACTGCAAAGGAGAGCACCCTTCCTTAATCTTCTGGCCTCCTGCTCTTCCAGCATCCTCCTTTCAACGATGAAATCCTCACTTCTAGTCATACCCTTCACAACCCAGTGACTCTGAAATCCTGTAGATCATCATCCAAAACTCATTCCACACACGTGTCACCTGATTCCTCCTTCCCATGCTCCTCAAATCTCTCACCACAAAGCTTCTTCCTAACTCTCCCTAGTCCTGCCACCATGCCCTCTGGAATGCCTGTTGCATAGGTAACAAACTTCCCTTTCTCTTAAATCTATTCCTCTGTATTTCTTCCACCTTCCAGCTCTTATTGAAGCCACACTTTCTTTTGATGACACATCCTTCCTGGCCTCTTTTCTAGTACTGGCTGAACTTTCACTCTTTTTCCTTTGCTTACTGGTTGAGGTGGAATGTTGGAATAATACTTGCTCCCCATTGCCACTTTCAGGTACTTGTCTTTCCTCATTCTCTCAGTAACTTCTATTCCCTTGAGGTTCATGCTATTCATATCTACCACCTAATCAAAATCCTGGTATTAATTGTTTACAGACTCACAGTTTACCCCCTTCCTTCCTTAATGAGTCCAATATTTGGCTTACAGTTTTTCTCGTCTCCTTAAGTCCTGCCTTCACACTAGGGGGATTTCAGCATACATATTAATTCTCCCTCAAATACCCTAACTACTTAGTTCCTCAAATTACTCTACTCCCATCGGTGATTTCTTCAGATTGCTTTAACAACACACAAAGATGGTCATTCCCTTTATCTAAGCTATCATCACAAATGTACCACCACTACTATGTTCAAGAATCCTGAAACCCCCTTATCTGACCATAATTTACTGAGCTTTCTCCTCTCTCTGATTTCTCTTACATAACTCTACTCTTATCTTCACCATGACCTCCAATCCCTTGACCCCTCAGTGATCTCCCAGGCCATCTCCCTAGTACTAATCACTCTCTCCTCTTCTCCCTGCCTTAAATCCTTGGGCACCCAATTCATCTCTACACTGTCCTCCTCTCTTGAATCTCCCTTATCATATCACTGATTATGCTTGATTAAGTCTCAGCGTTGGATCACTCTCAACATTTGTTATTTCCGTGTGAACACATGTGATACTGAACAAACATGGAGAAAAACCACTCAAGTAGTCTGACCAGGTACCCTACAAATTTGTGTTATATAACCTCAACTGGACTCTTACCATTGCTAGGCAATGCTACTATACCTCCCTTATCTACTCACTATCCCACAGTCCAAAGTAACTCTTTCAAACCTTTTCATTCTTTCTCAAATCTCCCAGAGCTCCCCCCAACACTTTCTCAACTGAGAACTTTGCCTCACATTTTATAGGAAGAATTTTGTGAACTCACTATCTCTTTCTCTCATCTCTTATTACTTGAATGTCTTCTGACATTTCCTCCTCCTTCACTTACTCCTTACCAAAGCTAACTGCTCTACTAATTCAAGTGATTCAATTCCATCTTATCTTCTCCAACAGATTGCCTCTTATGTCATCCCTACTTTCACTTATTTTCAAGCTGCCCCTCTCTACTTGCTCATTTTCTGCCCCTACAGACCGACAATGTCTCCCCTAGCCTGAAAAAAACCCCCACCATCACTTTATTCTTCCATCTCCAGTTGTCCTGATCTATATCTTACCACTGGAGCAGAGGATTCCAGAGGAGAGAATGAAGTTGGTCACTTTGTACAGCGCTGTCTCACTTAATTGCAATTCACTTGCAAGTCATGACATTATGTCGTGGTTCTCTTCCAGGAGGAAGGGCAAACAACAAAATAACAACTTCCATCCCTGCTATCCATCATCCTATTTCTCTCCTGCCTTTTTTTTTTTGCTAAATTCTTTGAAGAGTCTGTCTTCAGTCAGTGCCTCTATTTTCTCTCCTCATTTCCTTCTAAACGTCTTACAATCTAGCTTTTGACCTAATTATTCCACTGAAACTGCTCTCCAAAGTTCCTAATGATCTTTTCTCAGTCCTCATTCTCCTTGTCTTCTGAAGCCTTTGCTATTGTTCATCTCTCTCTCCTCTTTGATATGGTTTTCTTTCTAGATTTTCAGTTTCATATCCTTTGACTATCAACTGGGGAACAGCTCTTATATTAATAAAATTGACTCTATTCCCCATATATTTGATAAATGAGGCATTTATTAGAGAAACTTGCTGTAAACAGCCTCTCCTTCAGTTTCCTGTTTTCCTTCTAATTTTGGCTGCATTATTTTTACATGTGTAAAATTTTTAATTTCATGTGTCAAAATTGTCTATTTTGCACCCTGTGATGTTCCCTATTTCTTGTATCATTAGAAACTTTTGTCTTATCTGTAGACCTGACAGGTATGCTTTTCCATACTCTCTTAATTAATTTATGATATCATCTTTTATCCATTTTGACCATATGTGGTATGAGATGTTGGTTTATACCTAATTTCTGCCAAACTTCTTTATAGTTTTCCCAGAAACTTTTTGTCATAGAGTGAGTGATTTTTGGGTTTATTAAACACAAAATTACTAAGTATACCTAATCTTACCCACTGATCCACTAACCTATTGCTTAGCCAGTACCAGACTGTTTTGAAGATTGCTCCTTTTGATATAGTTTGAAATCTGGGGCTGCTTGGTGGCTTTAGTTCACATTTTTTTTCATTGATTCCCTTGGTATTCTTGACTTTTTGTTCTTTCAAATGAATTTTGCTGGTATTTTTTCCTAGTTCTATAAAATAATTGGTAGTTTGGCACTGAACAAGTAAATTAGTTTAGATAGAATTGTCATTTTTATATTAGTTCAGTCTACCCATGAACAATTACTATTTCTCCAAAATGACTTTATATGTATGAAAAATGTTTTGTAATTAAATCCATATAGTTCCTGTGTTTGTCTTTGCAGGTAGATGCCCAAGTATTTCATATTGTCTACAGTAATTTTAAATGGAATTTGTTTTTCTTTCTCTTACTGATGGACTTTATTGGTAATATATAGAAATCCTGATGAATTGTAGTTTATATCCTTTGCTAAATTTAACTGTTTCAACTTGGTTTTTAATTGATTTTTGAGGATTCTCTTGGTATACCATCATATCATCTGCAAAGGGCAATAGTTTTGTTTCCTCACTTCCTATTTTTTATTCCTTCAATTTCTTCTTCCTATCACATTGCTATAACTAAAAATTACAGTACACTATTGAATAATAGTGGTGACAATGGGCATCCTTGCTTCATACCTGGTTTTATTGGGAAGGCTTCAAGTTTATAGAAAATGCTTGCTAGTGGTTTTAAATAGTACTTATTTTAAGAAGTGTTTCATTGATTACTATGATTTTTAGGGTTTTTAATAAGAATGGGTGTTATATTTTGTCAGAGACTTTTCCTGCATCTATTGATATAATATGACTTTTGTGGTCAATTATGCTGATAGCTCTCCTAATATTGAAGTAGCCTTGTATTCCTGGTATTAATCTTACCTGGTCTTAGTGTATGATCTTTGTGATAGATTTATGTAATCTCCTTACTAGTACATTGTTGACAATTTTTGCATCGATTATTAAGGAAATTGGTCTATGGTTTTCTTTCTCTGTTTTTTCTTTTCCTCATTTAGGCATTAGCACCATATTTGCTTTATAAAGAAATTATTAGGACTCTTACCTATTTTAAAAATGCTTTGTACAGTATTGGGATTAATTTTTCGTTAAATGTTTGGTAGAATTAATGCATGACTCCTTCTGGTCTTGGAGATTCTTTTTTTAGGGCGCTTGTTGAGAGCTTGTTGAACTTCTTTTTTCTAAGATAGGATTATTTAAGTGTTTCTTTCATCTTCCATTAATTTTGGCACTTTATATTTTTGTAGATATTCAGACATTTCACTAAGATTGTCAGTTTTACTGGCATATAATTGGGCAAAATAATTTTTAAAAAATTATTTTATTTTTTAATTTATGGAATAAAACAAGCATTTTCATAACATAGTATAATGAAAAAAGATATTTGTATGTAAAACTGTAATCCATTATGCACAATTTGCTATTCCTTTCAAATGTACAACAAAATTATCATATAAATTTCTTTTTTTCCTTCTTTTTCTTCTCTCCTTCCCCCTCCCACTAGAGATAGCTACCATTGGACACAAAGAGGTATACATAAATATGTATATGTAAAATTATTCTCTACATACTTCAATTTTTCAGTTCTTTCCCTGGATGCAGATAGCATCTTTCTTCATGTGTCCTTTAAAGTTAATTTGGGTATTTACAATGGAACGAATAACTTATTTGCTCAAAGTAATTTTTAAGACAATATTACTGTTACTCTACACAATATTCTCTTGGTTCCACTCATTTTGCTCTTCATTATTTTGTGTAAATCTTTCCGTGTTTTTCTAAAATCATTGAGCTCATTGTTTTGTTACAGAACATTAGTACTCCATTACACTCACACACCACAACTTCTTCAGCCTCTTCTTTATTGAGGTGCATCCCTGCAGTTTCCAGTTCTTTGTCACTACAAAGAGAGCTGCAATAAACATTTTTAGAATATATAGAGTTTTTTCCTTAATCATCCTCAGATTCATGCTAGCTACAGAACAGCAGGCAACTTTTAATCTTTAAGTGCCAGTCAGCAATAATACCTTATATTTGCATAGCACACAGTTTATAAAGAGTTTTCACATACATAATCTCATTTCTTCAACACCTGCAAGGTAGGAAAAATTCAATTATCCTCATAAAATAGATGAGAAATGGAGTCTCAGATAGCTATAATGATTTCTCCTAAATTACATGGTCAATAAGAGGTAGAGCTGGGACTCTAACCCAAGTATTTGACAAGTTTAATGGTCTTCTACTGCCCTATCCTGCCTGAATTGACTCATCCTCCTAACCTTGGCATAACACTCCCTAGATCCCAGCCCAGTACTGAACTTAAGGCAGAAATAAGTTAAACTTACACATCCCATCATTCATTAATATTATCATATCCTCAGGATCCATGTCATAGTCTCATAGATAGATTTGTTTTTAGGAATTGATGACTTTTATCTTAAAATTTGGCGTTTTCAACTTGAAAACTATTTTGTACCCTTTAAAAGGGAAAAATGATATCAATTCTGATTAAGTATATAAGCAAACAATTATAATATGTGCTACCAGTGTTCCCACATCATATCACCAGTTATCCCTTTTTCCCCTCAGGTGCCTTGACTCTTCTGCAGAGAGGAGGCAATAGAAACCCCTAACCCAGGTAGTAGAAGTATGACTAAGGCTACTGCAAATCAGACTATCAAAATAAAAATCAGATTAATTGTATGCTTTATAGCCAAAGGTAGAGAAGCTTCATACAGTCAGTTAAACAAGAACTAAGGATGACTGTAGCTCAGATCATGTGCTTCTGTTGCAAAATTCATACTTGAACTGAAGTAGGGAAAACCATCAGACTCTATGAATCTGAACTAAATAACATCCTTTATGAATAATGAATTGGAAATGATGGTTAGATTTAAGGGATTAGATCAGGTAAATAGAGTGCCTGAAGAACTATGGAGAAAGTTTGCAATATAATACAAGAAACAGTAACAAAAAATATTCCAAAGAAAAGAAAGAGCAAGATAGCAAAATGGCTGTCTGGTGAGGCTTTGAAAATAGTTGAGGAAAGAAGGACCAAGGAGAAAGGGAAAGATATACAATTGAATACAGAATCCCAGAGAATAACAACGAGAGAGATTTTCTTAAGTGAACAATGCAAGAATAGATTTCTTCAAGAAAATTAGAAATAGACCAAGTAGTGTTTCTGTGGGATCAAAGCTTATAGGTGGTTTAATAATTCTTTACACACAATTCTAGGTTGCTCTCCAAAATGGTTGGATAAGTTCACAATTTTACCAGCAAGGAATTAGCACCCCAGTCTATCCACATCCCCTCCAATGTTTGTTATTTTCCCTTTCAATCATTTTAGCTAATGTGGTAAGTGCAAAAGGACATATCAAAAAGGTAGTTTTAATCTGAATTTCCCTAATCAATAATGAGTTAGAGCATTTTTTTCACGACTGCAAATTGTTTTGATTTCTTCATTGGAAAACTGCCTATTCATATCCTTTTACTATTTAACAATTGGGGAATGACTTGTACTTTTGTAAATTTGACTAAGTTCTTCACATATTTTAGATATGAGACTTTTATCTGACAAACTCTCTACAAATATTTTCCCTTAATTTTCTGCTGTTTAAATTTTGGCTTCATTTGTTTTATTTGTACAAAAGCTTTTAAATTTAAAGTAATCAAAATTTGTTTTAATCTCATCTTTATTGGAGAAGTATCCTCCTCTTTCATTTTTGGTACTGGTAATTTTTTTAAAAAAAATCAAATTAATGGTGGTATACATATATGTATATATATTATTGTTTTTTTCATAAAACACCTCCTAGTTTTATTTATTAGTTAAATAGTTTTCTTACTTTAAATTTTATTAATCTCTCCTTTGAGTTTCAAGATTTCCACTGGGTGTTTAATTGGGGATTTTTAATTTGTTCTTTTTCTAGTTTATTTATAGTGGAATATCCAATTCATTGATCTGCTCTTTCTCTGTTATTTATGTATGCATTTAGAGATATAAATTTTTCCCTAAGTACTGCTTTGGATGAATCCCATGAATTTTGGATTATTATCTCATTGCTGTCATTCTACTTAATGAAAAAATTGTTTCTATGATTTGTTCTTTTACCGACTCGCTCTTTAGGATTAGAGTTTCTAATTAACTTTTAATCTGTGCTTCCCTGGTCCTTTATCAAATATAATTTTTCTTGCATTATGGTCTGAAAAGGATGCATTTAATATTTCTACTTTTCACTGTGAAGTTTTTTGCCCTATTACTTGATCAATATTTGCGAAAATACCATGCACAGTTGAGTACAAAGTATATTACTTTCTGTTCCCATTCAGTTTTCTCTAGAGGTCTATCTTATTCAACTTTTAAAATATTCTATTCAACTCCCTGAATTTTTTCTTATTTATTTTATGGTCTGATTTATCTAGGCCCGAGAGGGGAAGATTGAGGTGCCCCACTAATTTACCATTTATTTTCTGCTGCAATTCATTTAACTTTTCCTTTTAGAATTTGGATACTATACCATTTGGTGTATGCATATTTAATATTGAAATAACTTCATTGTCTATGGTTCTTTTTAGCAGGATGTAGTTTTTCTGCTTATCCCTTCTAATTAGGTCTATTTTTGCTTTTGCTTTATTTGAGAAGTTGATTGCTACACCTCCCTTTTTACCATCAGATGAAGCATAATAGATTCTATTCCAGGCCCTTGTTGTAACTCTTTGTGTGTCTGTTTCAAGTATGTTTCTTGTAAACACATATTGTTGCATACTAGTTGCTAATCCATCCTACTATCTGTTTCTGTTTTATGAGTCCATCCCATTCACATTCACAGTCATGATTACTAGGTGTGCATTTCCCTTCATCCTATAATATATTGTTTGTCTGCCTTACTCTCTTATTATCCTTCTCAATCTTTATCACTTCTAAAGTCTTTTTTGCTTCTAACCATTGCTTTCCTTTATCTGCCCTCCCATTTTTGCTTCCCTTTCTCTTATCCTTTTCCCTTCCTACTTCCCTGTTAAGTAAAATAGATTTCTAACTACCAAGTGAACACACACACATTTATACATACATACATACACACATGTATATGTATATATATACATACGTACACACCTATGTATACACACACACAAATATACCCCCTTGAACCAATTCAGATGTGAATGAAGTTCAAGTATTACCTGTTTCCTTCCTCAACATTTTCCTCTCCACTGTAAAATCTCTTCCTTGTGCACTTGTTTTATGTGAGATAATTTACCCTATTCTTTCTCTCCCATCCCCCTTCTTCCAGGGTATCCCTCTTTTTTGTTGATCCACTTTTTTTTTGCATCATCCCAACATAATCAACTCACTTTTGGACTTTCTTTTTGTGTAGAATCCTTTTAATTGCCATAATAATGATAAAGTTCTTGGAAGATGCATATATTATCTTCCCATATAGAAAGATAAACAGTTTACCTTCATTGAGTTCCTTATGATTTCTCTTTCACATATACATCTTTTTTGTTGCTTCTTTTGAGCCGTGCATTTACAAGTCAAATTTTCTCTTTAGCTCTGGTCTTTTCATCAGGAATGTCTTTTAAGTCCTCTCATTAAATTTCCATTTTTCTCCTGAAAGATTATACTCAGTTTTACAGAATTAGTTATTCTTGGTTGTAAATCACAGCTCTTTGGTCTTCTGGAATATCATATTCTAAGCCCTCTGCTCCTTTAATATGGTGGATGCTAAATCCTTTGTGATCCTGACTGCGACCACATGACATGTGAATTGTTTCTTTCTGGTTGCTTAAAGTGTTTTCTCTTTGATGTGGGAGCTATGGAAGTTGACTGTAATATTCCTGAGAGTTTTAATTTTGGGATCTCTTTTAGGCTTGAAACAATGGATTCTTTTATTTTATCCTTTGTTTCGAGGCTATTTGGTCAGTTTTACTTGACACAATATCTTGAAATATGATTTCAAGGCTTTTTGTGACTTTCAGGTAATCCAATAATTCTTAAATTTCCTCTCCTTACTTTGTTTTCTATGTCAATTGTTCCTGTATGAAATATTTCACATTTTCTTCTTTTTGTAATTCTTTTTACATCACTATATTGATCCTTGATGTCTCATGGTGTCATTAGTTTTCACCTACACAATTTTAAGTTTTTTAAAAATAATTTTTTCATTGAGTTTTTGTACTTTCTCTTCCATTTGGAAAATTCTGTTGTTAAGTTATTTTTTTTTAGTATTTTTGTGCCTTTAAAAGAAACAGAACCTAAGCTGCTAATTGTCTTTTTATACTTTTATTCCTTTGCTTTTATTTCTTTACCTAGTTTTTCTCTACTTTTAACATTCTGATTGTGAAAATAATTTTTTAGCTCTTCCAGTAATTCTTACTGGGCTTGTGTCCTGTCACATTTTTTTCTTTTGGTGCTTTGCTTGTGATACCTTTTGACTTCATTATCTTCTTATGAGTTTGTGTCTTGATCTTCCCTGTTGCCATAGTAGATTTTTATGGTCAGGTTCTTCTTCTTCTTTTTTTTTTTTTTGGTTAACTCATTTTATGCCCTGTTTCCTGATTTGAGACATTATATTAATGTTGGACTCTGTTCCTGATATGGGGGAGAAGGGTCATTGTCTTAAACTTCAGGCTTTTTTGAACTGATGTTTTCAATGCTAGTTATGGGGGTTTGGAAGTTTTTAGTTCTTCTAAGGTTGTGTGATCTAGAAAGAGATGTGGACACTGCTTTTCTGGTTTGAACTCTGGTTCTTACCCAGGAAGGAAACTGATCCCTTGATATTGCAATCAATATCACTCCTTAGGGTCCCCAGTCCTTTGAGACAAGAAGTGATACTGCCTCTGAGGACTTCCACTCTTTCTTGACTGCAAGTGCTTGTCTATGCCTTTGAACTATGACCCAGAAGTGGATATAGGCAATGGAGTTGCCAAACAGCATCTGATCCTGTGTCCAGTGTTAGCACAGGGGTGTTATGGAGGACTTTCTGTAGTCTCTTTCTGACAAGTTGCCAGGTCCCCTTACCATTCTGTCTTGAGAGCTCCTAAAGCTGCTGCTGATTTTGTTGCTATCACATGGTCTCCTTAATAATTCATCTATGTGGGCTCCAGGCCTACCTCCTTCCCTGTGTCACAGATCTCTCTTCTGATCTCCTGTGTTGTCTTGGACTGGAAGAATGTCTCACTTTGACTTTTTGTTGGTTCTGTCACTCCAGAATTCAACCTGAGGTCTTATGTTAAAGTAGTGTGAAGGGGAATTTTGGGAGGACTCAGTTGTACATTTTCTCTACTGTATCATCTTATCTCTGCACCAAGAAGAGTCCTTCTTATTTCTTAACCCTCATGTCTAAGCTGTTGTCGAAGTCAGTCAATTTTACATTTGAAACATCTCTCAACATATCCCTCTTTCCCCCAATAAACTTCAGAAGCTTCTTATTGCCTCCAGGGCCAAATCCAAAATGCCCTGTTTTGCATCCAAAGTTCTTCATATTATGTATCCTCCTCCATTTCCAGCCTTCTTTTGCCTTAATACCTGACACATACTTTTGATCCAGTAACAACACAGTCCATTTCTCCACTCAGGGCATTTTCTCTGGCTATTCCCCGTACCTGGAATGCTCTCCTTCCTCTGCCCTCCCAGCCTTGCTTGACATCCCAACTAAAATCCCATTTTCTACTGAAAACCTTCCCTAAGACCTCTTAATTCCAATTCCCTTATTCATAGATCCCTTCTCTTCCCTTCCCTTCACCCCTGCCTAAGGGATAGTTTCTGGACCCTCCTGGCTTAAAAGTAATTATCAGTAGTAACTGTTACTGCTTCCCTACCAGCCTGATGCTGTTTATTTTTTCTCCTATGTCTCACTAAAGGGGTCATCCCCTGGCTACTTCTTAAAGAGGCCTATTCACTAAATGGACTTTACCTCATTCTAAATGGATTCCTGAATAGATCTTGACCTAAAGGGGTCAAGGTCTCCCAGTGTATCTTGGGTCATCTCCAATCATCCTGATGAATATCTGATCACTGGATTCAGATGGTTCTGGAGGAGAAGTGAGCCTGTGACCTTGCACAGCCATCCCTCACTCAAAACAAAGTCAAGTTCAAGTCATGTCATCATTTCTATGATGGCATGGTCTTCTTTGGCAATGAAGGACAAACACAACACCAACAATTCCAGTGCTTTCCCCTTTTTAATTATTTCCTGTTTATCTTGTATATAACTTGGTCTATGTATGTTTGTTTGCATGTTGTTTCCTCCATTAAATCATAAGCTGCTTGAGGGCAGGGACATTCTTCTACCTCTTTTTGTATCTTCAGCACTTAGCACAGTGCTGTCACTTAGTAGACACTTAGTAAATGTTTATTTAACTGAACTGAGTCAAATTGATTATAAACATTTTTACCGACATATGCGTATAAGTTGGGCATATATAGATCTGCATTTTTAGATGTCTTTTTGTCTCTATATATCTCTATCTCTATATTAGTTTTGGAGAAAAAAAAACTAGTTGTATGATTTCTGGGCTAAAGGTTATGAATAGTATTGTAAATTTTATTTTATTTCCATATTGCTTTCCAAAATCATTGGACAGCTCCAACAGTAACATCTTAGTGTTCTTATTCTTCCATGACTAGTTAGTACTGAGGTTTGTCCGTCTTTCATTTTGGTGTGAGTAAAAGGATATCTATGAATTGCTGTAATTTGCATTTCTTTGATCATGAACAGATTTGCACCCTTTTAAGAAGGTCATTGGTAGATCATTGTGTTTCTTCATTTCAAAACTGTCTAGTCATAATTGTTTACTGCTTCTCAACTAGGGTAATAGTTTTTAATAATTTTTTATTCAGGAAAACTGAGCTTCATCAATAGCCAAAATAGGGCATGAAAACAATGAAGCTTTGCAGTTGACTGATGTGCATAATACAACAGGAACTCGGTCTGACCTGGCCTTCTTTGCTTATTTTTTGTTTTGATTAAAATTCATTTGCAGACTAAGCCAGAAAGAATCTTGTAAGTACACATGAGTACTTAATCTTTAATTAGTGTTATTCATAACAAAAGTCTTCCTCTAAGATACTTGAAAAGAAAAGAGCATTAAAGACTAATTAAACGTCAGTCCATGAAGTCAAACTGTTTACTTATCAAATGCGGGAAAATGTTATCAGTTTCATAAAACTGTTATCATTACTATGGTAATTTGTATGAAATATTGGGACTGAGTTGGATACAATCCTGTGGATTCTACAAAGACAAAATTGGATAGGAAAAGGTAAAAAGGAGCAATTATGTCATAAAATGATGTGTGAAAGGAACTAACACAGAGGAAGCAGGTGAGGATTAAGGCTGGTAATGTTGGAGTCTTACATTTATCTGGGTTGACAAGGAAACAATGTGTACAACTGGAAGGGTGTAGAAGTCTTCTGAAATTGTAGAGAAGTAAGAAAACTGGTAGAGGGTCTTTTAGAGGGGTACATATATAAATATTGAGATTTAGCAGGTGGGGGAGAAGATGGCTTGGCGTGTGGTTTGAGATTGAGAGGGTGGGAGGAAGGGTTGGAGGAGGGAGTCTTGGAGTGCTGGGTAAAAAAAGGGGTGGGAGAGTAGTGGGAGAAAATCAGTTAATAAGGATAGGGTAAAAATAGACTGTGAGAAGGAAAATAGTGAGTAAAACTAAGATGGAGGGAAATTTATAAATAGTAGTTATAATTTTGAATGTGAATAGGATGTTCATAGCAGCTCCTTTTGTGGTGGCAAAGAGCTGGAAATTGCAGGGATGCTCATCAATTGGGTTGTGACTGAACAAGTGGTATATGATTATGATGGAATACTGTTGTGCTATAAGAAAAGATGAGCTCAATGATTTTAGAAAAACATAGAAAGACTTGCATGAAATAATGAAGAGTGAAATGAGCAAAACCAAGAGAACATTGTATACAGCAACAGCAATATTGTTTTTTATTTTATCTGTTCATTTATTTAAACCTTTTTAGCAATATTGTTTTATGAATAACATTGATCAAATAAGTCATTTTTACTTTTTTTTAAATTTTATTTATTTATTTAACTTTTTACATTCATTTTCACAAAATTTTGGGTTCCAAATTTTCTCCCCTTTTATCCCCTCCCCCACATGAAGAAAGATAATATCTGCATCTAAAGAAAGAACTGATAAATGAAAATGTGTGTAGAATAAATTCACACACACATGCCTACTTGTGTCTAATGGTGGCCATCTCTAGTGTGTGGGGGAGGAGGGGCATGGAAGCAAGAACAAAAAGGAAAGAAAAAATTTACATATTAATTTTGCTGTATATTTAAAAGAATAACAAATTGTGTAGTTTTGCAGTTTCATGAATATCATCTTTTTAATTAAACTATGTTATGGAAATATTTTATTTAAAAAATTAAAAATAAAATAAATTCAAAAGAACAACTTTGAGTGAATAAGTCATTTTTACTATTATAAATACCTAAACTAACTACCAAGGACATATGAAGAAAGATGCTATCTGCATCTGGAGAAAGAATTGATAAACAGAAGTATGTATAGAATAACTTTATATATAATTTCTTATTTGTATCTAATGGTAGCCATCTCTAGGGTGGGGGGAGGAGGGAAGAAAAAAGAAAAAAAAAGAAATTTACAGGATAATTTTATTATAATTTGAAAGGAATAGCAAGTTATACAAATAGATTTGCAGTTTCATGCGCAATTATCTTTTTATATTATGCTGTGTTATAGAAATACTTGTTTATTCTATATGTTAAAAATAAAATAGATTTTAAAGAAAAGAGCTAACCTTAGGTTGGGCATCACTTTGCTGGGTTTTTTTTAACTAGGTGCAGTGACCTTGAATAAAGCCTCCCCTCTACAATAAGAGATTCTAATCTCTATATCCTAGACTGACTCTGAGTGGTAGTCTGAAGAGATGAAGTAAGAAGATAGTAGAAGGAAGTAATACTCAGAAGAGAGTCCATACTTAGCAGTGACTTGAGCAATACCTAACACAGACCAGCAGGTATCAGCAGTCCTTTAACCACAATAGTTAAAGAAATAACCTTCAATTTTCCTCTTTTTTAAAAAAAATAATATGACTCTTTGTATTTAGATCATTTATCCATTTGGAATTTCTTATGGTATTTATGTGTCAATTCATTTCCCATCAAGTAAGTACGTTTTCATTTTCCCATCAGTTTTATTGAATAAAAAGTATTCACCCTAGAAGTTTGCATTCTTACATTAATCGAGCCATTCTTCAATAAATGTTTTTGCTCCTAAATCTTCCTACTCCAATCCATTCCAGTAGTTTAGAAAATGATAGCTTTATAATCTAATTTCAGATCTGGAAAAGTCAGTTTCCCAGAAAAGTTTATGAAAGCACCCTAAAGTTATTTTCTTCCCTCGAATGTCCAAAATGGAGTGGGAAGTCATTGAGAGTCTTCTGTCAGTGCTGTGGAAATGTCACATTGCCCTACCAAGCAAGGTTCTTCCCCAAGCTACCTAGATGACAGTCTTAAAAAGAGATTTTGCCTTAAGTACTCTCTCCTCACTTTCATCCCCAGTCTAAACTTATCAAGTTCATGAACTTAGGCTCTCTCAAATTTGCTATGGGTTGCAGACTCTGACTATCCTACTGAGACAGGTTTTCAGCCTTGTGAAGAACTTGGTGTATGCCAATCATCAAAGGACAGTCATAGTTGAGTCTTCTGGCAGTGTTTCAGACCAGAAGTTTCCTACTAGCGAATAATGTGTGTGTGTGCCCACTATAACTCCTTATGGCAGGGAAATCATAGAGACAGGGGGCTGTTATTGGAGCAAGGAAATCCCCTTCTGATATGCAGGAACTGTGTAATCCTAGGCAAATCAGTTCTTTCTATGTGACTCAATCTAATAGCAAATTGTACATGTTAGATTTGTGATTTCATGTGCAATCATCTTTTTTATTATACTATCTTATAGAAATGCTTGTTTTATTCCATAAATTAAAATTAAAAGAAAAAAATCTACTACCTAGGACTTATTGGAAAAGAGTACTGCACTTAGAATTCAGATGACCTAGGTTAAAATCCCATCTCAGAAAATGATTATCTATAAGACCCTGGGCAAGTCCTTTAAACTTTATGTGCCTCAGTTTCCTCAGCTATAAAAGGAGGGAGTTGAACTCCTTGGCCTCTAAGATCTAAATCTAGATCTAAATATATGATTCTGTGATCATAAGTTGGTAGGGATGATTAGTGTTTTGTTTTGAATTATTCATGTAGCAGGGAAAGAAAAAAGTTTCCAGTTGAGGAAAATCATCGATATGGGGGTGGGATGGGGTTGGAACTCTGATTGTGAGACTGAGGTCTCAATCTAGATTGAACTTCCACTTTTGGACAAGTCCCTTTTCCAGTTTGTGCCTCAGTTTTTTCACCACTAAAATAGGACAGTTTAATGACAGACACCAAGCCCAAGCAAAGCCAGAGGACTTCTACAATCAGAGTGAGAGTGAATTCACGTGAAGTGGGCAATGCAGGCGGACTGGGCTTGAAGGTGCGGGAGTTGCAGGCGCGTCGTGCGTTCTGATTGGAGGGCGGCCAAGATTAAAGTCCTCTCCCGCCCTCCCTCCTCACCCTCCCCCCCAGACTTTGTAGCCCAGAAACAAGTCCTCCAGGTGAGTAATCCCGTGGCTCTCCCGCACCTTCCTTCTCTTGGACATCTGGGTCCAAGGGGCAAAGTCAGAGACGCCTCCCAGAAGCTGAGAAGGATATGAAGCTGAATCCGGGTTGGGAGCTCGACCGTGCAGTTTTTTCTCCTCGCCAACTGGATTAAGTTCCGCAGAGCCTTTGCCTGATATTCTTTGCAGCTCCTAGACTCTCCCACAGGAAAGAAGTTTTTCTGAGCTTGAAAATTCTCTAGTCCTTGAGACCTTCCGAACTGGTTTTATCTTCTCTTTCTGTTCGGGGGTATCCCCTTTCCTTTTCTCTATTTTCCCCAGTCTTCTGCGGTGCAGTGAAAAGAGTTGGATTTGGAGAATCCTGACTCTAGTCGAGTTTCGTCAGACAAATCACTTGACATCTCTGCACCTCAGTTTCCCTATAAAGAGTTGAACTAGATGGACTTTGAAGTCCCTTTCGGCTCTGATTATAAGATAGGATTCTAGATGAAGATCTACTTGCTCCGTCCTCTTGCTCCCTCATTAGGGTGAACAGGAGAGCAGGACCAGAGAGCAGGAGCCGAGCCGGAATCGTGCGCTGTGGGTCAGGCTCCAGCTGCTAGGAGGGCAGTGGAAACTCTCCTGTTTTTTTTTGTTTTTTGTTTTTTTAGTACTTCGGGGCCCCACGGCCTCCGCACGGGATTCCCAGATTTTCCCTGGCACACTGGTGCGCCGAAGCGCACCCTCGCAGACACACTTCAGCCCACTCCACCCCACTGTTTAGGCTCCTACTTCGCGCGGCTGACCTAAGAGATTGGAACCCTGGACAGCTCCCGGAGTCTAGGCTGCCGGGCCCGGGCTGGAGAATAGACGCTGACTTCCTTAGTCCAGTGTTGTGTTCTGCAGTGT
Source organism: Bettongia penicillata ogilbyi (assembly GCA_023548195.1). NCBI lineage: Eukaryota > Metazoa > Chordata > Mammalia > Diprotodontia > Potoroidae > Bettongia > Bettongia penicillata. Next base: position 2,335,822 of record JAJHZJ010000696.1, read on the forward strand.
GTGCCATGCAGTCCCTCAACATAACCCCGGAGCAGTTAGACCGACTTCTGCGGGAGCACAACATGAGCCGCGAGCACTTCATCTCCCTCTACGGGCTGCAGCCCCTCGTCTACAGCCCCGAGCTGCCAGGCGCAGCCAAGCTAGCTTTCGTACTCACCTCCGTGCTCATCTTTGTCTTGGCGCTATTTGGCAATGGCCTGGTGCTCTATGTGGTGACCCGCAGCAAGGCTATGAGGAAGGTCACTAGCATCTTCATCGGTTCCCTGGCACTCAGCGACCTACTCGTTACCTTTTTCTGCATCCCGGTCACTATGCTCCAGAACATCTCCAGCGACTGGCTAGGTGGTAAGCGTGACCCTGTGCTTTACTCTTTTCTCCTCCTCTCCCCGCCATCAAAGCCACCACTATACCCTCCTCCTACCCATTGTCTTATTCTTAACCAGGAATTCCCAGATCTTTTCCTTTTCTTTCTCTTTCTTGGGTACTTTTCTGATGTTTTTAGAATTTCATTTCCATCTCCATTTTGGATAGGTTTTCATCTCTATTGAAAGGTTCACCTGCCCATTAATGACAGCGACTCCCGTTTCTACTGCATTTTAAGGCTTGCAAAGTACTTTCTTCTCGATTTTGGGAGGCATGAATGAAGGTTTATTATCCCATTCTTTGGAGAAGGATGTCAGACTGAGAGCTGTAGCGATTCATTCTAGATTACACCTCTACCAGATTACACCTCTGCAGTTGGCAGTCGAATTGAGTCCACTGCACTGGGCTCTCATGCTTCCCCATGCTCTAGCTCACAGGGGCTAAGCAAGAACCAGGCAAGAGAAATATGGCCTGATTACTTCCTTCAGCTTTTTAAGTTGTATCTTAGCCAACTAGTTAGGAATATAGAGCCTAGAATTTGGCAACTACTACTTGGGATAATGGAATTCAGAGTTGGTAGATTCTTGAGATTTTTCTGGTCCAGTCCTCTCATTTTCCGGTGGAAGAAACTAAGGTTAAGAGGAGTCAAGCTCAAGGTCAGATAAAATCAGTAAGGGTGAAGGGCCAAGATTTAAACTCAACTCTTTTGACTCCAAATGCAATGTGCTTTCTACTATATCAGGCCACCTCTTAACTTGTGTGTTCGAGGTAAAAGCCACCTAGTCTGACTTTTCAGGGTCAGAGATAGTGCTAAAGAGCAGGGAGACCTTTTGGGTACAATGAGTTAGGGTCTCCTGGGAAAGAAGGGGAAAAGAAGGAAAGCTAGTGGATCTCAGATGGGATGCACACTGTTAAGCTGCAGCCCATTCACTTTCAAGTATAAACACTGACTTTGTTTCTTTGGGGACATCCTCTGTACCTGGAACTGATATAAAGCCAGTGCTAGGCAGGAAATCAGTGCAAATAGACTGCCAATGTATTAATAGGCTTGAGGAAGGAAAAAGATAATTGTTTAGTGGAATTTCATTTTAGCCAGTCCTTCAGTAATTTCCCAGAGAGAAGTTGTAAGTTTGGTTCCCAGTTTGTAACCTTTGATTTCTGCCCATACAAATGCTTCACTTCCATTTGACTCCATTTGGCAGGTGTCTGTGCCGTGTAACAAATGTGCTAAACGCTTTGTTTACCTTCTTTTCTAGGACTGGAAGGTTTTCCAGACCTCATTACTCATTAGGCCCACAGTGAGAGTGTAAACTGAGGCTGCAGGAGTGATTGACTTTCTTTAGATATTGTGATAGCATTATTCTACGTGGGATTTGCAACAAGCAATGTTTTTCAACTAATAAAATGGATGAAAACAGCCAGTCTGTGAGTCAAACTATTGAGGCACAACAAGAAATGCCCCTCCCCCTGTCTCCAGAGGTGTTTCTTGTTATGCTCAATGCCTTCCATGGTGCCTGATAGACTTAATGAAAGCTTGCAGAATTGGATTGTAAATCTGCTCTTTGTCTGAGAGACTTCATGCTTACCTATCTAGGGAATCCTAAGTACTTCTGCAAGATTAATTGGGAAAATTCAGATTAAAAAATAAAAGGGAGAGATATACTCATTATTACATAGATAGGTGATTTTAATCCCTGGAAAAATACTAGAATAGACAAAGAAGTGGTTTGTAATGACCTTAGGGAAAGAGTGGTCATTCTGCAAGCCCTCATGGATTCACTGAAAACAAGACATCTCAGACTAATATATTTTTTTTTAATTGGCAAGGAAGAAAGATCAGAGAAATGCCATATATTTTACATATGTGGATCTTAGCAAAGTGTTTGAGAGTCCCACCCTTGCGTTTGAGATTAAGAAATGAAGACTGAATGATGCAACATTTAGGTGAGTTCAGAACTATTTGAATGACCAGACCCAAAGAGCAGAGGTCAGTGGACTGATGCCAAATTGGAAAGAAGGTTGTAGGAGAGTGTGCTAGGATTCTGTCTTTGGCTCTGCTTTGTCCAATACATTTAATGGATGGAGGCACATTTCCAGATGAAAAGAAGCCAATATATCAGATGATAAAATTTGTAGCTCTCTCATCTGGATACCCTGAAGATCAGAATGCAATGTCACAGTAAGTGACATTGCTAGGATTTCTCTTACTCCAAATCCAATGTTTTGGTCATTATACCATGCTGTAATGTGAAATACATGTATTCACAACTATGAGAAGAGGAATGAAAACAGAGCAAGGGTGATGGATTTGTTGACATAGGTGGATTGTAGGTCAAGGAGAGGATGAAGAATAATTTTGCGGGTATTAGATAGATAGATTAGATAGATTTAGGGACAGGATAGAGAACTATAATCAGGATGGATTTTCAGAATTCAGGACCATGGAGATAGGAAGCCCTGTAGAATGGAGTGAAAATGAGGGTGTCTGATGAGATTACTTCTGAGGTCTCCTCCAGTTCTAAATGTGTATTATTCAGCTGTTATGTTTGATGGTAATATTTAAGACATAACCATTTTCTGATCAACAAAGTTTGCCAAATAAAAAAAAGTTATTCTGGCATGACTTGTTAATAAAACCTTATTTAATTGTAGGGGCAGCCAGGTGGTGCCTTAGTGTGCAGAACACTGAAACTGGAATCAGGAAGACTCATTTTCCTGAATTCAAATCTCCCCTCAGTCACTTGCTAGCTGGGCAAGTCATTTAATGCTGTTTGCCTCAGTTTCCTCATCTGTAAAATGAACTGAAGAAGAAAACGGCAAATCACTTCAGTGTCTTTGCTAAGAAAACCCCAAATGGGGTCACAAAGAGCTGACCCAACTGAACAACAACAGCTATTAATTTGTATTGTGATCCCTGTTTCTTGACAGTACTCACAAACCGCCCCCTTTACTTGTTGCAGTACTTTTCCAAGAATAGACTGAAGAATAAATATTTTCTTCCTTTTTGAAATGAGGGCAACATTTGTCCATCTCTAATCCTGCAGTGCTACTGGCCCATTTCCAATCCTGCAGCATAACTGCCATTCTCCTAACTGTCATCATTAAGAGTATATTTGCTCTTCAATTCATGAAGCTGAGGTATATTAAGATTGAGGACTTTGGAGTTAAGGAGGTCAATTAAACCCCCAAGTATGAGGATAAGGATTGGCATGTCAGTAAATCAATCAACAGGCATTTGTTAAGAACTTACTATGTGCCAGGAAGTGTACTACATTCACTATAGTGTAATGAGTGAGATGTAGAATTCCTTAAAAAAGGAGCAAGAATGACTTGGATGTTGGTAGATGAATGAAATAGTGGTCTTGATAGAGTGATGAACCTGGAAGAGGTTTCTGATTGATGGTGGCAGAGGAAGGGTCTGCATGTGGTATCCAGGAACAAGAAGTATGTCTACTTCTTCTCTTGACCCAATATTTGAGAAAGCATAATAGATAGCAAGAGAATGGCCAGGAATTAGTGTCTCCTAGGTAGCATGAATAATGATTTCCATAAATAATATATGATATAAAGGGTGTTTGATGGAGAAACACTGAAGGTGTTTAAAAAGATGAATAGAATAGAATAGAATGAAGGGCACTCTATTAATAGTAGAGGTAGATTGGTTCAGAGAACAAAATGAAATAAAAAGGATATAGATTGTACAGCTATACACTGAGGGAGATTCAGATAAAATGAAGAAAAAGATATTGGGGGGGGTGAAGAATATTCACCTCAGCAGTGGGAGACTGAATCACAGAAATGAAGGGGAGCATTTCATTAGAGTTTGCCAGGCCTAGGATCGGGAGGGTCTGGAAAACTGAGGCTCCCATCTCTGGTGCTGTGTGATGACTAAGGACAGCCTCAGTCTGGGGAAGTGTCATCTGCTTCCAATGATTGCTACTCCTAACATTGTGCAGCTGGGTGTGTAAGTGGTAGGGTATTCTATCTGGGTGCCTCAGTCAATAAATTCTTAGTCTTCTGGTCTCTAGGGTAAGACTGAACTCTAACTGGAAAACTGCTTCATACTTAAATGATACCCTGCATGTGGAGCATGTGACTTGATCAAGATTATTTTATGACTAGGAACTCAGTTTTCAGAGGCTGAGTCCCTGGAAGATTGGTCCTATGGCGCTTTCAATGCTTTTGAGACTGGGGATCTCTGATGGATCTGCTCTGGCTTCCTTATTGTTGGCAGTCCCATTTAGTGTAGCATCTCTGGATCCCTGAGGCTCAGGATCTCTTATGGTAGGCAGCTGGGTTGTGCAGGGGATAGAATGTTGGATTTGGAGTTCAGAAGACCTGAGATTGTATCATATCACTTGTTGTATGACCCTGGGCAACTCCTCTCACATCTGTTGGCTTTAATTTCTTTACATGTAAAATGGCACCAATAATATGCCCAGTGTCTCAGAGTTGTGAGGATCAAATGACATTTTAAAGTGCTTTGCAAACCTCAAATCTCTATGTCAGTGGGAGTTGTTATCATCATCATCATTCTCTTCATTCAGAGACCCATTTGGCAGTGGCTGATAATGACTGTGGTGTTTGCATCCTCCTTAGTAAAAGTAGTTGAATGGAAAGCAGATATGCCTAGTACAGGACCCCACTATCTAGACTCACCACTTATACATTCAAGTTCCATTGTTGAGTATGTTGAAGAGGGAATTCATGCCTGAAGAAGTGGTGAGACTAAATGTTTTTGGAAGTTTGTTACAGACCTGAGACTCTTAATCATAGAGTGAGGACAGAAACATCACCTATGTATCCTTCCTACAGTGTTTTGAGGTAGATAAGGTAGATGATATCCATTATAGGAATAAGGAAGTTGAGACTGAGAGATGCTGGGTCTTGATCAATATTGTCACATGAAGAGGACGGCTTGCGTCCTTACACCGCTCAGTGATGTGGTGAAGAAGAAAGACACGGGAGACGGGAGAAGAAAGACCAATTCCACTTTAGTGATCTGAGGGTCTGAGTATTTATAGACAGAAACAGCAAGCAAATCAGTCAGGGTGCTAGGGGCATCTATTTTACATATCCCTTGTTTTCTGTAATTCTCTTGCTTGTCTCATGGAGACAGCAACATCTGGGGGGCATGGAGAGCCATTCCGGATGATGAGCACAGTCTCAAAGGACAGTTTCCCCCAGGTCTATCCTGATCTTGTGAACCACACTCCACCCTGGCCATCAACAGTCACAAGTCCAGGAACTCAGCTTCTGGGTAACTCTGAACCACAGGAATGCTCCTCAGAAGTATGGCAGATGCTGGGACCAGAATCCTGGGCTTCCAACTGTCAAGTCTGTGCTCTGTCCACTACATTGAATGAAGCCATCATTCAGAGTACATTTGATTTTGGAAAAATCCAAGAACCATTCACCATCAGATCTGATGAGTAGTGTGGGTACAAAATGTGAGTGATATATTTTTGGTTAAAAAGAAGCTACTGGAATTGCTTTTCTTTCCATAACTTGAAATTGGGTTCCATAGGCAATTTCAAAAGAAGGTTCCAAAATTACTCAAGTAATTACTCCATCACTGGCATGAGCACCGCGTCTTCCGAAGTGATTACTTTGAAGAGTGTATCCCTCCTGGTATTGTAGATTTATACCTGCCAGGGACATCAGAGCATATTTAGTCTGAGCCTTTCATTTTCTTGATAAGAAAATTGAGGTCTGGAGATATAAAGTTACTTGTCCAATGTAACATAACTAATAAACTCCTCTGAAGTTCTTAGGAGTTCCTTAAGAAGATCTCAAAGTCAATCATTTATAGCCACATATTCTGCTGGTATTTTTGGCCATCAATAAATTTCTTGTAATAGTCCAGATATTGACACATTTTGTATTGAGATAATTATAAATTCAAAATCAACTAGTTCCCGCATAGTACCTTCTCCTAACAACAACATTAACAACACTATGTTAAGTAGAACTATCTGATATGGTGATTTCGACTGACAGAAGCTGTAATGCTCTGTTCTTATATTGACCAAATAGAAGTTAGAAGATAATTTCTGTAAAGTGTTTTGTAAAATTTAAGGTGTTGTATGAACATGAGTTGTGGTGGCTATTGTAGATAACCTCTTGGAATTTTTTTTCATTTATTTTTAAAAATCACTGTCATTTCCCAATAAACTCCAACTAGCACCCCTCATAACAAAGAAGTACAGGTAAGTAAAACAAGCCAACATAATGGTGATATCTGAAATCATATGCCTTATTGTACTTTTGTAATTCATTGTTAGGAGACACTAAATTTGGACTGGTGGCCTGTTACTTCAGCTTTGATGTTGGAATGAAATGAGCTACTTGAAACTCATTGAGCAGTTAACTAAAGGTTTGCTTGGTCCTAACCTAACAAAGATAGGCAGCAGGATAGAGTGATGACTTCATAGATGCACCCCCCCTCCCCAACCTCTATTTGGAAACTTGTCTTGTCACAAGGGTTGAGCATGGTTTTTCTCCTGCTTTTCAGATATCCACTAAGTCAGAAGAGCCCTGTTCCCCATACGTAAGACCTTTTATGCCTTTTGGTGACCAGAAGCCACAACATAGCTATAGGCCACCAGGATGCTAAGTCAAAGATGGCACAATTTGACTTTTTCCCTATGCCTGGGCCAGTGGAATCAATTTGTCACCATTTTTTCCATTTCTTGGGAACCTTGGGGTCCCATCACATACCCACCGTATCTTTACCTAAGAGGAAGGGAGTGTTTCTTTTTTTAATACTCAGGAACCAAGACTGGTCATGGCATTGATCTAATTTCTAATGACTTTTAGTGTTCTCTTATTTTCTCTGGTTGTTATTGTCATCAGCTTAATCTCCCTATTGACACAGAGAATGATATAAATTTTCCTAATTCTAATTCCTTAGCTCATGAGTTCTTTCGAGCTTTCTCAAGTTTCCTTGAATTCTTCGTATTTGTTTTCTCTCATGGTGCAATCACATTCTATTATATCCACAGAACACAGTTTGATCAACCACTCTCTAATTGATGGGAATTTGTTGGAAACATTTTGCTACCATAAATGCTCTGCTGTAGATATTTTGTTATACATGGGACCATTATTTCTGCATTGATTTCCTTGGTATATAATCACAATAGTGAAGTTTCTAGTTCATTCAATATGATTAGTTTAGTGATTTTCCCCCCATTTCATTTTAAATTCCTCTCCACAACAGTTGAACCAGTGCACAGTTCCATCAACATTATTCTAGTTTTCATGACTTCTCACAGACACTTCAGCATTGAATATTTTCATCTTTTACAACTTTTGTTCATTTGATGGATATGAGCTTCTCACAATGCGAATTTCTCTTATAAGTTATTTGGAACTTTTCTCCATGATTGTCAACAATTTCCATGTCTTCCAAAAATTATTTGTTAGGAAATGACTCTTCCTTTTAGAGAATTGTATCAGTTTCCTATAGATTCTGGATGTTGGTCAGGTAGAATTTATTAACCTCTTAGTATATACCCGGCATATCTTAAGTATCGGCTAAAACCACAGCCCCTCCACAGCCCCTCCCCAGCCCCAATAAAGAATTCACATTCTAATGACAAACCATCTAAATTACTAAGTATGTACAAGATATATCTATATCTGTATTTGCACATACATATATCTATCTATATAATAGATTGAAAGTAAAAGGTAGAATGTAGGATTGGAGCTGAGTCTTTAAGAAAGCCAGTTAAGCTAGGAAGCAGAGGTGAGGAGGAAAACATTTTCAGGCAAACGGAAGAGCTGCTGCAAAGGAATAGAATTGATTGGGTGTGGTGTGTAAGAAACAGCGGTATACCTGTGTAGTTGAATCATGGGGTCTTTAGTGTGCAGAGAGGAGTGAAGGATTAAGAAAAGGGTAGAAAGGGACCAGATTGTAATCCCAAACAGTAGACCTTTTATTTGAGCACTGAGATGTTAAGGAACCATTGGCATTTATTGAGCAGGGATGTCTCTCTTTTAGGACAATTCCTTTGGCGCATGGATTGGGGAGGTGATACTTGAGACAGAAAGACCATTTAGAAGGCTATTGCAATAGTTCAGGCAAGAGATGATGAGGCTGACGTTGAGACTGTGAGCTTGAGTCCAACGAGGATGATAACGCCTTTCACAGAAATAGGAAAGTAGAAGAAATTTTGGAAGGGATTATGCTTTGGTCATGTTGAGTTTAAATGCTTAAGGAAGATCCAATCTGAGACATTCAAAAGATAGTTGTTAATGTAGAAATGAGGTTCAGAGGAGATACTAAGGCTAGCTATAGAGATCTGGAAATCATTTTCAGAGAGATGATAATCAAACCAATGGGAGTGAATAAGTTTACCAAATGAGATACTATATAGAAAAAAAGAGAAGAGGTCACAGGAAAGTGCCTTGGGCTCCCAGTTAATATACTTGATATAGATGAAGAGCTATCAAAACAAAATGTAAAAACCATAATCAGAGAGACTGAAGAATTAGAATGTAGCTATGTCACACAAACCTAGAGAAGAGAGATTCAAAGAGAGGGTTAGCATCAGTGTCAACCATTGCAGAAAGGTCCAGAAAGATGAAAACCAAGGAAAGGTAGTGAAGAGATAATTGGTCACCTTAGAGAGAGTAGTTTCAATTGAAGTATGAGGTTGGAAGACATCCTGCAGAGGATTAGAAGAGATTGAGAGGAAAGGAAGTGTAGGCATCTAATGTAGATAGATTTCTCAAGGAGTTTAGATGAGAAGGGTGTTAATATTATGCTTGGCTCAAGCTGGATCTTGTCCAAGTTTCATGTTGGAATGAAATGAGGCACTTGTAATTCACTCAACAGCTGACAAAAGTAGATTTGCTTAGGCATAGAAAAGAAAAGAAATTGAAGAAGAATACTGTAGTGCTTAACTAGGGTAGATGTGGGTCCTTAACTGTAGTGATTAACTAGGGTAGATGTGGGTCCTTAACTGTAGTGATTAACTAGGGTAGATGTGGGTCCTCTTCACTTCCTTTTGGAAATGTATCTGATTAATAGGGCCAGACTCTTGTGATCTTGGAAAATCTTCTGAGTATGAAGGACATGATTTCATGTTGGTGGGACTTTTTAAAGCCCTTAGGCAACCAGAAAGCCACATTAATATGACCCGATACTCCCAGGAAGCTTTATCAAAGGAGGTATAGCATTAGCCTTAGTCCCCCAGGCCAATCAAGTCTGCAGGACTTGTATGTCTCCTTTCCATGAAAAGCTAGCTTAATGCATGTGGAGGAGGGGAGAAACTCTGGTAGGTAGAGGTCTAATCACAAAGTGGAAAATAGATATAGGTTGATTAGGGAGCCTACACCCAGATGAGTATACATTGTGTTGTTAAGGATGAGGGAAGTATGAGCATGTTTGTAGGAAGTAGCCAGTAAATAGGGAAATTTGGAATGTTAGAGAGAGAATGAGGATGATAGGGTCATACACTAGAAAAGATGACAGAGGAGAGGATCAAAAGTACATATAAAGGGATTGGAATTTTATCTAGTATTTGAGGAAAAAGAATCCCTCCAAAACCACCAGTTTCATTAATTTAGGGGCATGGGTATTATTGTTAAAAAGAATTTTAGATTTATATAATACAATTATCTTTTTGATAATCTCTTTTATTTCTTATCTAGCTATGGATTTTCCCTCTAATAAGAGCTGTGAAATAGAGAATTTTTTTGATCTCCTCTTTAATAAACTTATAAATCTGCAACTTATTTCTGTATATGGGGCAGGATACTGGTCTAAGCCAGTATTCTGTCAAAGTCCTTTGTGGTCTTCCCAATAATTTTTTTTTTCTTCAGTAGTTTGTGTTTTAGGTTTTTTTGAATAATGGATTGCTGTGTTCCTTGACTTCTGCACCTTTTGAACTAGTAAATTACACTGATTTGTGTGTGTGTGTGTATATATAGCTATACTTCATAAGTCTTTGCTTTATCATGTAATTTGAGTTCTACTAATTGCATGTCCTTTTCATTTCTATTTTTCTTATATCCTTTGAAATGCTTGAAATTTTATTTTTCAAAATTAATTTTATAACCTCTTGGTAATTTTATTTGTATAATTCTGAATCCATAGGTCAATTTATGTAATTCAACACATTCACCATTTTAAAAATTCCATTCTAAGTTCTTGTAACTGTGCTAAATCATAGGTCTACAAAGTCAAAATTAAATATTCCTGACCTTATGGAGTTTGCATTCCATTGGGGTGTAAAAATGTATACACAGATAAGTAGAAATTCACATAAAACAAAGAAAATAGCAAGTTTACTAGTGAGGAAAGTTCATTAACAATTGGGTGCATCAGAAAAAGCTTCCTATGGAAGGTAACACCTGAGCTTTACATTGTAATTTTTATTCTATTGGCAGGATCTATCCATGGACCCTGACTATCTCTCCAATTATTTAGGTCTCCTCTTCTTTCTGTAAAGACCATTTTAAAATTGTATTCAAGTAAGTCTCTTGTGTGTCTTGGTACTTTCTATTTTTAGACAGTACCTATGATTTCATCAGTGTGGGGTTTTGTCACTGCAAATACGGACACTATCACTAATTAGCTGCTGAGCTGTAATTTATAATCTGTAGTATAGTCTATAGTGTCTTGGGGCCCTGAAAATTCAGGAAACTATCCCATGGTCACACAGATAGTATGTATCAGAAGTCTACCTAACTCCAAGACCAGCCCTTTATCTAATATGTTATGATTTTCTTTCTTCTTAAGGTGCCAAACTAATTAATTAAGTTAATCAACAGTAACTGCCAAATGTTTTATACATTTTGTGGTTATTTTAAATAGAGTTTCTTTTCTATCTTTTCAGATTTTGCAATATGCAGAAATACTTTTGTGATTTTTAAATGCATTTTGTGGTTATTAAAATGAGAGCTCTCTTTCTATAATCTCCTCCTACTTTTGTAATATACAGAAATGCTTTTTTGATTCTTTGTTACTTTTGTGTTTTTACCTTGTTTTACTACTTTAATGTGGTATTCATCATCTTGATTAGTCACCTCAAGTAGTATTTTCTAAGTATGCTGTCATATGTAAATAAGGATAATTTGGCCTCTTCTGAATGAATGTCCTATTCCCTTATTTTCTTGCTCTTTTTTTTAAACTGAAGAATTAGCATTCATAGTGTTATGCCAAATAACAGTGGAGAAAGGGGCATTCTAGAGTCATACCACAAGCATTTGTTAAATGCTTACCATGTGACAGACATTGAATTAAGTATTGGAATACAAAACAAGATAGAAATCATTCCTGCCCTTGAGGACCTCTCATTCTAAAGAGGCAGAAAATATGCAAATAATCATGTACCCAGAAGAGATATACAGCAAGAATAAGAGGTAGTCTCAGAAGGCAGACTCTGGCCATGGTACTGGAAGAAGAGAGGCTGAGAAAGGCCTCTTGCAAAAAGTGGGGTTTCAGTTTCATATTAAGAGACAAAGAAGGCAGAGGTGAGGAGGGAGAACATTCCAGACATGGGGCAGAGCCAGGGGAAAAAGTGTGGAGATGGGAAGTGGAGTGCTGTGTGTAAGGAATGTCAACTAATGATAAGATACTTGTCTTGAGGGTGTGGATGGGGAATAAGGTGTAAGACAACTGGAAACACAGGAAGGGGCCAGATTGGGAAGGGATTTAAATCCTAAACAGGTGAGTTTATATTTTATCCTGTAGGCAATAGTTATCCATCAGAGCTTAGAGAGTAGGGTGAGGTGACACGGTTGAATTTGTGCCTTAGGAAAATCTCTTGGGAAGGTGGGTGGACATTGGATTGCTGTGGAATAAGATTTTAGACATGAAGGCAAGTTGGAAAGCTGTTGTAATATTCCAAGACAGAGGTGATAAAGACTTGTAGCTGTGTGAATGGAGAGATAGGGATATATATGAGGGATATTGTGAAGTGAGTAATGAGAAGATTTGATAGTATTTTGGATCTGTGTAGTGAGTGGTAATGAGTTAAGGACACTATTGTCATAGCAAGTCTGACTGATTGGGATAATAGAATATTGGACAGTAATAGAAAACTCAGGAAGAGAGGAATGCTTGGAAAGAAAAATAACCAGTTCTTTCTGCATATGTTGAATTTGAAATCCTACAGAACATCTAATTTAAGATGTCAAGAAAGCACAGAAATGAAACTCCGAAAAGAGAGTAGAACTAGATGTACAGAATTGAGACTCATCTCTGTAAAGATAAGAATTCAGCCCAATGAACATACATACATACACATGTATATAAAATATTTAAATATGTACATATATATGGGTGAAAAGAGAAGTATCAAGAACAGATCCTGGAGTCTGTTATGGACACAGTTAATGGAACATAGATGAAAATTCAACAAAAGAGACTGAGAAGCAGTGGTCAGATAGGTAGGTAGCGAAGAGCAAGGAGAGAGCAGCATCATGAAAATATATAAAGGAGATATTATTCAGGAGAAGATGGTGATTGACAGTGTTAGGGGCTGCAGAGGTCAAGACTATTATTTTTGACAATTAAATAATTGATAATTTGGATAGAGTAGTTTCAGTTGAATTATGATTTTGGAAGCAGGAACCTTTTGTACCCCTATGTCTATTCTTTCCCATTTATTGTTTCTTGTATGAAGATGGCTGGTATGTCCTCTATCCTTTGGGGTTCATTTTTTTTTGCTTTCCTTTATTTTGTATAGACCATTCCATATTTCTTTGTTATTACCCTTATTGGCCTCATAGCATTATGTTACAGTATTATTTTCCTTCACTGTATAAACTCCTAGCCTGTTAAAACTCAAAGATCTATTAGAAACCATATATTCCAAAGTTTTCTTTTTACAGAAAGGGAAGCCAAGGCCGATAGAGTGGAAGTAATTTTCATATCTTGACATATCTGTATATTTTTTCCATTATGACCTAGCTCTATCCTGTAGTAGATCTCTCAAATAATGGACACCCCAGTTTGAAGGTATTCTGTGGGTCTCTAAAACAATAGCATGCTAGCATTCCGTCACCCTCAATGAATTTATCTTTAGCAACCAAAAGATACAATCAACTCAAAGCAAAGCGATTCTAATGAAAAAATAGCAACAAATTACTCCTCTAATAAACTTGTGGCACAAGTGCCCACAACATCAGTGAAAGTAGTGATAATGTATGGAGAAGCAGCACATGCTGTGAAAACTGCAGAGTCTCTAATGTCTTCTGGAGATGTCATTCCACTGCCTTCCCAAACACTTTCTCTCCTCATCCCTGCATAATGCTGATCAGATGGACATTGGACCATTGCTTCACCGAATGAATATATTATCTTCTTCAGCTTCTACTCTGTGGGATGCTCCTCTGCCAGATGCCTGTCTCTGTGGTTTTTCTTTGACTCCAACTTCTGATTCTGCTGGCTTCTTCTCTCATTAGAAAAATGGACTCCACCATGATATTTTTTTAGCTTAAAGCCAATAGGCTTTTTCTTGCCATGAATCTTTAGAAAAGGAATAAATCCTTTTCTTGGATGGCTACAGTCTTGGCTACAATTCACATCCTCAACCAGAGATTCTCACACCAGGAACACAATCTTGTTAGAAAAAAGACTAGGATCTGGTCTACCTAGTTAATGTACTCAGATTTAATCTTTTCTTTTGGATTTTCCCTTGCTTTAGTCTGTGTACTTGTGCACCTTTGCAGGAGACCTCACTCTAGCTAGGTCCTTCTAGTCTTCCCTATACATGACTTGTTTTTATATAGTTGTTTGCATGTTGTCTCCCTCATTACAGTAGGAGCTCTTTGAGGGCAGGGATTATCTTTTATCTTTATGTTCCCTATGCTTAGTGCAGTTCCCAGCACATAGTAGCTGCTTAATCAATGCTTATCGACTGACTGGCCATTCTGTATACCTTTCAATTGTATTATCACTAAGGGGAAGGCCATGAGCTATGTATTGGATATTTGCCCAGTAAAAACTAAAAAGCTCTAGTTAAGACTCAGGGTTCCCTAGTTTTCTTACTTGAGCCTCTTCCACATCAGTGGATAGGCAGAGGAAAAGATAGAAGCTAAGACCAGGTGCCAAGGGCTCTACTAAGCTTTATATCTGGCCTTTTTTATAGGGAGATACATCGACCCACTGCCTCAACGTGCCTTGGAGGCACACTCTTGCATGTATTTAGACCTGATTCGTGAATACTTATTAATATTTTCCTTCTTTTCTCCACTTTCCCCCTCTATTTCCTTCTCATTTCTTTGGTCCTCTTCTCTGTAACTTTCCCCCAGACTTATTGAGATGATACCTTTCCAGTGTTTCCATGAATAAAGGGATTCATGGACTCTAGCATTCAATGAGCTTTCTTTCCTGAGACATCATTAAGCGTGTATTTCATTTCTGTCCATGTAACTCTAGGTGACTCTGTGGATAGAGTGCTGAACCTGCAGTGTGACTCTGGGCAAGTTATTTAACCTTGTGCTGTCTAGTTTTCTTATCTACACTTACCTCCAAAGGTTGTTATGAGGATCAAGCCAGATAACATTTGTAAAGTGTTTCATAAACCTTAAATGCCAGATAGACATCTGTGCAGATATAGACATGTTCCGAGGCTTCATCCCAGCATAGAGGTACCCTGGATTTTTAATGTGACAACGGTGCCATCTGCTACAGGAAGCTTTTCCCTTTCTCTCTTAACTCTAGCCTCTTCCCTTTCTTAATTATTCCCTATCCATCCTGTATATAACTTGTTTTTGCATATTAGTTAGTTTATTTTGTCCCCACTAGCTTGTGAGCTCCTTGAAAGTAGGCAGCGTTTTTTTCCCTTTTATTTCACCAGCATAGTATGTGGCACACAGTTGGTGCTTAATACATGATTACTAACTGACTAATGGATTGGCACACTTTACATGCCAATAGAATATAGGCAGTGTCAAGTTCTACCAAAATAGAAATGTTTCAAGTATGGCTCCCATAATGCATCATAGGACCATAGATTCAAAACTAAAACTTTTCTTAGAAGTCATTAGCTAAATCTCTACTTAAAAATGAGAAAACTGAGGCTCAGAGAGGTGAAGTAACTTATGACAAAGTGATTAGAACTTGGGTCTTTTGATTCTCAACCTAGCTCTCTTTCCTTGGCATTGTGCTGTTTCCTTTGCGTGCTGGATCGGCCATCTGCCTAGTGAAGTCTGGAGATGGACAATCATGGAAATTTAGAGAAAATGCCCATTTAGACATTGAGGTGATGCATCTGGCACAGGTGTAGGGAGAAAGAGCGCAGCAGTGAAATCTTAGTTTCGTGAGGGAATGTGTCAGGAAAGTACCTACTGACTGAATCTCATCTGAAATAAAAAAGGAATTACTCCAAAATTCCATTTGTAAGAATATGAATAGATATTTGCACCCTAAGAATCTCATTTTCCCTTTATAGCTCAAAGGAGTCAAGAGACCAAATTCAATAGCCTTGAACTTTATTTGAGGAAATGAATCTATTGCTTTTGAAAATTCAGATTTTATTCCTCTCTGTAGCCTTTATTATTATTTTTAATATTGATATTTACACATACTCAATTTGGATCAAAAGGGTATTATTTGCTATTAAATCAGGCAAACATGGAAGGCTGCCTGAGGACTCAGTGGTGTTCTGGTCCAAGAAGGTAACAAATGGCTTAGAGTCCTGGTTACTGCAGCAACTGTCTCCATGACACAAAATCCAGATGTGACTGGTAATGGTGGCCTCTTTTCCTCTTTTTCTTCATTTGAGTGATGGGTAGAACAAATGGGGTTCTCACTTGAAGGTGTGCATGTTGATGAATGGGAGCTGATGGGTAGCTGATGGAAAATGAAGGGGAAAAAGTAAGAGTAAGCAGGAGTGAGAAGAAGAGAGGAAGTAGGTTCAATCAAGGAAGTAAAGGTAATGCTGGGAGTTTTGCTTTTAGCTCACCCTAAGGGGGAAATGGCATTGAAAGTGTTGGAGAGTCCTAGAGATTTGTTATTACTTTGCCCAAGGAACCATGGGGACTGTCAGAGAAAGAGCTGGAGAGAAAGAAAAATCTGCCTCCTCCCCATTTTCCTCCAGTTAGTAGAGATCAGAGGGTGATTCCAGATCCTGAGGGGGTCCTCACCAGAGGGCCATGAACCATTGCACATAGTCAAATCATGAGGTTACATCTTGATGTAGTTCTTCAGTAGCTTTGGCAGCAGAAACAACCCTTTGATTTCTTTGGGAGGGTACACTGATTCAGGAAGGTGCCTACTTAACTATGTTTGGCAATTTCACTTTGTGTAAATGAAGTTTTCTCTATATCAGGGATAAATGGTAACTGGGGATTTACACATATTTTTGGAACCAATAGTTGCACTTTACAAGTTTCTTTTATTTCTTTGAAAATTAATCTTATCTTTGTAACAATGAATTACATGCTCACAAGTGAGTCAGTCAATTAACATTTATTTAATCACCTACTATGTGACAACCACTGTGCAAAGTGCTGGGAATATAAATTTAGGCAAAAGACAAACCCTGCCCCCAAGAAACTCATAAAGAGGGATGATGACATGAAGACTACTACCCAGAAAACAAGCTCCATGCAGGAGAAGTTGGAAATAATCAATGGAGGGAAGGACTAGAATCATGGAGCAATAACAAGGAAGTCAGGTTAGTATCCTGGCAGGACCTACACATGTACTTTCCCAGATTCACTGAACAGAAGCTATGAGTCAAGGTTGGTGAAGAATTGCCCCATGCAATCAAATGCTTCATTTCTTGAAAGTCTCTAATATGTTAATGGAGGAGGTGTTACCCTGTTAATGAATGGAGCACCTTGGTGGCATGCTATGCTAATCCAATGTGTGTGTGTGTGTGTGTGTGTGTGTGTGTGTGTGTGAGAGAGAGAGAGAGAGAGAGAGAGAGAGAGAGAGAGAGAGAGAGAGAGAGAGAGAGAGATACAGAGATGGAGAGACAGGGTCATGGAAAGAGAAAAAAGAGGGAAAGAGAGATGAGAGAGAAAGAGGACAGAAAGAGACAGTGACAAAGGAGAGATACAGACAGAGAAAACCAGTTAGAGAGAGGAGAGAGAGACAGAGACAGAGGGAGGGAGAGGGAGACAGATAGAGACAGAAACAGAGAGAAATGAGAGATAGAGAAAGACAAAGGGAGACAGACAGAGAGACACAGAGAGAAAAGGATAGAGAGAGACACACAGAGAGACAGAGAGATAGGGACACAGAAAGAGAAATAAGAGGGAAAGAGAGAGATGAGAGAAAAAGAGGAGAGATAGAGAGAGACAATGGGAAAGGAGAGACAGAAATACAGAGGCAGAGAGAGGAGACAGAGGCAGAGAGACAGAGACAGAAGGAGGGAGAGTGAGTCAGGGAGACAGAGAGACAGGGACAGAAACACACAGAGAGAAATGAGAGAGATAAAGACAAAGGGAGACAGATAGAGAGAGACTGGGACAGAGAGAGACAGAGACACATAGAGACAGAGAGACAGGGTCACACATACACACAGAAAGAGAGAGAGAGAGATCAATTTTCTCTCCTCTGATGGAGAGATATTTCATTTTTTTAATAAAAATTTATTTATTTAACTTTTTACATTCATTTTCACAAAATTTTGGGTTCCAAATTTTCTCCCCTTTTATCTCCTCCCCCCACCCCAATACACCAAGCAATCTAATTTTCCCTATCTCCAATCTGCCCTCTCTTCTATCATCCCTCCCTTCTCTTGTCCCCATCTTCTCTTTTGTCCTGTAGGGCCAGATGACTTTCTATTCCTCACTAACTGTATGTCTTATTTCCTAGTAGCAACAACAATACTAAACAGTTGTTCCTAAACCTTGAGTTCCAAATTCTCCCCATCCCTCCCTCCCCACCCATTCCTTTTGGGAAGGCAGACAATTCAATATAGGCCCTATCTGTGCAGTTTTGCAAATGACTTCCATAATAGTCGTGTTGTGTAAGACTAACTGCATAACCCTCCATCCTATCCTGCCCCTCATTGTTTCTCTTCTGTCTTTTGATCCTGTCCCTCCCCAAGAGTGTTGACTTCAAAGTGCTCCCTCCTCCCATTGCCCTCCCTTCTATCATCCCCCCGCTTGCTTATCTCCTTCTCCTCCACTTTCCTGTAAGATAGGTTTTCAAAGCAAAATGAGTGTGCATTTTATTCCTTCCTTTAGTCAAATGTGATGAGGGTAAACTTCTTGTTTTTTTCTCAGCTCTCCTCTTTTTCCCTCCACTAAAAATTCTCCTGCTTGCCTCGTGAATGAGAGATAATTTGCCCCATTCCATTTCACCCTGTCTCCTCCCACTACATTTCTCTCTCACCATTTACCTTAATTTCTTTTAAGATATGGTCCCATCCTATTCAATTCATTCTGTGCTCTCTGTCTCTGTATGTGCGTGCATGTGTGTATGTGAGTGTATGTGTGTGTGTGATCCCACCAACTACCCAGATACTGAAAAGTTTTAAGAGTTACAAATATTGTCTTTCCATGTAGGAATGTAAACAGTTCACTTTTGGTAAGTCCCTTAAGACTTCTCTTTGCGGTTTACTTTTTCATGCTTCTTCTCATTCTTGTGTTTGAAAGTCAAATTTTCTTTTCAGCTCTGGTCTTTTTATCAAGAATGCTTGAAAGTCCTCTGTTTCATTGAAAGACCATATTTTCCCTTGAAGTATTATACTCAGTTTTGCTGGGTAGGTGATTCTTGGTTTGAGTCCTAGTTCTTTGACTTCTGGAATATCCTATTCCACACCCTTCGATCCCTTAATGTAGAAGCTGCTAGATCTTGTGTTATCCTGATTGTATTTCGACAATACTGGAATTGTTTCTTTCTAGCTGCTTGTAATATTTTCTCCTTGACCTGGGAGATCTGGAATTTGGCCACAATATTCCTAGGAGTTTCTCTTTTTGGAATTCTTTCAGGTGGTGATCGATGGATTCTTTCAATACTTATTTTGCCCTCTGGTTGTAGAATGTCAGGGCAGTTTTTCTTGATAATTTCATGGAAGATGATGTCTAGGCTCTTTTTTTGATCATGACTTTCAGGTAGTCCCATAATTTTTAAATTGTGTCTCCTGGATCTATTTTCCAGGTCAGTTGTTTTTCCCATGAGATATTTCACATTCTCTTCCATTTTTTCATTCTTTTGGTTTTGTTTTGTGATTTCTTGGTTTCTCAGAAAGTCATTAGACTCAATCTGTTCCATTCTAATTTTGAGAAAACTATTCTCTTCAGTGAGCTTTTGAACCTCTTTTTTCCATTTGGCTAATTCTGCTTTTGAAAGCATTCTTCTCCTCACTGGCTTTTTGAACCTCTTTTGCCAGTTGAGTGAGCCTATTTTTCAAGGTGTTATTTTCTTCAGCATTTTTTTGGGTCTCCTTTACCAAGGTATGACCCGTTTTTCATACTTTTCTTGCATCTCTGTCATTTCTCTTCCCAGTTTTTCCTCCACCTGTCTAACTTGCTTTTCAAAATCCTTTTTCAGCTCTTCCAAGGCCTGAGCCCACCCGACATCCCCCTGGGATGTCTGGGATACAGAGGCCCCGCCGTCCACGTCTTTCCCTGATGGTAAGAATATTTCATCGTCATCAGAATTAAAAGGCGGGAACATTTGCACCTGCTCAAAGAAGCTCTCTATAGTCTTATTTTTCTTCCCTTTTCTGGGCATTTTCCCAGCCAGTTATTTGACTTCTGAAATTCCTCTCCACCCCTGCCTAAATCCTCCCAGCTAGTGCTTGGGGTCTGATTCAAATGGGCTTTCTGCAGCAGCTGTGACTGCTATTCAATGTGAGCTTAAGTTCTGGTGCTTGGGTGGGGGCAGGGCCGC
Organism: Bettongia penicillata ogilbyi; assembly: GCA_023548195.1. Classification (NCBI taxonomy): domain Eukaryota; kingdom Metazoa; phylum Chordata; class Mammalia; order Diprotodontia; family Potoroidae; genus Bettongia; species Bettongia penicillata. Next base: position 2,355,998 of record JAJHZJ010000696.1, read on the forward strand.
CTCCCAGGCTCAGCTCCCTCAGGGGGTTTATGCAGAGACCTGAACTTCTGCCTGCCTGCTCAGGAAGTCCTGGGCCGCCGCTGCCCCTGCCTCTGCCTCCCGAGGGGGCCCGAGTCACGGAGACACCCCGCTCCCCTCTTAGCCAGCCCAGACGTCTCTCTCACTGACCTGTAGCGTCTGTGGGCAGAGGGACCTTCCCGGCCGCTGGAGGTTCCATCTCTGAAGCCTGCTCGGATCTGCTCCTCTCGGCGGTGCGGCCAGGGCAGCGCTGGGGTGGACTCCACTTTCCGGGCCAACGGATCCTGGTGATGGCTCTCCAGGGCTCTCTGGAACAGAAATCTCTTCCACTGTGTTTCTACACACCCTGCAGTGATCTAGAACTTGTGGGGAGCTCTTCTTACATTAAATCCATGGGCTGTGGGTTCGGAGGTAGCATACGTGAGTCTTTCTACTCCTCCATCTTGACTCTACCCTGAGAGATATTTCATCTAAGGATTATGGTAACAGCTAGAAGTTAAAGGCAGAGAAAAACTCCACTAGCCTCATGTCTCATATCAACCAGAACCAAAAGCATGAGTTGTTTCCCTATGCATCTATCCCAAGGAATACAAGTTCCCTGGGTGTGAGCACTTCATTTGTGCACCAGTCACACATTTCACCTTAGTGCCTCCCCATGTGTGTTTCCATGTTTTTCTTACCTGTGTGCCTCTTTGTATAAAGTACCTGAAATGTGTTCACACTTCCCATTGATTGTTGTGGATGTATGTGTGTGCATGCACATACCTGTAAGAAAATGTACCCAAAGTTTGTGGGGGGAAATATTCTATTGTATCCTCATTCATTAAATGTCTTTGCTTTAAACTTATTATGTTATTTAGTTGACTAATAAATATAAAGACAATGATGGGTGCTTGTGAGTTATGGTTTTTGGATAGGTGAATGGGCAGAGTTCTTTCAACCTGGGGTAGCTTGTCTGAGGGGATTCATATGTGAGTGGGGGCAGAACTGCCTGTAGGTGTCATACATATTTTATGAATAGCAGTAGTAGAGATGAGGTGCTGTTGGTAGCTCAACTATTTTTCCACTAACAGGTCTTCTGTACAAATGTAGGTGAAGCCTAGGAAAGTACAGACAAAAAGTAAATAGTCAGGTAGACCAGGAAGATTGCTTATTTCGATTCAAAGATTTTGTTACCAGGGTAACAAATCAGACATGTGGTGTTATAATCGTTTTACTTAAAGCTTTGGAAACAGTGTTTCTTTTTTTAAAACTTCTTTTTTTAAATTTTTCCCCAGTTCCACGTAAAAAGGATTTTAATGTTCATTTTCAAAATTTTGTGTTCCAAATTCTCTCCCTTTCTCCCCTCTTCCCTTGATCTCATTGAGAAGGCTAGCAATTTGATATAGATTGTACAAATGTAGCTATGCAAAAAATTTCTATATTAGTCATGTTGTGAAAGAAAACAGACAAAAAAATTCAAGAAAAATGAAGTAAAAAAGTATGCTTTGATCTGTATTGAGATGCCATTAGTTTTTTCTCTGGGGATGGATAGTATTTTTCATCACAAGTCCTTCAAAGTTGTCGTGGATCATTGTATTGTTGAGAATAGCTAAGTCATTCACAGCTGATCATCTTACAACATTGCTGTTACTTTGTACATTCTGCACTTTTCACTTTGCACCAGCTCATGTAAGTCTTTCCTGTTTTTTGCTGAGAGCACCCTGCTAATCATTTCTTATAACACAATAGTATCCCATCACAATTATATATCAAATATGTTTAGCCATTCCCAAACTTATGGGCATCATCTCAATTTCCAATTCTTTACCACCAGAAAAGTGTTATTACAAATATTTTTGTACATATATGTCCTTTTCCTTTTTTAATTTCTTTTTGGATACAGACCTAGTAATGTCGTTGCTAGGTCAAAGGATATGCAGGGTTTTATGATCTTTTGGGCATAGTACCAAATCCTCAACAGAATGGTTAAATTAGTTCACAACTCCACCAAAAGTGCATAAGTATCTTATTTTCTCTTCTAACATTTACCATCTTCCTTTTCTGTCTTATTAGCCAATCTAATACTTCAGTCAATCTGAGGTATAAGGTAGTACCTTAGAATTGTTTTAATTTCCATTTCTCCGATCAATAGTGAATTGGAGCATTTTTCATATGGCTACAGTTAGCTTTGATTACTTTATCTGAAAATTGTTTATATCTTTTGATCATTTATCAGTTGGGGAATGGCTCTTGTTTTTATAAATTTGACTCAGTTCTCTATATGTTTGAGAAATGAAACCTTTATCAGAGAAACTTGCTTCAAATTTTTTTCATAGTTACTATTGCTAAATGGTATTACCCTCCATCCTATTCTTTCCCATTAATTCTATTCTCTCTCCTTTCACCCTATCACTTCTCAAAAGTGTTTTCCTTCTAAGTATTCCCTCCCTCAACCTGCCCTCCTTTCTATCACCACTTCCCTTTCATCCCCTTCCCCTCCTACTTTCCTATAGTATAGCATGAAGTTCTATACCCAATTAAGTGTGTATGTTATTCCCTCTTTGATCCAATTCTGATAAGAATAAGGTTTACTCACTCACCCCTATTCTCCCCATCTTCCTATAAAAAAGCTATAAAAGTTTTTTATTTCCTCTTTTACGTGAGGTAATTCATCCCATTTTACCTCTCCCTTTCCTTTCCTCCCAGTGCATTCCTCTTTCTCACCCCTTAATTTTCTTTTTAGGTATCATCTCTTCATATTCAATTTACACCTATGTCCTCTGTCTATATATACTCCTAATTGCCTTAATAATGAGATAGTTAAAAGTATCATTTTTGCTAGGTAGGAATGTAAACAATTTAACTTTAAGTCCCTTATGATTTCCTTTTCCTGTTAACCTTCTTGTGCTTCTCTTGATTCTTGTATTTGAAAGACAAATTTTCTATTTAACTCTGGTTTTTTCATTAGGAATGCTTGAAAGTCATTTATTTCATTGATTATCCATTATCCCCCTGAAGGATTATACTCAATTTTTCTAGGTAGATAATTCTTGGTTGTAATCATAAGTCCTTTGCCCTCTGGAGTATAATATTCTAAGCCCTCTGATCCTTTAACGGAAAAGCTACTAAATCTTGTGTTATCCTGAATGTGACTTCATGATAGTTGAATTGTTACTTTTTGGCTACTTTACCTAGGAGTTCTGTAATTTAGCTATAATATTCCTTGGAGATTTCATTTTGGGATCGCTTTCAGCAGGTGATCAGTGGATTCTTTAAATTTTTACTTTACCTTCTGGTTCTAGATGGTCAAGGCATTTTCCCCCAATAATTTCTTGAAAGGTTATGTCTAGACTCTTTTTCTGATCACGGATTTTGAGTGGTACAATAATTTTTAAAATTATCCCTTTTTCTGGATCTAGTTACCAAGTCAATTGTTTTTCCAATGAGATATTTCACATTGTCTTATATTTCCCCCCACCCTTTTGGTTTTGTTGTATTGCTTCTTGATTTCCTACAAAGTTACTAGCTTCCATTTGCCCAATTCTAATTTTTAAGGAATTATTTTCTGCAGTGAGCTTTTGTACTTCCTTTTCCATTTTGCCGATTTAACTTTTTAAAGATTTTTTTCTTCAGTGAATTTTTGTGTCTCTTTTTTCCGTTTGATAAACTCTACTTTTCAGTGTTAACAAAGAGACCCCTGTAATCTCCTTCTGACCAGTTGTTTGACTCTCTTATCATCTGTGGGCTGAGATCTCCAGAAGCAGTTGCTGCCATTGTTGATTCAGTCACTCCCAAGGCTGCTCCTGGATCTGGTCTGAGCTGGTGCAGCCAGCTTACATTGGACTTTGCTCTACTTTTTCTCAGGTGCAACAGACCTTTCCTTCTGACCTTCTAAGTTGTCTTTAGCTGAAAAATTATTTTATCCCATTCTTTAATGGGTTCTACCACTCTAGGAATTGTTTTATGGAATTATTTAAAGATTACTGGAGTGGTTTTGGGGAGTGCTCAGGTAAGTTACTGCCTTTTCTCCACCATCTTATCTCTGCCTCCTGGAGATGGTATTTCTGTGTGAAGGTGACATCCCTCATATTTCTATAAGAATAACCACCTACTTTCTCAAATTCATTCTCACTCTCAAATTGAGAGGAACTCTCTATTCTCAATCCAACATATTTCACAATTGTCAGAGGAGCAATAGCCAGCTTTTTCATTTTGGTACAACTTGTCTTTACTTTGGAATTTGCAAAATTTGTAATGCTTTTCTGTAGAAATATAAAGTCTAAAAAAATGTTCTTAGCTACTCAAAGCTAGAAAATAAAACATATCAGAAGAATAAACCACACACACACAAAACAAAATAGCTGAGTATTTAGTTTTGACTCATAGTCTTTCAGCTGAGTCATGTGAGACATGGATATCTCCTTAAGGTGTATCTCAGTTAAAGTCCCACTCAGCCCTATTTCTAAGATCTACAGCATCTGGCATCAGTGACTTTCTCATAATGCCTAGCCATTATGGACATATTTTTTATTTTTCATATTAATTTTATTTATTTTTAATGTTCTACAATCAATACCATAAAACTTAGGTTTCCTCCTCCTACTTACCCCTCCCCCCCACTCCCTCCTTCCCAGAGATGGCAAGCAATTCTATATAGGATCTACACATACATTGAATACATTTTACTATAGTCATGCTGTGTAGAAAAACTAAAATAACTGGAAGAAGTCATATAACAAACCAAAACATTAAAGACACACACAAAAAATGATCTACTGCATTCTGTGATTGAATTCCATAGTTCTTTCTCTGGATGTGGAAGGTATTTTGCCCTAGAAGATCACTGGGAATTTTTTTAAGTCCTTGCATTGCTATGAAGATCCGAGTCTACCAGAAAAAACTCTCACACACTGTGGTTGTTGCTGTGCACAAAGTTCTCCTGGTTCTGCTCCTTTGGCTCAGTATAAGTCTTTCCATGCCTCTCTGAAATCTTCTTGTTCATCATTTCTTATAGTGCAATAGTATTCTACTACATCCATATACCATAATTTATTCAGCCATTGCCCAATTGATGGGCATGCCCTTGATTTCCAGTTCTTGGCCACTACAAAGAGTGTTGCTATAAATATTTTTGTACATGGGGAATCCTTTACCATTTTTATGATCTCTTGGGGTTACAGTCCTAGAAGCAATATTGCTGGGTCAAAGGGTATGCACATTTTTGTAGCCCTTTGGGCATAGTTTCAAAACACTCTCCAGAACGGTTGGATGAACTCACAGCTCCACCAGCAATGAATTAGTGTTCCAACTCTCCCACATCCTCTCCAACATTTATCATTTTTTGTTCTGTCATGTCTGCCAATCTGATAGGTGTGATGTGGTACCTCAGAGTTGTTTTGATTTGCATCTCTCTAATCAATAGTGATTTAGAGCATTTTTTCATATGATTATAGATATCTTTAATTTCTTTCTCTGAAAATTTCATATTCATATCCTTTGACCATTTATCAATTGGGGAATGACTTGTATTGTTGTACATTTGACTCAGTTCTCTATATGTTCCAGAAATAAGACCTTTATCTCAGAGATTAGTTGTAAAAATTCTTTCCCGATTTACTACATCCCTCTGAATTTTGGTCGCATTGGATTTGGTTGTGCAAATACTTTTCAGTTTAGTGTAATCAAAATTATCCATCTTGCACTTCATAATGCTTTCTATCTCTTTAGTCAAAAATTCTTCCCTTCTTCACAAATATGATAGACTATTTCTTGCTCCTCCAGTTTGTCCATGGTATCAGTTTTTATACCTAGATTGTGTACCCATTGAACTTCATTCTTGTATACGGTGTCAGGCATTAGTCTATGCCTAGTTTCTGCCACACTGTTGTCCAGTTTTCCCAGCAATTTTAGTCAAACAGTGAGTTCTTATCCCAGAAGCTGGGGTCCGTGGGTTTATCAAACAATAGATTGCTATATTCATTGTCTACTGTGTCTTGAGGACCTAGAATATTCCACTTGTCTACCCTTCTGTTTCTTAGCCAATACCAAGTGGTTTTGATAATTGCTGCTTTATAATACAGTTTGCGATCTGGTAGTGCTAGGCCACTTTCCCTAGCATTTCTTTTCATTAGTCCCTTTGATATTCTGGACCTTTTGTTCTTCCAGATAAATTTTGATATTATTTTATCCAGCTCCAGAAAATAATTATCTGATAGTTTAATTTGTATGGCACTTATTTAGTGTCACTTAATGTCATGTAATTCTACCTAAATTTAGAATTGTCATTTTTATTATATTGGCTTGGTCTACCCATGAGCAACTGATGTTTTGCACTTATTTAGATTTGACTTTATTGTGCAAAAAGTGTCTTGTAATTGTGTTCATATAGCCCCTGGGTTTGTTTTGGCAGGTAAACTCCCAAATATTTTATAGTGTCTACCCTAGCTTTAAATGGGATTTCTCTTTCTCTCTCTTGCTTTTGGACTTTGTTACCAATATATAGGAATGCAGCAGATTTGTGCGGGTTTATTTTGTAACCTGCAACTTTGCCAAAGTTGTTTATTATTTCAAGTAGTTTTTTACTTGATTCTCTAAGTACATCATCCTGTCATCTGCAAAGAGTGATAACTTAGTTTCTTTTTTGCCTGTTCTTATTCCTTCAATTTCTTTATCTTGTCTAATTGCTGCAGCTAACATTTCTAGTACCATATTGAATATTAGTGGTGATAATGGACATCCTTGTTTCACCCCTGATCTTACTGGAAATGCATCTAGCATATAATGCTTGCTGAAGGTTTTAGGTAGATACTGCTTATTATTTTATGGAAAGCTCCCTTTATTCCTATGTTCTCCAGCGTTTTTAATAGTAGTGGATGTTGTATTTTGTCAAAAGCTTTCTCTGCATCTATTGAGATAATCATGTGGTTTCTGTTAGTTTTTTTGTTGATATGATCCATAATGCTAACAGGTTTCCTAATATTGAACCAGTTCTGCATTCCTGGTATGAATCCTACCTGATCATAGTATATTATTCTCATGATAAGATGCTGTATTCGTTTTGCTAAAATTTTATTTAAAATTTTTGCATTTATATTCATTAGAGAAATTGGTTTATAATTTTCTTTCTGTTTTGTCTCTTCCTAGTTTAGGTATCAATTTAGCTATCATATTTGTATCATAAAAAAGAATTTGGAAGGACTCTTTCTTCCCCAATTTTCAAAAATAGTCTATATAGTATTGGAATTAACTGTTCTTTAAATGTTTGATAGAATTCACTTGCAAATCCATCTGACCGTGGAGATTTTTTCCTGGGGAGTTCATTGATGACTTGTTCAATTTCTTTTTCTAAATTAGGGTTGTTTAAGTTTTCACCTTCCTCTTCTGTCAATCTAGGCAATTTGTATTTTTTAAAATACTCATCCATCTCATTTAGATTGTCGGATTTATGGGCAGAAAGTTTGGCAAAGTAATTCCTAATTATTGTTTTAATTTCCTCCTCATTGGAGGTGAGTTCACCCTTTTCATTTTTTATATTAGTAATTTGATTTTCTTCTTTCTTTTTTTAAATCAAATTTGACCAAAGATTTATCAATTTTATTAGTTTTTTTCATAAAACAAACCTTATTTATTAATTCAATAGTTTTCTTAATTTCAATTTTATTAATCTCTCCTTTTTTTTTTCAGTATTTCTAATTTGGTATTTACTTGGGGATTTTCAATTTGTTCTTTTTCTAGCTTTTTCAGCTGCATGCCCAAGTCATTGATCTCCTCTTTCTCTATTTTATTTATGTAGGCATTCAAAGATATAAAACTTCCCCTAAGAACTGCTTTTGCAGTATCCCATAGGATATGGCAGGTTGTCTCATTATTGTCATTCTCTTGAATGAAGTTGTTGATTGTTTCTATGATTTGTTGTTTAACCCACTCCTTTAGGATTAGATTATTTAGTTTCCAATCGATTTTTGGTTTATCTTTCCATGGCCTTTTACTACATATAATTTTTATTGCATTATGATCCGAGAAGGATGCATTGACTATCTCTACCTTCCTGAACTGGATTGTGAGGTTTTTATGTCCTAGTACATGATGAATTTTTTGTATTTGTGCCATGTACCACTGAGAAAAGGGTATATTCCTTTCTATTCCCATTCAATTTTCTCCAGAGATCTATCATATCTACCTTATCCAGAGTTTTATTTTCCTCCTTAACCTCTTTCTTCTTTATTTTGAGATTAGATTTATCAAGTTCAGAGAGGAAGAGGTTGAGGTCCCCCACTAGTAGAGTTTTGCTGTCTATTCCTTCCTTCAACTCCCCAATCTCTCCTCTAAGAGTTTGGGTGCTATACCACTTGGAGCTTACATGTTTAGTAATGATATTGCTTCATTGTCTATGGTGCCTTTTAACAGGATATAGTTTCCTTCCTTATCTCTTTTGATTAGATCTACTTCTGCTTTTGCTTTGTCTGAGATTAGGATTGTTACCCCTGTTTCTCTTACATCAGCTGAAGCACAATATATCCTGCTCCACCTTTTACCTTCACCTTGTGTGTATCCCCCCATTTCAAATGTGCTTCTTGTAAACAACACATTGTTGGATTATGGCTTTTAATCCATTCTCCTATCCATCTCCGTTTTATGGAAGAGTTCATTCCATTCACATTCACAGTTATGATTACAATTTGTGTCTTTCCCTCCATCCTCTTTCCCACTATTTGTGCTTTTAGTTCTCCCATCTCCCTTCCCCTCCTCAACACTTTCCATTTTCACCACCACCTCCTACAGCCTTCCCTTCCTTATTTGAGTCCCTTTCCCTTTTACTGCCCTTTAACCTTACTGCTTCTTCCCTCCCTTTTAGCTACCCCTCCTCCTTCTTCCCCCTTCCCCTCCTGCTGCCTATGGAACTATTTAGAATTATATACTTAATTAAGTTTATTGTTCCCTCCTTGTACCAAATCAGATGAGAGTACCTCTCAAACAATGCTCATCTCCCTCCCCTCTTTCCCTCTACTATAATTTTGTACTTCTTCCTGTCATGTAGTTTACCATTTTCTGCTTCGTCCTTTTCACACCTCCTAATACAATCCCTTTGCATGCTTAAATCATATTTTTATCATCACATCATTTACTTTATACCAGTTCCCTTTATGTATATCCCTTTTATATTTCATAATAGATGCGCAATTCTATCATCTTCCCTTATAGGGAACAGTTTGCCCTGATTGAGTAACAAGTTTTTGTTTTTGTTTTTCCCCCTTGTTTACCTTTTTATACCTTTCGTGAGACCTGCATTTGAGATCGAATTTTCTATGAAGTTCTGGCGTTTTTGTCAGGGGTCTGGAAATCCCTTACTTCATTGAATGACCTTCTCCTTGCCTGAAATGTTATGCTGAGCTTTTCTGGGTAGTTGATCCTTGGTTGTAGTCCCAGCTCCTTTGCCTTATGGAATACCAGATTCCAATTCCTTTGATCTTTTAATGTAGAAACTGCAAGGTCCTGTGTGATCCTGACTGTAGCTCTTCAATATTTGAATGTTTTCTTTCTGGCTGCCTGTAGCATTTTCTCCTTCACTTGATAGTTCTGGAATTTGGCAACAATATTTCTTGGGGTTTTGGATTTGGGATCCCTTTCGGGAGGTGAACAGTGGCTTCTTTCGACGACTATTTTGCCTTCTGGATCTAGCACTTCTGGGCAGTTTTCCTTGATGATTTCCTGGAAGATATTGTCCAGACTCTTTTTTTTCATCGTGGCTTTCTAGCAGGCCAATAATTCTTAAATTTTCTCTCCTGGACCTATTTTTCCAGGTCAGTTGTTCTTCCTATTAGATATTTTACATTTTCTTCTATCTTTTCATTCTTTAGATTTTGTTTCACTGATTCTTGATGTCTCATAGAGTCATTAGTTTCTGCTTGCCCAATTCTAATTTTTATCAAATTGTTTTCTTCAGTTAACTTTTGCATCTCCTTTTCCATCTGTCCAATTGTTTCTTTTAAGGAATTATTTTCTCCAGTTAGTTTTTGAACTTCCTTTTCAATTTATTCAATTTTCCTTTTTAAAGAGATAGTCTCTCCCTGGAATTCTTTTTTCATACTTTTAAAATCATTGGCCAATTTCTCTTCTATTTCCTTCATCAGCTGTTCCAGGAGAGCTTTTTGTGCCTGTGAGCAGTTCATGGTCCCTTCTGAAGTTTCATATGGAAGTACAGTCTCACTACTGACCTCTCTGGTACTTGTGTTTTGGTCTTTGTCCTCATAGAAAGAGTCTATGGTTTTTTGTCTTTGTTTTGCTTTTTCCTGCTCATGATGGTGATTGTGTGTTGTGGCTTCTGGTCCTTTCAGGTAGAAGCTGCAGAACTTGGTGCTGAGCTGACTGGTGTGAAAAAACTAAGGGAAAATATCTTTTTATGTTTTTGTTTTGTGTTTCCCTGATCAGCCCTGGGGCTAGCTTGTTAAGCGTGGGGGAAGGGCAGTCTGCTCAAAGGAGATCTCCACAACTGAGCTGAGGCAAAGGCAAGCTTCAGGGTTGGTGTTCCCAACTGCCCTATTGTCTTCCTGTTTCCCCTGGAGTTCTGAGGCATGCCTGGATCCTAGTGCGAATTTCCACCCTTTCTGGGGCTCCTCTCCTAGTGCTGAGGCTTGCCCGGGTCCTAGTGCAAGTTTCCACCACCTTGGGGCCCCTCTTCATCTGGTTCACCTCTGCCACAGTAAGAGGAATCCCCTTTAGTTATTTTCCTAGCCTCAGGTGTTATGATACTATTTGCCCCTTCTGCTGTTCCCAATGACCCAGGATTTTTCTGGGAAAATATTTTATGGTCCTTTTGAGGTCATCAAGGGAGGAGCATAGAGCGTTTACTGATAACTCTGCCATCTTGGCTCCTGGAAGTTCAAGTAGGTGACTTACAGATGTTTAATCTGTGGGCTGAAAGTCTCAGGAGCTGCTGTGGCTGAAATCTGGGGCTCAGAGGCTGTCACTTGCTCGGCTCTGTTGGTCTCTCACCCTGGGTTGCCGCTGTGCCAGTTCTGCCTGCTGCTGCCTCTGGTCTCCCCAGGGCCCTCCCACTCTGCTGTGGTGGGCACGCTGTGCTGGGCACTGTGGACTCACCCCCATGGAAAAGTTACAGTTTTTTTTAATACATATGCAAGTGTTGACGGCCCCAGCTGATTAGGATTACGTGAATATTACCTATGAAAAGTTAGGAATCATGAACAGAATGTTATAATAGATAAATGAGATCTTCCATAACCATTTCATTTGCCTCTGTTTTATTTTCTTTCCCCTGCCTCCTTGAGTCTGGACATCTTTTTTTTTTTAAGAGGGTACAAATACTATAGACCTTAATTATGTCTCCTCTAGCACCTAATATAGATCCTGAACACACTTGATAATTTTCATTGAATTTTTATTTGATCTTTTAAATAATTCAAACTTCTCTGCTAGAGTCCTTTTCTCAAGTCTTGTCTCCCCATTTTTAATCAACTGGATGTTCTTTGATCATCTAAATCTCCTCTTAAACTTCAGAACTCTAAATAACTTCTGCTCTTATAAGGTTTTGCTACACTACACTGGGCATAATGGAAGTATGCCTTCCTAGTACCATATGTTCTGTTCCTTTTTTATGTAACTAAATCCCAAGTCTGCTTTAAGAGGAATTCTACATGGGCAATTCATCCATTATGACTTCTAGATCTTTGCCCATTTTTCTTCTGGACAATTCTATTTGTTAGGAAGTTTTTCCTTCTATCAAGTCCAGAGTTCTTTCTCTCTAAAACATATAACCACTGTTCCTAATTCTGCCATCTAGAATAGCTGGGTGAGTTTAATCTCTCATCCTCATAACAGTCTTACCAATATTTAAAGAGAGCTATCATGTCTCCCATAAGTCTTGTGTTCCATAGGCTAAAATAGCCACCATTCCTTCCCTTGTGAAGGGTTTCAAATGCCAGAGGAGCTAGTATTTTATCCTTGAAATGACAGGGAGCCACAGAGCTCTACAATATTTTTGATTTCTAACTTTGAACAGCAATAAAAGCCACTAACCTTATTAGTGATTATGTTTAAATAATTGAAAAATAGCAAATGTTATAACCCTACTTCAGTCATCCCAAGACCCCATCAAATGTCTTTGTCCACCCATTATTCCTTATTGTTTTTCATATTATTTGAGTCTGAGCAGAAGAGGGAGGGCATTCTAGCATAGAGGATGCTACTTCTCACTCTGTAACCCTTCAAACCCTTGAAGATGGTCACTAGGTCTTTCCTATGACTCCACACACATTCCCAACCCCTTCAATCAACCATGGTATTTACTGTTCCCAAGTCTTCTGATAATCCTGGTTCCTCTCTCACTTTCACCTCTGGGTACCCTTGAGCTTGTCAATGCCCTTTGTAGAAATTGGTAGCCAGAACTGACCATAGAATCCTAGATATAGTCCAGATATAGCCCATATAGGCAGAGAACAGTAGCTCTCTCATCCCTCATTCTGGGGACACTATGACTTTTGATGCAGTCAGATTAAGGTGACAGTAGCTTTGGAATGCCCTCCCTCTTCTGCTTAGACTCAAATCATATGAAAACCAATAAGAAACAATGGATGAACAAAGACATTTGATGGGGTCTTGAAATGACTGAAGTAGTGGCTTTTATTGCTGTTCAAATTTAGAAATAAAAAATATTGTAGAGCTCTGTGGCTCCCTGTCATTTCAAGGACAAAATACTAGCTCCTCTGGGATTTGAAATGCTTCACAAGTTAGACCTTTCTAGGCTTATTGCCAATTGCTCTTCATGCATTCTATAGTCTAACCAAACTACACCTTACAGCTCCCTGTATACAACATCCAATCTCCCTTCTCCATGAGATTTAAAAACAGCTAAGTGGCCTAGGTGATGGAGTACTGGGCCTGGAGACAAGAAAACTTGAACTCAGATATGAGATACTGCTTATAAAGTGATTAACCCAGTGTATGGCATATGCATGGTAGGTGCATAGTAAATACTTGTTTCTCTCTCTATCTCTTTGACTCTCTCTCTCTGTCTGTCTATCTCTCCCCCATCCCCTCACAGTTTCTCCAATATGCCTAGAATATGCTCCCTCATCCTGTCTTCCTTTCAGAATTCCTAGCTTTCTTCAAGGTTTAGCTCAAGTGACACGAGGTCTTTCCTGATGTCCTCAATCCCAGGTGCCAATGGCCCCATTAAAGTTACTTTTTATTGAGAGGAATCATGGTGCTGTGACTGGAACATGCTATTTTCTGCTTTCTTTCATTATTATTTTTGGATTGAATCTTCTTGTACAAAATGACTAATATGAAAATGTTTTACATGATTGAACATGTATAACCTATATCAGATCTCTGAATGTCTCAGGGAGGGAGAGGGGAAGGAAGGAGAGAGAAAGATAGTATTTAGAGCTCAATTTTTTTTAAATGTAAAAAATGGTTTTAATATGGAATTGGGGGAAAATAAAATTTTATTTAAGTGAAGAGAATTGATCTTAAAGCCAGTCCTCCCTTTGACAAGTACTAGCTCTGTGATCCTGGACAAGTCATTTAATGTCTCTAAGTTTCTAAATTTCAGAGATCTCCAAGAGTTAAGGGAATTTCTTCACCAGGTAGTTCCATATACAAATGAAATCACAGATGTAGTCCCTATACGTAATAGGGAAGAAGAAAGACTTCTCTACTTGGTCCCAGAGGGTACACTTAGAAGTAATTACTGAAGATTTAAGCTTTGTGCTAGGGAAAATGTTCCTAACAATTAGAGTGATCCAAAGTGGAATAGAATGTTCTGGGACATTATCGTCTTCTATGTGGAGACTTTCAGGGAAAGGAGGGATGACCTCTTTTTGCATGCTGTACAGGGATTTTGTGTTCAACTATGAATTGGAGCTGGAATCCTTTCAATTGTGAAATTTTGCGATTCTTTCTTGATGGGACACAGAAGGAAGAGAGGATTTTAAACTGTCTCTGAAGTCTCTAAAGTCCCTTCTAGCTCATTCTATTGTCCCATGATTGTGGGAATACTGTTTTTCAAGGTTCAGTCTTTGAAGCTAAGTGAAGCAAGCAGAGCCAGTAGAACATAGTAACCACTACACTGTGCAATGACCAAATTTGGTAGACATCTCTTCTCAGCAATGCAATGATCTAAGACAATTCCAAAAAACAAAACAACACATGATGGAAAACGCTATCTACTTCCAGAGAAAGAACTATGGAGTCTGACTGAAGATTGAAGCATACTATTTTTTCTCTCTCTTTTTTCTTGCTTTTTCTTTCTCAGAGGTTTCCCCTTTTTTCTGGTTCTTCTTTCACAGCATGACTAATGTGAAAATGTGTTTAATATGATCATACATGTGTAGCCTATATCAGATTACTTGCCATCATAGGGAGGGGAAAATTTAGAACTCAAAGTCTTATAAAAGTGAATGTTGAAAAATATAAATGAATAATTTTTTAAAAAAGAAAGCAAGGTTCAGTATTGTTAGTAACATTTCAAAAACTGACATTCTGCTTTAAGAGGAATTTATGCAGAAATTTCTAGAAAACCAAGATTTAGAAGCAAATTGAAAAAGGAAGTCCAGAATTTAATAAAGCAAATTTTATCAGTTCCTTCCTATTCCAATAAAATTGTTGGCAAAATGGAAAAGCACTTTGTCAGAAATTGGGTTTAGCTGAGTTTCTAGGAACATATGCCATGTTAACTTCAAATAGATACATGATTGAAATAGCAAAGATCAGAAAATTTAAGAAAATAGAGTAGAACAGAAGTCAGTCACATCGATTAACATTCATTAAGTGCTTACTATGTTCCAGGCATTGTACTACACTCTGGGGATACAAAGAAAGGCAAAAAAACAGCTCTTGCTCTCATGGAGTCCACAGTTTAATGGGGCAACAACAGGTAGTTAGGAAGAAACAAAATCTACACAGAATAAATTGTGAGAGGGAAAGCTCTAAGATTAAGGAGAACTTGGGAAGATTTCTTGTAGAAGGTGAGACTTTAGCCAAGAACAGAATTAGCCATGTTTCACAGTTATGATGGGGGAAATTGTTAACCAAGCAAGGGATAGAGGTGATCATGATTAATTTTTTTAAATAACATTTAAAAAAAAACTTCCTGAATGAACAAAATGAATACAAGTAGATGAGTAGAGAAACTCTTGAGGGAAACATGTTTGAACTGGTTATCTCTGATATATAGGATACATAGGGAATTAACACACATGTATATGACTAAGAGCTATTCCCCAAATTGACAAAGGATTATGAATATATTTCAAAAGATAAACTACAGATTACCATAACTGTATGCAAAAATATTCCAAATGATTGCTAATGGGAGATAAATGCAACTTGGTATAGATCTTTAAATTCTTACTTTACACTTTTCAAAGTGAAAAAGATGATGAAAGAGATAAATTTTCAGTGTTAGAGAGAATATTGGAAAACAAGTACACTGATGCATTGTTGGTGTAGTTGTAAATTAATCAAATCGAAGAACTAAATTGGAATCATGTGAGTCCGTTCATATTCTTGGGTTTAATAATACGACTAGTGACTGTATATTTCAAATAAATCAAAGACTGAAAAACAGGTCTCATATATACCAAGTGGGTGCCCATCAATTGCAGAATGTTTGACTTCAGAGGGCAGTCCCAGGGGCAATGGATGAACATTACAGAGACAAATTAAGGGTTGATGTACAAAACAAAACAAAAAAGTTGCTGATGATTAGAGTCATCCCAAAGTGAAACAGGCTTCCTCAAGAGATGGTAGGTTCCCCCTCTGTACAGGACTTCAAGTACAGATTAGAGGATCACTTGCTGGTTTTGTTATAGCTGTGATTCCTTTTGGGTATGGGTTGAGTAAGACAACTTCTGAGCTGTCTTCCAACTCTCAAATTCTGTGATTCTGTGGATGACCACCAGTGGGAGTGTGTGAGCAAGGCTAAACGCTTTTTTTTTTCAACCACCACTTTTGGCCTCCCTGGTCTGTGGTCTCTGCAACTGAAGCTCTCCAGCTCTGAGGGCTAGTGCAAAGCATCTCTCTTTTCCCCCTTGGTTTAAAGTATTAGACCCAGAGAAAAGATACTAGTCATTCTGAGGTTTCCTTAAGCTAAGAGCAGGACTTTCAGATTTGCAGAGTGTGGCTTTTCTCTTTGCTCCCCTTTTTTAATATGACTGTCCCCATGTTTTCACCAGATTCACAAAGGAAACAATTATAGGATTCTAAAAACATTTCCCATATCACTATTAAATTGCACACCTTCTCTCTAATTGGCTGGCTGCCATCTCAGTCAAAGAGGAAAATAAAAACAATTCTTTCTCTTCCTCTTCTCTCCAAGGCTGAGACTTACTCCCACTCACGATCCCCTCTGCATTTAACAGCCAATGCAAACAGCTAGGAGTTGACAGAAATTGACTTTCTTATAACAACAGTTTATATGACATAAAATCATGGATCCATAGCTGGAAGAGAGGTCAATGAAACCCAGTGCCCTCATCTAACACATGAGGTAACTGAGACCCAAAGAAATTAAATGACTTGCCCTAGATCACAGAGGTTACCACAAAAGTGGCAGACCTGGGATTCAAAGCCAAGACCTCTCATTCCAAATCCAGTGTTGTTTCCATTATATTATGATGCCCCAAGGTATATTTGGAAGTCACCCCTGCGTGCTGCTTGAATGGCCAGTAATCTGCCCTCACCCCTGCCCCTTCCAGTCAGAAAGGGGACAGAGTAGAAAAACTTCACAGATTTTCCTTCACCTCCTGGGCTATCTGTGGGTGGAGATTTTTTCCTCTCCTCTCCTTTTCTTTCTCCTCTTCCTCCTCATCCCCCTTTCTTTCCACTTCCTGAAGCTGGAGAAAGGAAGACAAAAGCACCTAAAATATTCACAAAATGTCAGAGATTATAATATAAGCTCCATCTAGGAAGAAAAGATGCTATCAGACTCCATTTAAGATTCGCTACTTCTTTTTCATGATCTCTAAGGGACTGTTAAATAAGAAATATTTAAATTAAAAGTTGACTCAATTTCTTTTCCAGGTTATTAAAAACCCACAATGCTGGAAAAAGGAGGTTTCAGGATTTTCACTCTGGGGAGTTACATCTCCATGAGCCTATATTACTACATGTTTTAAAAATTATACACAATGAAATGCACTTCTCTGAGAACAACCACATATATTTATGTGATGAGACAATCATGATTTTAAAAAGATAAAACATAAACAGAGTGAATTGTAAAGGTTTGCATGATGTAGCAGATAGGTAGGTGAAAAGGAGAAGGGAATTGAAGAAACGATATTTGCAGGTCTTTTCCAGGTTCCTAGCAAACGTAGTCGAAGGTTCCTTTGTCACACAGCAGAAGTCCAAATCCAGGGCACCAATCTTTGCCCTTAGTCCCCTCGCCTAAATGAACCAAATCCTCTTGGTTATTGAGTATTGCTCTAGAGTCATTCTGTCTCTCCTCCTCCAATTCTCTAATTCTCAATCCTCATGGGACTGAATAATCTTTCCAATACTCTTTCAGTCTTGGCTAGAGGGTGAACAAAAGTCTTATGTCCCAGAAAGCTTGCCTGAGGATCATCCTACTCTTGGTCAGGGGAGGAGGAAGGTGGAAAGTGAAGGCTGAGAGGACGATGAGACTCAGAGGATTTGTTACAAAAATAGAACTGAGGAAACTAAAACTGACTGGTAAAGGCATTTGGTCTAGTAGCCAATGAGGAGTAGATGGAAGAGGGGCAATAAGTTATGAACTGACTAGTAAACAATGGAGGAAAAAAATGGATTCTCCATGGGTGAATGGGGGATAGGAAAGATGGGTGTGACATGGGCTAGCATTTCCTACTGGACCCAAGACTTGATTAGTGCTATTCTCCCCTACCCCATCCCCAAGTTTTGCCTGGTCAGCAACTCAAGTCCAGATTTGTGCTGAGCTCCTAATACAATAATGTCTACTCTTTTCCATTCTTTTTATTTACTATTTTATTTGTTTTCAGTGTTCTATAATCACTTCCATATGTTTTAGATTTTTTTCCCTTCCCTCCCCTTTCTTCCCTCCTCCCTCCTGAAGACAGTATGCAATCTTATATAGGTTCTACACATACATTCCTATTAAATACATTTGCACCTTAGTCATGTTGTGCAGAAGAATTAAAATAAATGGGAGAAATCATGAAAACAAACCAAAACGTAATACAAAAGAAAACTGTCTGCTTCATTCTGTGATCCAATTCCATAGTTCTTTCTCTGGATGTGGAAGGCGTTTTGCCTCAAAAATCCATTGGGAATTTTTTAGGTCCTTGCATAGCTGTGTAGGACTAAGTCTACTAGAAAAAATACCTCGCACACTGTGGTTGTTTCTGTGTACAAGGTTCTCCTGGTTCTGCTTCTTTCACTCAGAATCAGTTCATATGAATCTTTCCAGGTCTCACTGAAGTCTTTGTTCTTCATTCATATACCACAACTTGTTCAGTCATTCCCCAATTGATGGCATCCCCTTGATTTCCAGTTTTGGCCACCACAAAGAAAGCTGCTATAAATATTCTTATACATTCATATGGGACCCTTTCCCATTTTCATGATCTCTTGGGGATACAGTCCTAGAAGCAATATTGCTGAGCCAAAAGGAATGCACATTTTTGTAGCCCTTTGGGCATAGTTCCAAATTGCTCTCCAGAATGATTGGATCAGTTCACAGTTCCACCAACAATGAATGAGTGTTCCAACTCTCCCACATCTTCAACATTTATAATCTTCCTGTTTTGTCTTGTTAACCAATCTGATAAGTGTGATATGGTATCTCAGAGTTGTTTTGATTTGCATCTCTCTAATCAATAGTGATTTAGAGCATTTCTTCATATGACTATAAATAACTTTAATTTCTTCCTCTGAAAACTGCCTGTTCATATCCTTTGACCATTTATCAACTGGGGAATTGTATTCTTGTATATTTGACTCAGTTCTCTATATATTTAGAAATGAGGCCTTTATCACAGACACTAATTGCAAAAATTCTTTCCCAGCTTTCTGCTCCCCTCCTAACTTGGTTGCGTTGAGTTTGTTTGTGCAAATCTTCTCAATTTAATGTAATAAAAATTATCCATTTTACACTTTATAACATTCTCTACCTCTTGTTTGGTCAAAAGTATCTCCATTCTCCATAAATCTGACAAATACACTATTTCTTGCTCCCCTAATTTGTTTATAGTATCAGTCTTTATACCTTGATCATGTATACATTTGGACTTTGTTCTTGTGTATGATGTCAGGCATTGGTCTATGCCAAGTTTCTGCCACACTGCTATTCAGTTTTCCCAACAATTTTTGTCAGACAGTGAGTTCTTATCCCAGAAGCTGGGGTCCTTGTGTTTATCAAACAGTAGATTGCTATATTCATTCACTACTGTGTCTTGAGTACCTAATCTAGTCCTACTCTTTTCCATTCTTGATCATTATTCTTATTTATGCTCAAATGATTTATTTTATTATCCTAGGCACAATGCATCCTACCCTTTGTCCTACTGCCCCCAATAGCATTTCCATTATTGCTGCTCCTTTGACTTGAATTGTGTTCAAGGTCAAGTAAAAGACCACAAAACCTCAGGAACTCTGGGTAATCTTCTAGGCTTGGGTCAGGTTCCTTGTTTCCATGGCAATAAATATTTGGGTGGGGGCAAGGCCAGGTTATATGTTAAAGGAAAACAAACTGTGGTATATAAATGCAATGGATATCATTGTGACTTAAACCAGATATTCCAAAAGGAGACTATGAGGAGGAAATGTTATTTCAGGCAAGAGAAACAGTCAGTGCAACACCCGTGTGTGAAACATCAATTTAGCCACCTTTCTCTTACACCACTCATAGGGACCATTTATAGACTTTTGGATGGAATAGTGGACCTGTGTGATGGTCATGTGTGTGTTCTCTTCAGTTTTATGGGAGCATTTTGTGGGAGATGCCTGTTCTTCATTAGAGTTTAATTATTGAAGATGGTTTATTCCTAGCTCACCCACCAAGTCAATTTGAGTTGACTCAAGTCGCCAATAAGTTAGTTTTCATTGCTGGTGTAGAAGAGATTGGCTTTGGAAAGCAGATTAAAAAAAAAAAGTATAAGCTATGTTTACCCTGTCTTATGCTAATGGTTCACTAATTGAGAATTTGTGGGGCTCTCTGATTAGAAAGCGCTAAATGCAGTATCTCATTTGCAAGCTAATGTGTACTGCATTTTATCTACATGTATTAATTTTCAGAAAGTTAAATTAACTTTGTGGAAAAATACATTCTTTGTGGATTCAGATAGAGTAACTAATACAGCTAATCAAATTCTATTTAAAGTCGTGTAAAAATGAAGTTTTTCCTAGTTTAGGCATTTAAACACTAACTCAGTGCCTATTTCAAGATTTCCACAGTCATGGCTGGGAACCACTGAAGGTTTAGGAAACATTTCCACTCTCACTAGTGACTCTTTTAGGTAGGGTTTTATCCTATGATCTTAATGCTATCCCACATGCAATACTGTACACCGTGGAAATTCCAGTTCTGATTCTGAAATCATGGAGAAAGAAATGGGCTGCTATTTTTTTCTCTAATGAACTGTAAGGAGACCTTTCAGAAAAAAAAAAATCAAACATAACACCTAAAGGCACTTAACCTGCCATTAATAGCTAGTATTTACAAGGTGCCTTAAGTTTTCCAAAACATTTAACAGAGTTATCACATTTAATTCTTATCTCTCCTTGCATTTGTCAAACAAACAAATTAGCCATTCTCCAAGCCTCAACGTCTTTATCTGAAAAGTGAGATGGTTGATGTATAAACTCATTCTGGTATAATTGAAAACCTCTGGATTTTCAGGCAGAGTCCTGACTCTGGTATTTCCTACTTGTATGATGACCTTAGAAAAGGTCACTTCCTTCCTGGTATCTCCTCTTCATCTGTAAACTTAACAGACTCTTTGACAGACTGGTCTCTAAGGTCCTTTCCAACTCTCAACATTCTAACATGATATAGTATGATCCTATGGAATCCTATGATGCTTCAGGTCCCATTCAGTTTTGAAATGTTCTTTGACTGCTCCACTCTTACTCTATATTCTCTGTGACTGACTATTTAATAGATCTTAAAGTTACACATTCCACTCTCCCACAGGCATTAGCCTCCGTGGGCTCTATCCTCTATCACCACCCTTAAGTTTTAGAAGAGCAAAAAAGGGAATAGAATTTATCTACCACTTCTAGAAAATGAATGGTATAAACTGAGCCTTGTAAGACACCAGAGGTCGACTAATTTCCCCTCTACTGTCCATCTTTTCCGCTTCCCGGTCTAACATTTCGGGTCTTTAATAGAAGTAGTATAAGACTAGAGAGACAATCTAATGAATCACAAAACAAACATATTAATCACTGTTTTCTTGGTTGGTTGTTGTCCTTCGTTCTTGAAGAGGACCAAAATGACATCACCATGATAGTCAAGTTTCAAGGTGTCCGACTGTGGCTGATCAGACCAGTATCAGCTTGGAATGCTCTGCCATAGATTAGGCACAGAGAGTCCGCTTTGGGGTGGATACTCCAAATTTGTGCATCCTACATTTCCTTCACACTCTTTTAATTCTGCTTTGCTCATAGAGTACAGCACCCTGTGTGATGTGGGCATGCCTTACTGAGTGGTCCTGTGCCAGTGTCTCCCATGATGCACAATCAAATCCAAAGTTCTTGAGAGAGACCTTGAGAGTGTCCTCATCTTGGGTTTTACTGGCTAGTTCCCTTCCCTTCCCTTCCCTTCCCTTCCCTTCCCTTCCCTTCCCTTCCCTTCCCTTCCCCTTCCCTTCCCTTCCCTTCCCTTCCCTTCCCTTCCCTTCCCTTCCCTTGTCTTCCCTTCCCTTCCCTTCCCTTCCCTTCCCTTCCCTTCCCTTGTCTTCCCTTCCCTTCCCTTCCCTTCCCTTCCCTTCCCTTCCCTTCCCTTCCCTTCTCTTCCCTTCCCTTTCTTTCCTTTCCTTTCCTTTCCCTTCCCTGTTATCATTTTTATTATATTGGCTCAGTCTACCCAGGAGCAATGAATATTTCTGTAGTTAATTAGATGCGTCTTTATTTGTAAGAATATTTTGTAATTGTGTTTATGTAGTTCCTGCGGGTCTTGGCAGGCAGACTCCCAAGTACTTTATACTAGCTGTAGTTCAAATTGAATTGCTCTTTTTTAACTCTTTCTGCTGGATTACTTGGTAAGAAACAGAACCAGTGATGATGTGTGTTGGCTTATTTAACATTTTGTAATTGCTCAAGTTAATTGTTTTGAGTAGGGTTTTTGGTTGGTTCCAAGTAAGCCATCATATATGCAAAAAGAGATAGTTGTGTTTCCTTTTTGCCTACATTTATTCCTTCAATTTCTTTTCCTTCTCTGATTGCCAGAGCTAGAATTTCTAGTATAATATTGGAGAGTTAACGGCTTTGGAAGTTTTCTATGAGCTGTTCAATTTCTTTTTCTAAGAGAGAATTATGCGCTCTATTCCCTGCCCCTCTAATCTGCATAATTTAGATTTTTTGAAATATTCATCTATTTTATTGATTGTCAGATTCATTCACATATAGTCTGGAAAATAGCTTCTAATAATTTGTTTTTTGTCTTCTTAGTTGTGAATTCACCTTTCTCATTTTTTATACTACAAATTTGGTTTCCTTCCTTCTTTTTCTTTTTGTTTAATTTAATTTTTCATTTTTAACACAGTTCATATCACATAAAACAATTCCAACTTCGGGTCAGGTGATACATCTTCTTAAAGCATTTACAATATAGACCACAAAAGAATTTTTTTTTAAAACATTAACCATCTGAGACATAAATAATATTTATGTATGCTAACTTCACAAGCCCTTGACCTAATTGTCTCCACAGTATTACTAACAATTAAAGGACCCTAACTTATTGTTATTGGTCTAAAGTCCCAAGCCTAACAGCTTAATTTTAGACTTAACCACAGATGTTCCCCTACCAACAATCTGTAATTTAATAGATCTGGTATTAAGCTTACAAACCTTTTGACTATAGGAAATTGCCAGTAAAAGGAGGGACATTGCAGGGAACCATTATCTCCCCAACTTCAAGTCAATTCCAGGTAGGAGTTGATTGTCAAATTGCATTCAGTCAGGCTTAAGGTTTGCTAGGTGTCAGTGAGGAAATTGAGTCAGGAGAATCCTACCTCAGCCCAGGCTGAACAGGCGCTCTCCCACCCTTTCCATGAGATCACCTTTTTCAGTTCATACAAGTATCTCACAGGCTTACTGGCATCATGGATTGGAGACTCAGATCACCTTTCTTGCCATCCATACCTGGAGTTAGACTCAGAAGAACCATTACTTAGCAGTCCTATAGCACTTTAAAATAGCAAGTTCCAATAACCAGGTTTCGAATATGATTATAATTTCACTTTGGTTAGGGAACATCTTTTGAGGCAAGTCTTAAGTGGTTTACATGCCTTTCTATACATGTTCTAGTTCTTGATTAAATAGCAATCATAAAATCAAACTTACCATTAAAACCTTAACTTTTCCATCAATGCCAAATTTTACCCAAGGTTACCTGCCTCTAGGAAATTTAGACTAAAATTCTTTTCCCCAAACTAAAGATGTCTTTGATTTATTCTCACTAATTAATTTGGTCAATTGTTTTAATACTAATTGCTTTTAATTCACTTTGTAACATGTCCAATTTTTCTCCCCATCACTCCCCTCTGCCCACTTCCTAATACCTTGCATTCTGATTATCCCTTCCCTCGATGTTCCCTCCCTTCTATCACACCCCACTTTTCCCTTATCCCCATCTTCTCTCTTTTCTTGTAGGGCAAGATAAGTGTCTATACCCCATTCCCTGTATTTCTTATTTCCTGGTTATATATAATAAAAATTCTCATCATTCATTATTAATACTTGGAATTCAAACTTCTCTCTTTCCCTTCCTCCCCATCCCCACTGAGAAGGCAAGCAATTCAGTACAGACTAAATATGTGTCGTTTTGCAAAAGACTTCCATAATAATCATGTTGTATAATACTAACTATATTGCCCTCTATCCTACTCTATCCCCTCTTATTTTTTTTACTTTTTTATTCCCTCATTTGACCTTGTCCTTTCCCAAATGTGTTTATTTCTAGTTACTCCCTTCTCCCATTTGTCCACCCTTTTATCATTCACCTCACCCCACTTGTTGCCTCCTCCCCTACTTTCCTGTGGAGTAAGATAGATTTTCATAGCAAATTTAGTGAGCATGTTATTCCCTCCTTCAGCCATATGTGGAGAGAGTAGCTTCACTTTTCCCCTCTCCCCTTCTCCCTTTTTTCCTCTATTGAACAAGATTTTTCTTATCTCTTTTACGAGTTATAGCCTGCCCCATTCCATTCCTCCCTTTCTCCTCCCTGTATTTTTGTGTGGATATTATCACTTCTGATTCAACACAACCTGTACTCTGTGTGTGTGTGTGTGTGTACAATCCCTCTACCTACCCAAATATTGAGAAAAAGGTTCAAGACTTATAAATATTTTCTTTCCCTGTAGGAATGTAAACAGTTCAGATTTAGAAAGTCTTTTATGATTTCTATTACCTGTTTACCTTTTCATGCTTCTCTTGATTCTTGTATTGGAAAGTCAAATTTTCTATACAGTTCTGGTCTTTTCATCAGTATGAATGTTTCAAAGTCCTCTATATCACTGAATGACCATTTATTCCCTTGAAGTATTATACTCAGTTTTGCTGGGTAGGAGATTCTTGATTTTAATCCTAGTTCCTTTGACTTCTGGAATATCCTATTTCAAGCTCTTTGATCCCTTAATGTTGAAGCTGCCAGATCCTGTGTTATCCTGATTGTATTTTCACAATACTCGAATTGTTTCTTTCTAGCTGCTTGAAATATTTTCTCCTTGATCTGAGAACTCTGAAATTTGGCCACAATATTCCTAGGAGTTTCTCTTTTCAGGTCTCTTTCAGGAGGTGTACAGTGGATTCTTTCAATATTTATTTTGCCCTCTGGTAGTACAATATCAGGACAGTTTTCCTTGATAATTTCATGGAGGATAATGTCTAGACTCTTTTTTTTTTGATCATGGTTTCCAGGTAGTCATATAATTTTTAAATTGTTTTTCCTGTATCTATTTTTCAGGTCAGTTGTTTTTCCAAAGAGATGCTTCACATTATCTTCTAGTTTTTCAAACTTTTGGTTTTGTTTTTTAACTGCTTGGTTTATGTCATAGTCGTTCATTTCCCTGAACTCAATTCTCTCAACGAATTATTTTGTTCAGTGAGCTTTTGAATCATCTCCTCCATTTGGCTAATTCTACTTTTTAAAGCCTCCTTCTCCTCATTGGCTTTTTGGACTTTTTTTTCCAATTGAAATAGCCTTTTTTTAAAGGTGTTATTTTCCTCAGTATTTTTTTGGTTCTTCTTTAGTAAGCTGCTAACTTGTTTTTCAAGTTATTCTATTGCCTGGGCTCAGTTTAAGTTCCCTTTGTAGGCACTGGAGGCAGGGGCCTTGACTTTCTCTGACAGTATGCCTTGTTCTTCCTCATCAAAAAGGATGGGAAGAAACACCTGTTCACTGAGAAAGTAACCTTCTATGGTCTTATTTTGTCCCTTTTTTTGGGCATTTTTTCCAGCCAGTTACTTGACTTCTGAATTTCCTCTCCACACACACCTCCCCTTCAGTTCCACCAAGCCAGCACTGGGGGCTGAGATTCAGATGAGCTGCTCTAGTCCCCCAGGAGATTTAGGCAGGGCAGGGCCACTATTCAACGTAAGATTAAGATCAGCTGCTCAGGTGGAGGCAGGGCTGCCACACAGGGCTCAGTTCCTTCAGGGGCTTTACAATGAGGCCTTCAACAATAGATGCAGGCTGCTGCCTGCCTTGAGAGCCCCCATCCACTGCCGCCTCTGCTGCTGTCATCTGAGGAGGCCTGGGTTATGGGGGCACCCTGTTCCCTTATTGGCCAGCCAAAAAACCCTCTAATTGCTGCTTTTTCTACATCTCACAGATTTTGGTACGTTATCTCATAGTTGTCATTATCTTTCATGAAATTATTGTTTGTTTCTATATATGTTCATCCTTCGTTGCTGTGTTTGTTTCTGTATTGTGTTCATCCTTCGTTGCTGAGGAAGACCATACCATCAGAGAAATGATAATATGACTTGCACATGACTTTGTTTTGAATGAAGGGGGGCTGTGCAATATCACTATCCTCACTTCCCCTCCAGAGTCATCTAAATCCAGTGACCACATATTTATCAGGATGACTGGAGATGACCCAGGATGACCTGGGAGACCTTAGGCTCGTTAGGCCAAGGTCTTTACAGGTACTCACTTAGGGTGAGGTAACACCCATTCATTGAATAGGCCTGTTCAATAAGTAGCCAGGGCATGGCTCCTTCAATGAGACCAAGAAAAAGAAAGACATCAGGCTGGGAGGGAAACATCAACAGTTTCTACTGATAATCACTCCAAAGCCAGGAGAACCCAGAAAAGCCCATTGGCAAGGGCCCATTAGTGTCCCATGAGAGGGCAGTAGATTTAAGGTCTTGAGAAAGGAAAAGACAGGACAGGACGTGACAGGGTAGGGCAGGGAAGGAGAGGAAAGGAAACTAGTCAGTAAAACTCAAGTCAACTGGGCATCATTTGGCCATCCAAATTTACCTTCCTTTGGAGAGGAGAAGGAATTGAGGGAGAGGCAGACAGCTGCATCTGCTCACAGGGTTGTGTTTCTCCATCGTTGCCAAAGAAGACCATGCCATCAGAGAAATGATGACATGACTTGAACTTGACTTTGTTTTGAGTGAGGGCGGGCTGTGCAAGGTCACCAGCCTCACTTCTCCAGAGTCATCTGAATCCAGTGAACAGACAGTCATCAGGATAATTTGTTATTTGGCCCACCAATTTTTTAGGATTTAGTTTCCAATTAATTTTAAATCTTTCCTTTAAAGGTCTTTTATTGAATGTAATTTTTATTGCATTATTGTTAGTAAAAACATATTTAATATTTCTGTTTTTCTGCATTTGTTTATGAGGTTTTAATGCCATGATACATAGTGTGTTTTTGTGAATGTGCTGTACACAGATCAAAGCAGGTATACTCCTCTTTATTCCCATTCCATATTTTCCAGAGGTCTAGCATATCTAATTTTTCTAAAATTCTATTTACATCTTTAGCTTCTTTTTTGTTTATTTTTGGTTTGATCTAGTTCTTAGAGAAGTAAATTAATATCCTCTGCTATTATAGTTTTACTATTAATCCCTCTATCTCATTTAATTTTTCCTTTGAGAATTTAGATATTATGCTATTTAGTGTATATGCATTTAGTATTGATATTAATTCTTTTTCTTTGGCACCTTTCAGCAAAATGGAGCTTCTCTACTTATCTCTTTTATTCAGGTTTATTTTGCTTTATCTGAACTTATGATTGATATGCCTGCTTTTTAAAATTTAAGCTAAAGCAAATAGATTCAGCTCCAGTCCCTTACTTTAACTTTGCCTGTATCTTTCAGTTTCAAGTGTTTTTCTTGTAAGCAACATATTGTTGGAATTTGGTTTCTAATCAATTCTGCTATCATATTCTATTTATGTGTAAGTTCATTCTCATGCACAATTATAATGGCCATATATTTCTCTTTTTTGTTCTCTTTCACTTATCTTCTTTTTCCCCTGCACCACTCTGAGAGTCTATTTTGTTCCTGAGTGTTGCCTCTCCTAATCTAATCTTCCTCTGAATCCTCTCTTTTCCCTTAACCCTTTTCCTTTTTCTTATGATTATCTTGATATTTTTCTTGTTGCGTAAGTTGTATTTCTGTACCTAACCGTGTATGTATGTATATTCTTCCCTCCTTGAACCAGTTTAAATGAGAGGGAGGTTCAAGCATTGTTCAATCCTTACATCCACTGTCCCATTCCTGTTTTATAAACTCCTCGTTGGGTATCTCATTTTGTGAGATAATTTCCTTCATTCTTCCTCTCTATCTTTCTTTTCTCCAATGAATTCCTCTTTCTGATACATTCTGTTATTCTTTTGAGATCATCCAAACGCAACAGAATCAGAACCGGACTTTCCTCTCTAATTGCACTCCCTCTATGACACCTGGTGATACAAAATTCTGGAGGATTACAAGTATCATCTCCCTATATAAAGTACATAAAAAGTTAAATTTATTTAGTTCCTTAAGATTTCTCATTGAGGTTTACCTTTTTATGCCTCTCTTTACTCCTGTCTTTGTAGGCAAAATTTCTTAATCAGCTTCAGTTTATTTTTTCAACAAAGAAGGCTTAGAACCCTTCTATTTCATTTAATATTCATTCCCAACCCCCTCCATAGGATCATACTCAGTTTTCTGGATAGATTATTCTTGGTTGTAAAATCATATTTCAAACTATCATTTCCATAAATTATGACTCCTTGGTACTTGAATTAATTCTTTTTGACTGATTGCAGCATTTCTCCCTTGACCTGGGAGTTCTTGATTTTGGCTGTTATCCCTGGGATTTTTTATTTTGGCAAAATTTTTATTTTGGCATTTATTACAAGAGGTTACTGGTGGAGTTTTAAAATTTCTATTTTGTCTTCTGGTTCTAACATATCTGATCAGTTTTTATGATTTTTAAAAAACATGCTGTGTAAGCATTCAGAGGTTTCAGGTAGTTCAATAATAATTAAATTATCTCTCCTTGATTTGTTTTCCAGGTCAGTTATTTTTCCTATGAGATATTTAACATTTTCTTCTAGTTTTTCATCCTTTGACTTCATTTTATTATTTCTTGATATCTCATAGTGTCATTAATTTCCATTCGGCCAATTCTCAATTCCAAGAAGGTATTTTCTTCGATTAGTTTTTTGTATCTCTCTTTCTAAGCCATTTTCATGTCTTTTTCCCCAAACTCTTTTCATATCTTTCTGCCTTGCTCTAGCCTCTTTCCCCATTTTTTATAGTTCTCATTTGACTTTAAAAATTATTTTAGCTCCTTTTTTGTTCTTCAAGGAATTCTTGTTGGACTTGTGTTGTACCTTGTAAATTGTTTTGATTCCCTCTCTTCTTTTGTATTTGTGCCTTGAACTTCCCTGTCACCACTATTTAGAGCTTTATATCTGAGTTCTCTATTTGCTCATTCTTCCAGCCTGCTACTTGACCTTGGATTTTTATGCTAGTTCTGGGTTCTGTACATTTCCAAAGAGTCGTGTTTCACTTGGGCTTCTCTCCTCATGTCTTACTACAAGATTTCAGTTCTCTAAAGTATGCTCTTTGGAGTTCACTGCCTTCCTGATATGAGCTCTGCAAATTCCTGACATGGATTTCAGTCTATCACTTTGTGTGTGGTGGAGAGTTTTAGCAGATTACTACTTGACTCAACCATTATTGGCACTCTGGGAGACTTCAGCTCAGAGTAACTTCACTTTTTTGTGAAACACTCTGCTCTTTTCCTTGAAATTGGAGCCACACAGCTGCAATTTGCTTTCAGAACTTGTTCTATGCTCCATGCACAGTTAGGGTCCAAGCTTGTGACCACTTCTATTGGCCCTATATCTGTGATTTGGAACCGAGTGGTGGACAACAGAGCTTCCATATCATACCCATTCCTGTACCTGGTGCTTGCTCAGGACTCCCTTAAAATCTCTTTCTGGTGCTTTGTCTCAGCTTTCTATGGTCTCTGGGTACTGGAATGCTCTCTACTGCTACTGAAGCTGCCACATTGGCTCCTTGCCAGTCCTCACCTCAGTGTCCACATATTTCTCCATTTTACTGAGCCACTTTGGTGTGGATAAATGACATCTAGTACAGTTGTCTAGAAGTGTTGATGACTAGATTAGAATAATGGCTTATTCTTGGCTTTCCCATTTAGTATTTGGTCTAGTTCATTCTCTATCAGGGGTTGGGAACCTGTGGCCTCAAGACTATATGTGGCCCTCTAGGTCCTCAAGTGAAGTCCTTTGATTGAATCCAAACTTCACAGAACAAATCCCCTTAAAATAAAGATTTGTTCTGTAAAGCTCAGACACAGTCAAAAGGCCACAGTCAAGGACCTAGAAGGCCACATATGGACTCAAGGCCACAGGTTCCCCACCTCTGCTCTAGATCTTTGTTGAGGAAGTGTAGAGGGGTGAGTTGGACTCAAATAATTCCTCTCATGCCACCAATATGGTTCCCTTCTGTGCTATCTCAACTTACATGTCCCATCAATATGTTCAAAATAAGACTTACGTTCTTTCACTGAGTCCTTTTTCCAAATATTTCTGTGTTTTTTGTTTTAAAATCACACTTTATTTGTGAAGGTGAATAGAAATATTTGATAGCTTTTATTTTTAAGCAGAAACAAAATAAAACCCAACACAAAAACCCCTCTTTTTACTTTTTTCTTTCTTACAGGGTTGTTAGTATAAGAAAAAAAAATGCCTGTCTTGGCTGTTATATTGCATTCCTAGACAAATGGAGAATAAGCTTTGTATTTGCAAACAATCAGGCCCAGCACACTCTGAACATAGGCCATTTTACCAAGATCAAGATGACTTATCCAGATTCAACTGTGACAAACTTTTTGGGCTGCTTAAATATAAAAAGTAAGGATTAGTAAAGCAAATGAAAAAGCTAGGACTCTGTGGTCCTCTAGTGGGATGCTATAAGGCAGAGTACACTGACTGGGAAAGTCCAACTATCTTTGCTTGAGCAAGGATGTCGATCACTGTATCAACTGTGCTGCCCTCAACACCACATGCTCCATCCTGCCCAGTTACCTGGGGAACAAAGTGTCATCAGTTTATCAATGACTTATCATTTCAGGAATGTTCCATGTTCATCCTACTGCCCCAGCTACTCTTATCCTTAAAAGAACACATGAGTAACACACTGCCCTTCATGTTTTCAGATGGTAAACCTTGTCCAGGTTGGAAGAGTCAAAGCTGTTTTCTGGGTCATACCAAACTTACTGTTACTTAAAATTCAATTGAAGAAAGGAAAGCAGAGGTGGCAGCTGTAGCAACAGCTAGCACCTACTGAAAAGAACAGTTCCCTGCCAGAAAACAGTCGTTGGGATCTATCGTAAAATAAACAATCCTACACTGCAAAAAAGAATCACAAATCTAATCTATTTATAAATCTCAGATTTACTACAGCCAAGTTCACCTACATATTTGTATATCTACTAATCCAGTCTCCACTCTATCCTTCCCCAAAATGGGAAAATTAATGAAAATATAATTTTCAAGGGATATATTTCCCAAGTAAATGAGAGAAAACCAGAAACTTCCTCCATCTGTGTTTTAGTATAGAAAAATAAGTGACAGTTGAGTTCTTTGGGGTCTCACTGAATAAAAATGAAATTTCATGGTCAAATAAGAAGCTAAGGGCATTAGCCTATAAATAGAAACAGTAGGTGTTGCATTTTACATTAAACTAAGCATTCAGCAATGCTTGCACAATTAAATATACTTTGAAGAGTGGTCTTCATAAATATTAACTAAGTTATTTTTAGCCTAATAAAATGGGGAAAAATAGACCATGGAAAACAACTGAACACAAACCTCAGAGAGGGCCTTGTATCTTGTTGAAGAAAGGAAATTGATTCACATCCATAAAGAATAAAAGGACCCTCTTTCTTCCTTTCCCTAAAAAGAAATACAAACTATTACAGTGACATATGACAGAAGAGGAGCCAAGATTACAAGGTAGTGAGCCTGTCTCACAGAAGCATTCCAAAACCACATGTCCTCATCTCAAGGCAGTGTTTGATCGTATGTTTCCTCTCCACAATGCCATAGGAGAGAACACCTGGGAACACTGCCATAGCCTTCCCTGCAGGCAGTTTCAGTCTCTGTCCAAGTACTTACTACATCATTGGTGGTCCCACATTTGGTTTTGCCATCAAAAGAAGGGTATTTTTAAAGTGTACCAGAATTAAAAAAAATATGAAAAAAACCCCAATAGGCATGAAACCATTCCCAATTTTAGATAGTTCCATAAGGAATGTTCGTCTCTCTCTGATTAGACCAATTTTCCACCATGACTGGATAAAAATCTTTAATGTCATTATCTTTTTCCTCACCCTGAAATCTAATCAAGCCCAAGTGAAAGCCAAAATGATTAGTAAAGAAAAATAAATTAATGACTATCTTTTTTTTTCTCTTTTAAGTAATTTAAAAGTTTTGGAAGAGGCTTTTATGTTTCTAGAGTTTGTGATTCAGAGTGAGACAACATTATCTGACTGACTAATAGCCAACCAATCCCTGAAAAATGGTCCTGTTTGGGGGGCAGAGGAAGGGATGGGGAGGGAGACGATCTTCCAAGAGCCCCAGTTTTCTTCACAGGTCAGAGATACATAAGGCTTAAATTATTGCGAGGTCCATTAAATGATCTGGGCTGTTTTTTTCCATCAGCAAAGACTTTATTTGTTAAAAGGGCCTTTATGCTTGACCTCCAAATTTGGCTCACAACTTGCTGTTGAGATTCAAAACCTGAGGTGCTCTGATATTTGGACAGGTTTGCGGAATTCTGTGACACATCCTGGAACGTCACCATCACCTCTGGGTCCTGCAAACACTTCCATGTCACGAAGAATCTCATTGAGCCCCAGCATTCCTTCCCTGCCAGGCATTGTCCCTCTCATGCCATCTATGGCCCCTCTCATGTCCAGAATGCCTCCGAAGCTCCCAGGCATACCTCCATTTGCACACAGCATATCTGTGAATATGTAACACATCCATGTTCATTCATTAAGGTTGTACCTTCAGGAGGGTGTTGAACATTTTATATTAATTAATTTATTATTTTAATTATTAACTATTACATTATCTTATATAAATTAATTAATTAATTATTGGTTTATTTATTATTAATATTTATATAGAGAATATTTTATTTTTTCTTTCAGTATCTCCAAATGCCGCACACTTATCTAGGCTTAATAAAAAGCTTTTGAATTTGATAGAATAAGATCTATCCAAAAAGCAATTAAATTTCCTGGTCACATAATGAGCTCTCCAGCACCAGAGCTGTTTACTCCCAGACTTATGGACAATTTGAGGGAATTCTTACATTCATTAAAGTATTGGGATGCATGCTTTCTAAGAATCTCTTCCAGATCTCATATTCTTTGTCCCTGTAATATATTTAAAAAGTCTATCTAATGGTAACCCTTGAAATCACATGTAAAACACTTTGTAACTTCATTTATTCTTAGGCAAGGGTTAGGTAAAGGTCTTTCACAAACCTAACACAGAAAAGGGATCAGATAATGAGATGGAAACCTCACTATAGCAATTCAGCTTTCCTAGGTGATGCTTTGCCAAGGTATAGATGAGTCCCTTGAATGAATAAGAAAAAAGCAATGCCATAGCATCTAAATAGACTACATCTCAGCTGACCTTTAAAAATCAGTCCAGAAGATGGATGTGAAGGAGAAGCCAGTTCATAGTGTAGGGTAGAATGCATATGGAGCTTTAGAAAGAAACAGAAGATAGAGGAGTAGAGGGATGGGCCTGTAGAAACTTCCCTCCATAGTCCATAAAATACCTGTAAAAAATGACTCTAAACAAATTATAAAACAACAGAAGCCACAAAACGACAGAGTGAAAGAGATTTCCAGACTAAGACAACCTGAAATGTTGACAGGAAACGTCTATCACACCAGGCATGGAGCAGAGTGCAGCCTGGCTTTGGCTGCAGCATGGCAGGGACAGAACTGGAACAGGCTTCAAGGAGCAGAATCCCTGCCATCAGCTGTGGTTCCCAGATTCGCCAACCCCAAAACGCCAAGGACAGCTTCAAGGGTCACTGAGAAAGCTCTTTTACCTGAGTGAGAAGGGAATGGGTTCTGGTCCTGCCAGCAGCAGCAACTGCAGCAGCAGTGTCCATTTTTGGAGCCCTTGGCCTAAAGGCCCTGGGAAAATTGAGGAGGTGATTTGGATTTCAACCCTGAGTGTGTCTCCTGGGTTGAAAGAAGAGTGCTGATGTGGTGTAACTGGAGGCAGTTGTGGAGAGGGAATTGTACTCACAGATCCTGGGCAGAAGAGAGTGCTTGTGATTACTCACAGACAAGCGTACAGGCCCGGAGAGGAGTAAATATCTCTCTCTTGATTGTGCCACCTTGGAGGAACTGAGAACTTATAGGTCCTCAGAGTATATGTTCCTCTTGGAAAAGGACTCAAAAGTCAAATAATTGACTGGGAAAATGCCCCCAAAATGGGAAAAATTGGGAAGAGAAATGAGAGTGATGCAAGAATGAAAAGTGAGTCAACAGCTTGCTAAAGAAGACCCAAAAATGCTGAAGAAAACAACGTCTTTAAAAATAGGCTAACTCAATTGGCAAAAGAGGACCAAAAAGCCAATGAGGAGAAGAGTACTTGGAAAAAGCAAAATTAGACAAATGGAAAAGGAGATTCAAAAGCTCGCTGAAGAAAACAGTTCTTTATAAATTGGAATGGAGCAGATGGAAGCTAATGACTTTATGAGAAACCAAGAAATTACAAAACAAAACCAAAAGAATGACAAAAATAGAAGATAATATGAAATATCTCATTGGAAAGACAACTCACATGGAAAATGGATCCAGGAGAGACAATTTAAAAATTATGACACTACCTGAAAGCCATGATCAAAAAAAGAATCTAGGCATCATCTTTCATGAAATTATTAAGAAAAACTGCCCTGATATTCTAGAACCAGAGAGTAAAATAAATATTGAAAGAATCCACTGATTACCTCCTGAAACAGATTCAAAAAGAGAAACTCTAGGAATATTGTAGCCAAATTTCAGAGTTCCTAGGTCAAGGAGAAAATATTGCAAGCATCTAGAAAGAAAAAAATTGAGGTATTGTGGAAATGCAATCAGGATAACACAGGATCTAGCAGCTTCTACGTTAAGGGATTGAAGGGCTTGGAATGTGATATTCCAGAAGTCAAAGGAACTGGGATTAAAACCAAGAATCACTTACCCAGAAAAACTGAATATAATATTTCAGGGGACAAAATAATCTTTCAATGAAATAGAGGACTTTCAAGCACTCTTGATGAAAAAACCAGAGCTGAACAGAAAATTTAACTTTCAAACACAAGAATCAAGAGAAGCATGAGAAGGTAAACAGGAAAGAGAAATCATAAGGGACTTACTAAAGTTGAACTGTTTACCTTCCTACATGTAAAGATAATATTTGTAACTCTTGAAACTTTTCTCAGTATTTGGGTAGTTAGAGGGATTATACACACACACACACACTATCTATCTATCTATCTATCTATCTATCTATCTATCTATCTATCTATCTATCTATCATCTCTCTCTCTCTCTCTCTCTCTCTCTCTCTCTCTCTCTCTCTCTCTCTCTCTCTCTCTCCCTCTCTCTCTAGAGCACAGGGTGAGTTGAAGAGGAAGGGATGATATCTAAAAAAATAAGATCAAGGGGTGAGACAGGAACATATTGGGAAGCGAAAGGGAGAAATGGAATGGGGCAGATTATCTCTCATGAAAGAGGGAAGAAAAAGCTTTTTCAATGGAGGGGAAAAGGGGAGAGGTGAGAGGGAAAAAGTGAAGCTTACTCTTATCACATTTGGCTTAAGGAGGGAATAACATGCACACTCAATTTGGTATGAAGATCTGTCACACTACAGGGAAGTAGGGGAGAAGGGGATAAGTGAGGTGGGGCATATGATAGAAGGAAGGGGAAATGGGAGGAGGGAGTAATTAGGAGTAAACACTTTTGGGGAGGAACAAGGTCAAAAGTGAGAATAGAATTAATGGGAAGCAGGATAGGATGGAGGGAAATATAGTTAGTCTTACACAACATGACTAATATGGAAGTCTTTTGCAAAACTACACATATGTAGCCTATATTGAATTGTTTGCCTTCTCAGTGGTGATGGATGTGGAGGGAGGAAGGGAGAGAAGTTGGAACTCAAAGTTTTAGGAACAAAGGTTGAGAACTGTTTTTGCATGCAACCCAGAAATAAAAAAACACAGGCAATGCGGTATATAAATCTATTTTGCCCTACAAGAAAAGAGAGAAAATGCAGATAAGGGAAGGGAAGGGTGTGATAGACTGGAGGACAGATTGGGGGAAGGAGTCATCAGAATGCATGGTATTTTGGAGTGGGGGTAGGGGAGAGATGGGGAGAAAATTTGGAACTCTTAATTTTGTGGAAATGAATGTCAAAAACTAAAAATAAATAAACATAAAAAAGAAATAAAAAAAGAAAGAACAACAATACCAAGCCCTGTGGGTGTGGAAAAGCAGAAACCCAGGCAGACGGGGACTGCCACAAAAAAGGAGCCAGGATTTTGGAAGCAAGACTACCTTGGGCATTTGGGTATGAGTAATGTTAGGATACATGTTATATATCAGTCCATCTACAAACATTTAGTAAGTGCTTACTAAGTGCCAGATACTGTACTAAGGATTGCAAATACAGAGAAAAACAAAATTATTCTCCCTGACCTTAAGATGTTTGCATGCTATGGAGTAGACAACATGTTAATAACTACATATACACAAATGATATGTTTTATGTATAGTGCAAATGGGAGATAAATTCATAGGGAAGAAACTAGTGGTGGTGGTAAGGTAGGGGTAGAGCATGTGGAAAGGCCTCTTATAGAAAGTGAGATTTTAGAAGAGTTTTGATGGAAGCCAGGGAAGCAGGTAGGTGTGGGCAGGGTGAGAAGAGAGAATATTTTAGGCATGGGGGACAACCAGTGATAAGGCATGGATTTCAGAGACAGAATGTCATGTTTGAGCACCAACAAGAAGGTTAATATTACTGGATCATAGAATACCTTGAGAAGAATAAAGTAAAAGAAGACTGGGGTTTTAGATAGTTGCTGTGTGCTGAAATGTCTTCCCATCATCCATGTGAATTTGATAATATTTTTCCTTCTTTATAGTCGTAGACTCCTTTATGAATATCTGAAACATTTCCCCCAAGGACACAGGGAAAATCTGTTAATCTTTCCTCATTTTAACTATTGCATTTTCTTTATAAACAACATTAATAATGAGTATTTGTTACTCAGAGTGTACTAATTGGAAACACAAGTGGGAGGAGACAACTGAAGGGGAAGCATCTCCAGGGAAGAACTAGAGATAAATCTATTAATTCATTTTACCAGAAGTTTGTCTCTAGCTTGGGGGCTTAGACCTAACAAACTAGATTAGAATTGCAATTCAGTAGTATTCAAGAGAAAGAGAGTTTTTATTAGCAGTAGTGGAGTGAGAGACAAAAATAGAATATTTGAGTAACTACCTCACCCCACTACTGCACACTTTTATTACTAATATATTATTGTAGTAATCATCTGCCATCAGTATTCAGGATTGATTGGAGTCAGGATAGAGTAGAGAAAGATACCAAGTAAAAGTATTGTTTTATTCCATATATAAATAACTGGACTGGTAATGACAATGAATCCCAAGATGGAGACAGATTGGAAAGACATTTCTGAGGAGAAATCCTTCTGAGTGATTATCTCTATAGGTGAAGGAGAAATAGAAGATTTTAGGGTTTTTTCTTTTCTTTTCTTTTTTTTTTTTAGCATAGGGCATTGGTAGCTTGGTAGCGTCATTGACCAAAATTTTAATGCTAAGGCTTAGCTGTAATGTCATCCTGAAGAATTCTCTGAAGACTTCAAAATATATTCACTTCTCCCTTCCCTCCTTCCCTCCCTCCAATTGCTGTTACTGTATGTTCCATACAAATAGCTTCTGATCACTTGCTGACTTGTCCTCTAATTTTCTTTGCTGAATAATCATCAATGGTTTATAAACTTAACAAGTAAATAGGAAGAAATTAGACATATCCAAAATCTAAATGGGATGATATGGCAAACATGCACGAAACAAACATTCTCTATTATTTTATAGTAAAAATGTAAACTAAGACTGCGTGGCATAGTGTGTAGAGTTCTAAGCATTAAATTAGGAAGGACAAGATTTAAACCCCATATTTGACATCAATTAGCAGTGTGACCCTAAACAAGTCACTTAACTTCTATGTTGTTCAGGATATGGTTATGTTCATATAAGTAGAAATAATTTCTACATTTGGAATTACTCATGCTGATAAATCAAACAGGCTTCTCATATATATGTAAGGGACGTCACATTTCAAAGGGTAGGAAAGGAATTTTGAGTGAAAAATAAACCTCATAAAAATCCATCTGAGAAGAAACACATCCTCTCCTAAGAGGAGAGACAGACTGTTCTGAGGTTCAGGTAGAGAACTGATCCTCACATGAATGTACTGAGGTAACCTATTTGAAGGCAAACCAATTACTAAGGTAACTGCTGTAGGATATTGTGGGCCATCAATTTTTTTGACTGTGATATGAGCAGATCCCATTCCCTCTATACCTTGTTCTTCAGGAGTTATTATATCCCCAAATATGGCTAATTCACACAATAATTCTTCAAGGGGTTCAGAATAAAGGCCATAAAGGGAAAATAGTAAACGATATACCTGAGAACTGTGGGGAAAGTTTTTAAGGACTATTGGGGCCATACTTGACAAAAAGGTGGGATTATTCAATTTCACATCATAAAAGATGAGTCATTCTTTATTAGGAGCCACTGCTCTGAGGTAGTGCCTCAAAAGCCAGGGAAGAACCTGTCAGAGGAAGCAAGCAGAGAAAGAGCAGAAAAGGAGGAAAGGAAGCCAAGGACAAAAGGAGTTGGAAACAAGGCACAAAAAGTGATGAGAAAAACTTGCAGAAGATGGCAACTGCTAGGAGTTCATTGGAAGAAGGCTGAATCCTACTGGCATGTGGAGAACCATTGGGGTTTATGGCTCTCTAGTCCTCTCTACA
This sequence comes from Bettongia penicillata ogilbyi, assembly GCA_023548195.1. NCBI lineage: Eukaryota > Metazoa > Chordata > Mammalia > Diprotodontia > Potoroidae > Bettongia > Bettongia penicillata. The sequence continues at coordinate 2,394,798 of JAJHZJ010000696.1, forward strand.
GCCTAAGAGAGGGATCACCTCTCACAGAAGCTTTTGTTGCTCTCCACTGTCTTCTCTGACTCAAGAGGGAGAAACAGAGGAGAAAGATAGGCTTTGGTGTGAAAAAAAATGCTTGACTTTGCTAAGAACTGATTGGATAAAGCATAATGCATTGCTGTTTGCAGATCTGAGCAGAGTGGCAGTTATCTGGCTTAAGGGAACTGCTTGTCACTAAAAGTGTGCAGTACTTTCTCAGGTCCTTGCCAGTTCTAACTGTATACTAAGCTTGTCACTTTTTCAGTAGTTAGAGTATAGAACAGATTGCCAAGAAGTAGATAACACAGTAGTTGATAATTATTTATCTTAAACATTCATTTAAAAAATAGTTCCAAATTCTTTCTCTCCCATCCCACTGCCACCTGTTCAGAAACAAACAATATGATATCAATTACACAGTCATATAAAACATATTAACTATCTTGCCAAAGAACCCAATAAAAAGTAAGAAACATAAAGAAAATTTAAAAAAGAAAAACTTTGCCTCAGTCAACACTCAGAGTTCAACAGATTTCTTGGAAGTGGTTAACATGTTTTATCATGAATTGTTTGAATTATATTGAATCATTCTATTGACCAGAACAGCTAAGTCTTTCATAAATGATCATTGTTCCAATATTGCTATTCCTGTGCATACTGGTTCTCTGCTCACTTTATTTTGCATCAATTCAGGTAAGTCTTCCAAGGTTTTTCTGAAACTGTCCTGCTCATTATTTCAATTTCTATAGAATTCCATCACAATAATATTTCATCACCATCATATACTACAACTTGTTCAGCCATTCCCCCATTGATCTATCCTATCTATTTCCAATTCTCTGCCACCACAAAAAGAGTGGCTATAAATATTTTGTATAAGTAGGTCTTTTCCCCTTGTTCTTGGATATTTTTGAGATACAGACTTAGTAGTGGTATTGCTAGATCAAAGGATATGCACATTTTATAGCCCTCTCAACATAGTACCAAATTGTTCTCCAGAATGGTTGGATCATTTCACAACTCCATCAACGATGCATTAAGATGCCTATTTTTCCATATCCCTTCCAGTATTCGTTATTTGTCTTTTGTGTCATGCCAGCCAACCTGACGGGTGTGAGACAATGTTCAGTTGTTTTAATCTGAACTTCTTAATCAATAGAGCATTTTTCATGTGATTATTGATAGCTTTTATTTCTTCTTTGGAAAATTACCTATGAATATCCTTTGGCTATTTATCAACTCGGGAATCATTCATTTACAGACAGCTATCTAAAGAGACCTCGGACATTGAGATATATCACCCAGTATTCTGAGTTGCCCCAGGTACACCGAGTTCCCTATTTAGGAGCCTCCCTGAATGGGTTTCTGTTAAGTGTATGTCCACGGTCCCCCACAGACACTAAGAATCTTGATGGCAAAGTATGATGGAGATGTTTGTGTGGACTCAAATTTTGATTATGGGCTCTTTTATTTTTTATTTATTTTTTATTTTTTTAATGTTTTACAATCATTTCCTTAAAGTTAAGATTTTATTCCCCCCCACCTTTCCCCCACCACCCCCCTCCCTCCCCGTGACAGCATACAACTCTGTATAGGTTCTACATATACTTTCCTATTGAGCACATTTTCATTATAGTCATGCTAAGTAGTCGAACTAAAATAAATGGAAGAAATCATATAACAAATCAAAACATAATACACTGAAACCCACACACACACAAACATGATCTGCTACATTCTGCGAATGACTTCCATATTTCTTTCTCTGAGTGTGGAAGGCATTTTGCCTTAGAAGACCGACATTGGGATTTTTTTTTTTTTCAGTAAGTTCTTGTGTTATTACAAAGTTCCAAGTCTACCAGAAAAAACCCTCACACACTGTGGTCGTTGCTGTGCACAAAGTTCTCCTGGTTCTGCTCCTTTCGCTCAGCATCAGATCATATAAGTCCTTCCAGGCCTCCCTGAAGTCTTCTTGTTCATCATTTCTTATGGCACGATAGTACTTCTTTACATTCATATACCATAATTTATTCAGCCATTCTCCAGTTGATGGGCATCCCCTTGACTTCCAGTTTTTGACTACCACAAAGAGTGCTGCTATAAATATTTTTGTACACGTGGGACCCTTTCCCGTTTTTATAATCTCTTGGGGATACAGTCCTAGTAGCGACATTGCTGGGTCAAAGGGTATGCACATTTTTGTAGCCCTTTGGGCATAGTTCCAAACCGTTCTCCAGAAGGGTTGGTATGGGCTCTTTTAAGTAAAGATGTTAAATGATTATTCTTGTTTGTTTCATTATTAAGTAAATGTTTTATATAAATGGTATCATGCTGATTGATTTTATGTAAATAAGCAACCTGGTGGGGGCTTAGGTGTTACTATAGTGAGTCATAGGAGTATATTTCTCACACACCAGCAGTATCTAAGAACTCTGAGAAACCAGTGGAATTGTAGTCGTGTAGTTAGAGACCCCTGTTGTGGGGAACAAACAAACAGGCAACCTCAGACTTGCTAGTATGAAGGCAAGTTGGGACGAGAGAGCCAACTTGGAGAAAAAGGGGTTTGTGAGTGCCAGGTTGAATGCCACATCTGTGTAGCTGCTAGTGTAGGTAGGCTAGGGCCAAACCTGCATTATATTTACATAATATAAACTAATAAATGTTGGTAATCCTCAAATTCATTGATCATGTTTATCACACATTGTTTAAATGAGACATTTTTAATGTCCTATTTCCCCCCTCATCACAGGTGCCTTTGTTTGTAAGATGGTGCCATTTGTGCAGTCTACTGCAATTGTTTCCGAGATTCTGACTATGGCCTGCATTGCTGTGGAGAGGCATCAGGGAATTGTGCATCCTTTGAAAATGAAACGGCAGTATACCAACAAAAGGGCCTTCACGATGCTGGGTAAGCACGCGAGAATGCTTGGCTTTTTCTATTCTTTTACTGTATTATATTCAGTCAGAAGGCCTTGGTCAATGATATGGAATAACTGTTAGGCTAACCTATCCTGGCGCCACTCTAGGGTGCCGGGAAAGCACAGATGTTGCTCCCTAGCTTCCTTTAAGATTCAAGGAAGGAACCATGGTAATCGCAATGTGTCATATAAATGTGTGATGTGTTCATGCACTGATATTTAAGCTATAGTTCACCAATCTTAGCTAGAATAGTAATTAATGATGATGAGAATAACAGTTAGTGTCTTAAGATTTACAAAGAGATTTACATTCATTATCTCACTTGAGGCTTACAACAATCCTGAGAGGGAGGTTCTGTTATTACAGATGCGGAAATTCAATCTCAGAGAAGATAAATGACTTGCCCAGCATCACATAGCTAGCAAATATCTAGGACAGATTTCCTGACTCCAAGTTCATAACTCTATATACTTTACCACACTACTGCCTCAATTTCCACCTTCCTTCCAATAACAACATTAATATGGTTATAATGATCCTTTGAAAATCTCTCTTCTACCACCTCATATTTCCACTCATCATAGTGGAAAGGTGTTCATGGGTTTTCTAAAACTGTGCAGGCAGAACCAAGCCTTGGGTAGGTCTTCCCAAGCTGGCTTCACTTCAAACCCTCTAGCATTGACACAACAATGTCTTTCATATCTTTTTGTCAGGGCATGACATTTTTGGCCACCCCAACCAATGAAGAGTAATGTGTTCAGGGTTTAGAATTTGCCACAGTGGAAATAGTGCCACCACAGAGCAGACCAAAGTCTTGAAGTTATGGCATCATGATGAGCCACACTGAGTAATGCTCTAACATTTATAAAGAACTTAATCCACAATAATTTTGTAATCATCTATATTTTACAAATGGTAAAATCAAGGCTCTGATGAAGGTTCTTTATGATTTCCTCTGGCCCATATAGTTACCAAATCTTGGAGATGTAGTTTGAACTGAAGTCTTCTGACTTAAATTCAGTGTTCTTACCCTGGGAAGAGCTCTAGAGTTTAAGTTAGATGATCCGAATTCAAATCTCAGCTTGGCTACTCATCTATATGACTTTGGGCAGGTCACTTGCCCTCTCTGAAACTCAGGCTTCTCATCTGCAAAATGAAGTGACTGGTCCATATGACCTATAACCTCAAAATCTGTCACATTGTGATCAATGACTGCCTGGGACTTCACAGATTGTAGGTCTCCAGGCTCAAATTGGAATGTAGATATTCTGAATGAAATTCAGCACTCTCTCCATTATACCACACCCTTCCCAGAACTCACTGTAGAAGGCCTATGTTAAGATCTCTCACCAGGAAAGGTTAAAAGGGTTATTTTGTTAGATGCTGTGTATGAGGCATTAGCCCTAACCCTAAATCTTTAGATTCAGTAAGACCTGGATTCAACTCCACCATCTGATACATGCTGGCTCTGTGACTCAGAGAAAGTAACTTAACCGCAGTATTCTAAGCAGCTCATTGACTTTAAGCTACAGCAAACATGCTGACTTGCATTGGTAAAGAGAGTTTCCTCATTTGGGTGTCCCCTATATAGATAAATTCACAAATCTATTCTCTACCTCTGTTAGATTAGAATGACTAAGTTCATTTGATTAAGTAACTGTGGTCATGATTTGTCTAGGTCATGAAGGAAAAGATAGGAGACAGAAAAAATTCTAATGAAATGTGTGGAGGGTGGGAAAAGGGCTTTTGGAAATGTTGGAGAGAAGATAAAGCCAAAGAAAGGAGGTCTGACTAAAGCTTTGGGGAGAAACTCAACCAAGAAGCCATTTGTTGGCACCTGGGATCTAGGCATCTAACAATGGTGCCAGAAAAGATGACTCAAGGGCAAGAGCATGCATTCCTATCTTTTGCTGGTTCTTTCATGAACTTCAGTGTTCCACAGTTATTTCTGTTCTTCCTAGGGGAATGATGGACAGGCAATAAATGAGAAACTTGAAAGGATGTTTTAAAGTCCAGCACAACAAAATAGGGAAGGTTCTTGGTTCAATAACATGCATTTAATTTTCTCAGTAACTTTCCTTGAGAGTTATGCTTGTCTGCTCTCAGTAATGAGAGGTTTCCCAATCAATTTTCCTAATACTCAGAGAAAGCAAATTTTCCTAATGCCCAATATGAAAGGGGTGTTAAGATTTTTATTTTTAAAATAAGAAGCAAACAATGTTGGACTATGGAATAAAAGGATATCCACAGATTGTTAACTTTATGTTTGTCACAGAAATACCAAAAGAGAGGGAGAAATCAATAGGGGGACAATCAAACAGACCTGCTGTATTTATTTTAATATTGGTTTTCTATTTGCTCTCTGAAGAGTTCAAAGATCTGAAGCTATGAAGAATTAATATCCTTCTTGCATCATTAACCTCAGAGAACAGTAGAGAATGGAGATGGAAGGTGCCGCTATGGAGAGAATTGATAAAATAATAATAACATATTATTAAATTCTTAGCATATTACTAATAAATATGTTACTGGTAGAACATTTATATTGCCTTTATTAATGATCTCAAAGCCTTCCACACTTAGGATTTATTCACCTGCTATAAATACATAGGTTTAGCCTAGATGGAGTGATCATCCCTTCTTCTGCTTGCAATTCTACCTCATTTGCTCTGTTATTCCAGATTTTGAGGTATTTCTACATTAATTAATAGAATTGCAGTAATTTTCTCAATAAATATTAGACTTCAACTCTGAGATCCTACCATTTAGGTCCTACCTAAATGTTACTTATTTAATAAACTGGAGACTTTTTTCCATATGCATCTCTCTTCTTGTCTCTGTCTTCCTCCTTCTTGCCTTTCCTCATATATACATATGCTTGTTTATATATGTATGCATACATATAATGTATATGTAAATATGCATGTATATATAATGTGTGTATGTGTATGTTTACTCACACACACAGTGTTCCAAAAGTCTTAGTGAAGTTTAAAGGTAATAAACCTTAAACAAAGACATACATTATTATTTACAATATGAGATAGATCACAGTCACCTTTAGCCATCACCACAAATGCTGGTCTCAATTGTAAAACACAGCCCTGCCACTCAGTCTTCTCAGGATACCAATTCAAGTGTTTTCTCAAGAAGTATTGTCATGTTTTACAGTAATATGTGGGTGAAACTCAGCATATCAAGAAAAAAGTCCTATTAGTCCTTTATTCCTCTGTTCTCTTCTCAGTTGTCACAATTTTTTTCCTTTAGAAGAATAGTTAAGGATCCTAGTCCCCTTAGAGATTCCTTAAAGAATGACAGTCAAACTCCTATTCCAAGATCCAATTGCCTGTTAAAGATAGAGAACAAGTATCAGTGTGGGAGAGGCCATTGTAGCTTGGTGATAATTTCTCGCCATGACCAAGTAATTTCATTCCCTGAAAATCATTTGGGGTACATGAAGTTCAAATAACATTATGTACAATATAAATATAATAATGAAAAGTGCCATTTAATAGACTGCTTCAAATAAGGAGGAAGGAGATACAACAGTGGCAACAATAACAAAGATTACAATATACATTGTGCACTGCATGTACACAAAAAGTACAAAGCAACATGACATAATTTAATGCTGAATTAAACCTAACTGAATGAGTAGTCATTTCTGTAACATTGTAATTCAGCCAATTTATGCTATTAGTAGTTCTATTTTTGTGACTCATTGATTTCTCTGCGTCTGCACCTAAATTAGTTGAAGGAAAAGACAGGCACACTACTCTTATTTCTAAACTGTGTTTTTCTTTTTATCTTAAAGAACTCTACAAATAAGGTTTTAGGCATCAAAGGCATGACCTCTGGGTTCAGCTCTTCCTTTCTTGTCTGAATTATGTGTCCTTAGTCCTAGACAAAATTATTTGCTTTCATATACAGTGTCTTCTTTATTTGAAGGGATGCTATATTATCTTTTTTTTCAGGAGCTCTCTGGGAAGCAAGCTGAGCTTCAGTATTCTTCAGCTGCTGTTTCAATGTAGTAGTTTCTTTTAAACCATCTTGTAGTGCTTCTTTTGTATCATGTTGATTGTCTTGTTGCAGTTATGAATTGTCTCTTTATATATAAAATATAAAAATCTTGAATTTAAAAAAAATGGACCTTCACTTCACCCCATTTTCCAATTTCTCCTTCAGCTAAAATGTCTTACATTTTTTTTTCCATTTTCACATGCAGTGATTTTGTCTATGATTACACTTTGTTGTAAAATGGTAAAATCAATTTACAGATTCTCTATAAGTGTCTTCAATTCTGTTACTATCTATCTCTCTTTTCATTCTTCTTTAGGCCAAAAATAAGAGGACACTCTAGAGCTAGACAATGTTGAGTTATCCCAAGCACCCTTTCTGCATTCACACTCCATCCTGGCTACTATGTCTGTTAAGTTTTCAGAATCTGAAATAGGCTGGTACAGATTAATATCAACTTGGTTGTTTCATTTGTTTCAGCTGTGTTCAATTTTTCATGACATCATTTGTAGTGTTCTTGGCAAAGATACTAGAATGGTTTGCTGTTTCCTTCTCCAGCTCATTTTACAGATGAGGACACTGAAGCAAGCAGGGTTAAGTGACCTGTCCAGGGTTGCACAGCTAGAAAGTGTCTGAGACTAGATTTGAACTCATGAAGATGAGTCTTCCAGATTCCAAGTCTAGTGCTCTATCTATTGCACCACCTAGATGCCCCCCAAATAGCTGATCTGGAGAGTGTTATTGTTCAGTCACTTTAGTCATGTCTGACTCTTTGTTGCCTATTTGCGGTTTTCTTGGCAAAGATACCAGAGTGGTTTGCCATTTCCTTCTCCACCTCATTGTATGGATGAGGAAACTGAGGCAAGCAGGGTGAAATGACTTGTCCAGGTTCCCATAGCTAGCAAGTATCTGAGACTGAGTTTGAACTCATGAAGATGAAACTTACCAGCACTCTTTAACTACTGTACCACCTAGACACCCCTTAATATAACCTATATGCCATCGAATCTCTGGGCTGTGTATCCAGTCGTTATGCCTTTGTTCCAGTCTCATCCCAGATTTTACTGTTCCCCTCTGTGGTTCTCTCTTTACTTGTGTTAGTTAGCATGTACTACAAAGCTAGCAATCTTGTCCTCTTCTCCTGAGGAGTACCCTGAACAACACAGTTTTATGCTTCCTACAACATCACCCCAGTCCTCTAGCTTCATTTTCTGACCAGGTTTGCCATGTGATCCAAGCTGGATATCTTCTGAACCACAGGCTGGTCCACAAGCTGAAGCATTCCATTAATCTATTTATCTTTTCTGATACCTATTTGAATCCATGGTGATGCCTTTGCCTTGCTCAATTTTCTCACAACTATTCCCAGGAAGGACATGGTGCTCTGTTGGAAAAGCTTCCTAACACTGGTTTACAATATCTCTCTGCAATGATTTGTTTAATTTTGGACTTCACACACAGGCACAGTATCCTATCAATTGAGAAGACTAGCCCTTTCTTTACTCGCAGATGAGCTATCTCCTTCTGTCATAGGGGACCTATGTGCTATTTTTCAGGAAGACAGTTTAAAGCTACATGATTCTGCCTACACTTAGACTCATTATTCTCTTAAATAGAACTAAGTATGGCTTCCATACTCAAGGAGTCAAACTAAGACATCTTATTAACCACTTGATGAATGTAGATGGCATCAAGTAATTGGGCTCATTTGGGGAGAATAGAAGGACCAAATGAAATAACTCTTTCTTCTTTTGCAAACTTTCTTCAATATTATCCAAAAGTTATTCAGACTCAATAAGTATAACATCCTGAACATATATCAAAAAAGGTCTTCAAACTTCAATACAGAGGTAACTTTGAACTACTGAGTGAAGGCATATGTACAAGTGCATCAACTTCTTCCAAGCCAAGCAATAGCAAGTGTTACTATATCAAGTGCAAGTAGCAGCTGTATGCACTGTGACTTGTTAGTGTTCTGAGACAAAAGCTAATGGGAAGAAAATACTTGAAGTGATTAACACCTATGCATCACCAGTGTAAAGGATACAAAGCAAAGCATACTCTTTGAATTATGAAATGAACTATAAACATTTAGGAAATAACACATAGAAGTTTGACCAAGCATAGACCTTATTGTCTAGTTAAAGACTAGATTAACACTTCCATGACAAAAAGGAGAACGAGAAATAACAGTCTCAAAGATGATACAAAGGTTGTTGGTGTTGTTGATAATCCTTCTTTCTCAGAAAGGGCCAATGACATCATGAGTATGATGTCTTGACTTGCAAGAGAATTGGATTTAATTGGGGCAAAACTGTACTAAGTGGTCAGCCTCACTGTCTCCTCCAGAGTCATCAGAGTCCAGTGGCAAGGCAGATTTCAAAATGACTGACAATGGCCCAGAATACAGTGAATGGCCTTGGCTTTTTAAAATTAGGTCTTTCCCAGGTCTCAGTTTGAGGCAATAGAGTTTAAACGAGAGGCATATAAATGCTTTTGCAATAAGTGACACTATTGCTTCACTAAGAAATAAAAGGAGAAAATAGATAAATGGCATTGAATTTGTCAAATGTTATCCTCAAGGGACTTCCCTCCAGATGTAATCTGTGAAATAATTAAGAGCCAAAAATAGAATCTAAAGACACTGCTTGGGCAACTGCAATGGTAATTTAAATGGGAAAATCTTTCCTTTTCATTAATAGGCCCATGTGACCTGCCTGGGTCACATGGAAATCTGAGTCACATGGAGTCTGTGGTGGCAGGAGTTTGCTGAATGAGTGGAAGAGAAAGGGATGGAGCAGGAGGGGGTCGAACAGGAAGAGGCAGAGCTAGAGCAGAGCTGAGAGGAAGTTAGAGAACAGTCAGAATTGAAAGATGCAGGCAAGCAGGCAATTGACAGTGAGTGAGAGAAGGGCATTTTGTTTAAGGGAGTCTGTCTGTGATTTGTTTAAGGGCACTGGTTTGTGGGAAGCCTAATAAAGGGAAGGCTTGGGGCTGGTGTTGCCCTCTGCATTGCTAGTGTATAGCTTTCTTTGTTACTATGATGGATGTGGCTTTCTGATGTCTGAATAGATGTTTTGGTTCTGTATTCCATGTGGAGAGTCTGTTGTATTTCAGGATTCAGAACTGCATCAGCATAGGCTCTGTATGCACTGTGTGTCAATCAATGCTATGTTGATAAAGGAGAATGAAAAGAAAGGCTAAGTGAAGGGATCTATAGTGATAATACAGTATCAGAGAGGTTGTGATCAGAAATTACAGCAGGGTTAGCCTAGATCCCAGATGTGGTGATTTATGTAGATTATGCAAGGAAATGGTGGAGACTACATAACCTATTTAGCATGCATGAAATACCCAGCAAGATATAACTTGGTGATGACATCTTTATGTTCCATCTCAGTCTTCTTGAGTAGTCAAACAGGAGTAGAGAACCTGCGACCTTGAGGCCACATGTGGCCCTTTGACTGAATTCAACTTCACAGAACATCTCCTTTCATTAAGGGGATTTGCTCTGTGAAGTTTGGATTCAGTCAAAGGTCTGCATTTGAGGACCTAGAGGCCTTGACTCTGTAGGTTTCCCACCCCTGCATTACACTAATCCCCTTGGATTAGTAAGGGGGTCCTTCTCTGTCCCTTGAGAGGACTCACCACTAAATTAGCTAGAAGTACTGTGACCAGAGGGCAGCTGGATAGAGTACTAGGCCTAGAGCTAGGAAGACATGAGTTCAAATCTGGATCTTACTAGTTCTGTGACCCTGGGGAAGTCACTTAACCCTGTTTACCTCAGTTTCCTCATCTGTAAAATGAGTTGGAGAAGGAAAAACATTCCAATATCTTATCCAAGAAAACCTCAAATTGGATCATAGCCAAACATGACTACAATAACTCAACAAGAAAAGCTATAGACGTAGAGGGCCTGGCTGTTACATCCAATCATCAGATCAAAAAAGTCTCTGCTTTGTCTACATAAACTTTCCCTTACTTCAACCAGTCACTTTATTGACTATCATTATTTAGTTTTGGTGAGTAACACGAGGGATTCTGGGCCAGCCTGATTCGGACTGGTCCAGTGGAGTCAGGTATAGGATAGAAATGAGACAATTATATAACATTTATGATTTAATAGGGAGTTTTCTTCACAGCAGTACCTGTAGAATACTTGAAATTCATATTGCCCAATTAATGACAACACATGAAATGTGGAAAACAAAAGAATGTCTGAAAACCTTGATATCTGTAATTGATCAATGAAAGCAAAAACCAAAAGATCAAGGCGATACAAAAAGTGAAAGGAATTCAAAGAACAAAATAAAAAATTCAACATTAATGGAAAAACAGAGGCATAATACATAATACACATATAATTTTGTGAGTAATAAAACTATATATATGTATATATATAATTTAATCACTACAATTTCAGAAGAAAAATCCAATATATTGCTAATAATATTCAGCACAAATGATCTCAATTTTCTGATTCACAAAATATAGAGTTATAGAACGGATAGAGAAATGAAAGTTGTTCATAACACTTAATGGATATACATTTCATGCAAATAATCATATTTGGATTAAATTTGATAAAGCCAGTTTTTCCCCCATGGTATGCATTTTTGAATATCTCATGAGTTCAGTATTGTGCATGACATTCTTCTTGATATGAAGAAAGATGTGGAAAATTTCTCATTCCCTCTATAATTTCAAGAAAATCACACAACAAAATGAAAGTTGGCTCAAATATTCAACAGAAAGCTTGCATGCTATTAACATAATGAAAGGCAGAAAAGTTATATCAAGGGAAAATCATTGAAATGTTAGTTTCTCTGCACAACTCAAAAATAGTGAGAATTGATAAGATTCATAATGATTGCCTCAAATACTTCGTGGTGACTCACAGTGAATCTGGGGTTGAATTGGAAGTTGTGATTGGGAAGGAACATTCATAAGGGTCAACCCAGGGAACTCATTTAGAAGCTTAAAGTTACGTGAGCACTGAAATTCTCAGTCTTTGAAATCATGCAGCAGTCCTTTATTGGTAATTAAGTGACTCACCAAAGAGGGGAGGAGGTTGTGGAGGCGCTTTGTGAGTTTAACAGGTGAGAGGGGAGAATTTACATTTGTACACCACCGAGTATGTTCCATGCACTGTTTACAAATATAATTTCATTTGATGCTCATAACAACCCTACACAAAATAGGTGCTTTTATTGTCATCATTTTAAGGTTGAGAAAACAGACCAAAAACTTACCTGGGAACCCAAAGTTAGTAAGTGTGTGCTATTGGATTTGAACTCAGATCTTGCTGCCTCCAGGACCAGTGCTCTACCCATTGCAACTGTACCACTAGCTGCCTGTATGAAGTTGGATATCCTAAGTACCTTGATCCTAAGATCATCAGAAATGAAAAATATGTGAACACAAGATAAGGTATATGTGCCTCTTGTCCTATCTCGTACTGGAGCTTTTCGGAATTTTAATACAGTATTCTAATTCAGCTACCAAAAGCAGCGTTCAGTTGACTTGTGTAATAGTTTGAAAAATACTCACTATAAAAAAAAAAAGGACAGTGAATTATACTTGGATATTATCTATATAAACTCCATCTTTACGTACTATAGGTAGGTGGTTCAGCAAATATTAGTGAAGAAGTTGGAGTTAGGAAGACCTGAGTTCAAATCTTGCCTCAGGCACTATCTGTGTGACCTTGAGCAAATCATTTAACTTCTATCCTCAGTTTCCTTCTTTGTAAAGTGGAAATGCTCTACCTTAAAGGGTTGTCTTGAGGACTGAATAAGGTAATATGTAGACAGTTTTGAAAGCTTTTGATTAATACATTAATGCTAGCGATGATGATGATGATAATTATGTATTTTGTACATGCTCATATATGTACATGTTGTTTCTTCCATTAGAAGGCAAAATTCTTTGGGCGAAATGTGATTTTTGCTTCTTTGTATTTCAATAATAACAAAATTTAAAAGCAATTTTGTTTTATAATGTTTTAAATGTTTAATGTAATAGTATAAATGTTTTAAAGAAAAAAAATTAATACTCTGCGCTTTAGGTATGTCCAAGACAATTTTTATTAATTCATTGTTATTTGAATAACAATAATAAATTGAATAATAAATTATTGTTCTGAAACAAACATTTCCAGCCCAGAGAAAAATATTTCAACTGATGCAGTCCCCCACCCCATGTAATCAGAAATTTCTCTAGTGCAAGATAATTTGATGTAACATTCATAAAAATCTTGACCAAGGCAAAGGTGACAATATGACAAAATACAAAATTTTGGATGAACATTATTCTTCATTGAACTGAATATTAATCACTTGATCTTTCCCCCCAAATTATCTCAAAATATCTTTTAGCATTCAAGAAATATTATGCAGATGCTAGGCCAATTTACTGACAGAACTGTTACTTGCAATCACTTGGATGTAACATTGATTTATTTTAAAAAATTAAAATAATTGCATTGAAATATTTTGTTTTTACATCATCTATTGCTCCCAATGTAGCCATCTCCCCCATCTCCAGCCAAAGAGACATCCTTTATAACAAAAAGTAAAGAAGAGGGAAAAAATAAATAGTTCATCCAAATTAACCAACACATTCATAGTCTGATATTATGTTCAACATTCTCATCTCTTCACCTCTCTTGGCTTCAGTTTCCTCATCCGTAAAATGGGAAATTGAAGTAAGGGATCTCTAAGGTCTCTTCCTCCTATAACTCTATGATCCTGTGGTCTTAATGTCTTTCCAACCCATGGCTTTTTGACCAGAATTCTATAGAGTGCCTGGATAATAAAAAAAAAAAAAACACAAAAAACTTACTGTATTAAATTGAAATGATGGTTGATGTGATACATGATATTGACTATCTCTCTTTTCTTGCCACATGATAAGATTAAGTAAGTCTCCAGCTATAAACTATGTGGGAGTGAGGTGCCATGTGAAGGCACACTGACCTTGGAAACAAAAGCCCTGGGTTCAAGTCTGGATGCCTGACTCTTAGTAGCTGTGTGACTTTGGAAAAATCACTTTCCTCATTGCACTTTAGTTTTCTCTTCTGTAAAATAAGTATAATAATGGATTCATACTTACCTCACAACTTTGTGGTGAATTCCTAGGAGAATGTAAGCTTCTTGAGGACAGAGATGGCTTGGTTTTGACTATAGTATCAGATCTGGGCATCAGTGCCTAGAGTATAGTAAGTATCTTGAAAAATATTGAACTGAAAGTTGTTGCTCATCTTAAATTGCTCTATAAATGTGGGTGGGTTCAAATCCCAGCTCTGCTATTTATTCCCTGTGTAGACTTGGACCAGCCCTGCCATGTGCTTTAGGTTCTGCATATGTGAATCAGATTGAATCTGAGAGTCTCAAAGACACCTTCCAGCTCTCAATCCTGTCATCCCGCTATGAATAAATTTACAGGGAGTGGGTAATGTGAAAGGAAAACACCAGCTTCTAAAAAGCTGGGTATATTCCTTCCTGAAATGAAGAAAAAGCATATGTGCTATTAGAGTGCTTTGAATTTTTAAAGCAACAGTGATAAAGGATAGAGGCATGTCTATGAAAGGTCAGAATGCTCCATGTGTTTTTAGCCTGGGATACTTTGAGTTACCAGCTTATAGTCTTGAGTGATTTAGATTTTGAAGTTCAAAGTTAAGTCATGACTGCAAATATCATATATTTCCATTGCTCGTCTTTGAATATACTTATCAAATAACTGCTAAATGGGATTTGATAACCTTAAAGTGCTAAATAAATGCTAGCTGTTGTTATTACTGTGGTTGTTAATGAGTTGATGATTTTTCAGGCATCGTTTGGCTGGTCGCCATAATCGTTGGATCTCCCATGTGGCACGTACAACAACTGGAGGTATACAGTCATATTACCACTTCATTTTTGAAATCTTCCCCTGCCCCACTTGCTGTGAAACTATTCCTTGGTCTCCTTCTTTTGCAACACTGCTCACACTCATATATTTCCTTGGGAATCTGCCAGGAAAATCAGATGGAAAGGAATCATTTTGTAAATGGGGTCATCTAGCACTTCACCCAAATCCTGCTTTGATATTGCTTTTGGTGAGAAATTATTGTTTGAAAATAGATGCTAAGTCTTCTATCTCCACAACTCTGCCCCCTGAGAATGCTTTTCCTCATTTCTATAGCTACCCCAGTCTTCATAGTGGAAAACAGTTTCCTTTAAGTAGTAGGACTTTTGCTCATTTATTATTGTGATGGTCTGGAGATTGCTCTCCTGAGTTGTTGGCATTTCACAACTTAAAAAAAATGCTAATCAATTGACTTCATATTCAAGCTGTTTTTTTTTAAATTTTCCTCTAAGGTCTTGGATCCTCTCCTCCATAGCTTCACAGTCGCAGTAATAGTAGTTTGTATTTCAATTGCGTTTTAAATTTATAAAGCATTTTATGCACAGTGACCCTGTAATAGTCCAAGGATTAGCTTCAGTTTATAGTCATAGGGATTGACAGCTAAAGGACCTCCAACAGAGAATGTGAAAGACTGTAATATCCTCTCTTTCTCTTTTCTCTGGATAAAGCTAGTCCCAGAGAGCAAAGCCATCAGGAGAGAGCTGCCTCCTGTTTCTAGTCTGTTGGATCACATGCTTCCTTGGCTGCTCTGAATGTGAAAGACAAAAATTCTGTCTCCTACATTCCAGATGAAACGTAACAGGGCCAGTGGAGTTGCGCTTACTTCTGCCTCCATTTCTCTCCAAGGAATGAGTTTATTTTTTCATTAAAGGACCTTGCCCTAGTAACAACTGAAAACTTTTGCCTTCATCTGGGCACATAACTCATTGTGAACGCCTCATTCTATCAAATTTGGTCATTAGAGATGAATTTAAGAATTCCTACTTTGTTAATAGCAGAAAATCACCTACTCAACTGAGTCACTTGACTGGTTCTGGGGACCAGTTTAGTGAGACCTGTACTTTGCCTGGAGCTAGTTAACAAGGTGAGAGCTTTCCTGCCTTTCCTACCCCCACCACATAACAATCAGCTAGAAGGGAACTTGGTGATAGCTGAAATGATAAACTGGCTAAGGATGACTGAGAAAGTAGGTGCCTATAGTGATGAATGACAGCCAGGTACATTATCAGATCTAGAGTTAGAAGGGGCACTAGGAATCTTCTACTGCAGTGATTCTTAAAGAGGATGCCACCAGTTTGGCTACAAGTGTTATGAAACTCCTCCTATACCCCAAAGCTTCCACGTTCCCTATCCCTCATCCCAGATGGGATTTGCTTTCTCCTCTTCCTGGCTTGTTATTAAGGAAAGTGACAATACAGTTCTCACCATAGAGGCACAATGACGCCTCTTCGACTGTGATCCCAGCAAGAAAAGCTAGAAGTGGGAAAGGGGAAGGAAAGACTAGGGATTCCCAAAGTCTGTGTATTGAGTTTAGAGTCCTAAACTATACTGTTTTTTAAATCAACTTACATTGCCAAAGAATGCTGCAAAAAAGGGTGATAATCACTGGTCCAATACCTGCATTTGCAGAGGAGAAAACTGAGGCCAATAAAAAGCATAATGAAAGAGCATTTTTGTTGTACTGACCACGACAACACAGCACCTATCCTAGGGAGGTGCCTCACTATCTTGGCCCGGTTATTACAGGTAAATTTACTCATAGAATCCTAATACGTCTAACTTGGCAACCACTGCAAACCTGAAGGAGCTTGAGCATCCCCTGGGGATGCAAGGTCTATTCATCTTTCCTTGAAATGGAGTGATCTGACACAGGGAGCGAGAAGGATGTCTTAGATTTGGGAATACAAAAAACTTTTCCATGTCCTTTTGAGTAAGCACAGTGTCATACCATACACTGATTTCATCTTCTCTCAGAGCTCAAAAGCAGACCTGTGACTCTGAGGGATTTAAAAATTACAGACAAGATGTGTCTTACTAGAAAAGAAAAAATGAGAGGCAACATGTTATAGTTCAAACTAGCAGGGTTAGGGAACCTGCAGCTTTGAGGCCCCATGTGGCCCTCTAGGTCCTCAGATCTGACCTTTTATTACAAGCATCATAGAACAAGAACCTGTGACCCCTCTAGGTCCTCAAGTGCAGCCCTTTGACTGAGGACCTAGAGGGCACCCTGTGACCTCAAGACTGAAGGTCCTTCACCCCTTCTTCAAAGAGTGATGGGTTTGAAGTGGGGGAATCAGAGTCAAATCACGGTTCTGTCTCAGTAGCTACATATGCAAATCTTGGGTAAATTACTTAACTTCTCTGGGCCTCAGTTTTCTTGCCTGTAAAATGAATGTTTTGAACTCTATGACCCATAAAATCCTTCCAACACTGAACCTATTACTTTATGATCCCATGATTGGTGGTGATGGGGAAGTACCTTATTGGAAAAACATTCTTCAGTCACTTTGATCATTGAAAGGCAAATTTATCAGTACTTTAAAAATCATTAAATTGTAGAAGATCAAAGCAATTTTATCTGGTATATTAAAACAAAGAAGCAGACCATTCTGTTCTCTGGATTCCCTTTTTTCTTATATAGGTTAAATATGATTTCCTATATGAAAAAGAACACATTTGTTGTCTGGAAGAATGGAGCAGTCCTGGCCACCAGAGGATATACACTACCTTCATCCTCATCATCCTCTTCCTCCTGCCTCTTGTGGTGATGCTCGTCCTGTACAGTAAAATTGGCTACGTGCTTTGGATTAAGAGAAGAGTGGGAGACTCTTCGGTCCTCAAAGCTATTCATGGAAATGAAATGTCAAAGATAACCAGGTTGGTGTGTAGACAGATTTGCCCTGACTTAAAAGATGTTCCTGTAAATGGCATAATAATGAAAATGAACATTGGTACAGCTCTTTGCATACATTATCTCATGAGAATTTACTCAATGAATCTATGAAATAATGTTATCTCCTTACTTAACAGTTGTAGAAACTGAGACTCTGAAAACTTAAGTGATTTGTTCAGGGTTAGTACTCAGAAGTATCAGAGGCAAGATTTGAGTGCAAACAAGTCTTTCCTGGGTCCATACAGCACAATATCCACTATTTCCAGCTGTCTTTCAGATGAATTCTGAATTGAACTCTTTTAATTGAAAATTTTTTAACTGAATGTTGCTAAGACAAATCCCAGACCTCAACCCTAGGATCTAGGGACCCAAAGATGAATATTTGGCACATATATACCAAGACTATTTGTCACTATGCAATGGAGTCTTCATTCTTTACCAACCCTTAGTTCTCCATAGGTGCTCCTCCAGATGAAAACCATTCGTTCCAACTTCCTTTAACAGGCCCCTGTTAACACTCTCCCTCCCAACCCTCCAAATTCCCTCACACTCAGTAACCCTACTTTCTTCCCAGGTAATTCTCAGTTCACCAAGGTTCCTTGAGGCGTCATTGGATGGAGTTATTCAAATTTTCTGAGGGTGCTTCCTAAACCATCCAGGAGAAAGGGAATAGGATGAGACATATTTTCCCTCAGGATTGCTGTTCGCTTGGAGCTCTGGTACAAGCGCATGGATACAAACATGCATAGACACACACAAACACACACATACATGTATATATATATACACATATATATACACATACATACAGACTGACATACACATGTCCACTGGAGAGGGTTCCAACTCATTCCTGAATACCTACATGTATGTGCACTTTTATGTATAGTTGCCTGTATGCATGGATACATATATATGTAAATGTATTTATGTATGTATCCCATCTACCTGCACATACGCGTTTATATGCACACATATATTGTGTGTATGTATATGTGTGTATATACATATATACACACACACACTATGTCTATATAAATCTATATTCATATCTAACTAAGTTCAAGTGTGACTGGAGACAGTTTGAACCAGTTTTCAAAAGCCAATTGTTAGATTTTAATGTGAATATATATACCTCAGAAAGTGGTGCTAGAAAGCAGGGTCTGATTCTTGTTCTTGTCATTGTTGATTTCTGGACTTAAGAAAGTGCTGGAAAAAATGTTAATAATTCAGGCCAAACTTGAAAGTCTGTCTTGCAAACTTTTTTTTTGGAGTTGGGAGAGGCAGTTGCTAAGCATTTCTCAGGGTACCCTTGTGTATATACATACATGTATCTATATGTGCACACATGTATGCATGTGCATATCTAACTATTATTTATCACAGTGAAGTTTCTGTATGTATATGCATGTATATGTACTATATACTTTTGGCACTAAAACTTTTGGGACACCCCACATATATACACAAATATGCATGTATATATGTATATGCATATATACACATGTAATCTTATAAAAATCTGCATTTCCTTTAGAGTACCCTAATGATCATCAGGAGCTTCATTATTTTTTGAGGTATACATATAGCCTGTGTGTTAAAATAAACACCTTGTATTCCACTTTGGATTCCATGCATGCCTATTTCTTTTTTGCTGTGTATTTTTCAGTCATTTCCAACTCATGACCCCATTTGAGATTTTCTTGGCAAAAATACTAGAATGATTTTCCATTTCCTTCTCTAACTCATTTTACAAATGAGAAAATGGAGGCAAGCAGGTTTTAGTGATTTGCCCAGGGTCACATAACCAGCTATTGCAGCAGTCCAAAAGTGGAATGGTATACCTTAGAAAGTAATGGTCTTCCTCGCTTCAAGTGTCCATATGGTTGTTGGAGGTATCATTAAAATATAAGTTCAACTTGATGACCTTGGAAATTTCTTTAAGTCCTGAGATGCTGGGATTGTAGGATTATCCTTTTTTAAATGTTACTTTATATTACTCCAATGTTATACTTTTAAATATTTTCAGGTATTTCATTTTCAGAACAAATGATTCTTTTGTAAAAAGTGAAACTATAAGAAATAAACTCAGATAATTTGACTTTTTATTTTTAAGGAAAACACGAATATATCTCCAGAATAGTTGGCAGAAGAGTATGTGTTTAGTAATAGTGATGATACTAATAATGATAAATGGAAGATATTGAATTCCTTTTAGCTTGAAAAGTACTTTGTGTTTAATAGTGCCATGATCTGAACCCAGCTCCTCTAGCTCCAGATGAGGTGCCCTTCCTGCCATGTGTATAAAGTACTTTTCAAGGTAAACAGCATTAAATATATGTCAGTTTTTGTTATTGTTGGTGTTGTCTACATTCTTCACTGTCAACCATCCTGCAGACATGCTCATGTTGTCCTTAAATAAAAGGCACGTGCTAGGTAACACAGTGGGTAGAGTGCTAGACTTGGATTCCAAAAGATCTGAGTTCAAATCCTACCTCAGACACTGAATGGCAGTGTGACACTCGACATGTCACTTAACCTCTACCTTAGTTTTCTCATCTGTAAAATGAGAATGATCTTTGCTCCTGTCTTCTGGGGTTATTGTGAGGATTAGATGAGATAATTCATGAAGCCTTTTGCAAACCCTAAAGCACTCTATTGTCTATTATCACTCACTACCTCTAGAATCATGGGTAATGTATTTGATCTTTTGAATCCTTAGTTTACCTATCTGTGATTAGAAGGGCTTGGTTTAGATTGGTTGGATTTAGATAATTTCTAAAGCTTCTTCTGAGTCTAAGTCAATTAAACATATTTCCAAAGTATTTTAAAGTTTATAAAGAACATTATAATTCATTATCTCATGTGATCTTCACAACACCTTGTAACGTAGATACTGTTCCTATCCCCATTTTGTAGATGGGCAAACTAAGGCTGAGAGAGCTGAAATAAACTGAATGAATTCACATAGGTAGGAAATGTCTGAGGCAGGTTTTGAACCCCAGTCTTACATACTCCAAGTCTAGCATTATCTACTATGTCATGGTGCCTCGCTCATGGAATGGAATTAGTGACTAAGACCAAAGCTGGTTCTTCTGGTGATGTCCAGAGTAGTATTTGAGAAATGATTGGTGAGGATGCCAGGCTCAGCTAGCTGGCTAGCAGATAGACATACTCACGTGCAGAAGAACCAGCCTAATAAATTGTCACTAAAAAATGTGACAATGCATGGATTCGCAATCATTCTGGAGTTTATTGCTTTTTTTCCTCTCAGGAAGAAGAAGAGAGCTGTCATCACGATGGTGATGGTCGTTTCCCTCTTCACTGTATGCTGGGCTCCTTTCCATGTAACTCACATGATGATGGAATACAGTAAGTACTTGTCATTCCTAGTCTCAGGATGGCACCATTCCCTTGCCTCTGATAATGAGGATACTACTAACAGTATATAATTTATATAACAATAATATAGAATAATTGAAAAGAGGGTCCTGTCACTGAGAACAGAGAGTACTTAATATTTAACACTGGCCTTTTCCCCATTCTTTCGGAAATACTAGACTATTGGGACAAGGGAGCAGGGTGTTAAATAGGTCCCATTTCTGCAGGCAGGACTTGAATCATTACTGATACTATGGAAGATCCCAATACTGTTTGGTCATACTAGTTGAACACACATCCCCAAAAGTTAGTCTTCCAATTCTCATTTAGAAACTGTGTATATTGTGTGACTTCAGAGATGAAAATTGTCTCAATTTAAGTTCTGGCTTGAACATGGTAAGTGTTCCAGTGTCCTGGATTTCAGTCAGAGACTTTTGTGTTTTATTTTCTTTTATTTCCTAAGACCTTATTTTTCCACCTTGTGTTTTTGCCCTTACAACCTAATGTTCTATTAATATGCTCGTGAATGTCAAAAAAACAGAGAAAAATCCCACACTATTTATAGAGCCCAGAGTTTTCAGATTGATTTAATTGGAATTGATTATAAATCTAACAGGGAAAATAGGGATATGTAACCCCGTTTACTGAGGATCTCCCATGACATAAAGTGTATGGGTTAAATTTGAGGAATTTCTCATTTTTCTGGCTTATTGCCCTCTCAGGTCATCAAAATATGTCACAATCTACCACCACCCAGGTTATTGTCACAAATCCTCCTTTCAGTCATGTGACTCCACAAGGCTCAAAGAATGAACTGGTTCCTTTTTAGGTCAAATAGGTTCCTAAAGTGAGTGATATTGCCCCTAGAGGGTGCTGGAATGATCCAGGGTGGTGGTGATAGCTTCATGTGCCATTGGGGGGCATTGAATAAAAATAAGGGAGCAATGGAAGCATAAGGGAAAAAAGAGAAGATAAGAAAATTTTGAAAAAGCATTTGTGCATGTTTCATCTGTTGTGTAACAGAGTTAAAGTCACAGTGATTACATGATTTTCCAAATAAATACACAAAATAAAAGTTATAAGTGACCAGTGGTCAAGACAACTGACAGGTCTTAACAAGTAAGTGTTGGCAGGCAAGCATGTCATGCATTGTTGGGAAGTTCAGCATGCATCATCAGGAATATGTGTGTGTAATGACTTGTTTACAATATGATTTCATGTGTTTACAATGATATAATATTATGTTATCAAAATTTCAATGCAAGAAAAAAACCCCACGTAGTTATAATAAATTATTAAATTTAAGATGTGCCATTAAATATATATGTATATATACATATATATACATATATATATTTTGAAATGATAAAAGTTAAGAAAATTCAAGTTTTAAAGAAAGTAGATTTCTAGGGGGGCACTGAGTAATTTCTTTTTAAAAGGTGGCAACAGGTCAAATAAGTTTGGAAACCTCTGTTCTAGAATAAATAAAGCAAATGAGGTTCCACAGATCTTATGGGAAAAAGTGACATCTCTCTACAAGACACTTAAATAAGAAATCTGAGTAACTGATTCATGCCCTTGGTAGTCTCCCAGGAAGTGTTGCTTCTTGGGCGTTCCTCAATATGATTCTCCTGCTGAAGCTCTCATGGTTGTCCCTAATTAGTGTCTCACTCACTTCCCAATTCCTTTGGACAGTTACACAATATAGCTTATGGTTTTCCCTCCTCATTCCCATTTCCCATTGCAGTTCTGCTGCTGGTCAGGATACTAGTACCTCTCTCCAGGAGATGATACTGACTTTCTTTTGCCATTCCCAGCTTATGGTGATCCCAGAGAGTAGTCCAGGAACCATAGGACATATTCCAAAACTGCCTTATTTTGACAGAGATCCTTGGCCTTCTGAATCCATCCTGTTCTTAATTGTGTGACTTACAAGGATTTCTATAGACCTTTGAATTGTACCTTCATAGAAGTCTTCTCAATAGATGGAACCTTGACCCCCATTGATCTTCTAAATTGTAGCCCTGTCCTCAATATCTGGTTGGATCAGGATTGACTGCTCAGTGCTCTTCCTCACCCAATATCAGAACAATGTGTTTCCTATCTGTTTTAGTCACTCCCATCAGCCTAGAGCAGGGGTTCTTAACTGTTTTTGTGTCACAAACCCCTTTGACAACCTGGTGAAGCCTATGGGACCTTTCTAAGACTACCTTAAAAAATTTATAAATGAAGGAGATGCTAAATTTCAGCTAGAGCTTAGTGAAAATAAAGATGTAATTTTTTCCTGTCCATTTTCATGGTCACCCTGAACTCTATTCACAAACCATCTGTGGACCTCGGATTCAGAAACACTAGTCTAGAGGCTCTAGACTCTAGGCTCCAGTTTAATGCTGCCTTCTCATTTGGGTCATTAAGACCCATAGGTCTCTTTGAGTAACATTGGGCAAATTTATTCGAATTACCTGAGCCTGCTTTCCTTGACATACAGTATAGAAAAATGGGAAAGAAGGGAAGGGTTACCAATCCCTTCTCTAATGTTGCCTTGCCAGGATGAGAAAAAAAATTTGCAGCCTCCCATGTGACAGACATATTATTACATCAGAGAATTTTTAAATCTCAAAAGTCCATAAAAAGCTTCCTATGAAGTGCATTCAATACTTTATGACTTGTTGGAAAGAATACTGAGTTTAGAGTCCAAAATCCTGGTTCTGAGTTCCAGCTCTATCTTTTACTAGCTAGGTGGACCTTGAGAAGTCACTTGATGTCAGTCTCAGTTTACTGATCTGTAAAAATAGGTGGTTGGAATAGATCATCTCTTTCCCTTCTGCCTCTAAATTCTAAACTGCTGTGTTACTCAGTTTCAAGGTTCTGGGATTTAATCAGAGTGGGTGTTTCCTCTATCCATTAAAGTTACTGTATCTAAAAATGATTCATTATCTGGAAGTAAAGGGGGAAGGGTTGGAACAAAGTTTGAAGTGGAGAGAGCAAGAGAAAGAAAAAAAAAAACAACATCCAAAGGACCCCTAGGTAGAAAGTGGAGGTGATTGCTAGAGGAAAGGAAGCATGGTAGATAGTGGGCAGGGAAGTAGCATTGAGATGTGGGTCCTCACAAAATAAGGCAAAGGCTCATCTAGCAGTAAAGCCAGGGGAGGAAGTCTAAGGTACTAGTAGCTAACATCCAAGTAGTGTCTTTTGCTGCTTACAAAGTGCCTTCTTCACAATAACTACTGGAAATTCTAAAAATTAACGGTGGGATTAGTGAGATTGAATGTAGAAAAACATCTTGCATTAATAAATACAACTAGGAGTTGATTTTGTGGGGGAAAATGTGTCGATTAGGAGCCTGAGGCTTAGGGACTTAATATGAAACTCACAGTTTCAGTGTCCAATAGTAAAATCTCATCTTCTGCTATCTACACTTATGAACTGCCCATAGCATCAGGCTATCTTTTGTAAAGCCAGGAAAATGGGCAGGGTCATTTTATCACTGGCCCTACTTGATGAATCTGCATCCTAAAACTATTGCTCTTCTTTTCTAGGTAATTTTGAAAAGGAACATGATGATGTCACCATCAAGATGATATTTGCTGTTGTGCAAATCATAGGCTTCTCCAATTCTATCTGCAATCCTATCATTTATGCTTTCATGAATGAAAACTTCAAAAAGAATTACCTATCTGCAATCTGCTTTTGCGTTGTCAAAGGGTCCCTCTCTCCAAGCAGAAGGCGGGGCAGGCTGAATCATCGGAAGGGTGCGGTGGAGGAAGCAAGAAGAGAAGCCTTCAGTGACGGCAACATTGAAGTCAAATTGTGCTAGCAACCAGAAGTAGCACGAAGGCCCAAAGGCATCTCGCCCTGCTTAGCTCTGACCTTTTGGAGAGCTCTCTATTTGGAGAACTCTGTATTTGGAAATGGACATTAATTGCAGCTTATGTCTGGCACTTTTGTGCACTATACAGAATCATTTTGAATGATTTCTTTTTTGGAAGAAGAAAGGTCAAAGGCTTTTTGTCAACTTTGAATATCAGAATGTTTAATGGGTCTGTAGTTATATTGGATATTTATTGCAGTGAATGTTGGATTGGAATATATCCAAAAGTGCTAATATCTTTAGAAGTTGCTAGGGGAACTAAATACATGTTTCCATATGATATAAGCAAAATGGACATTGCTGATTTTGTTAGATTTCTAAAACATAGAACCATTTCTTTAAAGGGTGGGTGCTGAATTGATTGAAAAACATTGCTGTATTATTGGTGTAAATATGTAGAGATCTTCTGGTATTTGGGTATCTACTACAAGGGTAGCTGGATGGCACAGTGGATTGAGTGCTGGACTTGAAGTCAAGAAGACTCATCTTCCTGAATTCAGATCTGGCCTCAGACACTTACTATCTGCGCAACCCTGGACAGGTCACTTAACCTTGTTTGCCTCAGTTTCCTTATCTGTAAAATAGCAAACTGTTACAGCATCTTTGCCAAGAAAACCCAACATGGGGTCACAAGGAGTTGGATATGACTGAAAAACAGCCAAACAATAACAAAAAATCCATTATACGTCTGATGATATAAAGTCATGAAAAGGAATGTAAAAGACTTGGAGGATTACAAAGGACGGTTTAGTAAAATCATTCTTCATGTCCAATCCAACTATTCCATTTCCACTCCAATCCAATCCAATCGTGCTGATCCTCTAAAAAAAGAAGGGAGGGAGGATGTGGAGAAATGAAATGATCTCTTCTTGCTCCACATGTATTTGTCTATGTTGAGATCATGTTTGTACCTAATTCTGTGTAGTGCTCTGGAACATCCCACACAGACTCCTGTTTTCATGGAGTGTGTGGTGGGGAATGAAGCATTGCCCCACAGAGAACTCCAGCTGATCTTCCAGTTGTGGGCAAGAGAGTTCCTCCAGGACAATCCGGGCTTTGTTCTGAAATAGTATCCCCATCCCCATACTGGGTGACTTTGGCTCCACACAGTTTCAGATGCACTTTGGGATAGCCCTTCCATTATTGTCATTCTCCTCGTAGAATGAGATTCCCCCATGATGACAATGATGGGGCCCAGATTTCCTACCCTCTTCTCCAGCTTGCCAGGGAAGGGAAGACTCTGTTCCCTACTAGAGGGACTCGACAGCTTTCTTTTCTGTCTATACCTAGATCAGTGTCCCATTTCATTCCTATCTACCATAAACCACAGAGACTAGAAACAAAGAAGTGAAAGACCTAGCAACTAAGTGAGAGAATGGAGAGCTGGGTAGATAGATGAATGGATGGATGGATTGATTCATGTATGTTTTGAATTTTTTAAGCAACCACTTCCATGACCCCTCCAGAGACAGGATTGCTTGCTCCTAGGATGATAGATTTAGAGCTGGTAAAGATATCAAAGGTCTTTTGAAAGTAGAAAATAGACGTTTAGGAGAGTGAAGGGGTTTTTTCTGGACCCAGGTATGGGTTCTCCCTCTATTCTTGCCCTTGGTTAGGGATCCCAAGCTTTGGTCCTCTGGCCTAAAACAGAATCTCATAGTTGAACTCTTCCTGAGGTCCTTGGATTGCCTCAGAGAGAAGGGAGTTTTGATTTTCTCTTGCTCCTTCCATGGTTTCTGAACTTGCTCCTAGGAAAGAAGCAAGAGCTGAAAGCTCTCTCTTGTCCTTGGTCTTGGCCTTCTTGGGCTGTTGAATGAGGTAGAACTTGACAGACTCCTTTGGTTGTTGGTTCTCCTGCTCCTTCTATCCTCTGATTTTGCCCTGCTTTAATTTTGGACTTAAAAATGGTTGCTCCTTCTTTTAGTCTTCTTAAACCTTACTGTTCTCTACCTAATGTCTCTTCTGACTTCTAGTTTGGCATCTCCAACTGCATATTGGACTAATTTTAAATTTAATATCCTGTAGACATACATCTTAGATGCTAAAGATCTGAGACTGAACTCACCTTTCTCCTCAAATATTTCTACTTTTGTTATTACTGTCAATGGCATCCCTTTTCTCCTAGTTGCTCAGGATCATCGCCTAGGTGTCATCTTTGACTCTCTTACCCCATATTCATTCTGTCACCAAAGTCTGTTGATTTCAGTTTCAAAACATCTCTTATATATCCCATTTTCTTCTCTGACACAGCCACCATCTTGGCACAAGCTCTCATCATTTCATGCCTAGACTATGAGAACAGCCTACTGGTAGTACTGCCTGCCTCAAGTCTCTCTCTATTCTAGCCCATCTTCCATTCAACGGTTAAAATGATCTTCCTAAACTAAGGGCCTGACAATGTCACCTTCATACTCAATATACTCCATTGGCTCCCTCTCAACTCCAAAATCAAGTACAACAATCTTCTACTTGGTATTCAAAGTTATTCCAGTTTTCTTACCTTGGTACTCCACCTTGTACTCTTCAAACCAGAGACATTGGTTTCCTGACTGGTCCGTGAGCAAAACACTCCATCTCTTGGATCCCAGAATTTTTTCTGACTATTCCCAGGGCCTGGAACTCTCTCCCTTCTCATGTCTAATTCTTGAATTTTTTTCCAGTCCCAGCTAAAACCCCACCTTCCACAGGAAGCTTTTCCCCAAACTCCTTAATTTTCACTGGAAATAATCTCTAGTTTATCTCCCAAGAATTTTCTATCTGGATTGTTTGTACATTGTCATTTGCATCTGGGTTGTTTGTACATAGTCATTTGCATATTGTCCCCCCCTTAGACTGGGAGCTCCTTGAGGGCAGAACTAGCTCTCTTTTGACTTTCTTTGTATTCCCAATGCTTTTTTTTTTTTTTACAGTTTGGCAAACAGTAGTTGCTTAACACATGTTGATTGATTATACATGTTTATTGATTGACTCCACATATTTTACAGTCCATCCATACTGGTCTTCTTGCTGTTGTCTTTTCTGGCTTTTTTTTCTCTACCAGTCCCCTACTCTTAGAATGGCTCTGCAACCTCAGCTGACTTCCTTTAAGACTCAGCTTAAATCCTACCTTTGGAGGAAGACCTTTCCTCCCTCCTCCCCACTGTTAGTGACTTCCTTCAGAGAGAACCTTCATTTTACATTACATTTACATTTATCTTGGATGTACGTGGTCATTGCATGTTATTTCTTCGATTAGAATATGGGATCCTTATTTCTGCCTTTCTCTGTGTCCTTAGAGCTTGTTAACCTGTCTGGCACATGATACCTGCTTAATAAAAATTAGTTGAGTAACTGCTGTTACCTGTGTCCTATTTTGTTTTGTATGAGGCTTTGTACTGAG
Source organism: Bettongia penicillata ogilbyi (assembly GCA_023548195.1). Lineage (NCBI taxonomy): Eukaryota > Metazoa > Chordata > Mammalia > Diprotodontia > Potoroidae > Bettongia > Bettongia penicillata. The sequence goes on from JAJHZJ010000696.1 coordinate 2,423,181, forward strand.
TTTTTATTTCATTAATCTGTCTAAGGTCCAGAGTGTTACCCTTCTCATATATATTTGCATTTAGTTAGAAGCTCTTTAAAACTGAAAATGCATTTGAGAATTATAGGGACAGATTTCTAGTGATGCAGTATTACAGGTATGAAGACAAGCTGTAATAGTGGGAAGAAATTTATGATTAGAGGGGGCTTTCTTAGACCCACCACATATGGAGCTGTTTATACATACTCATGGAATTGAATTAAATCCTTTATCTCATACCATATGGTTCATCCCTTACAACATCTAATAAGATGGAAATTCCATGTTCAGAGTATCAGCCCTTTATATTTTTAGTTCCTTAAAGTCCTCTACTTCTAAATTTTTAGAGTTTTTGTAGTGTAGCCAGGAAGGCATAGTTTCTAAGATGGGAGAGACAAATCTCTCTTGGCATCTTCTATCTTATTGAGGTTATTGTATTCACTTTGGGGAAATCTTAGTTTCTGGAGGACCCTGATCAACTGGTCCATATCTAAAGGAAGGCAGATAGAGTGCTATAAGGCCTTGAGTCACTTGAGGATCAATTGAAAGACATGGGTTGGGTGGTAGCTTGGAGAGGAGAAAACAAAGTGGGGTGGCTGAGTGAAGAGCATGAACGTCATTTTCAAATTTTTGAAGTCTATCATGAGAAAGAGGGGTTTAAGTATGTTCTTCTTGGCCTTAGAGACCAGAAATAAGAGGAATGGGTGGAAGATGCTAAGAGAAAGAATAGTTTTAGTGTCAGAAAGCACTTCCTAATAAGTACAGCTCTCTCAACATGCAATAGGGATCATCCAGAGGTGGTGGGCTTCTTATCCTTGGAGGTCTTCAGAGACAAGACAATCACTTGTCAAGTGTTTCTTAGTGGGAATTCCTTTCATGCATGAGTTGACTGACCTGTAAGATTCATAAGCCTCCTTGCAAATCATGATTGATGGAATGAAAAAGCATTGTTTAGTCCTCACTATATGTAAAACACTGTCCTAAGCATACTGGGAATAAGCATAGAAAAACCAAGTTCCTGCTGTTAAAGAGCTCACATTCTTATTGGGGCAACAACACCACACACGATGGAAGATGAAAAGGCCCCATAGTCCTTGGCATGCAGCACCATGTAAGCAGAGAGCTTACTTGTTCACTGATGGTCGTTGGTCAGGTGTTAATGTTGGTGGGGGTGAAGATGGGCAGATCAGTTTTCTTCAGGGGGTACTCTCCTCAGTGGTGGTGTTGGGGAGGAGACTAAAAAGGGGATTGGTAAACTGGGGGAGGGCTGGTGATGGGGAGCAGACTAGAAGGAGGATTGGTAGACTGGGGAAGGGCTCCTGGGATTAAGATTCTGGACTGTTTCCATGATAGTGGAGATGGTGATGATGGTTTGACTCTCTGGCACATGCTTCCTCTCATCTCTCAGAGTTCCTTGCTACTCCAGTAAGACTAGTTTAGCTGATTCAGAGACATTATTAATATCTGAGTTGAATTTTGAGCCTAAAAACTTCTGGTATGTTCCACAAGTTGATTCCACAGGGATTCCAGTTCTCTCAGAGTTGATGCTTTTTGAGTATTTCAAAGTCAATTTTTTTTCTATCAGGATTTGAATTCCTTAAAGATGGTTCTCTATTACATGGAACAAACTTGTCTCTGAGGAGTTTGTTCATATCCAAGTATAATAGTCTTTTCTCATCATAATTTAAAAGCTTAGTATCATCTTCATTCTTAGATTTATATGTCACCATTTCTTGCTTGGTTTTTTTGGCTGTTTTCAGATTTTTCTTTATTTTTATTTGCTTATTTTTTTTCCCTTTGACTCTCGTCTTTCTCTACAAACTTTTTGCTTTCCTTTCCCCTCTTTTAGAGCTTTCATTCCTTTTCTTTGCTTATGTTAAGGTACTTGAATCAGAACTTGTAGTTGTTGATGAACTACTTTGAGCTTCTGAAGTTTTACAAGGTGTTATATTCATTCATCACATGACTTCAGAGTTGTTTTCAGAGGAAACATCACTACTACTTTCTCTACAAAAAGCTTTTGTGATATCCTTTTTAATATAATATATAGGCATTCTTTGCAATGGTTTCCTCTGGGATCCTGGAAAACTGTATCTCAAAACATCCTGAAGCTACAACCTCATGGTCTGGAGGGTTACCACTCTAGCAATTCATAAACATTAACTGAACATCTGCAGCAAATTCATACATGTTCTTATATTTTTGACTATCCATTTTTAAAAACTGTTCCAAGATCCATTAAATTTTTAACAACATCATAGTAATTATGGAGTCCTAAAGTGGTAAGATGAATGGATTTATAAAAAGGCCAAACTTATACTATATGTTTCTTTGCAAATATTTCTTTAAGAATCTCATTGCAATATTTTAATTGATCAATTAATTTAACTATTAATTTTTAATTATTATTTTAATTAATAATTATTTAATTATTGATTTTTCTAGGTATCTTTATACAGTTATGAAAATATAGCTACAGATGTAGATATCTATATAGCTATTGATATAGATGCATATTTGGGTGACTCTTGTCCCTGTCACAGAAATTTTCCGTGAAAAGAGAAAAAGATTGTGCTTGTGACAACATTGATACTTCTTTTTGGGGTTTAGACCTGAAAGAAATTGATTGACTTTTCATAGAAATAATGAAACAAAACTCACTTAGTTTTGCTGAATTCCAGGTAACTTTTGGGAACATTCAAGTCAGTTATCAGAACTCCACATTTTAAAAAACAGCCCATGGTCTGGTTCTTAAAATGAATAAAACATAATACCTATATTTGGAAATGAAACTAATTATGTTTAAATACAAAAGTAATTTTTTTTTTAGTTCTCCTGAAATCTGTCCATGTACCCCTATAGGACTGTAGGCCCAAGGTTAAGAGCTCGTGGGCTAATGGGTGGAAACTTTCACATTCAAAGGATAAAAAACAGCAAAGAAACTGAGTCAAGAGGACCCTGCCATTCTCTATTCTCCTGCCATTCCTAGCAATCTATACCTACGTGTAACATTTGGAAATGCTTGGGGGCTGCTGTGACACCTTGTCTTGCATGGTGAGCTAGGGACACAGCAGTAGAAACACTCCGCCTGGATTAACATTGTTGTTCATTTGTTTCAGTTGTGTCTGACTCTTTATGACCCCATTTTGGGTCACACTGGAATGGTTTGCCATTTCTTTCTCCAGCTCATTTTACAGATGAGGAAACTGAGACAAACAGGGTTAAGTACTTTGTCCAGGGTCACACAGCTAGGAAGTGTCTGAGACTGGATTTGAACTCAGGCAGGTGAGTTTTCCTGACTCCAGGTCTTGTTGCCCAGATTAATACTGAGATAATTTCAAACATGCTCTGAGTTCCCACCTCATGTAACAAAATCCCACTTCTTATAACTTGAAGCAGAATACATTTGCTTCCCAAATTAACATTAATCCTAGGAAGCACACAATTGTAGCATGATCAATGGTAGCCACTGGAAAGCTACCATCACCACCACCACAACAACACAGCATACCTACTTCACTTAGTCTGGTATAGTATTTTTTTTTTTCCTGAAAGGCAACGACATCATTGAGCCCACAAACCAGGGGACCTAAGTCAAGCAAGGCACTGAGCATATGGTACAGGTGTGATCTGAATGACTTGGAGGCCAATGGGGTAGAAGGACAATATGCCTTGATATGGGAGCCTTCCCTCCACTCTACTAATCATGTTGAGTGTCAGCCAATGAGGCAATATAAGTACAGTGATATAAGTGGTGAAACAATTTCCCAGTAGTGAAAAGGATTTTTGCCTTGCCAAAGTGCAGAGCATTTGCCACAGCGTTATCAGAAAGTCCCCTGATAGCTCGTAGTTCCTGAAGTAGATGTGACTGATCGTTCCTATGACTATTCTTGAGTGACATATTCTCAATCATTTTCTTTGCTATCGATCAGAGTCAAAAGGAACTTACAAAAGTTGTCAGAAGAGATTGATATACACCATTTTGTTAGAGATGCAAATTTTTAAAAATCCTGAATGTTTTCCCATGTTACTAGCTTTCTGGGATGTATGTTCCTGGTACCCCATTGCTACCTCTTCCCTAGGTTTTTATAGATTTATGCGTTTTTCCTTTCTGTAAGAAATTAATATTGAGAAAAGACATTATCACTTTCATTTAAACTACTCTGAAAGGGAGAATTAAAGATTGATGTTATCCAAATCCATCAGAAGAAAAAAAGCCACTAAAGTTCCTTATCTTATCTGTCTCTAACTGAACAGACTTCTGGATTCTTGCTTATTTCCCTCAAAATATCATAGCCACTGTAATTGCATGATAATCCAATGTCATTCTGTTACCATGAAAGGATTTATGTGTTCATATTTTAAATTGTCCTTGTTAAGTTAAATTGTGCATTTCACAATACATAATTTATGTATATACGTATCTTACACATGTGCACACATGTGCAATCCACACACTGTATTACATGTTTACATGCATATCTCTGTACACAATACATGTCTATACACATATGTGTATATAAATATACACATATGTGTGTATAGATATATACATATGTATGCCTATATATATGCATATATATGCCTGTATATATACACTCAATGGGGATAAGTAATAGCGGGAGAGATAGACTAATTTTTTGTCACTTTCAGTTTTATTGATATATTTTGATTTCATATTACATACATTTAGAGATTACTCCCATTGGTAAGAGATTAAAGAGACAGATTAATAAAGAAAAAATACCTTGTTTCTTAAAAAAGAAAAAAAACAAAAATAAAATGGTTTGGACATGGAAATTTTCAAGGCAGCATAATTTTTTTATTTCTTTGGATTTTCTATAAGAAGATGCTTAGAGTCACTGAATTAACCATTTTTTCTCTACCGGCTTTGTGTGCTGGAGCACTGAATTTTTTCTTCCACTTAGTCTCACAGGACAGCATAATAGTTGTAAACTGCTGCTTCATGTTTAGGGATTTGCAAGTGTAAATCTTCTGTATTTTTAGCCTTTCTTTTGCGTAGAAGAAGCCCATCATTGTCTTCTACTTGAAAAAAAGAGAAATGGTCAGATTTGAAGATGGGCCTTTCCGCTTCTGAGTCCAGTGCTCTATTCACTGAGGCACCTGGCTCTCATGAAGAAAGACAGTAATGACTAAAGTAGCCTGAGCTCTTTCCGAGCTTCAGCGCCCCTGACACTATTTTTACAGAAAGAAGTCTCAATTTGCATTCAACATCTTTGCTTCCATTCCCTCTATGTGGAAGATACTTTCGGAGCTCATTTGGACTTTGCTTTCCCTGTATATCCACTTTTTTTTAGACAACTGCTCCTCTTTCTCTCCTAACTCCTTCTGATTAAAGAACAATTAAAGAAAGAGAGGAATGCTAACAACAGTAATGATTTTAGGAAAAAGAAAGTTCAAAAGAGGCATAGCAACAGATGTTTATGGTGGATGTATGAGAACACAGGGGATGAAGATGTAATGCAGATTGCTTTATGTTTATTTTGTTTTTGTTTCTCTACTTAGGAGAAGAATCTTTGGACTGAAAAGGACAAGGTCAAAATAGTGCATAGGAAGTTGAAATTCCAAGTTTTGAAAGAACTGGTGGGTGTAATTACTGAGCCACCATCAGTGATCTTTGAAAGAATATGGACATAACATATGATCTTCCTATAAGGAGAACAATAATTCCATGGGAAGTAGCTTAGACAAGTAAGTAGATTTAAAGTGGTCAACAAGGCATCTCCCTTTCATCTCCCACATTGGTAAGCTGTTGGAAGAGGATAAGAATACAGGAGTGCTGGTAAAGGAATTCAAATGGTGACCCACATTGTATATGTGGGAGAAAAATGGGCCCCTTTCCCAGCTCCCCAGACCAGCTCTCATATACCCAAAGGTGTTCATCTTCACTACTTTTAGATTTTAATTCATTTGAGATTATTCATGTCACTTCTCTTTTCTCCCATAAATCCATCTTGAGCTGGCTAATGAGCAAAATATTTCTAAAATTTAAATTTTATCTGTTTTTAATTAACAAGCATTTGTTTTCTTTCCTTCCCACTAAAAAAAAATAAAAGGCAACGCACCAAATATTTATAGTTAAAAAAATAAATTTCCACATTGGCCATGCCCCAAAATGTGTGTCATTCTGCATATTTAGTCCATTACCCAGAGAGAGATACTAGAATTTCCCGGATCAAGGAGGAATGGTCACTCTCTCTGCAGTCTCCTTCTATCTCACACTAAGGTTGACTCTCTCTTCTTTGAGCCTTCCATCCTCATCTATTTTAACAAATCTCTATTGGCATACACAACAAGGTTTAGCAATCACTATTTTTTGATATACAATTAGGAATAAATGGTAGAAAGAAAAAAACAGGGAACACAAGTGAAAGAAACAATTTGGAAATAAATGCTGTCAGAGGTGGAGAGCTGTTATCTATAGTTAGAATTTATTTTTCCCTGTTTTAACTCCACCCCCTCTTGGAGAAGAATTGAGGCCAAATTTTGGAGGGATTGGAAAACTACTAACTCAGAGTAATGGTAGAAGGAGTTTCATGGTAGGAGGGGTAGAGAATTTAGGGACCAGCTCATGCCCCCTTGATGACAACAGCAGTATTGGCAACACCACACACAATCTTTAAAGGAAGAGCAGAGGAACTATCCAGAGATACAGATAATGTTTCATTTCTGACAAGTCTATGTAGTGCCTAAATGGAGGGAGAACCTCACATTCTCCACCTCTAAATTTCTCATTTCTTTTTCTCAGAAATCTCCACAAAAATAGTCTAGAACTATAGTTCCATATTGGTGCAAGCTTTTCTGGGCAAGCATTTCCTATTTTCACGATGATACAATTCGAAGTTACATGGAGAATGAGGGGAATGTGAAAGTCCTATGAAAGAGTAAATGTGGTCATAGTCAAAATTTATTTTCTTTTTTATTATGAATTTGGTAGTCACCAGAAAATATGAACATTTACCTACACAAAGGACAGAAAAAGAAGATTGCACATGAAATTGTGAGTCTATCACATAAAAACACATGATTTTTGAACACAGATCAAATTTAATGTCAGCACCATCACAGCCCTTCTTGTCTCTATTCTCTTCTGAACTTTCTTTTGTTCTTTTTTTGTGTATTCAAAAAGCTGCATGGATGTCTCCTCCTCTTTCTCCTTCTTCTTCTCCTTCCCTATAGTGCCAATGCAATATTCACAGCACCGATGGCAGCCATGAAGATGCCAGCACAATTCTGAACTGTGGAATGCAACAGACTCTCCACGTGGAAAACAGAACCAAAACATTTATTCAAACACCAGAAAGCCAAATCCATCATAGTAACAAAGAAATTGATATATAATAACAATTCAGAGGGTAACACCATCCCTAAGTCTTCCTTTGTTAGGCTTCCAACAAACCAGCTCCCTTAAATAAAACTATAAACAAGCTCTCCCGCTCACGCTTGTTGCCTGCTTTCTCTTTCCCATCTCTGACTAATCTGACCAACTTCTCTCAGCTCTGCTCCAGCTCCACCTCTTCTTGCCCCACCCCTTCTTGCTCCACCCATTCAGCAAGCTTCTCCACCATAAGCTTAATGTGGCTCAAACTCATGTGACTTTGGCTTCTGTGTAACTTAAGCAGGTCACAAAGACTTAGTAATGGATGGGGAAAGATCTTCCCATTCCATTAAAAATAGATTAATTCCATTAAAAATTTATTAATAATGCATTCTCCTCCCCCTCTTTTTCTTAGGTTACCTCAATGCTTTAGTCTTCAGAACAAAATACAGTGAAGTACTTATAGATCATAAATATTCAAGTAGAAGTCATTTTACTAGTAAGGAATAAAAACATACTTCAAAGTTAAAAGGATAAAATATTATTCCTTCCACATTTCTCAAGTTAGGAAGACAGAAAAGCAGTCTTGCAGAAGATGGAGCTCAGGAAGAACTTCAGACAGTCATTCTCTTTGTGCCTTATCTTTTATATCTCAAATAGCCAGACCAAAAAAATTGCTGTGTAAGTTTGGTGAGGCAAAAGAGAAAATGAAACAAGGGATGAAATGGAGAAGAGGAAGAAAGTGTTCTGGCTACAAGGAACAGAAACACTCACAAACACAGTCCCAGCCTCATAGATGCATATTAAGGTAGTCCAGTTGTCTTTCAACCTAAAGAACCTTCCAGTGCCCTCCCCACTGTCCACAGAAAACTAGTATAGCTCCTATCATAATCACTATCCAGATCCCTCAGTTTCCCTACAACCATAATAATCTCTTTCACTAGAAAATATCCTTTATTGTAATAAATAAGTCAAGCAAAATAAATATTATGTGTATTTGTTATATTTATCAATGTGTCTCATTCCATAACTATGGTTCATGAAGAGATAGGAAGTATGCCAGATCATTGATCATTAGGAGTGGTGACTAATTATCAGAGCTCAATGTTTCACGTTATTTTCCTTTATTATGTTGTGGTCTTTATGTAAATTGTGCTCCTTGTTTTGTTCACTCCACTTTTTGCCAGTTCATACAAGTCTGTCCAAGCTTCATCCAAGAGTGAGGATCCTGAAGCCTCAAGTGCAGTTCATTGACTGAATCCAACCTTCACAGAACAAATACCCTCAGTAGAAGGATTTTTCTGTAAAATTTGGACTCAGTCAAAAGGCCACACCCAAGGACCTAGAAGTCATATGTGACCTCAAGGCCACAGGTTTCCCACCCCTGAATCTGTCCCTTTTATCATTTCTTAAAGAATAATAACATTTAATTACATTCTGATACCACAGTTCGGTTAGCCATTCCCCAACTCATGGACATCCATTTTATTTACATTTTTGTTTGTTTTGCTATACAAATAATGTAACTGTCAATATATGACTCATTTCTGCCTATGTTCTTTTGGGGATATAATTCCAAAAACTCTTTAGAATGGCAGTTCATCAGTATGACTGTCCTCACACAGCCTCTCCAGCTGATGGATATGAGTCTTTTTGTTCCACAAACATTCCTTCCTCAAAGTCCTTTTAATTTGGATTTACCTTGTCACCTAAAAAGAGAAAAAGAATGAAACATGTAAACTGTAGGCCAGTGATTTTTCATTCCTATACCTGTCAAATTTTAGAACGTATGATTTGTTGACATCTTAAAATGGAAACAGTGACCAATGACAGCCAACATGGTTTCATCAACAGTAACTCATAAAAGAGTAATTTGTCGCCCCACCTTCTTTTCTACAGTGTTACTAGCTAGTGCCTGGCCTCTTGAAAAAATCTAATTGGCTAAACACAAGATAAGTTTGATCATAGAATAAGACAATTAGATTGAGTTACTGTTCCAAAGAACTTCAATGGGCATCCAGACCAAATGCTTAATTTCATAGAGGATGAAACTGAGACTCAGAAAGAAGGAACAGAATGACAAAGCCAGGATTCAAGACAGATCTTTTGACTTCAAATACAATGCTCTTCCATCATGCTATCTTGTTTTTGTTGGGAAGAGTTGTATTATTAAGTACAAATATATTACCACTATTAAAAAAACCCCCCAAACTAGACTACTCAACATTCAAATTATTGATGGATCTAGAAGTGCTACCCTCACCCAAAAGGATGATAGATTTACATCTAGGAGGGACCTAAGAGATCATATAGTCCTAGTGCAACTCCTGTCCCCACCCCACCCCCCATTTTAGATAGGGAAACTGTGACCCAGCGGCATTAACTTGTCTGAAATTACACAAATAGCAAATGTCGAAACAGATTTGAACTCAGTTTTCTCAGATTTGAGATTGAGATTCTTTTCACTGCACCTTTTTAGATTATAAGCTCCTTGAGGACAAAGACTGTCTTTCTGCATACACTGAGTTCACACAGTTCCTGGTATATAAAAAGGTACTTAATAAATATCTATTGGTTGATACCATATTGGGTATGTAAGTGAGCAGGAATAAGTGACACCACCAAATTTAAGTAGCTTTACAATTCTACACAGTCTGTTTAGGGTTTGTTACTGAGTTAGAATGACTTTGTTCAGAGTTCTAAGAAAAATCCTTTTCTTTGAGACAGAGTTGTTGGAAGGTTAGCCTGATTCAAAGTTCTGAGAGAGTCATCATTGAGTTTTGAATTTGACAAGCTGTTATATATGGAAGAGATATGTAAAGCAGAATGATTATGTAATTATAGGAGCAATAGATCTAAATATTTTATTATAGATCTGAACCCAGAAAGTTAAGAAAAAGAACTGATTTCATAATGGCTAAGTTTTGGGATGAAAATGATAGCTATTATAGTTGCCATTGATGTGAAAATCCATTTAAGCAAAGGGACAGATTGGAAGCAGTGAATCAGATACATTTCTCATCAGATCACCTAGCTTGGCTGAGACATTATATCCAATGAAGAGCTGGTCAATCCTAATGTGGATCGACTCAGCTTGGCAATAGAAGCATGTATTCAGCATAAAAGCCACATTCATCAAAGAACTTTTATGGACAGTTTCTGAGACAGAAGGAGGACATCAGAGTTTCCAGATTCAGAGTTTTGAGTTGTCCTGGTTATATGGACTTTTTAATGTTAACTTAGGTTAGTGTGTTCCCATTCTTTGCGGTCTGTGTTACAATATATTTATTATTTATATATCTTCTTTAATATCTGAATACTTGTGACATTCCTTCTGCTTTATTTTTAATTTAATGGTTGATTTAAATCAATTGAATGGTTTAAGATTTGAATGTCATCATTGTGAAGTCTTTTGTATTGTATATAGAAACACATCAATGGGGACTCAAAAATTAGAGTGATAGTCAGGGAAGGTATAGTGCCCCTAAGCAGGGGAACTTTGAGAGAATTTGGATGTAACTACATAGTGGTAGTCCTTCCCTGGGATCCTAGAGAGCAAGTTGTTGGAGTTATCAGAACAATCCAGAAAGTATCTAGCTGTCTAAACAACCAGGTAAGAGTGCCTTATAAGGCACTATAGAGTGCATTCCTTGCACCATTTATATAAATGTGGCTCTCCACTATTCTCCAAAGATAATCACCTTTCTGGAGTCCCTAGTTGCTTAGTGCTTCTGTGATGAAGCACCATATTCCTTAATGTCACTGCCTTCCTCACATGATTGTCTTTCCATATGTACCTGCAACTGCCTTCTCTGTTACTGGTAACTATCTCTCCATCAGACTCTGCTAATAGTACTGTTCACTGGAGGGACTTCGAATGAGATCTAAGGACCTCCATCACTCACAGTGTTACTGCCTGTACAATTCGATCTTGGGAAATTCATTCAAGATTAGGAATGAATAAACACAAATAAACACGTATGCTATCTGCAACACCCTCCCCCTCTACCTGATACACATAACAGTTCTGCCTCACTCACTGCTAGGAAAGAAAGACCTGAGAGATCACAGCATCATTTCTTTTGTATGTAAACTTAGCTCTTAGTTTATACACACGCAAACATACAATACACACATACATTTTCCCGTCATACTGCCACCGTTGTTCAGTTTTCTAGCTCCATGCCTAGGAGGGACTAAGCCCCTGGGACTTTCACTCTAGAACTTTGGTTCTTCTTATTCAGATCATTTTCCACTCTACTGCCCTCACCCCACTACCTCTGCACCCCTCCCAACCCATGTTTCTACATATTGTTCTGAAAACTGCAATCACATCAGCACTCTCATTGTCTCTGGAATGGATCATGTCAATCTACCACCCAATTATTCTGGACATCATTTGATTTCTAGACCAAAGCACCTTTCCCTGCACATCACTTTGCCCTCCACATTGACCCCTCCAATATAATGTAAGTTCCTTGAGGTCAGAGATAGTCTTCCTTTTGTATTTCAAGCCTCAGAACTTGGCATAATGTTTGGCACATAAGTGCTTAATAAATTTTTTTCATTCAATTGTGTATACACACAATTGTACAGTATACAATTATACACTGTATCTTTATATTACACATTTGTTATACTATTTATAGTGATATAATTATAAATAATATACATTGTAATAGCATCCTATTATATATAATACATTCAGTGGCGTATATACATATACATATGTAATACCCCTTTGGATTCACTCTGTCAGCCTATACTGGTAGTGACATTTGAGTCTCTATGAGGATGCTACTCTGTTCCCAGAGTGTTTCTACATGTCTATTATCCTAATCTGTATTTCACTGCCTTTTCCCCTCAGCCAGTAATTCATTTAAAAGCAAAGATTTTGCCCAAACAGCTCAGCAAGAACAGTATTTACCAAGCATTTCCCAGAAAACCAGGGGTGCCCTGTCTGCACACACAAAGTCTGTAGAGGGCAGAAGTAATGCCAACTGACAGAGCAGTGGTATTCAGACATAGCACATATGTAGGAAACACATATAGGGAAGGGGAATCACAACTTTGGGCCTGCAAAACTTTGGGCTCTTTTCTTTTTTGAAAGGATTCTCACGGTGTTCATTATGGGGCAGAATGTTTCCAGGGGAGGTGCCATGCATTGCTCAACTTGGTTCGCTTCTTTTATGTGTTATGTAAAAGTTGGGTCTCCTTATGTTGTTCAGATTGAAAGTACAGGGCCTTTTCCCTGCCACTGATGAACAGAGGAGATTTGACCTGCTTTGTTTCTGACCTGGGCTTCTTTGCTCCTCCCTGGACAAACCAGTAGCCCCTGGCTCCTGAAGGCTGACACCCTCAATGTCAAATTTAAGTAGACACATGACTGGCATGGCCCAACTCAGCTCAGAACTCAGAGACTGATTAGTTTTAGCCACTCAGTAGATAGGATTATGGGTGTGTGACCCCACATCTGACCCATGCAGACTTCCTGTAGAGCCTGAGGGGGTAGCAGGAGGGCTCAGTGGACTTAATCTTTGTAGAGTGCCATGTCTCAGTCCAAAGAGTTATGGTGAGCCTGAACTGGGTCAAATAGTTCTTTAGGCTGCTGTGGTGGCTCCTCATTAGCGTAGGCTGCGCTTGACTAGCATGCCCTGAGATTACTTGGTCCACAACCTGCTACCGCACTGGATTGGGTAGGCTGCTGCACTGCTGGGCTGCAGCTGCATGGGTTGGACAGGATAGATTGCTTGGCCAGTATGCTTGGGCTGTGGCTGCCTGGGCCCAATAGCTACTGAGATCTTGGAGGGCACAAAGTCTCTGCTGAATGGGTCAGTGTGCTTGGACACTGCTCCCTCTCCGATGGACAGCTAGCACTGGCGCAGCAAGGTGGTATTTTGGCTCTCCACTGGAATGTTAGTGTGCTGTTCAGCTGGAGTGTTATTGTGTACTGTCCATGAGAACAAGAGCTCTAAGCTGCTGACTGATTTCTCCTCAGAGAGGAGGAGAGAGGGACCGAAGTTCTGATATTTGTCACCTCCAAGTAAGAAGGTGCGGCTGTCTCTGACTAAAAATCCCAGCATTTTCCTCAATCCAGAAGAGCAAAATGTTATTAAAGTGAGGCCTCCGCTGCCTTTCCTATTTGTTTTGGGAATTGTAATCAGTGTTTTCCAAATTTTTGAGACCAACAAAAAAGCCTGGGAAGATAATGGTGCCGATGAACCCTGGTCCATATCTAGTCTTCAGTGAATGTCCCAATTAGTGGGTTCCTACATTGGATTTGTCTATATTCCCCTGCCTCTTCTAACAGTGTTTGTATGTCATGGCTAACTTTGTACCAAAACCACACAGAAGTTACATTTTGATTTCATTGTATTAAAATTGGCTTAGGACAAGTCAGGGATAGGCTGTCCTAACAGGACATTCATGAATAATTTATGTAAACTTTATTTTAAAATGTATTGTTTTCTTATTTGGTGAGCTATTGTAAATAAATCCTCTACTAATAATAAGAGCTGTCATTTACGTGGCATTGTAAGATTTGCAAAGAACATTACTGATATCATGTCATTTGTTCCTCATGACAACCTAGTGAGGAAGAAGGAATTGTTATCATCATTTTACAGAAGACAAAACAGAAGCTGAAGTAGTTTTCTCCCCAATCAAGGACAGGTCCCACAACCACAAAGAGTCTAAAGCCATGTTTGCCCTCAGGTCTTTGGGACTCTGAGTCCTGTTCTCTATCCCCTCTATCCATCTGACCCCTTCCATTTAAAGGGAAAATAGATATGGAGAAAATTCAGAGCCCTCTAGGATTAAAGGATCATACATTTAAACCTGAAAGAGCCTTAGAGATCACTATCTGGCCCCTGCCTCTCATTTATCAAGGAGGTAACTGAGTACGAGAGAGGACAAGACTCTCACTCAAATTCAAGCAGGCACCTGTGAATTGCAGACAGAATGAATGATACTGCTCTTGAATAAAATGTGGTGAATGCCTATTTGTGTTCCTAATGTCAGGCTACATGCTGGGAAGGATATAAAAAGTATAAAGCTTGGTCCCTGCACATGGAGAATTTTTAATCTAATTTAGGAAATAAGCTATAGAAATATTAAATCATTAAATAGCAAATAAATCATAGATCAACTTTCCTGATTAATTAATGCAATTTAAGTTCAGAGAAGGAAGGATCAGTATATTCTGGAGAAATGGAAACAGGGTTTTGTGAATTAGGTGGGGCTTGTTGGGGAGAAAGGGAAAAGTCATCCAAACTAGGTGAATGCCAGGCAATATCAGAGAGAGAGCAATGAGGATGATGAGTGGGGAGACCAGGCTGAATGGAATAAAAGACAGAACAGGTGGAAAATGTGAAGGCACCATATTATTAAGAGCTTTGACAGAGAAGGAAGGAGAGGAAGAGGCAGCATGGTGTGGTGGATAGAGAGCCAGCTCCACCTGGGTTTCAGTCCTGCCTCCTACATACTGGTCCTGTGACCTTGGGTAAGTTACCTAATCCCTCAGTGCTCTGGGCCAGTGGTTCTCAAAGTGTGCTCCAGGGATCCCAGGGACCCTGAAACCATTTCAAAGGGTCTATGAAGTCAAAATTATTTTATAATAATGCTTAATTTGTAATATGGTAAATATCCATAGATATAACCCCCATAAAAGTACTCCGCGATTGTTACTAATTTTTAAGGGTATAAGAAGGGCACAGAGCCAAGACAGTGGCATACAGGCAGCATCCTAGCTGAACTCTTCCAACATTTTTCTCCAAACTATTTTAAAATAACTCCTTAGATCAATTTTTTGGAGTGGTAGAACCAGCAAAAAGTCAACAAGAAATGTTTTTCTAGCTTAAGACAACTTAGGAGGTCACTGGGAAAGGTCTGTGACACCAGGTTGGGCACAAGCCCACAAGACACATGGTAGCAGCACCAAGAATGGGTCTTGGAGCCATCTTGGAAGCATTCTTAACAGCAACTCCAGGATTTCAGCCCAGAGAGGGGAAGGGTTGGACAACCAGTCAGACATTACAGTGGTGATCATTCTTTCTGGCTGGTTACCTTGACAATCTCATTTTATATCAATCCCATCTATATAATTTGTACTCCAGCCAGACTAGTAGGGTCTCTGGCCCTGGACATGCCCTGCTCTTACTCTCTGTCCATCTCCAGCCTACTATTGTGTGATCCTGAGCAAGTCACTTAATTTCTTTTCTCTGTTTCCTCATATGTAAAAATTGGGATAAAAATTGTACCTATCTCACAGTTTGTTTCCTAAGCACAAAATGAGCTAATGAATTTCGTCAATTTTAAGTGTTATGTAAAAGATTCAAGCTACTACTACCTGAGAATCGCATAGCCTTGCTAGAATTTGTGCAGAGGTTGGACAGTCAAGCTTTTCCCGGGTTAGAAGTAAATATTCAAGGTTTTCCCTTAATTGTTCATTGACAGCTATGCTACTGAATCCTGAAGAGCCAGACTAAGTGAATCAGAATAATTATGATTATCCCTAATTATTAAGAAGTCAATCTTAGTTCTGATTCTGTACCTTTAGCAAAAAATATCTTTTGAGGGCCCATGATTTGCTGCATGTGTATGTTACCTCCACCATTGTGGATCCCAGCCCTTCTGCAATTTATCTCTATGTCTTTATGAATTGCTCTGTTGGGGAAAAAAAAAATCTTCACTTTGTGGTCAGGATTCTGGTGCTGAAGTTGGACTCTTTTGAAATAAAATTTTTTATATTTCTTCTACAGGAGAGTCCAAACCCTTTGGGTAGTATTATGAGATTGGAAGCCTCTATGTGACTGAGGGGGTAATAATGGGATTCACTTGAGTGTTGGAGACTTGCCTCTCTAGACAGCCCAACTTCATTTCCCTTTCAAGGGTCATTTAAACTCAAAAGATGGTTCTATGAACCTGGGGGACTATAGCATCTAGGTTATTGTGGAGGGAGATGATATTCATTGGAGATGGATAAAGAACTGAATTATTTATTTGGGGTTACTATGAGTCCTCATTTTTTCTTTCATTTTCCATGGAGGGAAGTTATTCCTTTATTCTTCATGGGTACTTCCATGGGGGATGGGATCTCTTTTTAACATATATTCTAGTTCAATTTAGTTGACAAGAAAATCTGAATAGGGAGAAATTAACCAAACCAATATGACATTGAGTGGCCCCAAGATGCAACCTGTTTTGTCTGTGTAACCTTGGAGATGGTTCATGTTTGTTCCTAGTATCAGAAAGACAGGAAAGTTTATCAGCTGAGGCCGTGTTCTCTCTATCTTGCTTTTTTCTGCTACCCTAAAACCTTAGCTGAGTAACCTTGACTTCCAATACACTGGAATGAAAAGGTTCTGACATCTGAAGAGAAGAATAAGCAAGCATGTAGTGGCATTCAGTAATGGAGGCAAAGGTCAAAAACAATTCTAAGAAACATCAGTATTTTTCCATTAAAGAAAAACATATGGCTGCTGGCCATAGGACAAGGGAACATTCACATTTTAATGGGAAAATGTCAGTTTATCGCAATAGAATTAACAAGACATCAGAATTCCCCTTATTAAATCATAAACTCATTTAAAACTAACCATAGCTAGGAATCCTGACACTCAAGGTGGGTGTGGGGCTGGCAAATGCAAATTTGGTGACTATGTAGTGGTCCTGTATCTTCAATCCCTAAATCCAAGGAGAAGGCAGAAAGAGGAGAAGGTTTCAGGCAGGATATCTGCTGAGAGAAGACAGGTCCTAGGAAAGGGCTTTTGTTATGGCAAAATGACCTTGGTTCATGGCCAAGGGCTGACCAGTGAGGGAAAGAAGGCAGTGTAGTTTAAGGAAAGAAAATGACTTAAGTCAGAGCCTCTGGATACAAATCCTGCCTGATGCCTGTGTGACATTGGGCAAAGCGCTCAAACTCTGTGCAGCCCAGACAAAAGGAGGGGATTGGGCTAGTTGGCATCTGAGAATCCTTCCAGACCCTCCTCTATCAGCTGATCCCCTCTAACATAGCTTGAGAAGCTGGTTTCTGTCTATGTTGGCTTGTCAGATGGTATGCTTTTCCATAAATAGCAGCTGCTGATATCAACAACCAGAGGATGGGGGTCAGGACAGTGGGAAGCTTTGAGAACTTGTTATATGAATATAAATAGAACTCAAGGTTATATAACCTGAGAAAAGACAAGGCATGGTCGCTGTTTCCAACCACATATAGGACTTTGATGTAGATAAGGGATTCGATAGAGATTATTCTTCGTGGCATTAGCAGACAAAATAAGAATTAATAAATAGAGGCTGCAGAAAAGCACATTTCAACTGAATGATAAAAAAAAAAAACAAACTTCTGCAACAGCATCTTTAATGCCTCCCCCACAGAGACCACAGATATTACTACAGTATAATTAAGGGTTAGACAGGTAGGGGACTGACAGTCTAACTGTCATTCTGTGAGAAAGCAGAGACTTCAGGGGAATGTGGTGGTTGAAAGTGATGGGTTAAAAGAAGCCTCAGAAAAGAGAAAAAGAGGAAAAGACGTTTTCTGGTGGGCTGTTTTTATTTTTCCCACATCTTGTAAAAAAGGAGGAAAAGATTGTTTTGAATAGAGACTTTAATTGGTGTCCCGAGCAAACTGAATAGTATGACTGTTTTCAGAAGTACTGGGAAGTTGTTTGTAATTATAATGAAACATCTTAAATAATTATATATTTCTATTATTATTCTCTGTGCCTAACAGAATGTGTTATTAGTAACTCTGATGCTTATTTAGGCTAAGGGACACAGGAGAGAGAGAGAGAGAGAGAGAGAGAGAGAGAGAGAGAGAGAGAGAGAGAGAGAGAGAGAGAGAGAGAGAGAGAGAGAGAGAGAGAGAGAGAAAGTGACTGCTTATGACAACAGAGGTTTTGCAAGCTTTCAAAATTATTGCTATTTAATATACTGGGTTGGGGGCTTAGAATTAACTCATCAATGAAAAGATGTTACAATCTTAATATTTATTAAGGAAACATCCAAAGATACCCTTAAAATTTGGGATGATGATCATGCCAATTGTAAAGATGCTGATAGAAGCTTTGGATTTACCATCCTATGGTAACCATAGGCAACCATTAAGAGAGGTCCATCTTAAAAGCCTGTTACATACATCCCTTCTTATAGAGATATTTTCAAAATCTCATAAAAGCAAAGCCTCTAACAGTACTGCTGCTACTGAGTAATATTGACTTGACTGTTAATCTGTTTTCTCTATGGATGGAAACTGGATCTGAGATTTCATTAGGGGAGAACCCCTAGATGAAAAAAATAACCTCCCTCTACCTAGGCAAGTCACCACCTTCTCCTCAATTTATACTATTCAAGAGTTGTATAAGTCATTGAGAGGTTGCGTGACTTGCCCCCATCCCACAGTCAGCATATATACAAGATGGAATGCAAAAACAGGTCTAGGTATGAGTAGGGATCTCTTCTACCATGCAGCATTACTCTCAGGTTTGCAACATATTAGTTGCATATAATCCTTGTTTCATTATTTATTTTTGTATAGAATATAGGTGTAATGATTAGTAGTTTTGGTTTGTTAACTTTGAATTTTATATTATCACTATTTCACTATAAAATTGATGTGCCTTGCATTATTAATTTTTTTTAAATCTGGAGATAGAGGTCTCTTGATTTCAGTTTTAGAGAATATAAATAACAACTTTATGAAAATATTTAAAAGGAAAGTCAAACACTAGGAGTCTGCTTGGTAATTTCTGGCAAGTCAATGCCCTCTTACAACTGCTGAGGAGATGGTCCTGTACATATTGGCTATACACCAAAAAGAACGCAATTTCAGTGTTAGCAAAGTTGAGGCCCAAATCATCAGCATGAGGAAGTGAAGGCAGCCTTAGAGATGGAAGTCATGACCTGATCATTGGCTAGAACACAACAACATGATGGAAGAATATCACCATTGAGACATGAGCAGAGAATCAGAACTGCTTTGTGTTATAAATGTGACTGGATGGCCATTGCTATGTTAAGTGCATTAGAGAATATATATTACACACACACACATGCATTTATACATAAATTACAAAGCAATGGTATATAGTACATACATATTCTATATGACTGCTTTGTATTTCTGAAATGCAAATGCAATGTTATGAATATATAGAAGGTTTCCTCTTCCATATATAAGCAAATTGGTTGCTAAAAGTGGTAGAAAAGTAACTTTTGTGATGAAAAACTGATAAAATCTTCATATAAAGCAGTACAACTCTTTCATGGAAATATCTATGGTGAGACAGACTCTTAAGAAGAATGGAGAGAGAAGAGATCCAGAGATGAATGAACTGAGAAAATCTGTTTAGGGATAAAGAAATGATAACAACTGCAGAGCATTTTGACTCCTCAGCTTATTTACATGCTGCTGTTTTAGGGAGTTTGAGAGGTAAAACATGACAATGTGGTCACTTAAGTAACATTTTAGAGGTTATGGGGTGATTAAATACGAGGTAAGTGGTTTCATAAGTGATGCAAAGGGAGATTAAACGACTTGTACCTCACAAGAAAAGATGAAAAATTGACGATGAAGAGGCTCTAATTTAAGGTGTTGAGAAAAGTGCCAAAGAAGTGCCACCAGATGTAAAGAAGCTGGGCAGTTACACGTGGGATAAAAGAGAACTATACTGCCTGCCGAACTGAACTGCTTCCATTTGTTTGTCTTAGGAAGATTCTGAAGATCACCTAGCCCGATAAGGTACTAGACACTGAGATCCTTTCTCGAGCCAAACTGCAAACATTTCAATTCTACTGCAGAGGGCGCAACTCCAATGGGTTGGTCTCATTGTTAAAATGCTTAAAAGACTATTTTACAGAGTGCTCACACACAGGAGGCGTTTGCTTGGTGGTCAAAAGAACTGATACAAAGACATTCTCGAGGTCCCTCTGAAGAACATTCGAATTGATTGTGAGACATGGGAGACACTGGTGCAGGATCAACCAGCTCAGTGAGTAAAAACCGAATTGCACAGTTCCAAAGAAATGTGAGGTTTGAAAATTTAGAGACATCTTTAGATGTTGGTGTAGACTACTTGTGCCCAGTCTGTGTCAGAGCATTCTGAGCTCATATCGATCTTGTGAGTCAGAGATGGACACACGATTTCATCACAGTGAAGCTATTTTGGTTCTCTTCGAGAATGAAGGAAAACAAGGAACTGTCATTCTTACTTGTGTGTTGTTGAATGAATCGAGAGGAAATCCTGAAACCATGCTGACTGGGTCCACTACAAATTTATGTTACATAACTTTAATTGGCCCCTTACTGTAACTAGGCAATCCTTTTGCAATTCTTTAATCAGTTTACTATTCAACTCTCTACAGCAAGTATTCCAAAACTTTTTCATTCCTCCTCAAGACTCCCAACTCTCCCCTTTTTCCCAGATGAGAATCTGCTTTATATTTCACTGAAAAAAATTGGGACTGTTTGTTAGAAGCTCTTTCATCTTCCCTCCTCCCCCTCATCTCATATCACTCAGAGCGTCTTCCAACACTATCTCCTCCTTTACCTCTGTTTTGTGTGAAGAGGTTGCCTTTCTCCTTGCCTAGGCAAATCCCATTATGTTTATAAGAGATCCTTGCAGATAGCTTACCCTGGGTGCCCCCAAGGCATCGTCTTCTTATCTTTCCTCCTTACACTATTTCACTTGGCAATCTCTTCGGCTCCTATGGATTCAATTTTCATATCTATGCAGATTATTCTCAAATATGTCCTAGCCTACATCTCTTCTAACCTCTGACCTCACATCTCAAACTGCCTATTGGATATCTTGAAATGGATGTTCCATAATCATCCAATCTCACCATGTCTAAAGCTCAACTAATCTTTCCCCCCAAACTTTTTCCTCTTCCCAACTTCCCCATTATTGCTCCCATTCTGGCACCATGGTCCTTCCAGTCACTCAGGCTCCCAATCTCAGTGTTATCTCTCAACTCCTTACTTTTTTCATGCCACATATTCAATCACTTTGCAAATTCTGTCTTTTCCACTTTTTCAATAGCTCTCATCTATTCACCCTTCTTTCCTCTGCTACTACCATAATCCTGAAGTAGGCTATCATCACCTCATGCACTGATTATGAAAATAATCTGCTCATTTCTTTCTATACCTCTAGTCTTTGCCCACTCCATTCTATCCTTCATTCAGCTGTCAAAATGATCTTCCTAAAGCACAATTCTGATCATGCCTTGACTCCAGTTTTCCATCCCCATTCAATGAATGCCAGTGCTTCCCTATTATTTCCAAGATAAAATATAAAATCATCTGTTTGACTTTTCAAGTCCTTCATAACCTGGACTCTTATACCCTTCCAGTCTTCTTGCACCTTATTCGCCTCCATGTATTCTGTTGCAGTTCCTCAAACACAGCACTGTATCTCTCACCTCCGTGAATTTTCATTGCCTGGTCCCATTTCTCAGACTTTCTCCCCATTAAACTCCCCCTCCTCACTTCTCTGACTTCCTTGAAGTCTCAGGTAAAGTCTCATTTTCTGCAAGAAGACTTTCTTAATTTCTCCTTAATCTTAGTATATCTTCTCTGAGATTATTTCCAATTTATCATGTATATAACTTACATGTATATAAATATATTACATATATATATGCATACAATTATTTGCATATTTTCTTCCTATTAGACTGGGAGTTCCTTGAGAGCAAGGACACTCATTTGCCTTTCTTTGCATCCCCAGTGATCAATTCAGTGCCTATAACATAGTAGGAACTTCAGAAATGCTTGTTGACTGGACTCAACTGATTTTCCCATAGTGCTTTACGTTATCTCATCTGAACTATACAATATCACTTTAAGGTAGATGCAGATATTGTTAGCTGCATAAGGTGAGCTAACTGAACTGAGACATTAAAATCACCCATAGTCACATAACTAGTGAGTATAAGAGGCAAGATTTGAAGCCAGTTCCTGATTTCCTAGTCTATCTTCTATCTCCTCTACCTCTGCATCTACTCAAGCTCTATCATGTTACCAAAAGTGACTGGTGATATAAAAGACCCCATCAAAGACATGTTTGACTGAAAATGGAATTGGGTCAATCATGCATTGAGAACAAGGAAGGTTCTGTGATGGTTTTGTACTACTATGCATAAAGTATTTAAAAAAAAAACTATAGGAAGTCCTCTTGTGCAGGGCTTCTTAAACTTTTTCCACTTGCAACCTGGAGCATATAGGTATATAAAATAGGTATACAAATCAAACATTTACCAATAATAAATCATGAATAAATTTATTTTAAAAGTAGCTCTTTGGTAAAATTTTTTACCATTTGCTAAAGATAGAATTAAATTAGCATACTGATGAGATGGATGTGCTTATGAACTAGGTGATACTGTAAGATGTACAGCATCTTCAACGTTTTTTGGAGTTGATCAATATTTTGATTTTTATAATTGCTAATGCTGTGTTCAGAACCAAGGATGCTGTGAAGTTGTGCAATGCAATATGGACATGAACTGCCAGAAACATTTCAGATTCATTATGCATTTGATTGTAAATTAATTTTTAGTCATTGTGCATTCAAAAACTTTTTACTGTTGCCATATTTTTCTCAGCCCTCACATTCAGTTATGCTAACACCATATGAGTTTGTGACCCACTAGAGTGCTATTCTAGTGCATTAACTGGATCTTCTTTGGAGGATGGACCAAAAGAAAAGAATGAAGATTGAAGAGATTCTCCACTGCTTCCCCTCTCCCTCTTCCACATAGCCTTTGTAGCCTCCTCTTCTCAGATGCATAGCCTCTCATTAGGAACTGTGTTTCTTGCCCTACCTAGACCCACATGAACCAGCTTCCTTTTGAGCTGTTCCTGTCTTTTAGGAATATATCTGGAGGTGTGGCCAATCATTCTTTGGCTTCTAATGAACTCCAGAGATTTGTTTAGTCTTTTGATTGGTCATGCATTTTAAACATGTAGTTTATTGATGCCTTGCTCTCTTTGATTAGGTTTTGGGTTTAAAGAAACCAAGTCCCTTACAAGTGTTTTTTAGATAAGTCAATTGACCATTATAAAGGAAGTGACCTCTTCAGTCACACAATGAGAAAATGTTAGAGCCATGTGTAAAGCCTAGATTTTCTGACTCAAAGAGCAGACTGTGTCTTAGAGTCTTCTAATAAGGGAAACTTCAGAAGTAGCCTCATTTCCATTTTCCTTTGCCATTAACTAAGATTTTAGCTGGACTAGAGTGTTCAAGTCTTTGTCCTGATTCCACGTAGGGGCATACTTCATCTTTTGTGGTAATATAGAACAGAAAGACTAGAATTTGATCCTTGGCTTTGCCATTTGCTATCTTTGTCACCTTGAACAAGATATTTTTTGTCTCAATGCTTCAGTTTCCTCATGTGTCAAAATGAAAAGGTTGGACGAGATTACCTTGAATATTTTTTCTAAATCTAACTGCTATGAAAAAAAATTGTAGGAAAAAAAACATACATTCCAAAGGACCCTCCCTTTTATTTTTCTATTAAAAAGGCATCTCTCAGCCTGTACCTTTAAAGCCCATGAGGACTGGAGGCAAAAATATCACTTAATGTATTACAAGTTCTATTCTAGATCAGAGAATTTTTGTTGCCTTTTGATGAAAAAAAAAATTCAGATCAAAGGGGGAGATCCAAACCTGTTAACAGAGAAAACTGCCTACGCAATCCTTTCATGTGATTTGCTGCCTTCATTTTCTGAGACCTGTTGTTCTCATTAGAAATGAATAGAGGAAAGACCCCTTACAAACAGCAGAATTACAACATTGTCAGGGATAGCTAAACCAGCAAGAACCAACATTGCTTAAGCCCTAGGCTCTCATATTCCATCCCTGAGAACTGCAGATGCAAATTCCTGAGCACAGAGGACAACAGTCCTGGGCAGGGAGTAAATCATCAAAAGATCTAGTGTTGAGTTAACAGGAAAGTCAAAATGGTATCAAATATAATTAGACCAAAAGAAGCCTTGGACAACAGTGGATGTTGATACCAGGGATCAAGGTGAAATTGAAGAACATGAAATGTGTGACACTGGTATCCAATTCACCTGAACCAGTGGCTTGCTTCTTCTGCCCTAACTTGTCTTGATGTTTGCTTATGGTATTTCCTAGTAAACCTCCTTTAGTTCACTTTATAGGACACATTATTACTGAGGAGGAGAAGGTAGAGAGGTAAAGCAAAACTAACCCCTGGGATCTACTTTCAAGGCCCTACTGTTGTATGCTCATTTTAGTCATGTCCCCCTCATTTCGTGACTTCATTGGGGATTTTCTTGGAAGAGCTACTGGAATGATTTGCCATTTTCTTCTCCAGCTCATTTTTCAGATGAGGCAACTGAAGCAAACAGGTGACTTGCCCAGGGTCAGCTAGTAAGTGTCTTAGCTCAGATTTGAATTCAAGAAATTCTGATCTGAGTGCTCTATCCTCTATGCCATTTAGCTGCCCCTTCAAGTCCTTAGGGAACCTTAGAAAGTGGTAAAGGAATGAAAGAGACAAAACTGAAAAGGGCTTGTAAATGGGGGAAGTCAAACCAAATGAAAAAACAAAACAAAGAAGTCAAAAAAATCCTCTGGCATCCTGCATGGAAGAGACTTTGGAAGTCATCTCGTCTGAGCCCTTCATTTTATTGATGAGATAACTGAAGCCCAGAGAGGGAAACAACTCTTGCCAAACACAGGGAGCATGGATCCTGGCACCAGAGTCAAAGATCCTCTGTGAGACGCAAGAGAGCTCTGGCATTCAAATCACCATAGTGTTGCCTGTTGGATTCTGCTTTGATTTTTGATGACTTTTAGATGAGAAATAATGGGAAGAGGGAACTGTGGTGACCATTTTAGATCATAACTGAATAGGTTAGGAAACAGTCAAATGTGACTCACTTGCCTTTGGCACATCATTGGGTGAGGTGAAGTTTCCCAGGCTAGAATGTCTTGAGATTGTGCTACTGAGTTCCATAACTCCAAGGGGGAATTGGAGCAGCTAGATTTGAGATTGGAGCTTGAGTTGGCAGATGTGAACGTGGCATTGGCTATGACTGTTGAGAACTCATGTGCTACTAACAAATAAATGAACAGAATGCAATCATTGTAAAGCCTGCCCTTTCTATGGCTCCCGCATGCCTTCCCACTTAAGTTTGTGATTGATCTGGTCTAACCAAAATGAGAGTGAGCATTCTGGGGAGAGGCTGAAACTATGATGAGCCTGCATTTCCTTTTCCATATCAGAAATGGAGGTTGGATGTGAAATCTTGGTAATTTACCTATTAGCCTAAACTTGGGGCTTCCTTTCTTCTTTTTCCTTCTTTCAAGCAGTTTTCTATGTTTTGAAAAAGTGACTTTTTATCTTTGACTTGAAGCTTTCAGTGGCATTTCAGAAACTACTATGGTCATATGAAGAAACTTAGTTTTGTTAGTATTTTCTGAACCCACGGGGAGGAAAAGAATGTCTAAAATAACTTCAGAACTTTGGCAGTCATTCCAATTTCTGAAACAGAAACCTGAGACTAGGGGCTCCAGGACACATATTTCAGTTGGAAAGTTCAAGAGTGAAATACGTACACTGGCAGAGGGTGAAGGTTCGAATGGTGAAAGACGCCGAAAGGGAAGGAATCATATGATCATAGGTTAAGAGCTGAATGTTTCTTGGAGGAAAACCAGTTTCCCTCCTTTCTCATTTTATAGATAAGGAAAATGAGGCACAAAGCAGTAATATGACTTGTTTAGTATCATATGTCCATTAAGTATCTGACGCTGGATTTGAATCCAGATCTCACTGAATTCAGATCCAACACTTTCCACTAGGTCCACATGGTTTGCTCTGTTCTATCTTTATCAGCAAGGCTGACAGTTATCTGCTATATACCTCTCTCTGCCTCTGTCTCTGTCTCTCTCTCTGTCTCTGTCTCTGTCTCTGCCTCTGCCTCTGTCTCTGTCTCTGTCTCTGCCTCTGTCTCTGTCTCTGCCTCTGCCTCTGTCTCTGTCTCTCTCTCTGTCTCTGTCTCTGCCTCTGTCTCTGTCTCTGTCTCTGCCTCTGTCTCTGTCTCTGTCTCTGTCTCTCTCTGTGTGTTGTGTCTCTTCCCTTCCCCTCCTCATCCTCTCTTACACACCCCTAGACTTGGAAAGATTCATTATTTTCTTGGAGCATGCATTCACTTCACAAATGTAGATCACAACTCCTCCATTCCTTCACTTACTATATGTTTCCTGTCCATACTTCCCCACAACTCCTCCATGATGAATCTATTAAGGTATTTTTCATATTTTGGTTTAATAGCAAATCCCCATCTCGATTTTTCTCCCCCCACCCACCCAAGTCCACTGGCAATGAATCACTTCTCTATAGAGATATGAAACTGAAAGAATTCTAAGTCAGCTGTACTTTTCACATGCTGCTGTATTTCTCTTCCTCTGCTTTCTTTTCTGAAGCATAAAAATTGAAAATCAGAGTCCTTATTGAAGGACAAGGGTAGAGAACCAGGGGCAGGCATCAATTGTTTATTCAGGGTTTTGTTCTGATTGCAGGGAAGGGAGTTTGTAGGGACTGATAGGGGGAGCAATGATACCCATTATTAGAGTAATACCAGAATATTGTAGGTAGTTGAGGTATGGCATATTCCTTGACATGACATCCCCCAATGTTACACAATGTAGAAATCCATTACCTCTCTCGTGAAGAGTGTTCATGCTTGCTACTCACTGGGTTGGCTCCCTTTCTCCCACCAGCTCTCCCCATAGCTAGTCTATATTACCAGAGATAGACTACCACATAGCTGCATTCAAACTCTTAGAACTTAGGGCAACACTGTTGAGGGGGAATATATTACCTTCACTCACCATTCCAGCTCTTGAGGATCGATCTAATGGATTTCCTTTTGCATAACCAGACCTTCACAAGGTAACACAGCTACACAGAATGTGATATTTATGCAATCTGGAACTCACAATAATAGACATTTTAAAATGTGAAGCATAACTTTCACTTAACAGAAGGAGAAAATGAAATAGTAATATTACAGATACTAACAATGAACACTTTGTTAACCATCAATCTTCTTGTATGTCCAGAGTTTACCACCTTCTTCACTGTGTTTTAGATTCATTACTCTTACCAGTAGACCACATTGTGTGTGCCTCTGCCTCTCTCCCTCCCTCCCTCCCTCCTTCCCCCCCTTTCTCTCCCACTCCTCTCTCTTTCCCTCACTAATTAATGTTAACGATGGACAAAGACATTGGTAAGAAAGGTAATCCTCAGGCACTACGACAACTATATTCCCTTAAATTATCCACTCTTTCAAGTTTGGTAGGATGAATAACCAAAGATCATTTAGAGTAATGGCATGGTAGTAGGTAGTGGTGGTAATGGTGCCATGTTTAGTGGAGGTGGTGGTAAGGTAGTTATAGTATTTACTAGCATTTATCTAATACTTCAAGGTTTGCAGAGCATGTTGCAATAGTAATATATTTTAATATTACTTGACATAACAATATAATATAATGAATACTATTTTATATACAATTTTATGTTATTTCATTTCATCCTCACATCAACCCTGGGAGGTAAATGTTATTTTATCCACATTTTACAGATAAAGAAACTGAAGCAGAGAGATTAAGCAATTTTCCCAGGGTCACATAGCTAGTAATAGATAAGATTCAGCCTCAGGTCATCCTGTCTACTATATTCTACTGTACCACCTATTTGGGAGGGAGAAGAGAAAGTGTGCGTGTGTGTGTGGGGGGGGAAGATACACAGACAGACGTGGAGAGAGACAGAGAGAGAGAGAGAGACAGAGAGACAGAGAGAGACAGAGAGAGAGAGTTGTTGAAAATCCCAATCGTCTTGTCTGCTAGGAGATTATGAAAATACCTCAGTAGATGTAGGTGGTTTTCTTTTTGTTTTTAACCTCTGCAGCCTTCTAAATGTTCTAACCCCTTTGTTCTCACCAGAATCAAGGCTGCTCCCAGTCTGGATGTAATCACAGAAGGAGGGTGGGCCCTGGAAGGAGTTGCAATCAGCTTTACTTTGGAATTCCAAGCACCCAGTTCTGAACTCTAACTCTGTTCACTTCATGACTCTGGTCCCCAGTGTCGCTGGAAAATGTGAGGGGGCCACCAGTCTGGCCTTTAGGATCACTTCCAGCTCTCAATCTATGAGACTTAGTGTAGGGCACTTTTATTCTTCTGCTAGATTGGCTTTCTATAGTCATGGATTTGGTGACTATTCATAGCACACCTGAAGACTGGGTGCATACAGCTCTCTCTGCTGTAGCAGTAAATCCAGTTCTATCCACCTAGCTCTCTCTCCTTTCTTCTTATGTCTCATACTTCTACACACACACCCTTCCCATCCCCCCACACCACATATGTGCCACTCTCCCAGTCCCCTAGTTTCAGATGTTAGGAGACAATCTAACTAAAACTAATGGCTGCCTTTAGGCTAATTCAACATGAATTTTCCAATTTCTAATTCAGCATGAATATTCTCAATATTTCCAGTGATTTCTATCATTGCCCCCTTCCCATGGTAATGACTATGCTGTCATTATACTGTTACATTCAACATTACCCTGTGAAATACATGACTTTACTATCATTTCTGCCCTTTTTCTAGCCTACGACTTTTCCTGCTCTTCCCCTATTCAATCTCCCCCATGTACACTATTCCCCGCGTGGTGTTCACCAATCTCTACCAAGAACTTTCAGATGCTTCCAAGTGGTTGCCATATACCCCTGTACCTCCCCAACTCTGCTTCAACTATTAACAGATAACTCATAAAGCAGATATTTTATTTTTAAAAAGGGATTTGATTTGGCTTCACCTCTGCCAACTAATGAACCTTATAATCAATTTTCCTTAGGACCAGACTCCATCTTTCCCCATCAAACGGAGAGTAAAGTGGTGGCATGGCACTATTACTAACTGAAAAATAATGTGGAAGACATTGGGATGAGGAGAGCAAAGGAAACAGGAGGGAGTAGCCTGACATGAGGATATGATGGACAGTCCCAGTCCAGAGACTAGTAAGAGGCTATGAAGAAAAAGAACCTTGATGTCCATGAGATACCGGGAGGATGACCAGAAGTCCTCTGTTCCCATCCTTTAATGGGAGTTGCCTCCTGTTTCCTGTTTGGCTCTCTAACTATGTTCTTGCCATTATTTCTCTGGGAGCATGAGGAGATCAGAGGGGAGAGAAGGAAAGGAAAGTAAAAGGGACCCAAGGACCTTGAGGCTATAGTGACACTAGAATTGAAAGCTTATTCCTCCTTTCGTGCTCATTGGCATTTTCATTTTGTTTAAGGCTGTTAAGAAGCCTATGGCCCTTTGCTGTGATTTACATCCAACACCTCAGCTGAAGGACTTCAGATTAAAAGAAAGGAAGTTTCTTTGAAAGGGAAAGAGAGTTTTTGTTTGTTTGTTGTATGTTTTCCCTTTCAACATTTTGGCGGTGGGAGGGGGTCATAAGAAACAGTGTGCCTGCTTTTTAAAAAAAAAATACAAAATTGCATAGGTGTTTTTGTAGAGATGCATGATCAAATCATCTTTTAACGGACTTTTTTAAAACTTAGTGCAAGAAGAGCTAGTAAGGCACGGCAGGGGCGCAGCGATGTGCTGATAAATGTTTAAGGCGTGCAGAGCATGCTTCCTTTTAACTTACAGTCCTAATATTTTTTCCATCATTTTTTAAAGATAGGGCAATCAACAAATTAAGCCGTGATTTGCAGCGCTGGCTGGTTGCTGAGACGTAAATACTCATTGTGAAAGTTTGCTAGTCAGTTCTGGAGAGCTAGTTTGAGCTCTCTCCCGAAGGAGAGTGTGGAGCAAGTGTTTGGGCAATTTTTTACCTGAAAATGCCTTTGGTCTATGCCTCTGGTCCCAGAAGGCTTCTGGACCGTTAAAAACTCAGTTTATCACACAAAGGGAAGTCCAAAAAGAACACAGTACCCCCTACTTGTGGACCCTTTAAAACACACTCCATATACATATGGGAGCTTCATTTACAGGATTTTAAAGTTATTTTCCCTGATTGTTAAAATTTTAAAAATGTATTTCATATCCTTTTTTATTATCCAAATAGATTTTTAAAGCAGGGCACTTTACAATACTGAACCTGATAGCACTGGGGAACACTCTCATTTGGATGATTTCTTTTTCTTTGATATTTTCAAATTGCGAGCTGAATATTAGCCCAGATTCTCTCTTTTAAAAATATTTTCCCTTTTTATTTTTTAACTCTAGTAAATTTCTTATCCTAATAATTTCTAACACTAATAAAAAACCAAAATATTTTTGTGTTTATGCAGCAGCTATTTTTCTAGTCTTGATTTTTAAAAAAAATCTGTTAACGTAAATAGTAGAACATTGTACACAGTAACAATATTGTTTGGTGGAGGACTGTGAAAAACTTAACTATTCTCAGTAACACAGTGATCCAAGGCAATCCCAAAGGACTAATGATGAATCATACTATCCGCCTTCAGAGAAAATGCTGATATCGATTGAATACAGACTGAAACATGCCATTTTCAGTTTCTTTTTCTTTTACTTGAATCTTCTTGTACAAAATGATAATATGGAAATGTTTTACATAATTGCACATGTATAACCTAGATCTAATTGTTTCTCATCTCAGGGAAGGTGAAGGTGAAGGAAGGAGGGAAGGATGAATGGATAGAATTTGGAACTCAAAACTTTCAATAAAAAATGTTTAAAAATTTGGAAAAAATCTATTTATTAGTTTAGTTTTGTCTCTTTTTAACCCTGGTTTGTTACTTTAATTTCATTTATGTTTTTTGTTACATTTTAATTTCATTTTTGGGTTTTCTTCTCATTCATCTCCTGCATTCATAGGACTTATATACAAAATGTCTGTTATCATTACTGCTAATTAACAAATTATGTTTGCATGTGATTTATCAAGTGCTGTTTGCTGCATTATATACTAATTATTGGTGCATGAATACATTTTTCAGTTTATTTCATGTACAATTTTAATTATAATATAATAAAAAGTTGATAGTCCATAACTTTTAAAATACAAAAAAACCTCAGTGATTGAAGTTGTTTGCTGCACTGAGTTCATGGGGAAATTTCTTATTCTTTACCTATCACTATTGATAAAAGCATAATGATTTAGCATTTTAGTATTTGAAGGAGGAGGAATTATAATTAAAAAGTCAATATAAAATCTAATTATTAGTTTAACAATGACTAACATGTAAAATATATTAATGCTTTCTTGTTTAATCATGTTATGATTGAGTGTATTTATTTTCATGTTATAATTGCTATTGCAAAGGAAAAATACTATTGTCTTATTTTTCAAGAGATATACGCAGAGTAGTTATTTCTCTAGCAAACTTGTGCAAACCATTATAAGATCCAGATTCTTCCCATAGCTAGAGCAGTTAGGTGGTGCAGTGGATAGAACACTGACCCTACAGTCAGAAGGACCTGAGTTCAAGTCTGATCTCAGACACTAGCAGTGTTACCATGGATCAAGTCACTTTACCCTGTTTGCCCCAATTTCCTCTGGGGAGCTGGAGAAGGATATAGTACACCACTCCAATATCTTTGCCAAGAAAACCCCAAATGAGATCATGAAAAGTTGGAAATAACTGAAAAAAAACTCAACAACTCTTCAGATAATATTCATAGATCAGAAGAAGTCTCTTTAGATATGTTAATTAATTTTTCAAAGCCTGAAATGCTAGCACTTTCCAATTAGACAACAGTTCTTCATTCCAGCAATCTGGCTCAAGTCCTGTAAATACGAAGCTGCAACAGAATGTACAAATGCATACTCTTGACTACTCTTCATATATAGATTTTTCATTGCCATTACTTGCTCTGTCCCTTCTATGTTGAGGATTTCCAGTATATACTGTTGTGAATAGACTTTACTTTTTGGGTGTTCTATGTGGAATCATGTTTTTGAACAAATGTTCCTTTGGCAAATTTTACTGTCAGAATTGACTTAGTCTCTTCTTCCTCCCCTCCAAATAAGGACCACTAGCTTGTACTCATCATGACATACTCTGTTCAAATACTGATGATTTTCTGGCCACTTTTATCTCCTCCTACTCCTTGGTCAAGAGTTCTGTTCAGTTTCATTCTACTTAAGTGAATGGGCACTAAAATCTTGGATAAGTGAACTGACAATCAGTGACTGCCTCTCTTGCTAGATCCCTTCTTGCTAGAAGTGATTTCTGACACTTGGAAGTTGTGTGATTACTTTTTTTTTGGAGCCATAGTTCTCTCCTTTGGGAAATGAGGGCTTTGGAAACCATAGTCTCTAATATTATATCGCCTTTTGCCTGGGATAATTTCCCCCAAAAGTCAAACTTATAGGATCTCAGTTTCCCTCAATCCCTTAATTTTTTTCATAATATTTATTTCAAATTTGGGGGCATTGAAACCTACCCATTTATCTGCTCAGCTAGAAAGAAAAACCTTTTTCATTCTTCTTTAACAAATGATGAAAAATAAATAAGTGAAGAAACTTAATCAAACTATAAAATCTCAAGGCTTTAAATCATGCCCCAAGTTCTGGGGTCTTTGGGCCTCTTTCAGAATCACCTTCCCTGATCAATAAATGTCTGAACAACAGACAACCCAAATACCCGATATTCCTATTTTCATTCCTCCAAGAATCCAGGATCACTTCTAGCAAGGAGACACATGAATACAATTAGGGAAACTGCTTTTCCCATGATCATGTGTGTATCAAAAGACTGCTACTAATTTGGATGCTTACTTTATTGTTTTGTTTGCATATACAATCACATTCATATATGTAAGATCACAGTTGTATATACTAATCATGGGCAATTATGTTCATCATGTTATTTGTTCAGTAATACTACATGTCTGTTGCTTGATTTAGCATTGTTGGCTTGGTAAATACCATTATTGTTTCAGCCACTTGAAAAAAAATGATTGAGTGATGTATTTAATATATATTGTTATGTACTCTCTGTTGAGACTAATCAAGTAGTTCCGTGTCTTCTTTTTTTAAAAAAAGGCATTATAAGATCATTGAAAAGTTTTAAACCACAATTTGAGTGTTGCAAAGTAAATTAAATTAAAGCCAGGTCCGGGGAGACCACGTTAGAAGGGTTTTCTGAATCGGCTGATCCTTTGATTTCCCCGCTCTAGCTATATCCCTGCCATCCTGCTGCTGCCACCACACCCTCTGCTTCTGAGTCTTTTAGCTCCTACTCTGGGTTTTGCCTCTTGATTGCTGAAGATTCACCACATGCAACCAGCCCAGACTCCCCATGTTGTATTTGGTCATCTTTCTTAAATTCCACAGCCATCATTGCAGTTTATGCTTCTGAACAGGTCTTCTAGCTTCCATGCTTTTCTGATTGAAGAGGATTTTTCATATCTCATTGGCCCCAGAACCATAACTTTTTATTCCGGCCATCTTCCTACCTTACTGTTGTCTGCTTTTCACCTCTTGTTATGAAACAGTATTCAGATCAATATTCACATTCTTGGAAAAGCCATGTCAATTGATTGCCCTATGACTCTACTTAGCATCCCCATGTCATCTCTAAAATACACTTTTCTGGCTCCTACTCCTCTACATCTGTTGCTTTTCTACATAAACAACTTGAGGTAGAAATTGCTCTTTTTGTATATAAATCACCAATGTTTAGCCCAGTGCCTGCTACATAGTAAGCACTTAATGCATTTTGTTCATTTAATGATTCAAAAATTCATACATGATGACAGTATAGGAGGCAGTGCCTGGGAATTGACTTTTTGGATAAGCAAGAGGAGTGGAAGTTGCTTAGAAAAGTAAAGACCTTAATGAGAAGAGTAAGCTTGCAAAGAGAGAAATGGAGAAGTACACTTGAGTCGGAAAAAAAAAAAAACACAATTAATCTATAAGTAAGGCAGGGTGGAGGGCGGCTCAGATTATCCTATGCCAAAGAAATATTCTAGGCCTAAGTTAGGACCATTTTCTGGAAAGGATCAATGTCCCCCAGGGAAATATCTATCAAAAGTTTGGATTAGTTATGTGACAGAATCACTATAGCCTTGGCAGACATCTGAACTAGAAAATATCTGTAGATGGATAAAAAAGAAGTTTCAAAGGAATTTTCAAAATTTTAAATTAAATAAATTAATAAATATATAAAAATAATATATTAAAATATATTTTATATTTTATTTTATTATTTTTATTTTCACTATTATTTATTTATTTATATTTATAATATTTGTTATTATTTTAATTATTTATAAAATAAATAAAAATAATAAAATAAATAAATTAAATTAAATAAAAAATTTAAAATTTAAAAAATTTTTGAATTTGTTCCACACCTGAAGGCTGCACAGACTGAAATCATTTGACAAGCAAAGCTGCAAAATAGAGTCAATTTGGTCATAGGGGAATTCCAGAATAAGCATATACTTCACATAGTACAAAGGAGAAAATCCCTCTGGTTTTGTAATTTAAGTAAACGTTTGACAACAGAGACTGATACAAAGAGAGATAGTAACGACTGATGAAGAGGGTAAGGTTAGAGCACAGCAAGTGTTTAAGGCATCTGCACTTGCAGTTCAAGGGTCTTGAGTCACAACAGGTACCACCATATTTTGGCTGGTTGGTTGGTTATTGTCCTTCATCTTTGAAGAGGACCAAAATGACGCCATTGCAAAGTGAAATTTCAGTGTGTCCAACTGTGACTGATCAGACCAATATGAGCTCAGAATGCTCTACCACAGGTTGGGCACAGATAGTCAATATGAATTTTTGGGGTGGATATCCCAAATTTGCACATCTTGCATTTACTTTTTGCTGTCTCAATTCTGCTTTGCTCAAAGAGCACAGCACCTTTTCTTATGTGGGCATGCCATGCTGAGGTGTCCTGCGCCAGTGTCTCCCATGTTGCATAGTCAAATCCAAAGTTCTTGAGGGAGACCTTGAGAGTGTCCTTGTATAGTTTCTTCTGGCCACCATGTGATTGCCTGCCCCATGCAAGTTCTCCATAAAATAGTCTTTTTGGCAAGCATGCATTTTGCATTGGAACAATGTGGCCAGCCCATCGGAGCTATGCTCTCTGAAGCATAAACACTTGGCAGTTCAGCTCCAGCAAGGGCTTCAGTGTCTGGTACCTTATCCTGCCAGGTGATCCTCAGAATCTTCCTAAGACAGTTCAAATGGAAGCGATTCAGTTTTAATGGAAGCAATTCAGTTTTATTTTATTTTACTCAATTAATGGAAACAGTATTCACAATGGAGGGTAGGTATCCAGTTGGAAAAAAAAATAAAGATTCATTGCTTTCTAGGTACTTAATAAATACCTATGGATTGATTGACTTTGGGAAGGTCCAACTTCAATTAAATCTAGTAAAAAGGTTTTTATGGGTTATAGTAGCAAAACAAGGAAGTCACATTAAAAATACAGATTTGAAGGCATGAGCCTGCATAAAATCTTTTGAGAGATAGTGTAATGGGCAAAATCGTTCTATTTGAAAGACAAAAAACCAAAGGAACAGAAGCCATAAGAAGTTTATTCTAGATCACCATTAACACAACCAGAGAGACAGAACTATCTTTTGCTATGGATGTGGGTTAGATGACTATAAGGTTGAATGCCTTCATGAGAAGAATGTAAACTTCATTCAGTGGAAGGTGGTATCTATAGAACTAGACTGGAAAATAAAGAAAATAAAGGACTGGAGACCACCATGAAAATAGAAGATGTGACTACATCTTCAATTGTCTTTTGGGTCAACCCATGTGGAGTCATAGAATGTCACTAGGAAGTGTTGGTGAAAACTGAGAAGCCAGAATTCACTCTTGTCCTGGACAGTCACAGCAAGAGCAATTGTGCATATGACAGTGATTTGTCTTAATAGCTAATCTGAGGCTTCACTTGGTAGAATACTCCTTCATTTCTCTCCAACCCTTGTAACTATCCCTCCTTACTTCTTTCTTTACTACGGTCCAGGAACCTTCTTATCCCTTCTGCCTTCATAGTCCTTTTCTCTGATTGGTCATTTCTTCCTGTAGGCTCCATTTTAAGAACTGCTCCCTCCCCCCACCCTCCCCAGTCACGTCCACTATGTATTTTATTTTTCTCTGTTGTACTCTTAGTTCTCTAGACTTCTTTAATGGTTACTTCCCCACTTCTTTTTTCCAGCTTCCTTTTCTCTATTATTTTCCCTCATTGCAATGTAGGTGCCTTGAGGGCGGGAAGTGCTTTTTATATTTGCTGTTATTGATATCCTCAGCCCTCTGCATAGTTCCTGGCACAGATTAAATATTTTTTTGACTTGAGTTGCAAATGGATCTCAAGGAACTCTAGTTACTTCCTTTGATATCAAAGAAGTTAGAGAAGTGGGACCTCTTTGCTCTGGAAAATCCATGTAAGATGTAGTAATCTTTGTGTATTGTCTGTTGGTTTTCTCATTCTTTCCTTAAACTTTAACTTCTTACTTATTTTAACTTAGAAAAAGAAAGTGTGTACATTTGTGGTATTAAAAGATAAAATGGTGATATTATACAAGGCTATTTGTACATTTCTGAGTTTCTAAACTTTTTCTATGTCATCTGCTGGCCGTCACGTGTCATCTGCAGCTTCTGCAAAACTCCTCCAAATTTCCCAATTAATTTCTTATGCCAGTTGGCAATATAGTGAAACTGATGGGTGAAGTTGCAATGTAGAAGGGATAACCATATCATATTCCAGTTATTTCATGAGAAACCATTGAGAAAAAGTGCCTTTGTAGTTTAAGCAGGAGTCAAATATTGGTGGATTAGATGAAAAAATTATCCTCACCCTTGAGGTACATCAGAATAAGGTTGAAGATCCCTAAGGAAGTTGTTGGCAACAATAGGAAGGTAGACACTGTAGAATGTGTATCTGGCTTCACCAACTATCGTGAGAGCATCAGCAGTGATTGGAACCAATACTTA
The DNA here is from genome assembly GCA_023548195.1 of Bettongia penicillata ogilbyi. Lineage (NCBI taxonomy): Eukaryota > Metazoa > Chordata > Mammalia > Diprotodontia > Potoroidae > Bettongia > Bettongia penicillata. The sequence continues at coordinate 2,460,506 of JAJHZJ010000696.1, forward strand.
ATATATTTAAAGTACTAGAAAGATACTGGAATCAAAAAAACTGGGAAATATTACCAGGGAGCTTGAAAAACTTCTGTCCAGGATATAGTCATATAGTTTTGTAGCTATTGTGAACTGTAGCCCAATAGAATATGGAAATGCTCCTGAATTAGCCCCATCAAAGATCTAAAGACTTTTCTAGGATTTGTACGTTGTTTTTCCAAATTTGTTATGAATGGGACTGTTAACTGCTAGAACACTGAATGACTTTACTCATAAATATGACTAAAGAGAGGTAGATACTCATAAATATGACTAAAGAGATGTAGAAGCAGAGGTAGAAAGCAAGGGCACATTGCTCTAAAACCTATGAAACCTTTTGGAGATGGAAGGACAGACAAATATAAGGGGGATGGGAAGAAGGGGAAATACCTTTACTAAACACCTACAATGTGTCAAGTACTTTACAAGTATTATCCTTTTTTTCAAAGTTTTCAAAGATTAGGTTGAGTGCACAGATCCCGGTCTATGTAGATCATAGCAAGCATTTTATTCTGTATACAGATGGTAGTCTGCAGCACCGGAGGGGCAGTTCTGTACTGAATCTTCACAGGCTAACTAATCACCAGCAGAGAACTTAGTGATGGTGACACTCTCTACTCCCTACATAAACTGGTGTTCTTGGATTTGGTTTGGACTATGTTGCTGAAAAGTGTGAAAACTGTTTGGCACAGAGCAACACTTTCAAGTAAGACTGATAACAATTCATTAATTTACCTTTTTCCAGTGCTAAGAATCTTGAAGCAGCCTGAGCCAACTCGGAAATCTACATACACTGTTATCCAGGCAAGGTTCGATCCTGCTACAAGCAGAGATTACAGAGTTGTAGCTCTTGGATGGACAGACTAGAGAGCTAATACAAACAGTCCTTCAGCTCATTGATTGTGCTGATAACATTAGCCTGGTCGCTTTCTTGAAAACTGTGAAATTTTCCATGGTCACATCACATCATAGCTGTATATACTAATCACGGGCAACTATTGTTCATTTGTTAGTCTATAATACTGCACATCTCATGCCTGATTTAGCATTATTGGTTTGGTAAATACCATTATGGTTTTAGCCACTTGGAAAATTGATTGATTAGATATTTAATATATACTGTTGAGTACTCTACATAAAGCCTAATCAAGTAGTCCCATGTCTAAAAAAAAAAGGACATTATAAGACTACTGAAAATACATAGCACTTTTCCCTAAAGAGCTTAATTTGGATGTATTTTGTTAAAGCATTCTTCATACTGATGAGAGGTTATGGGAAAGAAAGGCCTTTTTCAGGTTCAGGGAGAGTACGTGTTCCTAATAAACTTCATTGTTTAAAAAAAATTATGAACGGAAATAATGATCTTGAAGGTCATGGGGCACTGAACCTATGGTGACACCAAAGGAAAGAGTTACATTTCCGTATATAGCAATCAGAAAGCTGGATCACAAACTAGTATATATGCTGTTGAGAATATGAGATTTCCTTCAGACATAATGCGAGCTTCATAAGGCAGCTAGTTGGTGGAGTGTGTAGAGAACTAGAAAGATCTGAATTCTGATCCAGCCTCAGACATTTACTAGTCTATGATGCTCAGCAAGTCCCAGACTCTTTCAGTTTTCACTTTTCTACCTGTAAAATGAGGATAATACTAGCATCTATATTCCAGTGTTGTTGTGAGAGTAAAATGAGATTATATTTGTAAAGAGCTTTGCAATCCTTAAATTGCTATATAAATGTGAGCATATCACCTCATCTTGTTTGTCCAGTCTCCTTTGTCTCCGTTGTCCTTGGATGACTGGCAGCAAGAGCAATTGACTAATGAAGATGAAAAATGATACAAGCCAAGAAATAAGGAAATAATTCTTAAAGACTGAAGTTAGAAGGCACCTGACTGCTGAGATAAAAGCAAAAATCTAGAACTCTACTACTACTAAGGCTGTTGTTTGTTCAGTTGTGTCCATTTAGGGTTTTCTTGGCAGAGGTATAGATGTGGTTTGCCATTTTCTTCTCCAGCTCATTTTACAGATGATGAAACTGAGGCAAATAGGGTTAAGTGACCTGTCCAGATCACACAGCTAGTAAGTGTCTGAGGCTGAATTTGAACTTAGGAAGATGAGCCTTCCTGAGTCCAAGCCTAGCACTCTAAACCACTGTGCCACCTAGCTGTCCCAATGATGCTGATGACAATATTAACGTCTAGCAATTACTCAGTTCTTTAGGGTTTGCAAATTGCTTTGCATATATGAATTAATTTGATTCTCACAACAACCTTGTGATATAGGTGATATTATTATCCCTATTTTTCAGATAAGGAAACTGAGGCAGAGGATAAATTACTTTCCCAGGGCATTATGACTAGTAACCTTCTGAAGCAGGATTCATATCCAAAGTTCCGTACTCTGTCCATGGTACCTAACTTCAAGAGAGTCCTATATTGGACTAAAACTGATCCCACCCAGGGTACTTGGAAACAGCTGCTTCTATCACGAAAGCACTACATGATGAATTTGGACACACCAAGTTCTAGCAACATGTCTATTATTATATAATTAGCAAACCTTAGGAACTTGTCTGAACTGCTTTCTTTTTTTATCTCTGAAAGCAGTAATAATGTGATATCTTTATGTTGACTGATCTTTTCACCAGGTATGCCTAACAAGTATGACATAAAGACTTTGACATCCTGGTCGTACTATATAAATAGCCAAGCATAGTAGTATGTGCCAGTAGTGCCTCCTAATGCAGAGGTTGAAGCTGGTAGATTATTTGAACTTAAGTTCTGAACTTTAGGAGGGATAAAGGCATTCAGGTGTCTAGACTAAGTCTAACACTACTATGATGAGTCACCAGGCCACCTAAGGATGAGTGGACTGAATCAAGTCAGAAATAGAGCAGATCAAAGTTCCCATGCTGATCAGTCATGGGAATGGGCCCCTATGTGCCCTGTCCTGGGTGATAAGGAGAACTAGTCTCAAGGGAAAGGTGAGTTGAACACACATACTAGAAATGTCACATGTTGACTGTTTTGTTCAAGTCTCATTGTTTCTAACAACGTTCATTAATGTGAAAACTGAAACTTGGGTTATGGATCTCGGTTGGGGATGGTAAAGTGGAATGCCAGGCTTTTTTATACTTGCCACAGGTAGCACCTCCTTAACTAGTAGGCTTTTCAAGACTCTGCTTTGGTAAAAAATGACAGCGGATCCATGCGCAGAGAAATAATTCCACCACAACCCTTCATGAGCCATAGCAGCTTTCTAGTTTCTAAATGGGTATGTTTGGTTCATATGGACTTTGCCCCATGGGCAGGTAGACTTTTCCTTGTACTTTTTAGTCTTAGACAATGGAAAGACACACACATGCAAAACCAGCACATTATTTGGCTGAGAGGAAGTCTGAAAAAAGTTCGCCAGGCTATGATATTTTGTTCAAAAGAACTCTGACAAAAACAAGTAATAATTATATTTTCAAGGCCTTTCAAAAAGATAGTTATTTTCTGAGAAACCATGGTTTTTCAAGATCAGTAGGAAATTACTCTGACTTAAATGAGCAACTTGCCTACAGAATACCTCTAGAGATTGATGGGGGTCCTTTAAGTCAATTCATCACCATGACTAAGTGTCCATAGGAGAGGGTGTCAGATATTCTGAGGAACAGGAGAAATGAAGTGACGGACAATTATCTCAGTAGACTCTGAGGAAGAGGCCACCTCCAGATGAGCAAACACTCTCTAAATCAGATAATGGCTTCAATCAGGCAGTGATGGAGATGCAGTGTACTGTAATTCCCAACTTGTCTTAATCTGAGACCAATCAAGGTTCAGGGAGGGAGAGAGGATTGGATCTAGAGGCAGCACCTTTCCTGCCTAGACCTTCACGTATAGTTGTTTCTAGTTGTGTCAAGTTCTTCTTCACCCCTTTGGGGTTGTCTTGGCAAAAATACTGGAGTGGTTTGCCATCTCCTTCTCCAGCCTGTTTTATAGATGAGGAGACTGAGGCAAACAGGGTTAAGTGACTTGCCCAAGGTCACAAAGCTAGTAAGTGTCTGAGGCCAGATTTAAACTCAGGAATATGAGTATCCCAGACTTCAGGTCCAGCACTCTACCCACTGCACCAGCTATCCACTCTTAAACTTATAGAGAGATCCCTAGTATTTGGAGGGAATCAGTAGGGCCTGGGATTGCTAATAGCCAGCCTGGCTCCTCAACAGAGTCAGATAGAAATGCAGGTACGTAGAGCCAATGGTTATGGCAGCGATCAGCATATCCCATCAGCCAGCTCTGGTAGAGGAGCAGAAGGGTCAACACGTCACAAGGGCGATAGATTCATCCAACCTCTGATGAATGCAAACTATACATGGGGCAAAACCCAGAGAAGAAATTTTCAAGTGTAACCAGATAACAATGCTCAAATTTGTCCTTTGTCCTTTGCAGGGACTTGCATGTTGCTATAAAATGATGATTGTCTTAACTATTGGATGTTTCTGAGTTATTTTTCTGTTTTCATTCATTTGCTTATGTATCAGCACCACGTATGTTCTGTAGTTAAGTATTTTATTTTGTTTGCTTTTGCTTATATTTAAAAGCTTAAGCATGTTTCTTATTGTGTGGAACTATTGAGATGACTATTTCTAGCAAAGCACTTTTTTACTCTTTCTGATTACTTATGTATGTACTTGGTTTATTTATATGCTATCATGATGTGTGCATGTAATGTCCTGTAGGTAATTTAGACATTTAAACCATCATGGACCACCCCCATTCCCCTTTGGAGGATCTGGTGAAGTTTATGTACCCCTTACCAGAATGTTTTAAAAGAATAAAGCAATGTTTAGGATTATAAAGGAAATCAATTACATTAAAATATGATTTAAATATTTTAAAATTTCCATAAATTCGCTGAGTCTTTCCATGTGCCCTTTGGGGTTTTGTGGATCTCAGCTTATGAATTCCCTGAAAATCTGAAGGAGGGGAGAGAAGAACTGAACTGTTCAAAACTGAAAGCTTTTCTGAAACCCTTTTGAAGATGGGGGAGATCTGAATTCAAGATTCTCCATGCATCTGGGAGGAGTTATCCACAGCCCAGGAATTTTACGAAGCAGTGAGTCCATGGAAATTTTCTTGGATTATTGTTTTCATCAGAGTAGCAAAGTCTTTCGCAGTTGATCATCCTTGAAATATTATTACTGTGTACAACGTTCTCCTGATTCTCCTCACTTCACTTTGCAATGGTTGACATAAGTCTTCCCAGGTTTTTATGAAATCATCCTGCTCATCATTTCTTGCAATACAATAGTATTCCATTACCATCATATGCCACAACTTATTCAGCCATTCCTCAATTGATGGGGATACCTCCAATTTCTAATTCCTTGTCACTACAAAAGAGCTGTTTTAAATATATTTGTACCAATGGATCCTTCCCCTTTTCATTGATCTCTTTGGATACATCCTAGCATTGCTGGGTCAAAGGGGATGTAGAGTTTTACAGCCCTTTGGGCATAATTCCAAATTGTTCTCCAGAATGATTGTACTAGTTCACAACTCCACCAATGGCGCATTAGTGTGGGAAAGGTTTATTGCAGAAATTGAGACCTTGCAAAAAGCTAAGACTTGAAGGAAATCAGGGAAGCTAGGAGGCAAAGTTGAAAAGTGAGAGTATTCCAGGCATGGGAAGCAGTCGGTGAAAACATATAGCAATAAATACTTTCTAAATGTGTAAGTATGTGGCAAATGTTGATTCTGTCAGTAAAATGTGAAAGCAAACTCCAAATGCATGACTCAAATATCCTCCAATAGATCATATTGAGGAATATGAAGTAGCTGAATTTTGTATGAATAGTGAGTTCATGGACCAAGAATGCTACCAAGGTGTCCTTGGGTCCTTCCAGATGAGAGATGCTCTGCTCCATTTATGTAGGCTTCTTTGTTCTTCATTATTATTCTTCACTTCAATATAAATGCGTACTCTCATGGAAAGGTCACAGAATGCGTCTTTTCCAGCAGTGTGATTTGAGACTAGATTGCACTTTACTTAATATAAAAATGTCTTTTTAAAATGTTATTTCTCATCAGTAAAGACCCTATTTTTCAAGTGTTCTTAAGAATTTAAGTACACCAACTGACCAGGGAACATATTATTTAGCTTATAGACAGTGTTTCTGGGTACTAATTGGACAGGTTATATATGTCTGAACTCATGGACAGTTTTTTTTTCAAACTTAATGGCCTTTAGAGCAGTTTAAGTTTGGCATATAGTCAAGAATCTTAGTAATCCCAGATGAAGGAGACCAGTGTCTGGAGGGGAACTTATGACAGAAGTTCTCAAATATAACTGAAGGATGATAATTAGTCAATGACCTTGGAAGATGGAGAGTATTTTGGGGTGGATAGTCTGATTGGGTACTAAATGACCTTGAGAAAAACTCTCTTATCTTGAAGGTAAGGACTTGCAAAAGTTAGGAGAAGAAAAACAAAATCTGATGAACTTTTGACTTAATGAGGCTACAAGTAGCTATGTTTATAAAGAATGTAATTAACTCAACATGCTGGTAAAAATATTACAATAAAATATACAAATGCAAAAAAAATAGCTTAGGAAATGAGTTCCCCAAAGTGGGGGTTACACTTACATTTTCAGTATATAAGAAATAATAATAGTAACAACAAAAATAATATCCACCTCAAAATCTCACTTATCATCTGTGAATGTGGCTGGGGGGGAAATGAAGCGCAATGACAAAATAGAGGACTTCCAGTTCAAGTGATATACAACAGAAATCTCATGTGCCTTGTGATTTTTATATTCGATATGAAGATATGTTAAAATGCAGGAGAATTAGTTCTAGAGACTGAGTTAGCACTCTACAAAGCTGATGCAACTGCTGCTCCTGCTCAAAACTTTTGTATTGAAGAGCTTGACTTTGAGAAGAGTAAATGGTATTTCTTTGTGTTCTAGTCAGCTAGATACATCATCTGCCTGAAGCATTTTCAGCAAAAAGGTATGTGTTTAGAACACATTGGAACCCCAGTAACCCACCTATTAGAAATGCATTTATGCAGATGGCACTGACCCTTTAATCAGACAAACCCATAAGTGTACATGAAATAGAACATAGGAATTATCCATTATGTGCCAGAGTAACAAAATTGGCAACAGATCTTGCCAGTTGTATGCATGAGTTTCATATGGCTTTTGATATTTTCCTTAGCTCTTGGTCACACAACAACCTATTGATGAACAATGAAAGGCCAGGTATATTTCACAGACTGATTCACCTCGATACCTCGACATAAAGATAAATGACTCTTCTTCACTTGTTTGGAAATGGTCTCAGACCCTTCAGGTGATTTTAAATACTGATTAAAGTCTCTTAGAAACCTTCTTCATAATTCTTTCCAAAATCCAGTCCTTTAGGAAATAAAACAGATTTTTCCTTTTCATCTTTTCTTTAATAATAATAATAGGAAACAATCTTTCCAGAATATATTTTATTTGTCACTCCTTCATTGACTCTTTAGAGAATTCTTTTTCTGAAGTCTCTTTTTAATATCACAGTTAAAATTGTTCAGAAAAGGAAGAAATTTCTCCTCATCTCTTTCCTATATGTATTTTCCACATATTCTTCATAGAGTCTCATGAATAACCTACAAAACATTGCATTCTCCATGCTTCCAGGAAGAAACTGCCACTACTCTCATTTTCTCAACTATCGCTTCAAAACTGGTAACACAGACCATTTTTCTCAACCTTCCATTTGACTTCTGGAATTTAAAGAGACAGTAAAATTCTCTATAGCCTCCATGAGACAAACATTGGCATTTGCGGTTGCATGTCTAATGCCAAACCAAGTGTCAAAATCAATACTATTGACTCTATTTTGAAAAGTAGACATGCCCAGTCTGAAACTTTGAAGTCCATCTTTTTGATCTACCAGGCACATTATTTTTTAAAGATAGAATAGAAATATCTGCAGTGGCTATAACCATCAAAAACAAACATATTTTCTCACACTATTTGACAAATAATATTAAAAAAAATCCAGGACCTGCATTTCACAGTGTTTGGGGCACCATTGGCAGGATGTTGAAAGGAAAGACAGTACTATCAAGGAATAACCCCAAGGGTAGGTATCAATCATCACCAAGAGAGAAATGTTTTGAGAGAACTGTTGAAGTTTTATAGTAAAGCATCATCTACATCTAGCTGATACATAGTAGAAAACTTGAATACCATATAGCCCAATGAAAGGCAAAAGGAAATGTTGAATAGAATTCATAAAGCAAAAGTATATCAAAGACTCTAGATTCCATTAATTAAAAGCAAATTATTCAAATGTTAGAGTGACACCAAGAATCAAAGCAATACAAAGAGAAAAAAATTTCAACATCAATGAAAAACTTTACTAACTTTCATTACCAAAGTAATGAAAGGACAGAAAACTTCTGAAGTGGATGATATGGAAATTGCCCAAAATTTATTGCTTATATACCCCACCAGTTAAAAAATTTGAACATATAAAAAAGTTTGAACATAAGTATATATGTATATATATAGTATACTTAAGTATACATTTTATACATATACTACTGTACAAATAATTACGTATGTTGTAAAAGTTTTCCAAAACAGACACTTAAAAAGGTTGAGATAAAATAGAAATTACATTTGGTCAATAGTCATCAGAGTTCATTGAGTAGGAGAGTGAGATAATGAATCCCATGATTAAGGAAAATCACTTTGACAGTTCTGAGAGAGGGTAGATGAGAGAAGGGAAACACTAGAGTCAGGGAGACCAACCAGAAGGTTACTATAACAATCCATATGAGAGGTGAACAGCACCTGAGTTACAGTAATGGCTGTGTGGGGAATGAAAAAGGAATGGATTCAAGAGACAGAGAGTTAGAAATAGTAGGGTTTGGCAACCGATTACATATATGAGGTAAGGAAGAATGAGGAGTAGATGATGCAGAGGCTGTGAACTTGTTTGAGCAAAGGATGGTGGTACCCTCAACATTAATAAGGAAGATTGGAAGAGGCGAGTTTGAGGGAAAAGATTATAAAATGACACCCATAATATAGACCCAATCCATCTGTGACTATTTATCCTGTATGACTTACTCTGTCCTACCTAATAGGTGACAGGTAGTGAGAATCTTTTTCACCAGTCACTGCCGCAGAGCACAAACCCTCTCCCCACAATGACACACCCTTTAAGGCATCTAGAGGATAGGGGGAGGCATGATTTTCTCAGTGGCACCTATGAAAATTTGGTTAGGAAATAAGTTCCCTTGAGGAGCCCACAGAAGCTTGCTAGAGGGAGGGGCCAGTATGATAATGCAGGGGGATATGGGCAAATGTGTCTGTGTTGGACACATTTCCCATTATTGACTATTCCACTGAGGATAGGAAATGGCTCACATCCCTTATGATCGGGCCATGGCCAACTTAGGGTCAGGACATGGATTGTCCTCATCCCTTACTCTGGAGACCACTGATTTATATGTTCACAAGAAGCCTAACACCATGAAAACAGAAGTTGGGTCAAATGAGAAACAGAAAGGTTACATATTATTAATATAATGGATGGCAGACTAGTTATTAAAGCTGTCAACTGAATTTAGTTTCTCTGCAAAACTGGAAAACAGCTGGGCTTGATAAGATCTGTAATTATTCACTCACACATTTCAAGGTGGCATGTGAATTATCAGCACACACTTTTCTAGTTTCCTCTACGATGCAAGTCCTATCCCAGCTTTCTAAATAATAAGAACAATAACTAGCATTTATGTATTACTTTAAAATATCATCTATAAATATCATCTCTGCATTCTCACAATAACTCTGGTGGGTAGAGGCTGTTCTCAAGATGAGAAAATAGAGACAGAAAGAAGATAAGTTTGGGCAATACAGTCTAAGGTTATACAACTTGTAAGAGTTTGAGGACATTTTTGAATTCATCTTTTTTACTCCAGCTCCAACTCTGTATCCACTTAGCTTCCTCAACAGAAGGTATTGCCTATCTGCTACCAGAAAACTAATGACCCTTCCAAACAGAGCTCCACTAAATATCTATATATTTTATGCAAAGCATTTAAAGCTTGCATCATTAAAATTACCTAAAAACTGTATAGTAGCTGAAGAGCACAAAGGATGTGCATAAAAAGTTCCTGGGGTCCAAATCCCAGAATATTTTCACTTGTCTCTAATATTTCCACCATCTTTATTGATTATCACAAAACCTTTGACTCAGTTTCATACTCCTGACTTGTTCATGTATTGAAAATTTGTAAAATAAAAATGACAAAATTACTCAGATGAATTTATTCATTCAGTGTCATGTCAGTCAAACTACTATAGAATCATTTCATAGAATTAGAAAATTATTTGAAAAATTTGTCTGAAGGAATAGAATGTCAAGAATATCAGGATAATTAATTTAAAAAAAATATGAAGAAAGACAGCCTAGTGTACCAGATCTCAAACTATACTATAAAAGGGTAATCATCAAATGATTTGATACTGGGTAAGAAATAGTGTAGTTGATCACTGGCATAGATTAGGTACACAATATACAGAAGTAAGTGAGCATAGTAACCTTATGTTTGGTAAACTCAAAGATCCAGCTATCTGGACAAGAACTTACTATTTGACCAAAACTGCTGGGAAAACTGTAAAACAGAATGGCAGAAAACTAGGTATGGATCAATATTTCACACTGTATACCACTGTAAGCTCAAAATGGGTACATGATTTAGACATAAACAGTGATATCTTAAGTAAATTGGTAAAACAGGGAAGAAATTACCTGTCAGATTTATAGATAGAGTTCCTGGCTAAATAAAAGATAGAGAGGTTCATAGGAAGTAAAATCAATAATTTTGGTAATAAAAAAATTTAAAGGTTTTTTCATAAATAAAACCAATGCCACTAAAATTAGAAGAAAAGCAAGAAGTTGGGAATAAATATTTGTAAAAAGTTTCTCTGATAGATATGTCATTTCTAAAATATATAGGGAACTGGATCAAATTATTAGAACATGAGTCATTTCCCAATTGATAGTCAAAGGACATGAAAAGGCAGTTTTCAGAGGTCAAAATCAAAACTGTCAATATCCATATTTTTAAAATGCTCTAAATCACTAAGGAATAGATAAATGCAAATTAAAACAACTCTGAGGTACCATAGCTGATGACAAAAAAGCAAAATGACTAACGCTGGAGGAGCTTTGAGAAAACAACTACACTGATATACTGTTGATGGAGCAGTGGACTAGAGAACACTTAGGATCTGTATATACTCTTTGACCCAGCAATAATGATACTAAGGCTATATTCCAAAGAAATCAAAGAAAGAAGAAAAGAATCTATATATACAAAAATATTTAAGGCATTTCTTTTTGTGTTAATAAATACTGAAAAATGAGGGAATGCTCAAACTAGGGAATGGCTAAATAAGCTATGGTATATGAGTATAATTGAATACTATTGTGCTATAAGGAAAAGGGGATGATTTCAGAAAAACCCAGGAATATATGCATGCACCAATGCCAAATAAAGTGAGCAGAACCTGTAGAACAATCTATATGGTAACAGCTATATTGTAAATATAACAAACTTTGACAGAATTAGCACTCTGGTCAACATGATGAGCCCCCAGCATAATTCTAAAGGACTCATAATGAAAAATGTTGTCCATCTCCAGAGAGTCCTGATATATATGCAGAGTGAAGATTGAAGCATATTTCCTTTCCTTCCTTCCTTCCTTCCTTCCTTCCTTCCTTCCTTCCTTCCTTCCTTCCTTCCTTCCTTCCTTCCTTCCTTCCTTCCTTTCTTTTTCTTTCTTCTCATGACTAATATGGAACTGTGTTTTGCATGACTCTACATAACTATAATAGGTTTTTTTTTCTTGACTTCTTATTGGATACTGAAGCAGGTCATGGGAAGAAGTCAATCTGGAACTAAAAAGAAGAATAAAATGTTTCTGTGTTTTAAAAATAAAATAAAAAAATTAAAATAAAAAAGAAAAGATGTGGGAGTGGAGCCAAGATGGTGGAGTAGAAAGACACACTGACACAGGGTCCTCCCCACAGCCCATAAAATACCTGTAGAGAGGGATTCTCAACAAATTTTGAAGCAGCAGAAGTGGAGAACAACAGAGTGGAGAAGATTTCCAGCCCAAGGTGACCTGAAAGGCCCTTGGAAACATTGGTTGCGCCAGGCGCGGAGTCGGGCTCCGAGCCCAGCCTAGCCTTGGCTGAGCAGAGTGAGGAGACTCTGGGAGGATGACACCTCGGGGGCGGAATCTCCAGTCGCAGAAGTGGGTCCTCAGGTCCCTTGGGCCACAGGTGCCAAAGGTCAGTGACAGGGTTTTATCAGGGGGCCAGGAAGGGAGAAGGGTCTTCCTATAGCTCCAGCAGCAGGCAGCCAGCTCAGAGGCTGTGCGCAGCAGCCACATACATTTTTGGAGCATAAAAACCCCTGAGAGCATTGAAGAGCTGATTCTTGCCTAGGCCCTGTGTGTGGGCCCTGGATGAGCTGGTCTTTGTCTCATGTTGAATTGCAGCCATCCCCATCCAGCTTATGTGAAAACAAGCCCCCAGTGCTGACTTGGGAACTGGAGGCCAGGTGGCTGTGGAGAGGTATCTGCTAAGATTCTGGGCACAAAAATCCCTCTCTGCATCCAGAGCAGTACACGCTTGATCGTGCCACACTGGAGGAACTGAGATCTTACAGATACCCAGAGTATACCCTACTCTTGACAAAGGACCCCAAAGTCAAGTAACTGGTTGGGAAAATGCCCAAAAAAGGGAAAAAAATAAGGTTACTTTCTTGGTGAACAGATATCTCCTCCCATCCTTTTGGATGAGGAAGAACAATGCTTACCATCAGAGAAAGACAAAGAAGTCAAGGCTTCTGTATCCCAAACATCCAAAATAAGTATTCAATAGGCTCAGGCCATGGAAGAGCTCAAAAAGGATTTTGAAAATCAAGTTAGAGAGGTGGAGGAAAAACTGGGAAAAGAAATGAGAGAGATGCAAGAAAAGCATGAAAAGCAGGTCAACACCTTGCTAAAGGAGACCCCAAAAAATGCTGAAGAAAATAACACCTTGAAAAATAGGCTCACTCAATTGGCAAAAGAGGTTCAAAAAGCCAATGAGGAGAAGAATGCTTTAAAAAGCAGAATTAGCCAAATGGAAAAGGAGGTCAAAAAACTGACTGAAGTAAATAGTTCTTTAAAAATTAGAATGGAACAGATGGAGGCTAATGACTTTTTGAGAAATCAAGAAATCACTAAACAAAACCAAAAGAATGAAAAAATGGAAGATAATGTGAAATATCTCATTGGAAAAACAACTGACCTGGAAAATAGATCCAGGAGAGACAATTTAAAAATTATGGGACTACCTGAAAGCCATGATCAAAAAGAGAGTCTAGACATCATCTTTCATGAAATTATCAAGGAAAACTGCCCTGACATTCTAGAACCAGAGGGCAAAATAAATATTGAAAGAAAAAAAAAGAAAAGATATAAAATAAGTCCAAGTATAGTGTAACCATTAGGGAACTTGATGTCTAAAGGGAAGGATCACATTCTTTATGTGATCCTAGGCAAGTTAGTTAAATTTCTCTGTGCCTCACTTTTCTCATCTGTAAAATGTATTAATAATTCCTTCTTTCCAAGGTTATTAAGAGGATCAAATAAAATGGTATCTGTAAAGTACTTTGCAAGTTTTAAAGCATTATATGAGTGCCAAAATATAAAATACACACACAGAACAGCAGCAGCAGCAACCCAATAATTTCAAGGAAAAAAATATATGAAAAGTGGTATTTCTCAGGGAGACAACTCAAGCTCTTTCAGTCTAGCCTTAAATCCATTATTATGTCTTCTAAGTGAAGCAAACTATGGTTTCCAAATAAAGAGAGAGACAAGCAAAAGCATCATATGAATCATTTGTTATATACAAATGGCATCAAGCTATTTGGCTCCACTGAAAAACAAATTAAACAGTTTCATCATCCTGTGGACTTATTTAATGATATAACAACATTCCTGGGACTCAGGAAGTCCAAAATCATTAGTGCACACCAAGGAAAGATAGGGACTGCAGGTTTGAAGTTTGAATCTGGAAGTGCAGTTGAACCACTGTTAAAGACAATACTTAGGAAACCCTTAGTGTCTTTCAGGGAAAACACATGGGGCATAAAATTACAATGGAAGAAATGCTGGCTCTGCCTGTCAAGAGACTAAATGGAATCTTGAAATAAAAATTCGCTGGGAAGAATCCATTTATAGCAATTAATGCCAAACAAATACCAATCTCAGCACATCACTTTTGGAACTGTCAAACGAACTGTTAGAGATTTGAAAGACATTTTGAAGTAACACTAGGGGTCACTATACCACAAGATTTAAGGAGGTCAGGGTGAAAGAAAAATGGAAATTACAACCATATCACCTACTCTTTTTTTAAATTTATTTATTTTACTTATTCATTTATTTATTTATTTATTTTTAATGTTCTGCGATCACTTCCTTAAAATTAAGATTTTATCCCCCCCTACACCTTCCCCCCCACCCCCTCCCTCCCCATGACAGCATACAATTATGTATAGGTTCTACATATACTTTCCTATTGAGCACATTTTCACTATAGTCATGCTATGTAGTCAAGGGGATGCCCATCAATTGGGGAATGGCTGAATAAATTATGGTATATGAATGTAATGGAGTACTATTGCGCCATAAGAAATGATGAACAAGAAGACTTCAGGGAGGCCTGGAAGGACTTATATGATCTGATGCTGAGCAAAAGGAGCAGAACCAGGAGAACTTTGGGCACAGCAACGACCACAGTGTGTGAGAGTTTTTCTGGTAGACTTGGAACTTTGTAATAACAACAAGAACTTGCTGAGAAAAAAAAATCCCAATGTCGGTTTTCAAAGGCAAAATGCCTTCCACACTCAGAGAAAGAAATAGGGAAGTCATTCACAGAATGTAGCAGATCATGTTTGTGTGTGTGTGTGTGTGTGTGTTTTAGTGTATTATGTTTTGATTTGTTATATGATTTCTTCCATTTATTTTAATGCGACTACATAGCACCTACTCTTCTTCCCAAACCTATCACAAGTTCCTCATCCCACACTCCATCCCCGCCAGTGGGTTCACAATAAAAGGTAAACTTTTTAGTCTTAGGGACTGATAGGTTCCACACTCCCCTTTAACTTCCTGCTTTGGAGAGTTTATAATTTGTGAAAGCTATGTGAAATGGCTCATCATACATGCCTTCAGTGAAAGAGAGATTCTCCAACAAAGAACTGGGGATTGAGGTTCCTATCCTGCAAGGAAATTCACAGTTATTAACCTTCTGCATGGATAAAATCATCAAGACATCCTTGGACCAGTCGTACTCCAATCAGGAACAAAGGGACACAAGAAAATATAAGTCAGCTATTACAGAGACCACCAAAGCCAGTAAAGAGACAATCGCTTAGTTTTAATACACAAACTGATTGCAAGTGAACACCTGCTGTTGAACAAGCTCGGGGTGGATGGGTGGAGCAGCAGGGTTGAGATGAATGGTGACAGTGCAGTTCCTTAATGTTGCCTGCAATGCAGGGATTTTGACTAGAGCTTCATATCATTGCAACTACATAGAACAGACTTCAAATTCTCCCCATCTGGGAAGAGAAACTCCATCTTTGCTGCAGTTACACTTAGTTCTCTCTCTACTAAAACTTCCTCCAGGAGCCTTCCAGTTCCACAAGACCATGACAGTTGGGGCCAAGTGGATGAGGACTGTAATGGTAAATGACTGTGAAGACCTTCTCTGCCCCTTAATAAGCCCATGTGATCTCCTTTGAGTTTTGGCCCACCCAGCACACAGCTTGAGTGACATGGAGCCAGAGTGACATGTCTCGAGAGGAGAGAGCAAGGCAGAGCGGCTCATGGGAGCAAGAGAGGGAGGAATGTTGCCTAGGGGAACTTGTCTGCAGGGAAGTCTAATGGAGGGAAGACTCCCTGGATGGGGAGTGTGTATGGACTTCTTTGCTACCATTCTGGAACTGACTTTCTGGTATCTGAATAAATATTTCGATTTTGCCTTTGAGCAAGAGAGTTATTTATATTTGACAAATTCGCCCCTAGTGGTGGCTATGGGCATTGCATTGGTGTCACAAGGACTCCCCATCTCTCTCCTACTCACTTCTCCTCCTCCTCCTCCTCCTCCTCCTCCTCCTCCTCCTCCTCCTCCTCCTCCTCCTCCTTCTTCTTCTTCTTCTTCTTCTTCTTCTTCTTCTTCTTCTCCTTCTTCTTCTTCTCCTCCTCCTTCTCTTCCTCCCTTTTCTTCTCCTTCTTCTCTTCCTTCTCCTCCTGCTCATTCTTCTCCTCCTCCTCCACCTTGTCTCTTTTTTGTTCTTCTTGTTCTTATTTTTTACTCCTTGTTCTTATTCTCATTCTTGTTCTATTTGTTATTTTTCTCCCTCTCCCCGCTTCCTCCAGTCCCTTCTCCAAGTCTCCCCAAAGTCCTCTCTCTGTTTATCCTGTGTGAGGATTCTTGACTAGGAAGATGAGAAGAAAGAAGACTACAAGCCCTAGAATGTTTAGCTAGTTTTACATTAATTTGGGAATGGGGTATCTATCATAGCAGCTGTTAGACTAACAAAACATTTATACAACATTAATGGAACACAGGGCACATCACCTTAGGGTAGCTATAATAATATTAACTTCCTCATCCACAGTGGGGAAGAGGATTAATAGCCATTCCAGGAGCACATGATAATCAGTTCAAGTCCCTGCAGAAATACTTTCACAAATGGATATCACATCCTTGAACAAGAGTAAACACTGGTTTAACCCTCTGGCTCTGCTCTCCCAGGGTTAGGTAGATCCATCACATTTTGTCTTCCTCAAGGTTCTTAGGTACTTTGAAGAAAGTGTGAAGTATCTCTTCTCTGCTATTGGCTTAAGCCTGCAGGAGCCAAGTTCTTCCCATTCAAGAACTCAGTGATTAGCATTCTAATTGCTTTTAACTGAATCATGTCAGATTAACTTTTACAAAGAGATATTTACTTCAAAGATATGACAGTAACAAAAGACAAGTATTTAAACCCAAACTCCAGAGGTATATACAACCTTGGTCTCTGAGAATGAGGAAAGAATTAACATTGCACCTTAGCTCTGTTCTTGTATAGCATTGTTCTCACCAGGTTCATGTGCAAAGATATAATTACTGATCATTCCCGAACCACCATATTCCTTTAGCTTGAGCTGTCATGCCCCACTGGAGATGTAACTCCCTAAAATGGAAAAGAATTAATAAAAAAAGTTAAAGTCATAGGCTTATTTTTGGGGGTACCATGTGACATCAGGGAAGGTGGAAGAAGACTCTAAGGCCTTCTTCCCTTACTACATCATGTGAATGAAGGAGAAACTTCCTCCATTGAATACTGATACCTCAAAAACCATGACTGCCTCATGTTGAGTCAAGCTGTTGAGTTCCAGCTACACAGCCAATATAAAAAAAGACTGTTCCCAGTTACACAAAGTCTATACATGCTCAAGTTCTCCAGAAGCAGCTACTAGTGTTTTCCAAATGAAATGACACCATGTCAGCAAACTTCTGATGTCTGCACAGGCACCAGATACTTCCCACCATGTTACACTGCTTATAAGTATACTCTTTTGAATTTGTTGAATTTAATTAGGAAGTGGTTCATCTCCAAATGGATCATGATAAATGGCTAAAATGCAAGAGTGCAATCAAAAGGCTTGATATCTGCATAAACTTTACCAATAATACTTTGACTTGCTCATAAAACAATTAAAGAAGTTGGTGAATTACATAGTTTTTTTATGGAAACAGAAGGGCTTAAGATGACATTTTTGGATCAGGTCATTACCAACAGAAAGCATAGAAAGATTCAAAGATGATAGATTTAGAGGTAGAGGTGACCTTTAAAGTAACGGTCTAACTCTCTCAGTTTTACAGATGAGGTAACTGAGGAACAAAGCAGTTCAGTTACTTAGTGCAGGTCACACAGTAAGTAAACAACTATGCTAGAATTTAAATTCTTCAGGAAGCCAGATAATGATAAATGCATATTACTTAAGGAATGTTAGGAACTGGGAGTCAAATCACTGAAGACTGTGAAAATGTAGCACCAACTGAAAGGCAAAGAAGAGCTAACCTGATGATTAGAATTCTACGACAGGAGTGCATTATCTGTCATGGACTGACAAATGACAAATCTCCATCCCACAAATTCAGAAATAAAAACATTCTTGTAAATGAAACCACTAAATCAGAATAGAACTTCAGTATTATCTCAAACTTATCTGTTGCCTACAATTGCCATCAAGAGTAAGGACAATAAAGATTAGACCTTTGATTTTACCAGTATTGATGAGGAAACTGACTATATAGAAATAATTTTTTAAAGAAAATAAAGACACAAATGAAAACGACATTTAGAAGGAGACAATACCAAGCAAGGAAATTGTGTTGCTATTTTGTGTCAGTGGGGTAGTCCATACCCCTACTTCTATAATTGTAGAGATCTTGAAATTCTTCACTAAATTAATCAGAGGTATGACTTAAGTATGAGCACGAGTTAGATATCTTTACTGAATCAGTCAATGAGCCAATCAACTGTATTATACCAGGCATAAGAAGTCCTTGACCAGTTTAGAAGGAGTGAAAGTCATTAGGTGAAAACAGATGATACTGCCCATGAAATGCATTGGGATTGCTTGAGTAGATTTAATCATGGCCTGTGGGCCATTTTCATCAATCTTCAAGCATATATCACCTGAGAAGAGAGAGCAGCCCTAGCCAATCCCCTGAAAGGAGATCACTTGCTAGGAGATCTCTGTCCCAGCTTCCCTTAGTCCAGAGGATGACCTTGTGCACTTTAGAAGGTTGGAAGATTTTTGAATTTCTTGTGGGCATCCTAGTAGCATCCCCAGAGCAGTTAATAACAAGTAAAGCTTATCTAGGTACTGAAGAAGTGAAGCTTCCATATTCTAGAAAGACCCCAGCAGAAAGCCATACCAGTTCTAAGGGAAAATTCATGAGAGCCTTGCAAAGAGGAGGAAAGGACTTCTCAGAATGGGGACCTACCACATGAGCTCCAAATATGCACCCACTTTGCCATGGGCGTGATATGTACTTATGAGACAGTATACCCATAGCTTGATGGATGTTTTGGAATCATAGCACATGCCTCTCATCGTTGTCGTAAGGACAAAAGGGGAAAATGTATATAAATTTTTTTCAGACTTTAAAATCTTAGTAAATGCTTGCTGCTGCTGCGGCTACTACTACTACTACTACTACTACTACTACTACTACTACTACTACTACTACTACTACTACTATTACTACTACTACTACTACTACTACTACTACACACTACATGCTACATCAGCAAAAGAATCTATTCCTAAAAGCTAATTAAGTCTGGCTAGTGAATTGGTATCAATTCAGGGAAAATAACCTTGGTAACACACACACTCACTCTCTCACATGGACACACACACACACACACACACACACACACACACACACACACACACTACTCCTCAGCCCCTCAGGGATTCATAGAATCCTGCAGGGAGAAGTAGCTTCTCTCTGGAGACTCAATTTGCTAGTCTGAGTTCAGATTGGATAGCAAGCCAAGTTTAGGTTCTACATGGGTCAAGTTTAAGATATACTTTTAACAAAAATAAATGTACATAACAAAATACATATATACACTTCTTTTTTGGTTGTTCTTTAATTATTGGAGCATTCTTCCTAATGATTATCAGGCTGATAATAAAGACATATATACATATATATATATATATATATACATATACATATATATATATATATATATATATAGTATGTTCACATATATGAACTGTATTTTTTAAAAAAAAGGTTAAGGTGAAATGCCAACTCACCTTTAGGAGTCCATGTACCAAATGGCTCTTAATGTTGGGTCTGTGACCTTACTTTTTTCTCTTAATTTTGGTAACTGTATTTCAATATAATTGTCTTCCTTTGCAATCTTTTAAAATATATATATATGTTTAGAGACATCATTTCAAGAAGGATAGGTTTTACCAGATTACCAAAATCTCAAGATGGCACACACTGTGTGCCATAGGGGGAATTCTTACTTATGTCCAAGTAGAACAAATTGGCACCTAAGTCCCTTCTTACTCTTATCTGCTATGATTTGTCCAGGATATTAGTTAAAGAGACTGGATTTAGATAGATTTAGAATTAGAGAAAATTATTATCTATGAAACAGTCTTTAGACTAGAACTTTGACCAGATTTTAAGGTGTTCTGTAAACACAGTGACATAAGATTTGATGAGACTAGGAGAAGGCCATCATTTTGGTACTGAAAGCCACTGGAATTTGTAATCTATGGATTAAAGCTCCCTGTTGAGAAAATGAAGGTAGGACTGGGGCTGCCTGGCTGGAGACAATATCGTTTCTTCCCTTCACACATACACAACTCTGTCAATTTTTCCATTTCTATGTATCTGCTTATAATTGTCCTCAGTATTTAACATTCAGTTCAATGAGACTGCCTGCCCTTTGTATTACTTTTATTTCTATTAGGAATGTTTCTACATTGTACTCAGTAACAGCAGTACCATTTGGTGAAGAATTGTGAATGCCTGAGCTATTCTCAACAATACCGTGATCCAAGACAATGCCAAAGGACTCATGATGCAGCTAAATATTCACCTCCGGAGAAAGAATCGATCTTGATTGAATACAGAGTGAAGCTGGCTATTTTTCACTTTCATCTTTTTTTCTTTTGAGTCTTCTTATACAAAGTGGCTAATATGGAAATGTTTTACATCATTGCACATGTATAACCTACATGTGATTATTTACTTCCTCAGGGAAGGTGGAGGGAAAGGAGCAAGGAGGGATAGATTTGGAACTTAAAACTTAAAATATAAAGGTTAATTTTTTTAAAAGAGGGTTTCTAGGTGGAAATTCTAAAAAGTGTGATTTGGTTTGGGCCCTGCCCCAACCCCAGTCTCCAGGAATGGGCCCAATCCCTGATGCCTACCTGTGCGGCTGCCTCCCAGGACATCCTGCATCAATTTCGTAGAGTGTAGAGTTGGATGGTGTCTAGGGATATCATATTATTCATTCAGGACATGAAGAGAACACAGCATGTTTCTATTACTGGGAAGTTTTCTCTCAGTTTATATGAGGGCTGTTTGAAAACAGAACAATATATTACTTTCACGTCACAGAGTAAATCTGAATGGTGCTGTGCTGGTTGCCATTTTCAGTGATAACAAGACTGGTTACCAGGGGATTGTTGGAGTTGTAAGAGCTACATGTCAGTTGCTTTGAGAGCATTCAAGCCCACCTGTGGGAAGATTCTAGACAAGCTTACGTATTCCAGAGAAGTGTTGTAAATCCACGTATAAGAACCTAGAACCATAGCTGGATCTAGGGAAGCTTTCCCTTTCCCTTTTTCCCTCTTTCCTCTTTCCCTCTCCTGCTAAAGGTTTCACATTCATTCCTGGGGAATTTGGGGCTGTGGAGAAATGAATTAGGCTCTTTTTAGACTCTCTGGCTATTAAATTCTCAACCTCCTTGTAGAGTATAACAGTAGTTAGAAGTTACCGCATCCTGATTTAAGGGTGTCAATAGGAGACTTTGGACTTCGGATTTTTGTGTCAAAAAGAAAAAGAAACAGTTATCTCAGTGGCATGCTGGTTAATGTTTAACAACTCACTTCTTGGAGAAAAAAAATGTACATTTTCTCCAAAACTTTCATCGGTCTAGGCAATGGACCAAACAACAATTCCAGACCTGATTTATACCATTAGCTCATTTCTGAGGGGCAAATGATCACTGACCATTTAACAATCTTCCAGCTGAGCTGCCTTCAGTTCACTTCTGGGTCATATACCTCTCTCTATGATGTACAAACAATTCATAACTGAGAGGCATTTAAGTCAGGGAGGCCTGAGTTTGAATTCTTAGTCATTTAACATTTCTCTCTCATTTTCCTCCTGTAAAATGAGTGGCCTTAAATTTAATGCCTTCTAAGGTCCAATCCAACTCTAAGTTGACAGGTGCCTACTTTTTTGATCTCTCCAGGTCCGTGTCTTTTGCCAAACCAGCCTTAGGCTCAGAATCATCCTCATGTGCTCCAAGAACCACATTAGTAGGTTCAGGGAAGACAACTTCCTGAAGGGTAATCAACTGAGCAGGCAGTAACATCTCTTCTCTCAAAGGGTCAATCTCAGGATCGATGTCCAATCACCTATAATAAGGCAGAGAATCCAAAACAGAAAGGGGAGCCAAAGACTGAGGCTCAAGCCCTCTTAGCTTGGGCCCCACTCTTGAGATCATGTGGAATCAGTCACTCAGGTACAGTGGGAAGGTGGTGGAGAAGGGAGAGGCACCTGTACTGCACAGGAGAGGAGAGAGGATCTCACTATGAATTCTGGGGAATCAAAGTAAGAGAAGAACATAAGCAAACTGTTTCTCCTTTTAACTGAAATAGTGTTCTACTCTCTGCCACTGATATTTATAGGGCAGGAGGAAAAGACTAAGGGACCCCCTCAGAGCTTGCTACATAAGCCCATCCCCTAATGTGGTCAGAGTTGAACCATATATGACCCCCAAAGTTGCCAGAACATCTCAGTGCAGGTTTTAGAGCAGAGGTTCTTAATCTGGGATTCATAGACTCCATTGAAAGGGTCTGAAAACTTGGATGGGAAAAAGAAAATGACATCTTTATTTTCACTAACCTTTCATTGAAATTGAGCATTTCCTTCCATTACTCAAAAAAACATCATTCTGGTAAATAGACTTCTGGTAAATAGACTTTGCCAGACCACCAAAGAGACTGCTACATACACAAAAGGTTAAGATATTCTGGTTTGTGGGATGGCCCCATAGGCCCATTCCCACTCATGCTCCATGTGATACAAATACTGTTACACCTTTTCTGTAGCACTACAGTATTTTTCCAGATCTCCCAAGTGTTCCCCTGTGCAAAAAGATCCTTGATCAATAAACTGGGATAAAATCTGAAGCTCAGTGAAGTGTGATTTTCTGTAAATGAGACTGACAGAAAATGGAAATGAGAATTGAAAAGCAGAAGGGAGCCCATGTGCTTTCTCCCCCCTTCTCCTTTTCTCTCCCTCCCTCCCCCTCTCTCTCTGTCTCTCTCTGTCTCTGTCTCTGTGTCTCTGTCTCTGTCTTTGTCTCTCTCTGTGTGTCTCTCTGTCTCTGTCTCTCTCTGTCTTTCTCTCTGTCTCTGTCTCTCTCTGTCTCTCTGTCTCTGCCTCTCTGTCTCTCTCTGTCTCTCTCTCTCTGTCTCTCTCCCTCTCTCTTTGTCTCTCTGTCTCTGTCTCTGTCTCTGTCTCTGTCTCTCTCTCTCTCTCTCTTCCAGGAGAAACAGGAAGCAGTACTCAGACAATTTTCTCATCAAACAATGTGCACAAGCATTCCATCCCTGACCTTCATTTTTTCTTGGAAGAAAAATGTGTAAATAATTCTATTTTGGTCTGACAGAATTGGGTCCAAAATGTCTTAGCTCTAAGTTAGAACTTTCTGGGTGGTAATCCCAACCACACATGGGCTGATCAAAGATGTATGTAATGGGAAAAACAGGTAGGGCCCCTGCCTGAGGGTGAGAAAGTGTCTCTGTGTATATTGAAAACAGGAAAGGATATAGCTGTGAGGAGGGGAAAAGTCAAAAGGATTGAATGTCCGGAGGTTCTCAGAGAGCCTCTTCATCCTGTCAGCACCTGGGATTCCCTTTCCCAAGAGAGCTGTCCCTCCTAGATTGGGTGTGCAGCAAAGCCTTGATGTCCTCCCAAATAACTGCAGATTTGCCTTTCATCTTCTATGGAGAGTCCTTTTGGGACCTTGCCCCCTTTTCTATTGTCTCCTCAGGTCCTCCTCTGAGCATAATTTTGCCGACTTGCAGATAGTCCTTATTTAAGGCAGAATTACATCTTTTGATGGCTTCAACTTTATATTTATGGAATATGATTATCTTCAGAATGAAAGATGATCTTCATCTATAATGCAATGGAGAGGGATACCAAAGTGAGTATGAGCAAGCTGCAACTCATTTCCTTTGTAGAATTGTGCCACAGAAGCAACTGAAAAGGCATTGTTAAGAAAAGAGGGTTAGTGGGCTAGTCATATAGCAAGAATGAAGGATGGTCGACAGATGGCCTACCTGTTCATGGCACAAGGGCCATTCCTGAGTTTCCACTTATTTAGATCAAGAGATCTAGAAGACCTGTCTCATCTTGGATGGATCCCCAGGAATGACTGATAGAAAGAGAGGAAGTGTTGCAATCTGAATCCCAGGTGGGAATGTTCACATTGATGTACAAAAGCTCAAATACAGTAGGGAGTCCCAATCTTTTTCAGTCTGTAAGCTTTAGCTTTCAATAAACTTCCCACATCTTCCCTTCAGAATGAAATGAAGAAAATTCTAGAGTTTACTGTACAAATATGCATGTAAGAAATAGATTACTTTTTCATAATGAATACTATTTGTTACATAACAGCATTGTTAGTAGCATAAACTTTTTTGCTGATCCTACTATTTTTGGAATATTTAAATAGGAGGTATAATTATTTACCAAACATTCCCTCAACAATTTTGACAAGACTCTCATAGCCTTCTTTGGGGGAGGGGTTATGTGCCTCACGTTTGGAATTCTCAAAGTTTAGAACGCTAAAGTCTTCACGATACTTTGATGTTTCAAGAAAACTTTCAATTGGTTGATCATTTGGTATGATGTTTCGTAAGCAAATTCCAAATTTTTAAAGGCGTGGTATGGAGGAGTGGCACCAGGATAATGCTGAGAATCATTTAAATCCTTGATGCTGTCCCTCTATTGAAAACTGTGAATAAAAATGTCAGTATTAATTTATAGTTGGGAGGTAATTGTTTCTAAGTCTTGTAAGTAATGATGACCTAGATTTTCTCTGTGTCTGCTTTTATTTCGTCATCTTATATTGAAACCAGCTCATCATATTGCTGTACTTGAAAGGAATGGTTGGACAAACAATGCCCTGGAAAGTTATTGGGTCATAAGAATGAGGAGGAAGTCAGAGAAACATAGGAAGATTTGTATGCATTGACTGGAGAGAAGCAAACACAACATCCTAGCCATGTGACCCTAAGCAGATTGGTCAGCTTCTTTCTTTCCTCATCTGTAAAGTGAGGAGGTTGAGCTAGATGACCTCTAATTTCACTTCCAGCTATAAATTTATGATCTTATGATCAAGAACAGGTCATTACTCCCTCATCTCAGTGGGGAGGTAAGGGAACTAACCACAAGGTCAAATGTTACATAGAGTCAATTTTGCTTAACTCCTTTCATAGTCCTAAGGGAGGGTACGTTTCTGTGGCATACGGGGGACAGAGATAACTGTGATATAAAAAGAAAACAAAAGACATCAAGAAACCTTACTTTAAAAAATAGAATCTAAGAAAAGAGGTGATGTATTAATGAATTAGACAATTCAGGGCACTGGGAATGGGATAATTCTCTTCAGCTAAGGGAGGGAGATTGGATTCCTTTGTTTGGACTGGTATGGATTTTGCACAAGTGGGTTTGGTACAGAAATACAAGCAATATCCCAGAGAGTGGATTGGGAATCCAATGCTGGATTCTACTGCTCACTTATTGTGTCACTATCTGTGTGACTTTGGGGCAACTTAACTTGGTGAGGTCTCAGTTTTTTTCTTTGTAAAATGGAGGGTTTGGATGAGATGACCATACTCTATGAGCCTATGATCTGGATAAACATCATGGGTGCATGGGTGGGGGTAGAGTTGCTCTCTGGATTGGCTCCATCATTCCCAAAGAATTCAGCTTGGAGGAAGTAATAGCTTTCAACCAGTTTGGCAAAGAATTGATCAAAATTTCCCTTTGTAATTTACCTTTGAGACAGAGAGACTTAGGGTGACCACCGGATACACCATGACTTTGACTCTCAAGCTCCTCCTCCCCTCTATCTTTGGAAAAAAAGACTTAAGAAAAACAAGAAAGAAGAATGGACAGTAGTCTGAAGGCAAGAAGAGCATGCTGGTGCTCAGAAATACAAGCTCAGCAGATGATTGTGAGGATCTCTTGGAAGAACCCTGACTCAGGGATCATCATGACTGTTATCTGAGCTGCCTGCCCTCCACCCCCTACTCACTTCTTCTCTTCTACCCATAAGCCTTTTGGAGGAATAAAGGTCACTGGGGTTCCAATGATCAGGCCCCTTCCCAAAGTCTTTCCATCTCAAAATCAATTTCTATATGCCCTGAGACATTTCCGTGTAGAGGGAGTGAGTTCAATTTCTCCCTCAGACACTTAACACGTGTTTTAACATCTCTGGGCCTCAATTTTCTCATTTGTAAACAAGTATTTGTTAATAGCCACCTACAAATCAGTCATTGCCCTAGACTCTGGGGCATTCAAAATGAGGGACACTGGACTAAGATCCCTTCTATGTCTAAGATGCTCTAAACTCCAAGCTTTCTAAAAGTCATCTCCCTATACAGAACATCCTAGGTGCCATGTTGACTCTACCTCTCTGCATTCTCCCATGTATGTTGTGCTGCTCACCTTCCTGAATTCATTTGATTACATCAGAAAAATTTTTCATGGAGCAATGTCAGACACATCTGCAGTAGATTTCTCACCCATAGTGACGCTATTTATGATCTCCGTTTTGGATATGCTATGTATTGTGTGTGTGCTGCTTGTGTTTCCCGTACAGAGACTAAAAACTCCCTGTAACTTGGCCAAAAGTCAAGCCTTTGGAAGGGTTCTACTTGTCTTTCAGATGACACCTGTGGGTGGGAAGCCACCTTTTTGTCTCAAGATATAGTAGCCAGGTGTGGTAGTGCAGACCTGAGCACCATACCACTGGGAAGGCTGAATCTGGTGGATTGCTTGAGCTTGGGAGTTCTGTGCTTCAGTAGTTCTAAAACTGATGAGATATCTACATTAAGTCTGAAACCAAGATGGTAAGCTCCCATGACAAGGGGTGTGGAAGGTTAGGGCAAAGGTGATTTATCAGGCTGCCTAATGGAGGGGGAAACTGACCTAAATCAGAAACAGCAGGTCAAAATTACTCAGTGATCATCAGTGGGATTGGGCCTATGAGAGGTCAGTGTTCTTCTAGCTAGGGTGACATGAGGACACTCAGTCTCAAGAAAACAAACAAAAAAGAATGCAGTAGTATGATTATTGAGAAAAGACTCCACATCAACTTTTTCAATGCCATAGCTCTTCCCCAGTCCTCAATCTCTGGAACTTCCTCCACTTTAAGATTTCTTCTTTGCTGTCAAAGTAAAGTTTAAAGTTTTCTTTCTTACTCAACCTCAACTTCTAAGTTGTTCTGGTTTTCTTCCCAATGTCTTTCTCTCTTTCTTTTTTCCTTCCCAAGTCCACCTTTATTTTTTCTCCACCTAAGACACTTTCCTCTCTGCTGAGCCATGTGCAAAACATTTTGTGTCAAGTACTTTAAGCTGTCATGTTCAAATTTTATTAAATTCTCTCTAACTCATTTCCTTATTTTTCCCTGAAGTCAAATCCCCAAACTAATAGCTCCTCTGTGGACAATAAAACTCATTTGGATGGCTGGTATCCAGCTCTGGGATTTCAGGAGATATTAAGTGGTTTGGATGGTCACAAGAAGCAATAATGTACTTTAAAGACCAATAAGATCTTTGCATTTTATGATGCAATGATCGAGGGTTCTTCCTTCCTCTTCAAAAGAGTGGGAGGTGGCAGAAAGAAACTATGAGCTCTGGTTGATCCCCACAAAACTTCCGTGAGCTTAGAAGAAAGTGCCCTTCCTATTTCCTATCAACTAATATACTTCTCTCTCTACACTCTTTATGAATATGACTTTCTTATATGCCTCCTTCTGTTCTTTGTAGAGGTGGGAGACTATGGGTATAGAATGTTCTCTACATTATTAGGTATGGCATATGCTTACACACACACACACACACACACATATATATATATATATATATATATACATAAAAACATATATAGATATATACACATACACACTCTGCATTTTTGGTCTTTGTTACAAAGGATAGCTCACTAGGTAGGGCAGTATGGAGAATATATTTGGAAATTAAAGTACAATTAAAAGACAAGTCTTTTTTTTAAAAAAAAGGAAAAAAAATAAATACCTTCACTATTTAGTATGCTCTGTCAAAAATTAATAAATGTACTTGCCTTTTTAAATCATATAACCTTTAAAGAGGGGTTATTGTTCAGTTAAGTCTGACTTTTCTCAGCAAAGATACTAGAGTGGTTTGCCATTTCCTTCTATAACTCATTTTATGGATGAGGAAACTGATGTAAACAGTCACTTGCCTAGGGTCACACAACTAATAAGTGTCTCAGGCTGGATTTGAATTCAGAAAGATGAGTCTACCTGACTCCAGGTCCAGTTCTTTCTGTTCGTTGGAACCACCTAGTTGCCCTTCAAAGGACAGGAGTCTACAGTTAAAGACAGGATATTATAACTAAGACATATAGCAGTTCAAGGTTAGAGATAATGTTCTTTGCAGATTTGAAAATGCTTGTTGTTATTATTATATAATCTGACCCTCTTGACAGCCCTTTGTAAAGGTAATACAGGTATTCTTATTATTATCACAATTTAATGCTGAAAACAATTAATTGATAGCTCTCTCCACACAAAAAGTGAATATCCAAGACAATATTTGAAGACAAGACTGTCCTTACTCTAAGGCCAACCTTGCTTCAGTTGCCTCCAAAGGTGCCTTAAACACAACTTTATGTCCTTTGTCATTCATGAAACAGGGGGTCATCTAGCCTCCATCATTGAACATATCACTCCCTGCTATCACCAAATACCCAGAGGCTGTGGGAGACTGTGTGAGAGTCTCCAGTTAGACTCCATGGTAGGCTTCAGGGCACAGTCACCAAGGACATGGACTCCCAGAGAGAGATAGATAAGGAGAAGGAGAAGAGGGGCTGACCAAGACTGGGTCATTCTCTGGGTCAAAGTCATTCTCTGGTGACTCTCTCCCCCAGCAACTTCCCCCTTCTTTTTATCCTCAGTATTTAACACAGTGTCTGGCATATAATTGGTGCTTTATAAATGGTTATTAACTAGCTGACTGCTTAACCCTACGTACTGTATTCTGGTCTATGGACATAAAACAGAGAGCAATATTTCCTCCATTGTTTTGTCCTCATAGAAGTCTGCAATCCCAGAAGATCTAGTTCAAAGAATGTCCCCAAAATGGTAAAGTCTCTCTGGTTGCACTCTCAGGCTGGGAGCCTTGTAGCCCCAAGTTACAGAACAGATTAAAGTACAAAGTCAAAGGACAAAGTACATTGGACATGACTGTGACAGAGTTGATGTCTATAAAAAAACAAACGGAACCATTTGGGCTGATTGGTACATGTAACTAACTTCACATCATACACTGTAGACCTCAGCTCAATTAACTGTTAGCACAACTACGTGTCCAACGCAGACAGTGACAAGGGGGATGAGGCCACGTGCAGCAACTGCGATGACAGCTACAGGAAGTTTGCTGTAAGTGTTGGTTACTGTCATGACCCTTATATTCAATGTTTTGTGAGGCTGTCAAAAGAAAGGAAGGCTCCTGAAATTAACAGAGGGTACTTTGCTTGGGTTCATGGCATCAATCAGCTGCTAAAGGCTTTCCTAAAGAAGACTGAAAGCTATTGTCAAGTTATAAATCTTGGTGCTGGAAATGAAAGGCTGAACATCTGAAAAATATTTTGAAGTTGACTTTCTAATAATAGTCACAAGAAAACTATATAATATCAAAACCAAATCTTCTCTAATCAAAATCAATCCAGGAATCATATTCAGAAGTATCTTTTCTACTAGATGGACATGTATTGGATTCAAATAGACTTGTCACTGTGGGAGCAGATCTTAGAGACTTAAACAGCATGGAAGATAAACTAAAGAAATGTATCATGAATACACAATGACCAATTCTGCTGATAGCAGAGATAACCAGTTTACATGACATCGGAACAGTCAGCAAATCTTATAAAATGGGCATCCAACATCTTTGAAACAGTGATGTTCATAAACTATGAACAAGTTAATATGGATGATAAATTTGAGCAGATCATGGTTGAGAACCTTTAAAGGTGACAGTATGACCTGGCTGGAGTTGAAACCTGCAAATCTTTAGACTCTCAAAAACAATGCCGGCTGTCAAATGGATGGGAGAAAACTTCTGCCATTGACATGATGGTGGTCTCCCATGAACTGAAGTGAGCAGAATAAAACCATTTGACTAATGGAAGTTCTTGAGCAACTTATACAGCATTACTATCTTTGTTGGACAACAAAAGGTGGAAACAACCTAAGTCTCCAGGATTTTGCCTACTAATAATTTCTTCAGGGAAGCTGTTGAACCAGAAGCCAAAGCTACCATTCTTTCCATGGCAGAAACACTTTCTGCAGGGAAAGAACAGTGCAGGTACATATCTCATTCTCTTCAGTGTCATCAATGCTCCCAAAAGACTCAAGTAACCAGTGTTGCTGGGGATGTTTCCTGGTGGTTTATTGAATTAATAAAATGCTATTGGAGGGCGGAGTCAAGATGGCGGAGTAGAAAGATGCACGTTTGCGAGCTCCAAACCCACAGCCCATAGATTTAATGTAAGAAGAGCTCCCCAGAAGTTCTGGATCACTGCAGGGTATGCAGAAACATAGTGGAAGAGATTTCCGTTCCAGAGAGCCCTGGAGAGCTGTCCCCAGGGTCCGTCGCACTCCAGAAAGCGGACCCCACCCCAGCGCTGTCCTGGCCATGGCTCCTGAGAAGCTGATCCGAGAAGGCTTCAGGGACGGAACCTCCGGCAGCCTGGAAGGTCCCTCTGCCCACAGACTCTACAGGTCAGTGAGAGACACGCCTGGGCTGGCCGAGACGGGAGCGAGGTATCTCCATGGCTCGGGCCCCCTCGGGAGGAAGCAGCGGAGGCAGAGGTGGGGGTGGCGGCGGAGGCAGCGGTGGCGCATCCGCGGCCCAGGACTCCCCCAGCAGCAGGCAGGATCTTCATTACTAAAAGTCTCTGCATAAACCACCTGAAGGAGCTGAGTCTGGGAGACGGCCCTGCCCCACCCGCTCCATTTCTGAAGGTCTCTGCATAAAGCCCCTGAGGGAACTGAGCCTGGGAGGTGGCCCTGCCCCTACCCACTTCATTACTGAAGGTCTCT
This sequence comes from Bettongia penicillata ogilbyi, assembly GCA_023548195.1. Lineage (NCBI taxonomy): Eukaryota > Metazoa > Chordata > Mammalia > Diprotodontia > Potoroidae > Bettongia > Bettongia penicillata. The sequence continues at coordinate 2,491,800 of JAJHZJ010000696.1, forward strand.
GCATAAAGCCCCTGAGGGAACTGAGCCTGGGAGGTGGCCCTGCCCCCACCCCAGCACCAGAATTAAAGCTCACATTGAATAGCAGCGGCACCTGCCGCGGAAAGCCCATTTGAATCTCAGATCTCAAGCACTAGCTGGGCGGATCTAGGCGGGGGTGGACAGGAATCTCAGAAGTCAAGTAACTGGCTGGGAAAATGCCTAGAAAAGGGAAGAAAAATAAGACTATAGAGAGTTTTTTTGAACAGATGCAAATGATCCCGACTTTCGGATCTGATGATGAGGACATATTCTTGCCATCAGGGAAAGACGTGGAGGGCGGGGCCTCGGTACCCCAGACATCCCAGGGGGATGTCAGATGGGCTCAGGCCTTGGAAGAGCTCAAAAAGGATTTTGAAAAGCAAGTTAGACAGGTGCAAGTAAAACTGGGAAGAGAAATGAGAGGGATGCAAGAAAAGTATGAAAAACGGGTCAATACCTTGGTAAAGGAGACCCAAAAAAATGCTGAAGAAAATAACACCTTGAAAAATAGGCTCACTCAATTGGCAAAAGAGGTTCAAAAAGCCAAGGAGGAGAAGAATGCTTTCAAAAGCAGAATTAACCAAATGGAAAAAGATGTTCAAAAGCTCACTGAAGGGAATAGTTCTCTCAAAATTAGAATGGAACAGATGGAGTCTAATGACTTTACGAGAAACCAAGAAATCACCAAACAAAACCAAAAGAATGAAAAAATGGAAGAGAATGTGAAATATCTTGTGGGAAAAACAACTGACCTGGAAAATAGATCCAGGAGAGACAATTTAAAAATTATGGGACTACCTGAAAGTCATGATCAAAAAAAGAGCCTAGATATCATCTTCCATGAAATTATCGAGGAAAACTGCCCTGACATTCTAGAACCAGAGGGCAAAATAAGTATTAAAAGAATCCATCGATCACCACCTGAAAGAGATCCAAAAAGAGAACATCCTAGGAACATTGTGGCCAAATTCCAGAACTCCCAGGTCAAGGAGAAAATCTTACAAACAGCTAGAAAGAAACAATTCCAGTATTGTGGAAATACAATCAGGATAGCTACATTAAGGGATCGAAGGGCATGGAATAGGATATTCCAGAAGTCAAAGGAACTAGGACTCAAACCAAGAATCACCTACCCAGCAAAACTGAGTATAATACTTCAGGGGAAAATATGGTCTTTCAATGAAACAAAGGACTTTCAAACATTCTTGATGAAAAGACCAGAGCTGCAAAGAAAATTTGACTTTGAAACACAAGAATGAGAAGAAGCATGAAAAAGTAAACAGCAAAGAGAAGTCATAAGGGACTTACCATAAGTGAACTGTTTACATTCCTACATGGAAAGACAATATTTGTAACTCTTAAAACTTTTCAGTATCTGGGTAGTTGGTGGGACCACACACATATATGTACATGCATGCACGCACACACACATACACACATGCACACACATACAGAGACAGAGAGCACAGAGTGAATTGAATAGGATGGGACCATATCTTAAAAGAAATTAAGATAAATGGTGAGAGAAATGTAGTGGGAGGAGAGAGGGTGAAATGGAATGGGGTAATTATATGTCATTTAAGAGGCAAGTAGGAGACTTTTTAGTGGAGGGAGAAAGAGGAGAGCTGAGAAAAAAAAAACCAAGAAGTTTACCCTCATTACATTTGACTAAAGGAAGGAATAAAATGCACACTCATTTTGGTATGAAAATCTATCTTACAGTATAGGAAAGTGGGGGAGAAGGAGATAAGCAAGGGGGGGGATGATGGAAGGGAGGGCAAAGGGAGGAGGGAGCAATTTGAAGTCAACACTCGGGGAGGGACAGGGTCAAAAGACAGAATAGAAACAATGAGGGGAAGGATAGGATGGAGGGTAATTCAGTTAGTCTTACACAACACGACTGTCATGGAAGTCATTTGCAAAGCTACACAGATATGGCCTATATTGAATTGCCTGCCTTCCCAAAGGGAATGGGTGGGGAGGGAGGGATGGGGAGAATTTGGAACTCAAAGTTTTAGGAACAACTGTTTAGTATTGTTGTTGCTACTAGGAAAGAAGACATACAGTTAATGAGGAATAGAAAGTCATCTGGCCCTACAGGAGAAAAGAGAAGATGGGGACAAGAGAAGGGAGGGATGACAGAAGAGAGGGCAGATTGGAGATAGGGAAAATTAGATTGCTTGGTGTATTGGGGTGGGGGGAGGGGATAAAAGGGGAGAAAATTTGGAACCCCAAATTTTGTGAAAACGAATGTAAAAAGTTAAATAAATAAATAAATATTAAAAAAAAAACCTCTATTGCCTTTAACAAGATAAATAAAAAGGAGAGGGAAAAATAGTGACAGGAATTCACAGACTAATGGGGGAGATCCACCTGCACCAATTATGTGCAAACAAGTTATTTACAGTATAAACTGGAGATAACCCACAGAAGAGAGGCAGGATAACTAAGGGAGCTTGGTTCTCTGTGACCTATAAGCTCTTGTGTCAGACACTGGGAGTCCAAAGGAGAGGAGTGGCCCTAGGGAGACGACAGAAAAATCAAGGGAGCTACATTTTTCTCCTCACTTGACTCTTCAGAGGGATTAAGGCAAAACTTGAATCTCTGTTAATCTGGTGGATATAACTTTTCCCTTTGGCAAGGGAAGAATTTAAGGGAAGAAGTCACTATTATCTCCCATTGCAGGCAGTTCAGATGGCTTTTCCTTCCAAATGGTTTGTTCCCAGATTGTTTATCATTGTTATTTGCATTCAACTTGTTTCCTTTTAGTAGAAATTATAATCCAAGTGCTATTAAATCCTTTCTGTATCAGAGATTTGGGAAGAAATTTTGATTTCAGTAGAGTGACAGGGGGACACGCTCCCACTTAAGTGAGTGAGGCAGGAGAAGAGAGGAAAAGCAGACATTGATCCCATTTGGAAGTCCCAAAAGCAGTGGAGGAAAATTGATATTCCCCTAGTCAAGTTCCAGTGTTCATAAACATGAAAGCCTGTAAGCAGAGGGAAATTATATTCCGTGTCCCCCCGCTGCCCTTCAGCTATCTCTGTTCTCTTCTGAACCTCCTCTCCTCATAATCATTCCTCAACCTTTTCTCTCTGACTTCTGAACCCACTCAGCTGAAACTGCATTTTCCAAAATTACCAATGATCTATTAATTGTCAAATCTGATGACCTTTTCCCTCAGTCTGCTTTTGATAGTGTTGATACCCTCTAATTCTCTGTGTTTCAACCATTCTGGGCTTCTGTGATGTTTTGTTGCTGTTCAGCCATTTTTTCAGTCATATCCCACTCTTTGTGATTTTTCTTGGGGGTTTTCTTGGCAGATATTACAATGGTTTGCATTTCCTTCTCTTGCTCATTTTACAGATGAAGAAACTGAGGCAAACATGGTTAAGTCATTTACCCAGAGTTACACAGCTAGTAAGTGTCTGAAGCTATATTTGAACTCAGAAAGAAGAGTCTTTCTGGCACTCTCTCCACTGCTCCACCTGTGATACTGGTGATCAGCTACCCTCTGTGATGCTGCCTTTACCTGGTTTGGTCCCAACCTGACTACTCCTTCTCAACATCCTTTAGTGGTTCCTTAGCTATTTCCTAGCCTCTAGCTGTGGATGTCCTTCAAAGTTTCATCCTGGACCTTCCTCTATCTTTATACAATTACTTTGGTGACCTCATCAGATCATTAAGGTTTAATTATCATCTCTATACTGATGTCTCACAGAACTACACATTCAGCTCTAGCTTTACCCCTCCCTGCAACATTTCTATATGCCTTCCTATAAAGTGAAGATAGGCAGCCAATTTATGGTAATTATCATCAAAGATGATCTTAAAGTACTTTTCCAAAGACTTTGACATTACCAACTGTCTGTGATCTCTTGGGGTTGGCAGTTCTTCCTAAAAATATCATTTTTTTTTTGTTTTTTGTTTTTGGCAGTGAGTTTGCTAGAACTGTTTACTCAAAAGGCAAATGGGCAAGAGAGACTAAGAGATCTTCCTGAAATTTTTTTCTTTAAGGACAGAACACAACTTCCACATTCAATTCAATTTCCCTTAATAAGTATTAATTAAGCACCTACAGCATGCCAGGCAATGTGCTAGACACTGGGAATACAGAGAGAATAAGGAGCTTAACTCTTACTAGTTTGTATAAGGATATCCTGAAAATCTTAGTGCACTTTTAATCTATTAAAGCTTTATTAACTTACATAACAATAAACTTACAAATGCACTAAAAATTATGGGACATCCTGTTTTGACCCTTTTGTTATTAAATGATAGCCATCAACAAATACCAGTGGTGCTAAGATGAATTCCCATCTCTGCTATTTATTCTCCATATAACTTCTGTGCCTCAGTTTCCACAGCTACAAAACAAAGTAACTGAAGGAGAATCTCTAAGGTTCCTTACAGCTGAACAACTGATGTCCCCTACAAGTAATACTTGAGTAAGACTCATGTGCTAGATCTGTTGCTTTCACTATCATTTTTAATGATTAGATTCTCCCTCTTCTAAGATGAACAAAAAGGCCAGAATTTATAATACACAATGCCACAAAGAAGAGAAGAAGAGAAGAGAAGGCATCAAATTGTACTTCTTGACACTTACCACCTGTATGAGCTGGAAGGTGGGGAAGGAGAATTATGCATCTGCCTCTCTGTATCCTTCTCTCTAAAGTGAGAGGGCTGAACCAGGTATCCCCTAAAGTCCCTAATAGCTGTACATTTATGATTCAGTGACTTTTCCCTTTCTATATGGTCAAACCCTCATCATCCAATCTATCTTTTGTCAGTGCATATATCTCTCCTTTTGGATGGAATTCTCCTTCTGGGTCTTTCTGATGGAATATGTCTTTCAGGGTCCCTAACTTGGCACCCCTCCTAGTTATTCCGTTGATATTTTAATAATTGTATTTCAATAAATTGGTTTCCTTTGCAATACTGTTATGCATTTTATTTTTTCCTTTAAAAAAATCTTTATTTTGAGGAGTCAGTAGACTTCATCAGACTGATAATGGAGTCTGCAACACACACAAAATTCAAGAACTCCCTCCCATACTTTATTATTATTAATGACTTTTATTTAGATTCTATGAAAGTTTAGTATCCACATGACCCTAAGATCATTATCTTACGGTCTTCCTCAAGTCTTTTCCCACTCTAATCCATAGCCTCAAGTCTCTCTCTACTCCAACATGCATATTGAAGGTCTCAGCTACTAACTTGATTTTTCTTTCTTTTTTTTTATAAATTTATTTATTAAACTTTTTACATTCATTTTCACAAAATTTTGGGTTTCAAACTTTCTCCCCATTTGTCCCCTCCTCCCACCCCAATACACTGAGCATTCTAATTTCCCCTATCACCAATATGCCCTCTCTTCTATCATCCCTCCCTTCCCTTGACCCAATCTTCTCTTTTGTCCTGTAGGGCCAGATGACTTTCTATTCCCCACTGCCTGTATTTCTTATTTCTTAGTAGCAAGAACAATACTCAATATTTGTTCCTAAAACTTTGAGTTCCAACTTCTCCCCATCCCTCCCTCCCCATCCATTCCCTTTGGGAAAGCAGGCAATTCAATATAGGCCATATCTGTGTCGTTTTGCAAATGACTTCGATAGTAGTCATGTTGTGTAAGACTAACTATATTTCCCTCCATCCTATACTGCCCCTCGTTGTTTCTATTCTTTCCTTTGATCCTGTCCTTCCCTGAGTGTTGACTTCAAATTGCTCCCTCCTCCCATTGCCGTCCCTTCCATCATCACCCCCCACCCTGCTTATCTCCTTCTCCCCCACTTTCCTGTATTGTAAGATAGGTTTTCATACCAAAATGAGTGTACATTTTATTCCTTCCTTTAGTCGAATGTGATGAGAGTAAACTTCATGTTTTTCTCTCATCTCTCCTCTTTTCCCCTCCACTAAAAAGTCTCCTGCCTGTCTCTTCTATGAGAGACAATTTGCCCCATTCCCTTTCTCCTCTCTCCTCCCAATACATTTCTCTCTCACCACTTCATTTTTTAAAGATATGATCCTATCCTATTCAATTCACTCTGTGCTCTCTGTCTCTGTGTGTGCATGCATGCATGTGTGTGTGTGCGTGTGTGTTTGTGTAATCCTACCAACTACACAGATACTGAAAAGTTTCAAGAGTTACAAATATTGTCTTTCCATGTAGGAATGTAAACAGTTCAACTTTGATAAGTCCCTTATGACTTCTCTTTGCTGTTTACTCTTTCATGCTTCTTCTTGTTCTTGTATTTGAAAGTCAAATTTTCTTTTCAGCTCTGGTCTTTGCATCAAGAATGCTTGAAAGTCCTCAATTTCATTGAAAGACCATATTTTCCCCTGAAGTATTATACTCAGTTTTGCTGGGCAGGTGATTCTTGGTTTTAGTCCTAGTTCCTTTGACTTCTGGAATATCCTATTCCACGCCCTTCGGTCCCTTAATGTAGAAGCTGCTAGATCTTGTGTTATCCTGATTGTATTTTCACAATACTTGAATTGTTTCTTTCTAGCTGCTTGCACCATTTTCTCCTTGAGCTGGGAATTCTGGAATTTGGCCACAATGTTCCTAGGAGTTTCTATTTTTGGGTGTGTTTCAGGTGGTGATGGATAGATTCCTTCAATACTTATTTTGCCCTCTGGTTCTAGAATCTCAGGGCAGTTTTCCTTGATAATTTCATGAAAGATGATGTCTAGACTCTTTTTTTTGATCATAGCTTTCAGGTAGTCCCATAATTTTTAAATTGTCTCTCCTGGATCTATTTTCCAAGTCAGTTGTTTTTCCAATGAGATATTTCACATTCTCTTCCATTTTTTCATTCTTTTGGTTTGGTTTGGTGATTTCTTAGTTTCTCAGAAAGTCATTAGCCTCCATATGTTCCATTCTAATTTTGAGAGAACTATTTTCTTCAGTGAGCTTTTGAACCTCTTTTTCCATTTGGCTAATTCTGCTTTTGAAAGCATTCTTCTCCTCATTGGCTTTTTGAACCTCTTTTGCCAATTGAGTGAGCCTATTTTTCAAGGTGTTATTTTCTTCAGCATTTTTTTGGGTCTCCTTTAGCAAGGAATTGACCCATTTTTCATGCTTTTCTTGCATCTCTCTCATTTATCTTCCCAGTTTTTCCTCCACCTGGCTAACTTGATTTTCAAAATCCTTTTTGAGCTCTTCAATGGCCTGAGCCCATTGGGTATCTATTTTGGATGTTTGGGATACAGAGGCCTTGGCTTCTATGTCTTTCCCTGAGGGTAAGCATTGTTCTTTCTCATGAGAAAGGAAGGGAGGAGACATCTGTTCACCAAGAAAGTAACCTTGTATGGTCTTATTTTTTTTCCCTCTTCTGGGCATTTTCCCAGCCAGTTACTTGACTTCTGAGATTCCTCTCCACCCCCACCTCACAAGTGCTTGGGGTCTGAGATTCAAATGCTGCTCCCCAGCCTCAGGGATTTCAGTGCGGGGCAGGGCTGCTATTCAATGTGACATTAAGTTTTGGTGCTCAGATGGTGGCAGGACCACCTCACAGGGCTCAGTTCCCTCAGGGGGTTTATGTGGAGATCTTCAACAATGGATCGAGCTCCTGTCTGCCTTGGGAGCCCCTGTCCACCGCTTCCCCCGCTGTTTCCTCCCGAGGGGTCCTGAGTTATGGAGACACCCCACTCCCCTCTTGGCCGGCCAGGTAGGGTCTCTCACTGACCTGTAGTGCCTGTGGGTTGAGGGACCTTCGCGGCTGCTGGAGATTCTGTCCCTGAAGCCTGCTCGGATCTGCTCCTCTCGGTGCCATGCGGCCAGGGCAGGGCTGGGCTCTGCTCCGGGTTCAGTGCATGACAGACCTTTGGGGTTGGTTTTTCAGGGATCTCTGGAACAGAAATCTCCTCCACTCCATTGTTGTGCAGCTTCCACTGCTCCAGAATTGGTTGGGAGTTCCTTTTTACAGATAATTTATGGGCTGTGGGTTCAGAGCTAGCATATTTGAATCTTTCTACTCCGCCATCTTGGCTCCTCCCCTCCAACTTGATTTTTCTAAAACACAAGTGTGATCATATCATTCCCATGCATTATTTGCCCTTACTTATTTCTTTATCTCCTGCCATCCTGCCATTAAATAAATTCTAGTGGATCTCTATTACCTTCAAGATCAGATATAAAATTTTCTGTCTCTATCTAATTTCTTTTTCATTTACATGCCCTCCTGGTTGTGAAGGAAGTGTCTTGCTTTCTTTTTTCTCCATTACAGAAAAGATTCCTTTGGAAGAAATCCCCTGTGGCACTCAGCAAGTCCTGTGTCAGTCTAGGATCCAGCTCCTCACCTCTGGGCTCAGTCTTCTTTTCAGGTTTTTCTCAGTGAGTCCCTTGAGCTCTGGATAAGACTAGAAGCTGATCTTCACCGCATAGCCCTTTCCAGGGCTCCAGAGGCCATCCCTGATCCAATCCTGCCTCTCTATGCCACCTTCTGCCTCCTGATCAAATGTCCCAAGGCCCTACTTCCACCTGCTCCTGCCTTCTATGAGGTAGGATTCCTGGACTTCACAGTAAAAATGTCATCACTTTCCACATTGTGGCATCTTGAGGGACTGAACAGTCTGATCACTCACCTCCACCACTGAATCTCTCCAACTACTGTTTCTTTAACTGGACTCATTTCTCAGTGGTTAACATATTCTATCCCCCTCATTTTCCCCATCTCAGAGATTCCAAACTCCTGTACACTGATGTACAAAGTCCATTTCCTTCCTCAACCATCCACTCTCTTACTTATATCCCCTTTAACCTTTACCTACTCTCCCCCAATGTCTCTCTTCAGATTTACCTTCCCTTCCAAAGTGTTTTCCAAAACACTTGTTTCATAATTAACACATGTTTTCATCTTAAGCCTTTTCATTTGTCATTGCTCCCATCTTTGGGCCTCACTGAGTCCTGGTTATGTCTTTGTGGCCAATGCATCTCTGGCCTTCCTTTCCAGGAATAGTTAGACTGATTGAGACAGTTATAATTCTTCCTCTCTATTTCCACATCCAGAATCTCCCTCCAGCATCATTGCTTAGCAACCTCTCTTCCTTTGCTATCCACAATTTTCAAACTTATTACCCAATCCAGGTCCCGACAGCTGTTACCTATTGTTACCCAGGTTATTCTTCTTTCCTCAATGAATTCAGTGTCTGACTTACAGCCTTTTCTACCCAACTTCTGCCCTCCTCCTAAGGGACTTCAAAATTAAGGACCAATTAATGGTCCTCCAATCTACTCACTTTTCATGACCAATCCCTCCACCTCATCTCAGCCACAAACAGAAATGCCTTTACCATTGTCCATAAGAGTTCTATTTTCATGGTCATGAACTCCACAATTCTTTATCTGGTCACAGTCTTTGAATATTTCATTTCTTCCTCTGCCCTAACTGTTTTTTATCCTCACCACACCCTTCAATCCCACCATACCTCAGTTCTTTACGAGGCCATCACCCCTGCACTGGCTACATTCTGTTCTCATCCCTATCTCAGTATATGGGTTCAACCCTGCACTATACTTTACACCACAGTTTCTTGTCCCTTTGTCCAACTGAAGATCATGACTCATCAAATTCCAACACTAGATTTCTACCTCATCCACCTTCTTCCTTCCTAGTCACATACTGTTCAACTGTTCTAGAGGAAATCACAAAACTGTGCTGACAGGTTCTGCTGCAGATTTATGTTATCTGATCTCAACTTTCTCTTACTGCAGCAAAGTGATTCTTTTATATCTCCCTAATCAATTTGCTAGTCCCTCACCACAACTGCTATTTCAAACATTTTTATTTCTTTTTAGTTTCTTTAGAGTACCCATCTGTACAGTTGAGGACCTTATATCATACTCTGATGAATAAACTGAGGCAATTTGCTGAGCATTCCCTCTTCTCCCCTTCTCCTCATATGACACCATTGAGACATCTTCCCCCATTATTTCATCTTTTACTCTATCTCACATGAAAAGGTGGACCTTCTCCTTGTCACAGTAAGTATCTCAATGTGCACCCTTGATCCCCACCCCTCTCATCTTCTCCTCCATCTTTCCCTTTCCGTGGTCCCCCATTCTCTCTTTAGCCTTTCCCTATCTACTGCCTAGGGCAGATAGGTGGCACAACAGACAGAGTGTTGAGCCTAGAGTCAGAAAGATTCCTCTTCCTGAAATATGAGGGCAGGAGTTGAAGAGGAGAGAGGCTGTGAGCTAGTCATTGAACTAATTGAATAAAGAAGAGTGTCTTGGAGGTATGTAGACAACAATTATCAGAATATTGATAGGGTGATATATATATGTATATATGGATGGAGTAAATTTCAAAAGAGAACTGGTGACTGAGTGCTGATGGTAGAGGGAAAACCTAGAAATGTCAATGGGGAGCAAGGAATATTGCAAATTTCCAACCTCATCCAATGAATCAGGGGAATGAGCGAATGTACAGTCAGTGCTGTTAAGGGAGGAGAGGGAACCTGTGTCATCAGGAGGGAGTCATGTCTCAGTGAGTACAAGAAAATGGAGGGATTAGGACTGAGGGATGAGGTGGGTGGAGGCTGGTGGTGATGAAACACTATTAGGGAAATTTTGTCTTGATATCAATAAAAACAAAACCATATTTCCATGATGGGTTGCCACAAGAACACAGGTATCATGAAAACCATCCCTAAACCTCCACAAAAATGGGTAGGAAAAGATTCAAGCTCACATTGTCACCATTGGACATGTATGTTCTCAGAGTTACACCACTACTGGCCTCCTCATCTATAAATGTGGTGAAATTGAAAAGAGAACCATGGAGAAGTTTGAGAAGGAAGCTACTGAAATGGAAAAGGGTTTCTTCTGACACGCCTAGGTCTTCGATAAGCTGAAGGCTGAACATGAATGTGGTATCACTATTGCTAACTCCCTGTGGAAATTTGAGATCAGCAAGTATTATATGACCATTCTTTTTCATGTTTTACAATATTTTTATTTGTTTTGTTAAATATTTCCCAATTACATTAAAAAAAATCTTCTAAACATTTTTGTTTAAAGTTTTGAGTTCCAAATTCTTCCCCAAGCTTCATCATTAGTTCTTTCAGATTGTCTTGGATTGCTGTACTGCTGAGAACAACTAAGTTATTCACAATTCTTCATTGAACAATATTGCTGTTATTGTGTACTATACGAGTTCATGTTTTTCCAGGTTTTACTGAAATAATCCTGCTTGTCCTTATGTGACCATTCTTGCTGACCGCTCTTTCAGGAATGCTATTCAGGGCATTTTTGTCCAGGTTGAATTGTTCTAGCACACAGTCTTTGTCAAGGACTTGATTTCAAAACATCTCAGGCTGATTGTACTGTCTAGATTGTTGCTGCTAGTGTTGGTAAATTTGAAGTTGGTATCTCAAAGAATGGGTTCACCCATGAGTCTTCTGGTCTGTACTCTAGATGTAAAACCTTTGATTGCTGGTATCAACAAAACAGATTCCATTGAGCCCTGCTATAGCCAGAAGACATATGAGGTAATTGTCAAGGAAGACAGTACCCATTTTAAGACAATTGACTCCAACCCTGACACAGTAGCTTTTGTGCCAATTTCTAGTTGAAATGGTGATAATATACTGGAGCCAGACTCTATTATGCCTTAGTCCAAGGGATAGAAAGTTACTCATAAGAATGGCAATACCAATGAAGTTTTTATATACCACTTGAAGTTTTGGATTGCATCCTGCCACCAACTTGTCCAACTGAGAAACCCCTGTGTCTACCCCTCCAAAATGTCTGCAAGATTCGCAGTATTGGTACTGTACCTATTTGGTTGTGTGGAGATTGGTGTTCTATAACCAGGCAGGGTGGTCACTTTTGTCCCAGTCAGTGTTACAACTGAAGTAAAATCTATTGAAATGCACAATGAAGCACTGAGTGAGGCTCTGTCTGGGGATAATGTTGGTTTCAAAGTCAAGACTATATTTAACAATGATGCTCACAGTGGTAATGTAGCTGGTGATAGAACGAATGACCCACCCGTAAAAGCAACTGGCTTCATTGCACAGTTCACCAGCCTGAACCATCCAGGCCAAATCAGGGCTGGGTACACACCTGTTCTGCATTGTTACACTGCTTACATTGCTTTCAAGTTGGTTGAACTGAAGGAGAAGATTGATCTTTTCTCTAGTAAGAAGCTGTAAGATGGCCCTAAATCCCCAAATCCACTGATGCTACTATCAGTGATATTGTTCCAGGCAAGCCCACGTGGGTAGAGAACTTCTCTGACTATCCTCTTCTGAGTCATTTTTGCTGTGTGCGATATGAGGCAGATCACTGCAGTTGGTGTCATCAAAGCTGTTGACAAGAAGGCTGCTGGAGCTGGCAACTCCACAAAATCTGCCCAGAAGGCTAAATAATATTCTGTACAACACCTGCCTCCCCACATTTAATGGGGAAAATGGTCTCAAAACTGTTTGTCTCAGTTGGTCCATTGGGTTAAATAATAAAAGGCTGGTTAATGATTGCAGTGCATCATAGAACATCAGGAGGAAAGGAAAACTTTTGTGGACCACATATCTTGCAGCAGTTTTAAGTTATTGGCTTTTAAAATCAGTAATTTTATGATGGAAACAACTTGATCAAAAATCTGTCATAGAATTTTGAGACCATTAAAACAGCTGAATGTGAAAAAAATCAAAATCAGAACCAAAACAACTACAGCAAAAACAATAACAAAAAAGCCCCTAAAAGGAAATAAAAAACAAAACAAAACAAAACTTCCTACCAGATAGAGCAGGAGTTAACCTGGGTTCTATGAACTCATTTCATGTAGTTGTTTTTAATATATTTAAAGATAAATAAATACATATATATTTTTATAGAAATAATTTAAATTCATATATAATTATATAAAAATATATATAATTATATATAAATATATATAATATATAAATATATAATTATAAATATATGTACTTCAATATGATTGTTTTCCATTGTAATCTGATGTATTTTATTTACACCTTTAACAACATCATTCTAAGAAGGAGTCCATAGCCTTCAGCAGACTACCCAGGGTGTTCAGAGCACAAAAAGGTCATGGATCCTGTAACCAGAACATTCCCAAAATGGAATGGTCTAGCTCCGGAGGTAGACACTGATTATCTCTCACTGAAGGTCTTAGAGCAAATGCTGGATGACCCCTCTTCAAGTATGCTGTACAGGGCATTCTTGTTCAGGATATATTGGACTGAATCCATGGGATGTCATGACTCTGTGAAGTTCCTTAAGAATTTTGCTTTAGACTCCTTTGATTTCTTATAGAAACAATAGCTGTGAGTGGTACTGCTTTGTAAACCCCAAAGAGCCCGTAAAGATTTGGTACTATCGCTTACTGAACAGGAAGAACAAACACCATGAGTTAGGAAGATTTATTCTCTAGGTTCAGCTCAGCTATAAATTGAGTAGGGCTGGACAAATCATGGAAGCACTTCTCATGTCACATAGTGAAACTTTAATCTCCCTACCTGTCACAGGAGCCCTGTGAAAAGAAATGAGAAGACTTGCCAAAACATCGCAAACTCTGAAAAAGACAGGTTATTATGTGCGATTCAAATTACAGTAAAATTATTTGGTTCAGTATTTTTCACAAATGACTTTTACTCATGCCTTTCGTATTTGCGTCAGTCCTTTCAGTTCCTCAGTTAGTCTCTTCATTGTGAAAAAGAAAAGTAAATAAGTAAAAGCATCTGATTGGATGGTCACATCTGATAATGGATATACAACTTTGTCCTAACAGTCCCCCAAGTTTCCACTAGGAGGTGAGGAGGTATGTTATATTATCTGTTCTCTGGGATTGCCATTCTTTTTTCAGCTACTCAGAGATTTCCTTCCTTTTAGTTATCTTTTCATTTAAATAGTTGGAGTCACATACAATTATCTTTTAATTACGTTGGTTTCATTCTGCATCAACTCCTACCAATCTTCCCATATTTCCCTGAATTTCCGATACTCAATCATTTATTACTGGAATTTAATGTTCTATTACATTTACATACCTTACTTCTAGCCATTCCCCCCAATCAATGGGAATCCACTTTGTTTCAATATAACTTAACAAGTGATTAATTCAAATCAAATAATATCCTCATTCTAGCAGGCTTAGGAACACGAATTTGTGGTAGAAAGAACATATAAATCCCTTACTCTTTATAATTAGAAGAGAAGTAGTAAAATAGATATTTTGACCCCAACATAACTAAGAATTGGTTCATCTCCGATGGCACCCAATGGTGTTTCAAATATGAAGAGATATAGTTCGCCATCAAGAGGTTGGAGTCACGCTTTCCAAAGGGAAATATTTGTAATTTTTTTCTGGTCAACTTTGTATTTGAAGTTTAAAGGCACAGAACAGTCTGGAAAGTTCTGGAAAAGAACATGATCTTTTGAATCAAACATAGATCTAGAGTTGATAGGGAGCTTAGAGGCCATTTAGTCTAAATCCCATTTTGTAAATGAGAAAACTGAGACTCAGGAAGGCTAGGCAGCTTCATAGAATCATTGATCTACAACCAGAGAGGATCTTAAAGTTCATCTAATCATCACTCTCGTTTTACAAATGAGAAAACTGAGACACAGAGAGGTTAAGGTGACAGGATTGAGTATTGACATGCATTCTAACAGAGTTGAGATTTGAACTCACATTTCCTGACTCCAAATACAACACTTTTCCTTCTGTATCTGAGCTACAATCTCTACATATGAATCACTATCCTCTTCTATATCTGTCTTCACATTGGAGTTACCAAATATGCAAACTGCTATTGCCATGGTCACAGCTAGTTAACATTAGTCAGGATTTGATCCCAGGTCCTTTGTCTCCAGAGTCAGCACTCTTGTTATTCCACTCTTTTCTCAACAATTGATCATCGTTGTGTACCAGACTTGGTGTTAAGTGCTGGTGATGCACCCTCCTCCTCTGTGCAGACTTCCTCTATACTCCTAATTGTTAATAACAATAACGTCAAGCTCTCACATAGCTCCTTAAGGCTTATAAAGCTCTGTGCTTTATTGATCTTATCTCAATTGATTCACAATTGCCCAGAGAGGGTGGTGATATCATCCTTATTTTATGGATTAGGAAACTTAGTATTTCCCAAAATGAGCACTCTTTATCTGGGCATAGTTATATCCCTAGTTAAAAGCTAAATTTTTTGAGAGGAGGGATTATTTTCATTCTTTTCTTCATCTCTGTCATATCTCAATTCCTTTGCATCTCTTGCCTCCAGCATCATAGTAGGTGTCAACCAGAATTTTTTAATATTTTAACTTATTATTTATTTAACATTCTTTTTTTTAAATTTTGAGTTCCAAATTTTCCCCCTTCCTCATACTTCTTAAGTAATACATCAACTATACATGTGAAATTATGCAAGACATATTTCCTTAGTAGCCATTTTTTCAAAAGAAGCAAGAAAAATAAGGAAAATGAGAACATTATACTTCAATTTGCACTCAGAGTTCATCAGTTTCCTTTCTGGAGGTGGAGAGCAATTTTTTCATGATAAATCCTTTGAAATTGTCCTTGGGTCATTGTACTGATCAGAGTAGCTCCATCTTTCACATGGATCATCGTTATGACCTTGCTATTTACTGAGTAAATTAAATTGCCTTGCTCATGGAATGACGCTGTCACAAATAAGACCCTGTAGGACCTCTCTATGATTCTGGGCCTTTTTTTAGGGTATAAATTAGATGTGATCCCCACATCTTGGGCTATCTGAAGGGAACAAAGGAGTCCGTATTCCTTCCCTTATTTTTTTCAAGTTTCCTACCTCTTACTATTCAGAATCTATCTGCCTGCTTCTGAGTTAATCTTCTTATAAGTTCTTATCCAAGTTGTCCCATTTTCTCTCTTCTTCAGGTGTCTGAAATCCTCAGAGACAGCAGAATGATGTTGAGTTAAAAAGCAGAAATCTGCAAGCGGAAACGGGTATTAAATTAATTGAGTGTCTTTGGGCTGAGGTCTGCCTTCATCTGACAATTTATTGGATGTCTGTTACTGTTCAGTCTTTTTGTCATGTCTGACTCTTCCATTTATGGTTTTCTTGGCAAAGACATTAGAATAGTTTGCCAATTCCTTCTCTGGCTCATTTTGTAGATGAGGAAACTGAGGTAAACAGGGTTAAGTGACTTGCCCAGGTCACATAGCTAGTCTGTGTTTGAGGGCAGATTTGAACTCAGGATTCTATCAGCTGTGTCACCCAGCTGCCCCGTTGGAAGCCTATCTCTTAACAATCTGAGTCTACCTGTATAATCACATCTTAAGGCAACATGCAATAGTGGATCTTGTGCTAGGCTTAGAGACAGGAGAGATCTGAGTTCAAATCCCACCTCAGACGTTTGCTACCTGTATGATCTTTCTCTGCCAGTTTCCTCAGCTATAGAATGAAGAGGTTGAACTTCACTTTTCTAGTCCCTGCTAGCTCTAAACCTATGACCAACATTTCAGTCAACAAGTCCACACAATTTTTTTCACTACCTTTTTGTATCGAATTTTTATTTCAGCTGGATGGAAAATTAAGGGTGATAGCATTGTATCCTCAGGATGTTTTCTGCTTCCTGTATTTTGATATCCAGATTACTAAATAACGAATGTTATTCCCAATTACCAATTCATAGGATTAGATATGAGAGCTGGAAGGGTCATTAATCTGAAGTCATTAGTCACATCCCTTTATTTTATAGAGAAAGACACTTGGTCAAAGTCCCATATTCAGCAGAACATTTGGATGAGGGTCATCTGGCTCAAAATCCAGTGATATTTCATAAAGTGTGTTAGGAGCAGAAGTAGTCAGGACAGAAACAGGGGGATTTTGATGCATTTTGAACATTGCTTCATAGTTCAAGAATGTAGTATTTCTTTGGTGGAATACTCCCTCTCCTTATGCACTCCTGTGCTTTGTAGACCAATCTTTGTGATTGAATTTGTCTATATGTAGTCCATATATTGTACTACACTTGCGTTTGTTCTTTGTTGCTGAAGAACACGCCATCAGAGAAATGATGACATGACTTACAGTTGACTTTGTTTTGAGTGAGGGAGGGCTGTGCAAGGTCACCAGCGTCACTTCTCCTCTGGAGCTATCTGAATCCAGTGACCAGATATTCCTCAAGATAACCCAGAAATGCACTGGGAGACATTGCGTCCTTTAGATCAAGGTCTTTGTGGGTACTCACTTAGGGTGAGGTAACACCCATTCATTGAATAGGCCTGCTTAAGAAGTAGCCAGGGCAGGGCCCCTTTAATGAGGCAAAGAAAAGGAAGACCTCAGGTTGGGACGGAAACAGCAACCATTACTCTGAAGCCAGGAGGGTCCAGCAGAGAGCCTTTAGGTAGGGGGCACTAAATTCAGAAGGCTCTGGAGGAGAAGTGAGGCTAGTGACCTTGCACAGCCCTCCGTCACTCAAAACAAAGTCAAGTGCAAGTAATTTCTCTGATGTCATGATCTTCTTTGGCAATGAAGGACAAATACAACCCTGTGAGTAGACCCAGCTCCTCTTCTCCTGTCTGTATCCCCCTCCCCTTCCTTCTCCTCTCCAAAGGAAGGTAAATTTGGATGGCCAAAAGATGCCCAGTTGATTTGGGATTTTACTGGCTGGTCTTCCTTCCCTTCGCTTCCCTCCTCTTCCCTCCCCACCGCTCTCCTCCCCTCCTGTTTTCTTCTCCTACTGAAATGTGAAGCTCAGACACCACACTAGACCCCTGCCCAAGCTCCACTTAAGGGCTGTTTCCTGGACCCTCCTGGCTTAAGAGTGATTATCAATAGTAACTATTGCTGTTTCGCTCCCATCCTGATTTAGTTATTTTTCTTTGCCTCATTAAAAGGGCATCTGCTGATTACTTCTTCATCAGGCCTATTCACTGAACGGACATTGCCTCACCCTAAGTGAGTGCCTGAAAAAGCCTTGACCTACAGGGGCCAAGGTCTCCCATTGCATACTGGGCCATCTCCAGTCATCTTGATGAATATCTGGTCACCGGATTCAGATGGCTTTGGAAGAGAAGTGAGGATGGTGACCTGCACAGGCCTCCCTCACTCAAAACAGTCAAGTGCAAGTCATGTCATCGTTCTTCTAATGGCGTGGTCTTCTTAGGCAACGAAGGACAAACACAACAACAGCAGTCACGCATACTCTGGCTCTAAGATTCTGAGGCAGCTGATGATACAGTGGCTAGAGTCAGTCAGGAGGACTTAAATTCAAATCAAACACCTTGGAAACTTATTGACCTTGTTGATGTGAGGCAGCTAGGTGGCATAGTGGACAGAGAGCAGGGCCTAGCATCAGGAAGACTCATCTTCCTGAGTTCAGTCTGGCCTCAGACACTTACCAGCTGTGTGACCCTGGGCAAGTCATTCAGTCCTGTTTGCCTCAGTTTTCTCATCCATAAAGTGATTCCTAAAGTGAAAAGGAAATGGCAAATGATTCCAGTTTCTTTGCCAAGAAAACTCCAAATGGGGTCACAAAAAGTTGGACACAAGTGTAAATGACTAAATAAACAGCCAAAACCTTGTCAGTAAGTTAACTTACTAACCACCTATTGACCCCAGGAAAGTCACTTAATTGCTCCCTGCCTCAGTTTCCTGAACTGTAAAATAGAGATCATAATAGCTTCTACCTCCCAGGGTTGTTAGGAAGATTAAGTGAAATAACATTTGTAAACCATTTAGCACAGTAGCTGACACATAATAGGTATGCAATAAGGGATAGTTTCCTTCTCCTCTCAAAGGAGAAGTCTGGTCCTCATAGAATGGTTATGCTAGTCCCAGCCTTGAGCTCATATTTTAAACCTTCTCATTTTGTTGGAATCTGCCAGAGTTTGCATTCTAGCCTTTAATAATAACTTTGAACCTCAGTTTCTTGAGCTGAGAAATGGAGGTGATCATAATATAATATAATAGCTAACATTTATGTAGCATTTTAAGGCTTGCCCTCTGAGGTACACGCTAGTCATCTTGGAAACCTGTTGATAGAGTATCTCGAGGGGCACAACGGTGGGAGGCACAGAGAGGAGACTTCTGATCCAGAAATACTTCAAGTTCAACCTCTGATTGCTGGCCATGTGATTCTGGGAAGGTCTCGGTGCTCTAGATGACACACCAAGGTTAGAGAGAACATGCCCTATGTTCTTCAAGACCCAGCTAAAATCTCCCCTTCTGTGGGCCATCTCCAGTCCTCTTGACTTATGTCTTGCCACTGGACTCCAATGACCTTGGAGGAGAGAGTGAGGCTGATGATTTCACACAGCCTGCCTCACTTAAATGCGATTCACTCACAAGGCAAGACATCTCACCCTTAGGACATCATTGATCCTTTTCAAGAGGTATGAAAAACAATTTGTGAGTAATAGTAGCTACCTCCTGGGGACCCAACCAGCCTACTCCTCCTCTTCCTGTCCCTCTGTGTACATGGGGAGTCATATCCTTTCATGGCGGTGCTCTCTCTAAAGAAGTAGAATTTTAATTACTTATACTTCGCAAGATATCTTGAGGTTTGCAGGCCAAATTTTTTTTCTTCCTTATCTACTTATTCTATTATTTTTTTTTCAAAAGACTTTGATCTTGTGTAGTTTTCATTTATGATTTCTAGAGCTATGACTCTAAAACAGGCTTTGAAAAACCTATTATGATTCAAACGGAGCTATTTGACTGTGCTTTTAAGTCCAGATCTCTCTGGCTTTCATTGATTAGTCAATTATAGGTCCTTGCCCAAGTCTGTCTTGTTCATTGTTCGGGTTTTGATGAATGAATGAATGAGTGAGTATAAACAGCAATTGTTTTCTGTCTTGGGCAGAAACTCTGAGAGTCTTCTGTCCCAGACGGATACTTTTGTGAAGGCAAACTAGGTCATCTTTTGCCTTAGTTCTTTGCCTTCAATCACTGAATGGGTGCTGCCTCAGACAAACTGAGAACTGGGAAAGACTTTGGCTTAAAAATTCCAAGGTCTCACACTGCATTCTGGGTCATTGACAGTCATCTTGACCTATGTTTCGCCGCAAATGACTTTGGAGGAGAGAGTGACGTTGCTGACTTTGCATAGTTCTGCCTCACTTAAATCCAATGCACTCTCAAGTCCAGGCATCACTTTTGTAAGGTCTTTGGCCTTCTTTGAGATTGAGGAATGAACTACAATGAAAGCCTTGCCTCCTACAGGAAATCTTTCTGAAACTCCCTTCATTTCAGTGCCCTCCCTCAGTTGAGGTATTGTAGAAGCAGAGTTCAGCTCTTCTTGAAGAGGGCATCTTGTTACTACTGAAAGAAATAGTGTTTTGAAGGCTTTTGAAGGAATTAATTGTCTTAAGGATTCAAATCCATGATTCTCCAGGGATAAGGGTAGTGATGGCTCAGGAGGTGGCATGCTGCATGTCACTCTAGAACAAAGGGCACATTTTGGCTGTCAGAGTTATGTCCCCAGCAGTGACATACAGAGGCCTGGTCTGAGAGGACGTGCTTGGCACTTGAAGGGACCACAAATCCCCTTGTTCCTCCTGGTAATTTTCCACCCTACTGCTTGCTGCCTGCTCCAACATGGATTCTCCAGACTGGACCTTTGGAGATTTGGAGAGCCTGTGAAGGGGCCAGCCACTCAGCATGGTATTTCCTGAGACCATGCCTCCTTACCTTCACCCAGCCATTTTTGGACCTGTTCCCTTCCCTCCTTCTCTTCCCACCCCATTCAATCTACTCTACCTCTTGTACTTTGAACTGCAATCAATCAACACACCAAGGTCTCCGGAAAGGGTATGTCAGTGGACTACCTTCCCCCCCCCACACACATTATTTTATTTTTAATTCATAGACTAAAACAAACATTTCCATAACATAGTATAATAAAGAAGGTGATTGTACATGAAAGAGAAAATCTATCATGTACACCTTGCTATTCTTTAAAGTTATACAATAAAGTTATCATGCAAATTTCTCTTTCCCCTTTTTCCTCTCTCCCCCTCACCTAGAGATGGCTACCATTAGACACAAACAAGTATATATATTTTCTCTACATACTTCTATTTATCAGTTCTTTCTCTGGATGCAGATAGCATCTTTCTTCATTCGTCCTTTACAGTTAATTTGGATATTTATAATAGTCAAAATGACTTTTTCACTCAGAGTCATTCTCAAAACAATATTGCTGTTCTATATAGCATGTTCTCCTGTTCCATTCACTATCTCACTGACTCTCTGGATGAAACTGGTCTCTTTTCCCTTCTATGTGTTGTCTCCCCCATTAGAGGCAAGGGATTGTCTCATTATTGGCTTTTTAGCCCTAGTAGGCTTAGCACAGGGCTTAGCATAGCTTTGTTGTGGATCAGTTGTGTCTGATTCTTTGTGACCCCATTTGGGGTTTCTTGGCAAAGATTCTGGAGTGGTTTGCCATTTCCTCCTCCAGCTTCTTTTACAGATGAATAAGCTGACCCAGGGTCACACAGCTATTAAGTGTCTGAGGTCAGATTTGAACTTAGGAACATGAGTCTTCCTAACTCCAGTGATGGCACTCTATCCACCACCTAGTCTCCTATGTTTGGCATATAGTAAGTGCTTAATAAATGCATTTCATTCCTTAAATGAGGGCCGCTCAGGAAGAGCTTCTGGCCGTACTGACCCCACATGGGTCAGTGGTTGCATTCTTGTGTGATCTGCCATGCCATCATCTCTTTTTCCATTTCCACCAAGAACAGACTGTCCTGGAGGGGAAGGGTGGCATTTCAGCAGCCCCTGCAAGCCCCAAGCAAAACAAAGTTTAAAACCACCTACCACCCTGTGTGGCGACAGCCTGCTAGAAAAAAAGAAAAAGAAAAAAAACTTTGCTTGGAGCATTGTAACAAATTAACTCTCTGGTTTGATTTTTTTTCTTTGTCTCAGTTGAACAGAACCTCATAAAATTCAGACAGGATGGCTTCAGGTTTCCCACAGACCTGAAGTGCGTTGTTTTTAAAGGCATTGTAGTAATTTAGTGCCTCCCAGATGCATTTAAAATGTGTTAAGTGCCTGTAGGATTTGGCATCTCAAATATATACAACACTTTGGACATTTTCAGCCCCAGGGTCTGCTCTGGCCCTGATGAAGGCGACAGGCTCTGCAAAATGTTTGACCACAGTCTAGTGTTTAAAGTGCAGTCAGTCTTCATTAGAGGACTCTGTAAATACAAGTTTTTGGATCCCAGGCATGGTACTTTTCTTTACTGCCTTCATTCTAACTGCCCGGCGTGCTCCCTTGACATTTCCTATTTCACTGAAAAGTTGACTAAATGGCTATTGGATGCACAGCTGTAAAAAATGGTATCCTGAGAAAACAATTTAGGTGTTCTGAGAGCTGAAGACTGAGAATTAAGAATCTGGGGTTCTCCCCCTGGAAAATCTGCCATTTTTGGAGCTGGGGAGAATTTTATGGCAAACCTGACAATCTGACAGTTCTAACAGCCAACTTCTCCTAATTGGGGATGTCCAGTGCTCTGCTCTATCATCCTGGACAATTTCCTTCTGTCAAATGACTCTTTGCAAACTGAAGGACTGAGACTGTTTAGAATGAATGTCTCACCTTGCACTGAAATTATGCAGAAGGCAAGTCAGATGGTCAATCTTTAGGCAACCAATGGAGGTAGGGGGAGAAAAGAGAATGATAGGTAAGAAGTGAGAATAAAAACATGGCTTTTGGTGAGTAATATATTTAGCAGACTAGTCTTTTCTCATGACAGATATTTATCTCGCATAGAGACTTTTCTTCTTTTTAATGGATTTTTCTTTCTTCCTTCTAGATTCCATGGGGAGAACTCAAGACCACAGAGAAAGGCTAAGAAAAGGAAAAAAAGAAAAACTATGAGTTTTGACAAGGTATGTGGAAGATTCTGAAATATAACAAGGACAATTCAGTTTTTTAATATCCCTGATAACTGTATTCTGGTCTCAGGCACTTGCAAGTCTCAATGAAAACATCCATACAAGAAATAGGTTCTCTTATTTGCACTCAGACACATAAAAAATGTCGTAGAGAGAAACATGGCCAGAAGTTACTATGCATTTTAGTGAAAACGCTTGGTAAATTGTAAATTTGAAGTATTAGTGATTAGTAATAGCTACTAGCTTGCTAGCTAGTAGTAGTAGTGAGTAGTAGTATTCATAGCAGCAGAGCAGGTAGTGTTCATGAATTTGCTGGGACCAAAACAAAATACTTGGTGGCCAAACATTGATATCATCTTCCAGAACTGAGAATTACTTCCCACTGCAATGGGGGTACCAGTCTTGATCCCCCAAGTTCTTCCTTCTCTTTCCTTCCTCCTCAAATGACCTACTCACTTATCGGCTTTTATGTTGGATTCTCTTAGAATGCAAGGTACTTAAGAGCAAAGACTGTTTCTTTTTTGTCTTTGTAATAATCAAGCACCACTGTTGGGCCGAGGGAGAATGGGGGGCTCTCTCTCTTCCTCTTGAGAGGTTGCTGACTCTGAACATATGAATGTAGAATAGATTCAAACCGAGGGGAACCTGGCCCTTAAAAAGGGGGATGGGAGTCTTGTTCTTGAAATCTGTCTCTTTCTACATTCATTCTGAAGCTTCATGGAAATTCATTTAAAGCTGAACTTTGATTCATATTTACCTAGGCTCTCCCCGAAAGGAAGGGGAAAAGTATTCAACATTTTTGAATATTTTTATTGGATAGAAGAGAATTCTATCTTACAGGTTAGATAGAGGACAGTTATTTACTTCCTCCACACAAAAGAGATGCTAAAGCCACAGAAGACTCAAAGGCATATATTGAGAAAGACTTCATCATGAAGCAATAACATATCTACTGAATACTCTTTGGGTAGCTTGATATTTTATACATTAAGATATGAATTATTTTGAATAACTGCTAAATAGGCATTTCACTGTTGTCTTGGCTCTGCATTGTCTCTCTTAAGGTCTGTGTCTTCTGGCACCCAAGCTAAGGATTGGTTTTCTTCTCTTGTCCATGATCACCCCCTCCTCCAGACAGTGTGATAATAACCAAAGGGTGCACCACTTTTAGCATACTGAGAGACTTGGGAGTTCCTAACATCTCGAACTCATGAGGTTACTTCCAGGACTGCCAATGTCCTTCTCAAGATTGCTATTTAATCACCTATGTTCAGTCGAAGAAACACAAAACAGAAGAGTTCACCAGAGGATCAAGACCCCCTAAATCATCTCAGCTACATAAGCTCCTACTCCGTTGACCATGTGTGAGAAGTTGTCATTTCTTCTGGGAATGGAGAGAGAAGGAGAGGATGGTGTCTGTCATTTATTCCTTTCATGTTCAATTGTCTTTGATGCGGCCTTCTCATACTGCTGCTATCACACGCATTTGAAGATTACTATAAATTACTGTAAATTACTATATATGGAGCATGCCTAGCTCAGGGCAGTTAGTGATTCAGGTATGGCATTAGAATTCAATGAAATGCTTGCAGACCATAAAATGTAATAAAATTCCTTTAACTAGGCTGTCTAATGGACTCCTTTCCTCCTTAAGAGTAAAAAAATTATACCCTTTATAAAATAACTATGGCTCCTATCATACTACATCATCCCAGACTAAGTATTTCAGCACTGAGCCAGCACATGTCACACATTGGAAAGGGCCAGGGTGAATAAGTCACTAAAATGACCCAATTTCAAGGACAGTACATATGACACCAGGAGAAGTCCAAGTCCATGGAGTATAATCCAGCCAGAGTCTATTGGAGGTGGGAAAATTTCCATGAATACTTCCATCATACCTTTCTACTTCCCAACCTGCCACAGGGCTTGGTACATAGTGATATGAGACTCACTCCATATAAGGAACTCTGTGATGAGGAAGGTTGGTGCCTTCTCTGCAATCACAGTCTTATAGGGTTGTCTAAAGCCCTAAAAGGATAAATAGCAGTGTCGACGTTCCACAGCTAGTATTTGTCAAATGCTAGACTTGAACTCTGGTCTTTTGGCTGAGACTAGCTGTCTATTCACCATATCCTCTTGCCCCTTCCCCTGTCACATAAGAGACACTTGATGAATATTTGTGAATGAATTACTCAGAAAGACTCTTTCCACACAGTTCCTTTAACTATTACTAATAGGCCCATCATGGATTTTGTGGTCGCCTCTGCTGTCACCCTCGTTTCTTTGTTTGTTTGTTGTTAAAGCTGTTCTCTCTTAAAGAATTGAGTTCATTTTCTTGGGGGAACATGGTGTTTGGGAAACATTTCCTAGCATTCCTCCAGTGCCTCTGCTCTGCTCTAAAGGGGCCAACTTCAATGTTCAGAACACTGTTATTTTCTTTCTTGTCTCAATTTTAGCTATCATGTCAATTCCCCTGATATTCTGGAAATCATAGGGAAAAAAAAGATTTAAGTACTGTAATCAGCCCAGCTGTGACAAATAGACTCCTGAGAGGTAGGGAGGCAGCTCCTTTGAGTCCTCAGCCCAGTCTAAGAGGAGGGAGACATTAATGAACTCTCTTACCCAGACTGCCTTTCTCCCCTTCCTTAAAGAAAGCACTAAAATCACCAAGCCCTCTAGTAGCTCAGCCTTCCATTTCAGTTTAGAACTGGAAACCTGGCCAAAAAAGGTAAACAGAGAAGACATCTGAGGATGTTGAAAGATGCTAAAGAAGGGGAAAACAAGTTTGCTTTTTTTTAAAGGAAGATTTATAGTTTTCTTATTTCATCTCTTACTAGGCTCCAGTTATCAATGAGAAGACCCCCTTTGCCTGAGTTAATATCCTATTATCTTTGCTTGACACAAGAGACACATCTGTCATGTGATTCTCCGAATAAGTCTGGGAGGATTGTTGGATTACAGGATCCCAGGTCGGTTATTTTTCTTGAGATAGTTAGGTGGTCCACTCGATAGAATATTGGACCTGGAGTCAAGGAGATTTAAGCTCAGACCTAGCCTCAGCCAGTTGCTAGTGTGTCGAATCCCTCAATCTGTTGTCTGCCTCAGTTTCCTCACCTGTGAAATGAGAATGACAATAGCACGTGCTTTCCAGAACTATTGTGACACTAAAATGAGATGCTATTTGTATAGCACTCTAAGCCTTGAAGAGCTGTATAGATGCTAGCTATTGTTATTGCTTATGTGACCCTTTCCTCCTTAAGGTTATTCCTCTCCTTAAACCTCAGTTTTTTCACTAACAAAATAAGAAAGTTAGGTAGATGATGTGTTAGATGTCTTCTACTATAAAACTACTATGATATAATTGTATCCATCATTCAAAGAACAATTTTAAGGCACACATCCTCCCTAGGACCTCTCCTGATGACTCCAGCCAACTTTAATATGCCTGTTAACCTGGTCCATCTTAATTTAGTTCTATCTAGTGTTAACAGTGTTTTCTGAGGCACAAACATATCAAGCACTTTCCTAGCTCATTCTAAGGATAAATTGATAAGCTATAGTGCAAGAAAGAAAAGAATGAATGAAAATGAATTTATGAAGTGCCTATTATATTTTGTACCAAACACTAAGGATACAAAAGGCAGAGACTGTCCTTGTCCTCAAGGAACTTATATTCTAATGAGGGGAGATATGTAGAGGGGAATAGTGACCAGAAAAGTCACTCTGGTCCATAACATAATAGGGATGGTGAGTGAGGTCCTCTGGGGTACATTGACCGACCCCTTTAGAGAAATTAAAAAGTTGCTTTGCTTGTAGTTCTAGAACTGCGAGTGAAACTGTCAAGAAGAGAGCTGGGATAGAAGGAGTGAAAGGAAGGGTGGCATGGTGGAAGCTTGCCTGAAATAGCTGACCAGGTCATTCTTTTTTCTTGCCATTCAGGACAGGGGAGTCCCAGGCCAGAAGTTCCAGATATTTTAAAAAAGGCATATTTCAAGGTCATAGTCTCTGGTCTACTAACAACAAGGTGGTAGGTGAGAAAATGGCCACAGAATTTCACTTCTCTGGAGTTCCCATTCCTCATCCAACTTCAGTGGGGAAAAAGAGTTATGGAAAGATGAAAAGAGAGAACCTGAGCTCCCAAAGCAGAAAATTGTGTAAGTGATTGGAGAGGATTGAATTAGTTAAGTGGGATAGATATTGAATATGGGAAGAGAAATTTGGCAAAATCTGAGAGTGAGGAAACTTGAAGTGGATCAATGTCCACATCCAGCTATTGGTCTGGATTCAACTTCCAGGTTATAAGAGAAGCAATTTTAGGGATGATTAAGGAGGATCTAAAAAGATTGAGAAGGATAATGACATCTCATTTCCCACTCATTTGCACTCATTTTGGACTTTTTTAATTTCTCTGGCTGCATTCATTTTCAATTTTTTATTTTTGTCTTCTTGGGCTGAACTCATTTTGGATTTCTTTGAATTCTCCTCGTTACCTCTGTGCCCAGTAAACACTGCCCTCTGCTACTTTCAGCTTTCTTCTTTGTGTTGTCTTCCCTCATTCCATTGTAAGCTTCTTGAGGGTAGGGAACATATTTCTATTTGTATCCTCAACCAGCACTTAGCACGGTTCCTGGTCCATAGTAGGCACTTTTAAAAATATTATTTTTTTTACATTCTTTTATTCTTAAATTTTGAATTCCAAATTCTCTCTCTCCCTCCCCCTCTGAAAAGGCAAACAATATATCATTTATGCATGTGAAATCATGCAAAACCTATTTCCATATTAGCTATATTTTTTAAAAAAGCAAATAAATAAGGAAAGTGAGAAAATTATAATTTAACTTGGATTGAGTTTCTAAGTACTCTTTGTGCAGATGGATAGTATTTCTTCACCATGAGTCCTTCGAAATTGTCTTGGATCATTGTATTGATCAGAGTCTTTCACAGTTGACCAGCCTTACAACATTTTTGTTACTATGTATGATGAACTCTGATTTCCTTTCAACTTTACATCAACTTGCCTCCAACTCAACTCTACATCAGTTCATAGAGGTCTCTCTTTGTTCTGAAAATATCCCCTTCCTCATTTCTTATAGCACAATAGTATTTTATCACAACCATATGCAATAACTTGTCCAGCCATTCCTTAATTGATGAATATCCCTTCAATTTCCAATTCTTTACCACTCCTAAAAGAGCACTTATGAATATTTTTGTACATATAGGCTCTTTTTCTTTGGAGCACAGATCTAGTAGTGGTATTGCTGGGTCAAAGGGTATGCACAGTTTGGTAGCCAATTCTGGTCCAGAATTGTTGAACCAGTTCACACCTCCACCAAAAAAGCACAAAAAATGTTGGCAAGTGTATTTGCTGAGTGTCTTGCATATCTAATTAGAACAACTTTAAAATAAAAGAGATGGTGGAGGGATAAAACTACTTATGTGTACCCACTGACATAGATGCTATGTAAAACAAAACCTATACAAAAGGAGAAAAGAAAAAAAGAACTGGGCCATCCACAAATTCACAGAAGATAAAATTTTAAAATGGAACCAGGAGCAAAACCTTCAAGAGCCTCTGCACAGTGAGTGACCAAGCTTTCGACAACAAG
Organism: Bettongia penicillata ogilbyi; assembly: GCA_023548195.1. Classification (NCBI taxonomy): domain Eukaryota; kingdom Metazoa; phylum Chordata; class Mammalia; order Diprotodontia; family Potoroidae; genus Bettongia; species Bettongia penicillata. The sequence goes on from JAJHZJ010000696.1 coordinate 2,520,292, forward strand.
CAAGAGAACCTATAAGTTCTCAGCAAGAGGGCAAATTTGGCCTCAGGAGTACTATGAGACCAGGTGGGTCCCATACTCTGAATGGGTATGCATTATTCAAAACAGGTGAGATAGGAAAAAGGGAGCAAGTGAGGCAGAGCTGTATATTAAGAAGGCATGCTCGAATAAGGACATCCAGGAATCAGGATGGGTATAAACACGAGCGTTTGGATGAAGGTCAAAAGAGAGAGAAACAGCAGTGATTTTTGATCCTGGAGTAGATCACAAACTACCTGGACCCAAATAGGAAATAAGTGCAGAATGTGGAAGTAGATCATAAGCTGGGCATAGAGGCAGGAGAGATTTCAATTATACAGACCTCCTGCTATTTGACTCAACTTAAAAATAATTTTATCTTTCAAATGGTTGAGAAAGAAAGATGAGGAAATTCTGTTGTGGATCTGATACAATTAACAGGGCAGAGCTGGTTGCTAGGGTGAAAATGGAAAGGATGGAGAAGAGACTGCTCTCTCCCAGAATCTGTGAGAGAGAAGCTGAGGGAAGCTGGGCATAGATTGGCATACACCTTTGATTTGGGGAATGCAGACTTCTAAGAGTTCTGTGGATAGATAGGTAGGATACCATGGGGAAAAAATGTTTCAGGGAAAAGTTAGTCCAGAATAAATGGGAAATGCTTCAAGTGAAATAATGTAGACACAAGGGAAAATAATTCAAATAAGGAGGAAAAATTTGATTCATCTGAAGAGATCAATGTGGATGCACTGAGACTCATCAATCAACTTAGAAGAAAGAGCAAATGTACAGAAGATAGATGTACGGCCACATAACAGATGATGAGTATAGAAAAATAGCACTGTCATTTAAAAAAGTGGGAGAAATATTAAATTAAATCAGAATGATCTAAGGTTATAGAGGAAAGTGAAAGACAAAACACTGTTTTCTTTTAAAACTATACTGAGAGTAAAACAGAGGCTCAAAGAAGGCATAGAATGTTTGGGAGGTGTAGGGGGATGAGAACAACAGACATGAGGGATAAGTCAGAGCTCCTCAAGTCTGCGTGTGCTTTATATGCAGAGGAGAAGGGTCTTTATATTAGAATTAACAGAATACACATGACTATCAGGAAGCTGGTACCTAGAACAGGTAAGGGAATAGTAAGAGGAGACCTCAGTGGCCTCAATTACCAGGTGCCAGTGAACTACATCCTCATGACCTGAAAGAGCCAACAGGTGTGATTGCTGAAACACTGTCAATGATATCTGGAGGATCATGGGAAAGAGAAGAAGTGCCATAAGACTGGAGGCAAATATCCAGATTTTCATAAATGGAAAGAGGATAAAGTCTGTAAACTCTGGGCCTTTGAGCTCAACTTCAATTCCCGAGAAAATTCTAGAATGCTTCATTAAAAATGAAAGGAAAACATTGAGAAAGTAAAGCAAAGATTCCAAAGGGCTATCCTGGCTTCATTGAGAACAGAGGATTACACGCCAGACTATCTTCACTCCCTTTATTGTAGGAGTGCTAAAATAATAGGTGAGGATAATGCTGTAGAGACTTTACCTTGATTTTGGTAATGCTGTTAATAAAGAATCTCTCGCCATTCCTGTAGACAGTAACAGAATGATGTGGATTCAGAACTTGTCAGATGGCTGAACTCAAAGTGTAGTTATTAATGGTGCCACATCAATGTGGCATAAGGTGTATAGTGGAGTGCCACAGGGATATCCAACATGGTTGGCTCCATGCTGCCTGACATTTTTATTAATGATTTGGGCAATGGTGTAGAGCACATGCTCCTCAAATTTTCACATGGCAGGCAGCTAAGGGGCAAAGTTTTAATCTTACTTCAGATTCTGACTAGTTGAGTGACTCTGATTAAATTATTTAACCTCTATGCCAGTTTCTTCATCTGTTAAATGGGGATAAGATGGAGATAAAGCTAACACCTACCTTCTGGGGTTATTATGTATTATGAGAACTTGAATATTATTATTTTTTGTCTGTTTTGTATTTAAATTTATTTATTTAGGTTTTCAACATTCATTTCCACAAAATTTTGGGTTCTAAATTTTCTCCCCATTCCCCCCTTCCCACACCCCAAAACGCTGAACATTCTCATTACTCTTATCACCAATCTGTTCTCACTTCTAACATCCCTCCCTTCCCTTATCCCCATCTTCTCTTTTGTCCTATAGGGCAAGATAAATTTCTATATCGCATTACCTTTATTTCTTTTTTCCTGCTTGCAAGAACAATACTCAACAGTTGTTCCTAAACCTTTGAGTTCCAACTTGTCTTCATCCCTCCCTCCCCACCCATTCCCTTTGGGAAGGCAGGCAATTCAACACAGCCATATCTGTGTAGTTTTGCAAGTGACTTCCATAATAGTCATGTTGTATAAGACTAACTATATTTCCCTCCATCCTATCCTTCCCCCTATTTCTTCTATTCTCCCTTTTCATTTTATCCCTCCCCAAGAGTGTTCCCTCCTCCAACTGCCCTCCCTTCCATTATTCCCCCCACCCTGCTTATCCCCTTCTCTCCCACCTTCCTGTATTGTAAGATAGGCTTTCATACCAAAATGAGTGTGCATTTTATTCCTTCCTTTAGTTGAATGTGATGAGAGCAAGCTTCATGTTTTTTTCTCTCACTATCCCCCTTTTTCCCTTCACTGAAAAGTCTTTTACTTGCCTCTTTTATGAGAGGTAATTTGCCCTATTCCATTTCTCCCTTTCTCCTCCCAATATATTTCTCTCTCACTGCTTAATTTCATTATTTTAAGATGTGATCCCATCCTATTCAATTCACCCTGTGCTCTCTGTCTCTTTGTCTCTGTCTCTCTGTCTCTATGTCTGTCTGTCTGTCTCTGTGTGTGTATAATCCCACCAACTACCCAGATACTGAAAAAGTTTCAAGAGTTACAAATATTGTCTTTCCATGTAGGAATGTAAACAGTTCAACTTTAATAAATCCCTTATGACTTCTCTTTGCTCTTTACCTTTTCATGTTTCTCTTGATTCTTGTGTTTGAAAGTCAAATTTTCTTTTCAGCTCTGGTCTTTTTATCAAGAATTCTTGAAAGTCCTCTATTTCATTGAAATACCATTTATTCCCCTGAAATATTATACTCAGTTTTGCTGGGTAGGTGATTCTTGGTTTTAGTCCTAGTTCCTTTGACTTCTGGAATATCCTATTCCATGCCCTTCAATCCCTTAATGTAGAAGCTGCTAGATCTTGTGTTATCCTGATTGTATTTCCACAATACTTGAATTCTTCCTTTCTAGCTACTTGCAATATTTTCTCCTTTACCAGGGAACTCTGGAATTTGGCCACAATATTTCAAGGAGTTTCTCTTTTTGGATCTCTTTCAGACGGTGATCAGTGAATTCTTTCAATATTTATTCCGCCCCCCCCCCCCCCCGGTTCTAGAATATCAGGGCAGTTTTTCTTGATAATTTCATGAAATATGATGTCTAGGCTTTTTTTTTTTGATCATGGCTTTCAGGTAGTCCCATAATTTTTAAATTGTCTCTCCTGGATATATTTTCCAGGTCAGTTGTTTTTCCAATGAGATATTTCACATTCTCTTCCATTTTTTTCATTCTTTTGGTTTTGTTTGGTGATTTCTTGGTTTCTCAGAAAGTCATTAGCCTCCATCTTTTCCATTCTAATTTTGAAAGAACTATTTTCTTCAGTGAGTTTTTGAACCTCTTTTTCCATTTGGTTAATTCTCCTTTTTAAGGCATTCTTCTCCTCATTGACTTTTTGGACCTCCTTTGGCAATTGAGTTAGCTCATTTTAAAGGTGTTATTTTCTTCAGCATTTTTTGGGGTCTCCTTTACCAAGGTGTTGACCTGTTTTTCATGCTTTTCTTGCATCTCTCTCATTTCTCTTCCCAGTTTTTCCTCCACCTGTCTAACTTTATTTTCAAAATCCTTGTTGTGCTCTTCCGTGGCCTGAGACCATTGAATATTTATTTGGGATGTTTGGGATACAGAAGGTTTGACTTTTATGTCTTTCCCTGATGGTAAGCATTGTTCTTCCTCATCCAAAAGGATGGGAGGAGATATCTGTTCACCAAGAAAGTAACCTTCTATAGTCTTATATTTTTTCCCTTTTTTGGGCATTTTCCCAACCAGTTACTTGACTTTTGGGTCCTTTGTCAAGAGTAGGGTATACTCTGGGATTCTGTAAGAAATCAGTTCCTCCAAGGTGGCACAGTCAAGCATGTACTGATCTGGGCACAGAGAGGAATTTTTGTGCCCAGAATCTTAGCAGTTACCTCTCCACAGCCACCTGGCCTCCAGTTCCCCCCAGTCAGCACTGGGGGCTGATTTTCTGATAAGCTGGATGGGCAGGGCCATCATTCAGTGTGAGACAAAGACCCACTCCCCCAGGGCCTCCACACAAGGCCTAGGCAAGACTCAGCTCCTCTGTGCCCCCACGGTTTTTACACTCCAACAACGGATACTGTGCCTGCCTATGTGGCCTCTGCCTAAGGCTGGAGCTATGGAAGGCACTTCTCCCTTCCTGGCCAGCTGAAAAAACCCCATCACTGACCTTTGGTGCCTGTGGGTTGAGGGATCTATGAATCTGGTGCTACTGGGACTGGGGATTCTGCGACTGGAGATTCTGGCCCCAAGGACTGTTAGGGAGCTGTGCTCCATGGCCAAGGCTGGGCTGGGCTCTGCTCTGCATACGGTGCAATGAACTTTTCCTGTGGACCTTTCAGGTCACCCTGGGCTGGAAATCTCCTCCACTCTGTTGTTCTCCACTTCTGCTGCCCCAGAATTTGTTGAGAGTCCCTCTCTACAGGTATTTTATGGGCTGTGTGGGGGAGCCTCTGTATATGTGTCTTTCTACTCTGCCATCTTGGCTGTGCCCTTGAATATTATTTTTGTAAGAACTTGGTCATTATGAGGTCTTGATCCTGATACCCTTGGAGGTAGGTAATACCTTTATCTCCATCCTATCTCGATTCTCTCTCTCTCTCTCTCTCTCTCTCTCTCTCTCTTTCTTTGTATGTAGATACATACATGTATAGGTGTGTGATTGTGTATATACACACACACACACACATATATATATATATATATATACATATCTTACATCTTATATTAAAGTACAATGTAAATGCTAGCCAAGAGGAAAAGGAGGAGACAGAGGATACAAAGCTTGAACAGCTTGGATATGGAGGGAGGGATACTGGAAGGCAGAGTCACAATCCAAAAGAATCTAGATAGGATAGAGCATTGGGCTGCTCAGAATTTGGTAGGCACTATACATCCTAGCATTTGAGTACAAAAGTTATCTTCACAAATATAAGATGGAGGCATGTATAGTCATCGGTTCTGAAAAAGATCTGGGGATCTTAGGGGACTACAAGTTTCATATGTCTCAGTAGTATGACATGGCAGCCCAAATAGCTAATTTGATATTGGGCTGCATTAAGTGGAGTGTGGGTTACAGAAATAAGGGGGCAATAGTTTCAATATTCTGTGCTGTCCTCAAACCTTAGACCTCATCATCTGAAGTATTGAATTCAGTTCTGGATGTCATGGCTTGATAAGAACATTTTTAAACTGGAGCATGTCTAGAGCCAAGATACTGAAGGAAGGGTCTTGAATCCATGTCATAAAAGGTCATTTGTAAGAGCTTAGCATGTTTAACTTGGAGAAAAGAACACTGTGTGTGTGTGTGTGTGTGTGTGTGTGTGGTGTGTCTGTGTAGACATGAGAGCTGTCTTCACATATTTTAAGGATTGTTAAGGGCAAGAGGGATTCGATTTATTCTGTTGGGTCCCTGAGGTCAGAAGTAGGAGCACTAGATGTAAAATGTAAGGATGCACATTTATGCTTGATGAGAGGAAAAAAATCCTAACACTATGACCTTTTCCAAAGGGCAATTGGCTACCCAGAGCAGCAATGGATTCCTGTTTCTTTTAGTTCTTCAATTAAATACTAAAAGAACATTTGCATAAAGACCATAAATCCCAGATGGCTGCTGTTCATGGGGCCATATGGATATGCTGGGTCAGCGAAGGAGAGGAGATGGAGGTTTGGCTTTGGATTCTGGGAACTGACGGTTTCTAGCCACCATCTGGCAGGTACTGCATGACAATGAACTATCTATAGTGGGGATTCCTTTTGTGTATGACTTGAACTGAGTCTTGCTGGTTCTCTCCCAGTTTTCAAATTTGGTGATTTTGTGCCTTGGGATTGGGGGAATGGCATTCTCCCTGTCTAAGTCATTCAGATGTCGTTATGCAAAGTTTTGGCTTATTTCAATTTCAGAGAAATTAAACAATGGTGTTGTTTATGCTAATACCTCATTTGCTTTTCCAGATGTGTCATTTGAAGGCCAAGCAGCTGTTAGATACTACAAATCTTTAAAATCTCTGCTTTCTGTCCTAGAGAAAAGAGAAGTATAAGAATGTTTATAGCATGACAGGCAGATGTTTCAGTTGGTCTAACACTGAATATAGTAAACAAGAGCTTTGTTTTCATGAGTTCAAATCTGGCTTCAGACACTAGCCATGTTACCCTGTGCAGGTCACTTAATACTATTTGCCTTAGTTTCCTCATCTGTAAAATGAGCTGGAAAAGGAAATGACAAACTATGTTGACATATTTGCCAGGAAAACACCAAAATGGTGTTACAGAAAGTCAAACATGACTGAAACAACTGACCAAGTAATCATTTTTAAGAATAATAAAATTTTATCTTAAATTGTGGCACCTGTATTTTGTAATTCTTTGACATCCTAATTTTCAGTCCTATCATCAGCTTTGTTCCATGTCAAATAATCTTGGAGAAGATGATAATAAAAGAAACTTTTCTAATTGGCAGCATGGTATAGTGGAAACCAGAAGGCCTAGGTTTAAGTCTTACCTATGACATATACTGGTTGTGTGGCTCTGAGCCCTTAGTTACCTGCAACAACTCTTAGAGACGATAAGTAAGAGAGAAAGTATTGACTGACATTCCATCAGTATAGAGAATTTCTTATGTCAATGCAACAACAGGTGCAGCTCCCACCCCTCAGCTCGACCCCATCTTGTGTGCGAATTTAACGTGTTATTTTCGCTTTCAAGAATATAAACCCCAGATGTGTTGTTGTTTAGTCATTTTCAGTTGTGTCCGACCCTTTATGACCCAATTTGGGGTTTTCTTGGCAAAGATATTGGAGTGGCTTGCTATTTCCTTCTGCAGCTTGTTTTACAGATGAGGAAACTGAGACACAAAGGTTAAGTGAGCTGCCCAGAGTCGCACAGCCAGTGTCTGAGATGTGAACTCAAGAAGATGAGTCTTCCCGACTCCAGGCCCAGCACTCCACCCGCTGTGCCACCTAGCTGCCCTAAAATCCCAGAAGTCTGCTGTTAATCAATCCAAGGGGAATATGCTGTAGCAGCATAGAATAGTGAATAGAGGTTTGGTCTTAAATTTCTTCTTTACTCCCTCTCCCTGCCAAAAAACGAGGTGGGATGTCATGGGAGAGATACACTGATTTCTATGGGTTGGATAAATATTATATAATGACAGTTTTTCAATACTGTTTTACCACACACAAGTTGGATTCCTATCCTTTATGAAATACAGAAATGCTTCATTCATACTCTTAGTTCAAACTTCCTTCAGTATAAAAACTTGAAATAAAACTGTAAATGCTTCAAGCATCAAGTTTCTTTCAATGATCAAGCCAGATTGTATTTCCCAACAATCATCTAAACAATTCCTCTCTTTCCTGTCCCAAATAATCACATAGTTTCTCAACCATGTGTTTATGTGTAATGTAATAAATAAAATTAACTTTTATTGGATGAGGAAATTCACTGAGATTTTGAGGAGAAAAGAGAATCTCAGATGCCCTGAGTTCTCCACTGAAAAACGCATTAATATGATGTCCTATTGAGTCAAACAGGGCCCTTGGGATGGAGTTCTTCCTTATCTAAGATCTAACTGAATACACAGCTGGTGTTAATAAAATATCCATGATAATTTTTAATGTTTTTCTTTCTAAATTAAGAAAGGCCTAAAATCCTGGACTGAGAGGCAGGGTAGCATAAAGGACAGAGAGCTGGCCTCTGTTTCAGAGAGACTTGAGTTCAAATTCTGATTGCAACACCTACTGACTAGTGATCCTAGGCAAGTCTTACCTCTTAGTGCCCAGGCAACTCTCTGACATTATAAACTGCAAAAGATGTGCCATCTAGACTGGGCAATTTCTTCACTTGCTGTTCCCTATAATAATTAAAAAATAGCTGGGTGGTGCTACAGGGGATGGAGTGCTCCACCTGGAGTCAAGTAGACTTGAGCTCAAACATGATAAGCTATGTGACTCTGGGCAAGTCACTTCACCATGTTCGTCTGTTTCCTTATCGCTAAAATGAGCTGGAGAAGAAAATGGCACACTATTCTAGTGTCTTTGCCAAGAAAACCCCAAATGGTGTCATGAAGAGTCATATGTGACTGAAATGACTGAAGAAAAACACCCCAAGAATAAAAGCACAGGTGAGATCCCCAGATGTCCAAGGCTTGGGATAATCCCTCTGTCCTTTTCCTGTACTCAGACTGCATCTGGGCTATTACATTCAGTTCTGACAATAATTGACTGCAGAAGGGAAGATATAGGGCCAACGTGATAGCTACCTTTTAGCACTTGAATGACTGTTTTATGGTAGATCATGAGACTTGTTCTGTTTGTCCCCAGAGGTCAGAACTGGGAGCAATAGACAGAAGAGGCAAAGAGACATTTAGGATTCTGACATTTCTTAAGACATTAAATATTTAGAACTATTCCAAAGTGGAATGACTTGGCTTGGGCTTGGGAAGTGTTGTGCTCTCCCCACATTGGAGGTCTTTAAAAAAAAAAGTATGAATGACCTCTTTTTAGGGATGCTTCTCTCTCTCTCTCTCTTCCTCTCTCTCTCTCTCTCTCTCTCTCTCTCTCTCTCTCTCTCTCTCTCTCTCTCTGTCTGTCTCTCTCTCTCTCCCCCCTCTCTCCTTCTCCCTCTCTCCCCCCTCTCTCTCCTTTTCTCTCTCTCTCCCTCTCTCTCCTTCTCCCTCTCTCTCTCCCTCTTTCTCTCTCTCTCTCCTTCTTTCTCTCCTTCTCTCTCTCTCTCTCTCTCTCTCTCTCTCTCTCTTTTACCCTTCCTTTTTTCCCCTCCCCTCCCTCTCCCTCTCTGTCTCTTTTCTTCTCTCTCTCTCTCTCTCTGTCTCTGGGGTCCTAATATTGAATGTTAACTCTAAGACACGATGGATATCTTTGAGCTAGAAAGCTTTCAGATTATCCTTGTGTGTCTTCAGGATGTGCATCAAGTGGAAAGTTCTTTACTAGATTTATAGCTGATGTAGATACTCGTGCCCTCCTCCAATTCAGGTACCAGCTTTTCTGGCATCACAGGTACCTGAGTCAAGCCAGGGAACTGTCAGTCAGTTTTTGCCCATGAATAACAACCCCTAACAACAAAAACGTGAGGTGATGCTGGGGTGGCTGTTACCATATCCTCAAATATTTTACACAAACTTATGTACATGTACACATATATGTAGACACACACACACACACGCACTGAGCAAAGGTGGAGCTTAAAGTAATGTTATTGCCACTGGATCAGAACCAAAGTCAATATAATAGATTGCATGGTATTTCATTGACAAAATTTTCATTTTTAGGTCAACCTAGCAATACCCCATCTTTGCTCGCATTAGTAGCTTCTGGATGGTTGAAGTTCTGAATCTCTCCAGAGGCAGGAAGTTGTGTGGCCACTGTACATGAAAAAAAAATAATGGAAAAAAAAACTAACCCAAGTCTGGGAAACCACAACAAGAAATCTGTTTGAATTGGGGTGAAATGTGTTTCTATTTATCTCACCATTTGTAACCATTATTTGGAGAAAACACAGATTCAGGACTTGGGTTCTTTCCTTCAGTAGGCTTCAGCTATAAAGAAATAGTACATTTGGTTTGCTCAGTAAAGGAGACATGACTTGGCATTGGATTGTTGTTATAATGGGAATGTATTTCTTTGGAAATCCTGCTAGAAATAATTTCTAGTTTGTGGAGGTTGGATTTATGATAATGGCTTCAATAAAGACCCTAACTTCCACCTTGTATGGAATCTGTTAATCCTAATGTCCTAGGGCAGGAATCTTTAAAATCAAAATAAACAAAGTCCATTGAAAACATGATATAGAGTGAAAGTTGTCTCAATCACATGCAACTGACCATGTCATTTTCTAGTACACTTAAGACAGAGACAAATTTTATCAGGTCCTAGGCATAGCTAGAGGTCAACATCCACAAAAGATTATAGGATTAATAATATATAACATTTTCTTTAGAGTACTCCTCTCCAATTTTACTTCTCAGTTCAGAAGTTGGTGTGTGTGTGTGTGTGTGTGTGTGTATGTGTGTGACTCTTCTAGGTTTTTACAGTATAGCACTGACTATTTCTACCACAAAAGGGCATAAGTCTCCATCAGTGTATTTCTTATTATCAGTCAGGCATTAGATTTAAATTACTTTCAGTAAAAGCATTTACTAAGATGTTATACTGAGAATAGTTGGTATAAAACTTTTCTCAAAAAAGGTGGCACATTTTTCCATATACATATATATATATACATATATATACACACACACACATACATACATACATACATACATATATGTATCATATACATACATACATAAAACATCTGTGGGTAGAAGGAACACAAATTTACATCCCAAGAGTATTGAGTCACGCATGTAGAGAGCACATTTGGTAATGAGTAACTAATAATTCCTCTTCTCATATGATCTGAGAGTTTCTAATGTACCTTTACTCTCCAGAGCACTAGGATTTCTTTTTTGTCTTCAGAGACTTACATTGAAGTTCACTTCTGGGAGAACGGCGGATGGATTGCTCTGCTGCTAGGTTGGACTTGCTCCTTGAAGGGCTTGGAATCTCTGCCAGACAGGACTATCTGCTAGAATCCTTGGTCTTGTTCTATGATGGGTAGCTATAGTCAACACCTCCAACTTCAGATGCAGCTATAACACTTAGCTGGATGGCTCTGTTGTGTTTTGTGAGAAGAGAGAAAAGCTAGTAACTACTTGCAGAAACCTCTCCAGTTCTACTCCCTAGAGTCCTTAACTCTAAGGTTTATAGCTTCCTAGGAGGGAAGTAGGAGAGCAGAGGTTAGCATCTCCTTTTGATAACAGAATTCAGAATTGGGCCTCCTTCATGAGTGACCTTCTTCTAATTTATAGTAAACATCCAGCATATTGTTTAAGCCTTCATCTCTGCATGCTAGTTCATGACTAGACAATAGTCAATTGCACAATAATCACCATAAAACTATGAGATTCAAGGCATCTTATCTTTTTTAAACTAAGTGTCTAGTTGATCTATAGAAATGAGTGCCCTAGGGACAAGTTTATTATCCCTGTTGAGTGCTACACTATTCCCCTGGATTTTTATATGAAAATGAACCTACTCAGAACTCCCAAGTGGTTCAGAATATTCAATCATTTTGAGACACATATGACACATATCTCATTGTCTACTTCCTAGTTCCTTGAAACTTCAATTTTTCAGGAGGTGCTTAGCTTTTGAGATGCATGGCAGCCTTGAGTAGTCTGCAATATATTACCAATGATGACCTATGTTTAAGAAGAACCATTACAGACATGTCATCAGGGGGAAAAAGATAACTGGAAAATATACTGGGCCAGTCATATGGCAAGAATGATTATTGACAGTTGTTATTTTCAGTCATATTCAATTCTCTGTGACTCCATTTAGGGTTTTCTTGGCACAGATACTGGAGTGGTTTACCATTTCCTTCTCCAGCCCATTTTACAGATGAGAAACTGAAGTAGACAAGGTTAAGTGACTTGCCTAGAGTCGCACAGCTAGTAAATGTCAGATCTGAACTCATAAAGGTGAGTTTTCCCTGACTTCAGGCCAGTGCTCTGCCCACTGTACCACTAGCTGCCCAATTAATGACCAAGGGATGGTCAAAGTGCCTTATTGGGACCCATGAGACCTTGAATGATCCTTAGAAGCCACTAGTTCAATGGACTTATTGGACAGATGAGAGTGCTGAGGCCCAGGAAAGTTAATAAGTGACTTGTCCAAGGTCACACAGTGGGTATCAGAAGTGGGATTTACATACTAGTCCTCTGACTTTAATATATTCTTACAACTGTATCACACTGCTACCAAAACAAGTTTAAAAGAGCTCCAGACTGCGGTGTAAATTAGCACTTGTAATGCTAATGAGAGTAAAGATCTTCCCCATCCATTAATGGGCCTGCTCATTAAAGGGAGTTTGATTAGGGGAGATTTGTAGGAAGGCCCACACCTTTTGCTAATGAGGCACTGGTCCTCAAGGGTTATGATACCCTCTGACTCTGAAAAATGTATAAATACACTGAGGTGAGGTTTTACTTTGGGGCTTACTCATTGGAAATGTTTGATTGGCCAGATGAGATTGTGGGCAGCCACTAAAGAGCCCCTGAGCTTTGAAAACCCAGATGTTGGTGCTTCTCTCTCTGGTGACTATGTATATATGTAAGTCATACAATTGGATCTGTCTGTTGATCTGTGATTTATGTGTTGCTTATGGTCAGGCAGCTGGAAAACTTGTCTGTTGATTATTATATTTCTTTGTATTTTCTCTGAACTTTAGGATACTGAATTTTTCCCCTGACCTAAGTGAACAATGCATGTGCTTGATTAAAGTGATTGTTGCTCCCTCAAAAGTTGCTTTCCTTTTAGAAAAGCAGATCTAAGAACCTGTATAGCAGGCCATCCTGTGCATGTCAGGGTCCTTGCTGATGCAACAGTCTTTGAGAGAATGTGAAGAAATAACACAGGATGCAAAAGAAACAAGGGCTGTGATCATCACAGTGCTGGAAATCCCTGCGTTGACAAAATGACAGAATCACTGAAGACCTCCTGGTAACATTTTCTTTGTTTGGGCCATCAGACTGATACTTGGAGTTAAATCTTGGAGGATTACAGCTTTGCCTCAGAAATAACCAATACATCAAAAGGAAACATTCCCCCCCAAAGAAAATGATGGAATTATGAATTTTTAAAACCATTTTGCAAAGCTATTTGGAATTATGCAAACAGAGTGGCTAAATACCCTTTGACTCAGAGAATCTACAGTTGGGGCATATACCCCAGTTAAATCATTGATAAAAAGGAAGGCCTTATACACAGTAAAATTTTAAATTGGCACTTTTCTGTTCTTATAAAGAACTAAAAACAAAGTAGATGCCCATCAACTGGGGGATGGATAAACAAAATATTGTACATGAATGTAGGGGTAAGAAATGATGAACCTAATAGATACAGAAAAGCATGGGAAAACTTACATGAACTGTTTCAAAGGGAAGCAAGCAGAACCAAGAAAACAATTTACACAATGATGATAACACTCTGTAAATGCAAAGAAAAATAATCACAAAATATTAGAAAATGAAAGTTACAGACTTGCAAAGAATAAGTATGGCCACCAAAAGGAAATGTATAAAGACACTTGCTTCCAGTCCTTTCAGCGATGGGAAGTCTACAGGTGTGGATCACTGAACATATTGACAGATTTCCTTTGAAATGTTTTGATTGCCTTTACCTTTCTCTTTTTCTTAAAAAAATAACTTTAGTATGAAGGGTGACCCTCTGGAAGAGGAAGGAGAAGGGGGCAAGGAGAAATTTAGGTTATGTTAAAAGATGTATTTACAAAAATATTTTTTTAAAATTCCAAATATTTCAACTGATAAGTAGTTTTTTTTTTCCTACAAGTTTTATTATATCTTGACATTTATGTCAGAGGGATAATGACTGGGTCCAGAATAGAACAGGAAGAATAATATGGTCTGGGATTACTTTTGGAATACTTTTTACATCTGTGATATATGATTTTAGCATCAAATTAAATTGAATAAAATCCAAAGGAGAAAGAAAAGTCCTTAAGACTTAGGCATTAACTGATCTCTAGAACCTGGGACAGAGTGATTTCAGTAAAAAGTTGGGTCAAAAGTCAGGCTGAAAGAACCTGAAAAGTGAGGGCATGAGTTAGCAGGAGGAAATATACTGTTCTTTTTAGGATGTTGGTAGTAAAAAGGAAGAAAAGACAACTAGCTGGTACAATGGATAGAGCACCGGTCCTGGAGTCAGGGAGATCTGAAAGCAAATGCAACCTCAGAAACTTTATTAGCTGTGTGACAAGTCACATAATCTATGTTTGGCTAAATTTCCTTATCTGGAAAGTGATGAAAATACTTGTACCCAGTGCTTTTGAGAGAATTAAATGAGACAAATTTACAAAGCACTTGGCACAGTCCCTGGCACATGGTGGAAACTATATAAATAGTAGTTAACATCATCATCGTCATTGACAGTAACAACAAAGAAAAATAGCTGGAGAAGGTATCTGGGTTAAGAGAAATTTTTGTTTTAAAAATGGGAGAAACTTGATTATGTTTATATGTAATGAATGTTGCATCCTTTTCCTTCCATCTTTCTCTCCCTACCTCCTTCCTTCCTTCTTCCTTCCTTGTTTCTTTCCATCCATTCTTTCTTCCCTCCTTCCTCCTTTCCCCTGTTCCTTTCTCCCTCTGCTCTTTCCTTTCTCCCTCCCACCCTTCCTCTCGCCTTCCTTCTTTTCAAAATGTAGATAAGGAGTAATTAATTTTTTCAGTATGAGCATTAATAATTCAGAAATCCCTCTACAAATCAAGGTTTGATATTGTTTTTGTTTATTGTCTAGAGTTAAGAAAATGATGGAGAAAATGTTAATAAGGTAGATAAAATTTAAAAGTGTGTCTGTTCAACATTTCCAAGCACACCATTGCCTCAGAATCCTCAAAATCATTTTCCTTTCACCTCCAGAAGCATAACAGGAGGGAACTCAACATTGATCCAAAATTTGCCAACGCCACATAGCTGTGACTATCCCTTTCTCTACTACACCAGTTCTTTTTTCCAGTGGATAAGTTTCTCCTTGGGGTCTACATCTTGGAGAAGGTTCCCAAATGACCATCCTTCATTCTCTTCCCTTCTTTGCTTCTGGCTCTGCATTTCTACATGTGCCTCCTCGCAGGTACCTTCTCTGCAACCTCCCTTTGGTGTGTTGTTTTGCTCTGTTAGAATATAAGCTCCTTGAGGGGAGGGATGGTCTCTTTGTCACCTAACACAGTACCTGGTACATAGCAATCACTTAGTAAATGCTGGTTGCCTTGCCTTTTTGGACAGAAAAAGATTGTCTCTCTAGATCACTCTGCCTCTTTTTCTCAGATCTCTGAAGCCAGATCTCAAATTTTCTTTCTTTTAATTTGGAGACATAGCAAGGAATCAAACAATCAGCAAACACTTATTATTTTTCCTCATAGCAACCAACCAATCAGCAAGCGCCTCCTGAATCAGTCCCTGTGTTAGGCATTAAACTCTGAGGATGCAATTACAATGAAGGTGCCAATCACCACTCTCAAGATGTTTACACAAGTACATACAAACAAACCCTCACTAACACAATGCTAAGTACAGTACCTCTGTTCTCCTGATAGATTGTTTTCTATTAAAGTAACTTCAAGTTGGAAAATTCCAGCTGCCACCAAAATTTCACTTTTCAGGACAGGTTTTAATATCAGAGATGCAAAGCAATGTCTCATCAATGTGTAGTTCTAATGATTAGCTGAAAAGCTCATTCTCAGAATTCTATATGAGACTAAAACCAGAAAAAACATTCATTAACAGATGCTCGGGATGGGTTTTTTTTTTTTGCGTTGGCAGGCATTTTTTTTTAACATTAGAGATAATGACAAGGTTAATGGTGTGTGGGCTCAGGCTGTTGCCTGAAGACCAATTTGAAGAAGTCTCTGCTCCTTGTTAGTAGGAAGGACATGGACATTAACTCTCTTTTTTCAGTCACCCAAAACAATTTTCTGCATTAGCTATGTTCCAAAAGAAACAAACAAAAAAAAAACCAAAACTCTAAAACACAATAACAATCATGAAGGAAAATAAAAATTCCAGGAAATATGCTTCAGTTGACACTCTGAAGTCATCAGTTTCCTATATGGAGGTGAATGACATTTCATTATGAGTCCCTTGGAATTGGGGGGAGGGGGGCATCATTGTGTTGATCAGAGCTACTAACTCTTTTAAAGTTGACTATGTTTACAATATTGCTGTTACAGTATATATTGTTCTCCTGGTTCTGTTCCCTTCAATTGTAATCAGTTCACATAAGTCTTCCCATGCTTTTCCGAAATCATACCTTGTACTATTTTTCCAGCATAATAGTTTTCCATTGCATTCAAATATCCATAACTTGTTTAACCATTCCAAATGGATGGGCATCCTCAAAGTTTCCAGTTCTTTGCTACCACAAAAAGAGCTTCTATGAATATTTTGGTACATATGGCTCCTTCTCTTCTTTCTGTGGTCTCTTTGTGGTCAAAGGTCATGTAAAGTTTAATAACTATTTGTACCTAGTTCCAAATTTCTTTCCAGAATAGTTGGAGTGGTGCATTAAGCTACATCAACTCTCAAAGACTTTTAATCAATCAAAAGATTGATCATGGAGAATTTATTATATACAAGTTGATTCTGTTATTTCTCACAATTCAATTTCAATTAACAAACTCTTTTGCAGCATCTGTTATATGAAAGATACTATATAAGATGAAATATTCGCTACATTCAGAAAAAGACCATAGGAGGTTGGGAGTTAGGAGGAAGAGACCTTGAAGGCGTTATGTTTCAAACCATTTTGTACAAGAGAAAATGAAGGTCAAGAAAGGGGAAGTCATTTGCCCAAAGTAACCCCGTGAACCTCCCCTTAGTTATCCCGGACTCAAATCCAGATCTTCTGACACCAATCTTCTGAGATTTTTATGCTTTCCCAAAGATTCAGAATTAGAGGCATGGGATTAAAGTTGGAAGGAATCTCAGAAGTCACCCCTCCCCCACCACACACACTCCAAACTCACACATTTTATATATGAAGAAACTGAATTTGGGAAAAGTTATGTGACTTGCCCAAAGTCACACTGGTAGTAAACAGAAGAACAATTATCTAAAAAAAATGAGATATTTGTCAAACACTTTGCAAACCTTAAGGTGTTAGCCATTTTTATAATCACTGCAGTGGGTAAAGTCCTGGCTCTGGAATCAGGAAGACCTGAGTTCATTTCTAACCTCAAGCACTTATTAGC
Source organism: Bettongia penicillata ogilbyi (assembly GCA_023548195.1). NCBI lineage: Eukaryota > Metazoa > Chordata > Mammalia > Diprotodontia > Potoroidae > Bettongia > Bettongia penicillata. Next base: position 2,537,508 of record JAJHZJ010000696.1, read on the forward strand.
TTGTGGGAACTGAGCAAGTCACTTCAACTCTCTCAGTCTCTATAAAATAACACCTACCTCCCAGGCTTGTTGTGAGATTCAAATGAGATAATATTGACAAAGAGCTTTGCAAAACTTAAAGAACTTTATAAAGGTAAGCTAGTATTAATAGATATTATTTATTAATAGCCATCATCGTTCATCATTATCATCACTACTATTATACCCAGACTTCCTCTGGCACTATGGTTAACATACTTTCTGTTGAACCACTACACTTCCCTAATGTCCCTCATATTCCACAAGCATTTCATGCCTCAAATTTTCTCTCTCTCTGATTACAAATTGCCTACTCTAAAATTTATTTTTTAAAAAAGAAGCAATAGTAACTTGCTACAAAAAGTATGAAGTTATAATTAGGAAATGATACCCTAGTGGTGGCATTTCCTATAGAACTAAAGTCAATCACTGCTGTATAGCTTCTTAGCTCTGCTCAAAATCCCATGAAAGGTCTACATATGGAGCAAAAGTCACAAATGTAACTGAGATAATCAAAACCACAAGCAAGGGGAAAAATATCTCCTGTCTACTTTGGTTTCCCTATTCACCCACATTCTTGTAGCTTCTGCACAGAATCTGTCCCCATTGTAGCCAATCAGCAAATGAGTTAGAGACAACAGTAGGCATGGAAGGTCCCTTACAGTTCAAAGGCCAATCAAAAGGATTTTCCTTCTCTTCTTGACCTTCAGTCATAAACAAATGAGATAGAGTAGATTTGGATTGAGAGGATAGGGGCTGGACTCTTACCTCTACTCTCTATTATTGGGATAACCTTGGAAGTGCTGATGCATTTCTCTGTGACTCATTTGTGGATAGATTACACGAACTCTCCCATGGTTCAGACCTCAGAATTTGGATTGCTCCTCCCACAAGTTCTAACAGAGGCTCTGGTTCTTGGTAAGATGGGCCTCTAACAAAATAATAGTGCCCAGAGATCACCCAAGTGAATATGTCAGCATTACAGCTCATATGTTCAGAGTCTCCAGTGTAGGAGTTCTTATAGTCCTTGGGTAGAAGGAACCTTCATAGTCATGTCATTCAGATCATAGAGTGGGGGTCTTATATTGGGACATCTTTAATGGAGCTGGTCATACATGCTCTGGCCACAGAAGGAGAGACATAGGCTCTGACTCTGCTCAAGTCCAAGCACTTGGACTTTGGGATGTCAGTATAATGGCTTATTGGACCTTGTGAATTTGTGATTTGTGATGATTGAGATTATATGAGGATATAGGGCTCATGCTCTGGTCCCTGACTAAAGGATTTGCACAGCTAGCAGCTTCCAATTGGTCCCTTAGTGTTTGTGATGAGACTAGGTACTGAAACTGGAAGTCATGTTAAGGTGTCTTTTAAAAAGAGATGACAGTGTTTATATCTTTCTCTTCCTTCCTTTGAAATAAGACTTTAGCAATGGTCTCTTGGACTGCAATGGGAGTAGGGAAGGAATTTCTCTTCGCCTTCATCTCTACCTTCCCAGCGGTAGCTGTGATACACATTGCAGTGTGTACATGTGCTGCCCAGGTGATCCTGGGTCTAGGTCTCAAGAATCTGACTGTTCAGACTGTTCTTTCCCTGAGCAGAGGTTGCTAAATAGTGATGGTGAGGTAGCCTTGGTGGTTACTTCATCAGTTCAAGAGGTTCTTTGTCACTGAGAGGTCCAGGGGTAAAGCTATGGTATTCTCAGGGGTGGTGACCACCCCCAGGAGCAGAGGCATCCATTCTCATCTGACCAGAAGATAATGGACTTTGAGAGAATTATTCAGACAATACAGACTAAGACAAAGAGGAAGTCTGTTTAGTAATCTCACAAATCTCCTAGGACTCCTGACCTCCTCAGAGAGTGTAATGGAGATGATGAGTTCCATGTGTTTTCTGGATCTCTTTATGTGATTCTGAGAGTCCCTTGCCTCCTTAAGGCTTCTGGGAAGTTCTCCTAAACTTGGGGAGAATGTATTGAGAGTCCTGGCTTAGAGTTTATACTTTGTGTATTTGTCTATATGTTCTGCTGTGTCTTTTGGTTTTATGTTTTTATTTTGTGGTGGGGGAGATAAATAGCCGTTCTATATATGATAACTACTATGTATTATATGTTGAGTAACATTTCTAGAAGAGATTCTGCTGATTCCTTTTGGGAAAACCTTAGACATGAACAAAACTTAGGCTTTACATAAAATACGTTCACCAGCTTTCTCCTGGGGGTAAAGGTATACTGAGCCAGAGAATATGAGAAGAAATCTAAATCCCATCTTTCAGGGCTCAGGGTCCCCAAGCCTGAATATAGGATCCACATGTCCCCAGAACTGGGGCCCCTTGTAGTAAGATCATGCCCTTCAGGCTGTAGGTATACACAGAATCATTGACTGAGCTTTGGAGGGGATCTCAGGAGTCAGCCAGTATAACCCACATTCAGGAGAAATGTTGTTGTTATTTATCCATCATTCTGAAAGAGAACCAATGTTTCAGTTTGCTTGTGAATTAGATTGAAGTATACAGAACTGTGCAGGCTGTCAGTCTCACTCCCTCCTTTAGAGTCATCAGAATCTAGTGGCAAAACAAAAGTCAGAATGACTAATGATGACCCAGGATCCTTTTGGAAGGAAAGGAAGAGAGAAAGAGACAGAGAGAGAGACAGAGACAGAGGGAAACAGAGAAACAGAGACAGAGAGATACAGGGAGAGACAGAAGGGGGAAGAGAGGGAGACAGAGAGACAGATAGGGAGGGAGGGAGACAGAGAGAAAGAGAGAGACAGAGGCAGAGAGAGACGGGGAGAGAGAGACAGAAGAGGGAAGAGAGGGAGACAGACAGACAGAAAGATAGGGAGAGAGAGAGAGACAGAGAGGGGAAGACACAAGGAGACAGAGAGACAGAGAAACATACAGGGGGAGAGACAGACGGAGAGAAAGAGAGACGGAGGGATGGAGGAAGGGAAGGAGGGAGGGAGGGAGGAAGGAAAGAAAGAAGGCTTTAGGAAAAATAACAGAACCACCTTGTTTAAGAGTTGGAAGGAACCTCAGTGGCCGTCTAACCAAACCATACCAAAAAGATATGCTATTATATAATATCCAGCAAGTGGGCATTCTGCCTTTTCTTGAAGACCTCAAAAGAGGAGGAATCCACCAGCTTTCAAGCTTGTCTGTTCCACTTTTTCGTAGCTCTAATTATTAGACAGTCTTTTCCTTTACACCAGGCTCTAAACTGAACCATCCCCGGCACTCTCCACACTGCCCTCTGTGACCAAACAGAAGTTGAATTTCTCCCACTCATGACAACTCTTCAAATACTTTAAGATAACTATTTTGTTGCCCCTGAGTCATTTCTTCTCAATCAATATATTGCTTAACCAGCATTTATTAATTCTCTACTCTGTACAAACTAAATAGCTTCATTTCCAACTATTTCTCCTCTGATGACATAGATCCAATGCCCTTCATCATCCTTGTTTCTCTCCTCTGGATGCACTGTAATTTTCCAATTTCCTTCTTAAATTGTGATGCCCAGAGCTGAACTCAATACTTCAGAAAAAAGTTAGAGGAGTGCAGATTACATAATGATTTTCACCTTCCTATTCTTAGAAGCTATACTCCCCAATGTAGCCAAGGTTATCACTAACTTTTCTGCCAGGCTTCCCCATCACACTGTTGATTTGAATTGATCTTGAAAGTCTGCTAAAAACCTCAGATTTTGTTTTTAAAGAGCAATTGCTATCTAATTGTAGTGAGAGCTCTTAGGCACTCCTCCAGAGCTAGGCTAACAACATCTACCTCTCACGGTTCTAGAAATATTCACAAGAGCTGGGTTTTCATTTCTTTACTGTTACCTGCTTAAGTACCCTTTCTAAAGTGATGACCCTGCTGTTAACCTCCAGTGGCTAACGTCTCATTTATATACAAAGGATTATCTATTTTAAAGTTATAACAATAACAGAAGTAAAATCTGTCCCCCCCAACAACTCAAGAGTACACTGTCCCCTTTACCTTGTCTTTCCCTGGGGAGAGTGGTCTCAGACTTAACAGTTTCTGTATGGCATGTCCCACCAAGTTTATATCCAAATGTCCCATGTCTTTTGGATGAGCTATTGTCTGTTATCAAAAGGATGGATCCTGAAGCTTTCTCCTTGCTCCTGGAAGCCAAAGCTGGACCAGATAGACTCAAAACCCAGCTCTGCCTTCAGACTCATGGCTTACTCTTTAGATCTCATGAAGTTTTTAATTTTTGACCTCCTTCACCTAAAATAAAAGAACAAATGTCAAGACAAAAAATTGAAGCTTATGTACATGGGGCCATGTGTTGTCTTCACTGCCATGAATGAAAAGTCCAAGAGACAGGAAGTTGGTGGGTAATTAATAATCAATTTATTGATTAGGCTAGCAAAGAATAAATTGATAGTCAGTGGTTTCTCTTGGTAATGAAAGATAAAAGATCATGGAGATCATCAAATGTTTAAATACCTTGGAAAAGTATTTGATCTGACAGGCAGAGATCAATCCTGAGTGGCAAACAATCAATGAGATGGCAGATGTATTAATGAGGAGGTAGACTGAAAGCCTTCAGATCCTCTGGCTGAGAGCTTTCTTGATCATGAGACTCACTTGCCTCCAGTTATCTAGACAAAAGAATCCATTTCCACACAAACTACTTAAATTGGACCTTGCAGAGTTTTACAAGGGCTTGTACCTGATGCTCTTTAGGTCTGAAATTCCCCTAGATTAGATTCTCTTTACATTTTAATCAGAAATGAATTCTCCAGCTCGAGAGGGGTCCAACTGAAGATAGAGGAGTTAGGCCAATTTTATTTTCAGCCCTATCCTTCAAAAAATGGCTGAATGGCCTATGAGGGCTGGCTGGTCTTTGAATGAGGAAAAAGAAAAAAAACCCTCAATAGCTGGTTATTCATAGGAAAATAGCAAATTCTCTCATCATGTAGTGAGGGCTCAAGGCCTCTTCTCTCATAGTATTGTATTTTACCAGAATGCCACCACACTGGAAAATGGCAAAATCAGTAAGAACAAATATCTACCTTTTGGAAACAACCTCATACCTGTTCAGTCACAGCCAATGAAAGAAGCCTATTTACCACATGCTTAACAGACTTAAACTAGTTAAAGAATATCTATGTTTGTTCCAAAATCTAGGTGAGAATTTCATTAGCCAAGCATTCTGTACGTCCTCATAAAGACTTGTTCATTGGCAAGTCCCCCATCGTACTTCCTCATTGTGTACTGATAGGGTTGGTCTTTTTCATACCAAGACTTTATACTTAACCCTCACGAATTTCATCTTGTAAGAGTCAGTTCAATCCTTGTCAATTTCTTTTAGAACATATCTTTCATTCACTGTGTAAGCTATCTATCTCAGCTTTGTGCCATCTGTGAATTTAATGAATATGCCATCTATGCATTGATTCAAATTATTTTTTAAAATGTTGAACAGCACAAGGCCAAATTCATATCCCTGGGTCACTGAACAAAAGACCTCCTGCCACTCTGGCATTGAACCGGTAACAACTCATCTCCTATTCCAGCCATCCCACCAGTTCTTAATCTATATCTGATTGTGTGATTCTAGTTCTTCTCTCTCCTTTGTCTTCATAAAAAGATGTATGAGATGCTTTCCAAAATCTAAGTGAGCTATACCTGCAATATTTCTCGAATTGACTAATAAAATAATACAGTATAAAAAGAAAATGAGGCAAGTCTGGAATGACCATTTCTTTTATGTACTACCCCTTTATAATCACTCAGATCCCTTTATGTTCATCAACTGTTTATGGATGGATCATTTTTAGAATTTTTCACGGGAGTCAAAATAAAGCTCACTGACTTTCCCTTCACAGACTCTATTTTCTTTCCTTTTTTTATTTTTTCCCTCTGATAAACTTGTAGTTCATTTCCCCCTTCCCATTATTTTTCAAATATTACTGAATGTTACTGTTAGTGACTCAACCATCACTTCCTGAGGATGTAGTTCATCTTGGCCAGATGGCTTGAATTAATCAAGGGCAATGAGGTACTGTTTTATTATCTTTTTACTTTATCTAGTGGGTTTACTCATCCCTTAGTCATTTTTTATCCTTTCATTTCCAATGGAAGGCTCATCCTTCTCAGAGAAATAAGCAAAATGAGCAGTTCTACCTTCTCTGTTAACATCATCTCCCCACCCCCAATAAAGAGACAATCTCTTCTTTGACTCTCCTTCTCTCAACACACCTTCGAAAAATCAAACTCTCTCTCTCTCTCTCTCTCTCTCTCTCTCTCTCTCTCTCTCTCTCTCTCTCTCTCTCTCTCTCTCCCCTTAGCTTCTGCCATCACTCTCAACTCATTCTGAGATTTAACACTCCTGTCACTATTTTTAGAAGACCATGCCACACTTTAAAATTCCTCCATAATAATTTGGTCTTGCTATATTTTTCATTTTTAATTGAAGTTGGTGGGTATGTTCCTTGTGAATACACAGCAGTCTCTTAAACAAATTCCTTTTTCCCTCTTGTAAAATTGAAAGTTGATTTGAATTTTTTTTTGCTGGACTTAATCAAATGGAGGTGAATATTCTCTTTGATGTTACTTTCCCCTCATAGATTTCACCCACCACCCACAATCCAGAAGAACTTGCCTAATGGTCAAGTTTTTGTCTTGCAATTACCTCCACCTTTAAAATCACTTTCCAGAGAAACTTGATTAGCCTAAAAGGTCAAGTCTCATTAATTTAAACTATTGTAGCAACTCCCATCACCTGGGAACCTTTGTCTTATGACTCAAATCACAATTGTTTGTCTTGGCTGTGGATAAGAGGGTTTTGGAAGGGAAGGTCCAAGTGATGTAATCTCAATTCCAACTATGTCACCCATAGCCAATCAGGAGAAGACACACCTATGTTGTTTAAGAGTTTGCTCTATCATCTTGCTAATTGTTATAAAAGACTGTGTCAGCCCTCACTTAAGGTCTTTGGCCATTGAAGGACACCATTGACCCAATTTATTGGTGACTGCTAGCCTAATAGATCTGTCATTCTCAGAACTCTTATCTCTCAGTTTACCTTAATTTTCAAAAGCAACACTGTTTGGAATCGTTTCCCTCTGGGTCTTCAGAATTGCTTTTTAAAGAATCTCCTATTTGTTAGACTGTTTCAAATAGAATTTTAGTACATGAATGCTTACCTGTGTTTCCTCTGAAGATTTTTAAATCTGATTTCCTGAAAGACTATGCCCAGGCTTTCTTTCCCTCCCTCAAATTACCTCTAAAAAGGAGTGGGACATTGCCCCAAGGCTCCAATCATCTACATACCAGCAACCAGTTCATTTCCGTTAGTGAGAATCAAGTAGAGAAAAGAATTTGCTCTTGTTTAGGGATGAAATTATTGTTAAAGCAAAACAAGAAGTTATCAGCTGCTATGTTTCTGGCAGAGAAAGAACTCTAGCAGATGTCTGAATAATTGGAGTCCTCCATGGCTACATTATCGTGCCTCTGTGCCAGGCTGGTGATCCGTTTCTAAACTCTTCATCTGTTCCCTTTTCCTGCCTAGGTGGTCTGTAGTAATGTGCTAGTAAATATTGAACAACCAGTTCTGGGAGGGAGGGGGTAGAAAAAAGTACACATTTTTAAGTTGAATCTGCATTATTAACATTTTCTTTCTCTTGATTTTCTAGAAAAATCAACAAAACAATAAGCCAAACCCTGATGTGTAGCAGTTGCCAATTTTTAAATGTAAATATTCACATTGAAAATTTAACAGTTAGCTCTCAGAATCTGGTTTAAAGTTGGCTTCAGCACACCTATGAATACTCCAAATGACAAGGTCACTGTTTCTCCCTTCTTTGACCTTTGCTGAAATATTCTCCATCCTATTTCCCCCACTCTGAATCCTGGATTTCCTCACATGAATATACCTCCTTACTATGCAATGCTACTTTTACCTATATTGTTTTACCTTTTTTTTGTGCTCTCCCTCTCTCCCCCCCTTTTACCTATCTTGTTCCTTTTGGCAAGAAGGTATGCCCATCCATAGTCGTAGTTTAGCCATGTGATTAACTCCACAAAGAATCAGGGATAACTGAGGTCAAAAATGTCTCCTTGCATTAAGATTCAAGTTCTCCTTTCCTGCAAGTTGAGCATTTGTGTGAAGTGGGTCCACAGTATGTCTTCACCTACATTGTTGTGCCTTGTAACTCTCACATGGACACATGGCTACCTGGTTCACTCGTTCTAACCTATTCCCACCATGGAAAGTCTCCTAGAAGGGGACAGCAAGGCGTAACAGTCTTCTGAAGGGCTTTACCTCTCTTAAACTCCATGACAGCCCTGAATAGCCATGGTAGTCTTTATTCAGGGAATCATGAATTAGCAGAAGAGAAGACCTCTTGCCACGTATCTGCTGCGGCTGCTGGTTTCTTCAAACAGTTTCAACTGGAAAGCTACTTTCTGACCAGAAATGACCACCTGCTAAGTCTTCCTCTCTTGGCCATGTTTCCATCTCTTCACCATACCAGCCTCAACCTCAGCTGCCTCAATGGCCCAAATCAGTGTCTCCTGACACTTGGCATTTCAATTACAAAGGAACTCACCAAATCTCCTTTATGAAATCAATCAGACTTATTTAATCATCCCTTGATCTCAAAATAATCTTATGATGTCTCAGTTAAAAAGAAGTTCTCATCTTAAGCGTTATATGCAAATAAACCAAGCTACCATTATGTCTGGTAGCTCTAAGTTCCCATCATACTCTGTGTCCCTGAAACCTCATTTCTTCATGCTAATATCCTCCCAGTTTTAATAAAGTCTATTTCACTTCCCCTTTAAACTACTAAACTATTCATTATATCTGTCAGTTCATTTTTTTATCCCAACTGCACAAGCCCATCTCACAACTGGGCTTCTTTATACAACAATCTTAGCAGTTTCTAGTAAACCCATGTTGTTTCCCCACTCTTTTCAGGCATCAAACTGTTCATCTGACAAATAATATTTTTTACTAGTTGATTTTGATATTTTTCTTTATGGAAAGTACTTTTTCTGCCCCTTTCAGCACCAAACAACTCCATAGCAAAGGACAGTACTTTAAAGAGATAATTCCATACTTGTGTATATCTGTTCAAGGTGAGTGGTTTTAATAATGTCTCTTTTCTTGTATTTTATCTCCAAGAATTTCTGTATCTGAGTCACTATTCTTTTCCCTTTATGATACCTATTCACTATACATGCATAACCTTCTTGCTCCTATATCCTATTTAGTTTAAAACCTTTTATACTAGATATTCAAGATGCCTAAGAAATACATTATAAATGACATTTTCAAAGAGTCCTTCACCTCTAGTGGGAAATTAGTCAACCCTATATTTTAAGCCATCATTTAGAAATTCATACACCATTAATGAACATCACCTTTTTTGCTAACCCTTCATTTCCCAGAATTTTTTTCTTTCCATATCCTTTGCCATCACTGAACGACAGTGGAAGAAAACAGTCTGTGCCTCAATACTCCAGTTCTCCCCCACCTTCACAACTCACAACTATTAGTCATACTTCTAAGTTTCTTTTAGCAGTGTTACACTCATAGGAATCATGAGAAGAGAGTAGTTATCTATTTTGATAAATTCTGGAAGGTTGTCTGGTTTTGAATACATGCTCTTGGAAGACAAAAGAGCTTTTTGTTACTGTAAGGTTGACATATAGCTATTTTTATACTCGAGTTCCAACTGCTATTACTACTCTGATTTTTCTGCAGACTCTTACTAGAATATCTTACTCAGGTGGCTTCTGTTGCCTCCCCAAAAGCATTTGGAGGACCAGCAGGTTCCTATAATCCAGCTCCCTTCTCTTCAGGAAGAGCCTCTAATCTGTTTTTAAAAATCCAATTGTACATCCATCCTTTCCATCCCCTTTCTACTCTGTGTAACTCTCTGACTTCTCTCTAACTCTCTAACTTCTCTCTAGCTTCCTAAAAAAAAAGAACAAATCTCCCTTCCCTATACTCCTCTCATTGATACTTAGCTTGTATTTTCCTTAGGAAGACTTCACTGAGTCTTTCACACTGTAGTGTAGAAAAGAGTTCTTTGAATTCTTTCACTTTGTCCTCTCTAGGGACATCAACCTATACATAAAACAGAGTTAAAAATCATTCAACAAGGATAGAAATACAAGTGTCACTTAACTGATGCAAATCAAGGACAGAAGGACCCTCTGTGGTCATCTGTTTGGCAGATGAAAAGACTGGATTGTGGGGAAGTAAAAAGATTTATGCACAAGTTTACACAAAGAGACGATATTGGAGGTAGGATTTGAACACAGATCCATTAACTCCACAGTCAATTCAATGTTAATGTTTTCAGTATTGCTTTTAAAATAAATTACTTGTGATTATTTATACCTCAACCTTAAGCAATACTTTTACAGCCAGTGTTTACTATTAGTAACTTGTCAATCCTATTCGCCTTCTTTGTCTTAGTCTCAATGACAATTTCAGTCATACTCTACTTTTTTTTCCCACTTGTACCCATATCCCATCTGCATCTTGCTTCCCCCAACAATCCACTGTATCAATTTGCTTTACCCATTAGTTGCTCCATTTAACTGTTTTTCCTGACCTTGCCTTGTCTTGCCAACTACCTTTTCCTTCTCTTTCTTAATTCTCTTCATCAGATTCTCCTCTCTAATCATCCTTGGATGTACATAATTCCCCTCAGACCTTTTCCATCTTCTTAATTGTCTTTGATCCTACTCCTTTATCCTGGGTATAGAATATAGACCAATATCTGGGCCAAGAGATAATTTTCCTTCACAATTTCCCTCAGCTTTTCTCTTATCCATATCCCCTCCCCGTCCCAAACTAACATCTTATCTTGCTCAAATACCATTCTTTCCTCTATTCCTCCTAGAACCTTCTCCCATGGAAGTCAGAAGTAGAATCTCTCCCTCACTTTTCAGTGTGCTGGCAAATATTTCATAACTGGCTCTCCTTCCCCCGCAAAGTGCATGGGAAATACTTTGAAATTCAATCTGCATTATTAATATTTTCTCTATCACTTTCTTAATTTAAAACAATGGATCAAGCCCTGATTCATAACATTTGCAAATGTCTGAGATTAAAAATGATCACAATGAAAATTTAATGATTCTCATTCTGTACAGATATAAAGCACTTACCCTTTTGTGTTCTGAAATAGCTGCAAATTTCTATTTCTCAGAGCCAGAAATAGCTATAGGAAAATGAAAGGCAAAAAACTTTGAGCTGCTGCTACCTGTGTGTGTCCCAAAGCACACACACAATTAAACCAATGCAATGCAGGAAAGAATGTTGGATTTAGATTCTGAATACTTTGCTGTGTCACTCACTCCTTGTATAGCTTTGAGAAAGTTATCACCTTTATAAGACTCAGGCTCATCTCCAAAATGAGGATATTTGACAAAATCTCCAAAGTCATTTCTAGATCTCAATTTATGGTTCTATGTATAAGAGCTGTTTATGTCATATGTGCTCAACAAATGAGTGGTGGGTACATAACTGCCTAGGTGAAAAAGGGACCTTATACATTAGAGACCACATAGTCTATTGTTGTACAGTAGCTTTAGTCATGTCCTATTCTTCAAGACTCCATTTTGGAGTTGTTCTTGACAAAGATATTGCAGTGACTTGCTATTTCCTTCTCTGGGTCATTTTATAGATGAGGGAACGGAGGCAAACAGGTTTAAGTGACTTTCCCACAGTCACACAACTACCAAGTATCTGAAGCCAGATTTGAACTCCCCACTTGAAGAGGAGTCTTCCAGGCTCCTCATTCTATCCACTGAGCCACCTGGCTGCTCCATAAACATCTTCAGTGAACACTAATTTCATTAAACAGAATATTGCACCATTGGTTTTAGAGCTTGAAAGGGCTTGGTAGTCATCTATTCCAGTGTCCTATTCTTTTCAAAGAAGGAAACTGAGTCTCAGAGTGGTTAAGTGATATTTTCAAAATCCCACAGGTCATAAGTGGTGGATCTAGAATTCAAATTCAGGTTCTCCAGCTTCTAATCTAATATTGTTTCCACTCCAGAGCACTGCTTTAGCTACTTTCCTTTAAATTGTACTTATTTTAGAATACTAAATGAAATTTAACCTGTAAGTTCAGAACTTGGGAATTGTTAAAGACAGAAATATTATTTTATCCACTAGGGTCAGTCTCCAAGCCTCTGTTTGTGAGTATGCATGCCTCTTCCAATTTCTTCACCATAATTATCATGAAAAGATTTTTAAAGGTGAAAGAGGAAGCATTTTTTAATTTAAAAAAAAATCTGATATTCCTATTTGAGTATCCACCATCTGATCCACAGCCTGATTGATTTTCTCTAAAGGTCAAGTGTAAGAGACTGTGGAAGTGTTTATGAAAAACTGCTAGACAGAAGGATGAGGGAGTAGGATAGTGCTTGGGGGGGGGGTTGAGTGGTAATAAGAATTATACACAGAGAATACAGGCTTTAAGAACGACAATCAATCTTCACAGGATTCTGAACTTCACACCGTTGTTCTGCCAGACAAAATAAAGAAGTTCTTTTCCACCTGATATGAAGACACACAATCCTTTAAAAGCCATAGACAAAGAAGGCAAGGTACCCAATTTCCCCTGCTACTCTTTCCCTTGAGGAGCTTGTCTGGAACTCTGTATATTCAGAAAAGCACTCTGATGCTCCTCTGTAGAGGCAGAAAGCACTAACCTTTTTGTGTTCTGGAAACATGAAACAGCTCCAAATTTCTCTTTCTCCGAGCTAGAACTACCCATAGGAAGATGAAGACTAATAACCCAAGGGCCATTCCATTGACTGGACAATGTGAAAAATCATTCGAAGTCGTCAGGTATCATGATACTTCATCCAAAGGCAGTAGCATCCTTCATAAAGATGTGCATCTGTGGCAGCCAGGGGTCAGACAAAACAAAGAGTCATTGACCCTTCAGCAAACCCAAACTTCTTGAAAAAGTCAGAGGCAATGGAAATAGAGTGGCTTAATGGAGAGTTATCAGTTTCAAGCAAGCATTATTAATTACGGGTCTGACACATCCTAGGCACTGTTTTGGGTTCTTGTAAAGCAAATTTAAAAAATGGAACAATCCATGCTTCTAAGGAAATTACAATCTAAAGGGGAGGAGAATGAAGGAGAAAACATGCACATACATAATAATAGGCACAAGGAGGGGATAGATGGCACACCCGTGATTTCATTTGTTCAGCTATTGTTGCTTACCCTTCATTCTTGAAGAGGATCAATTTCATCAAAAAGGTAATGTCTTGACTTGTGAGAGACTTAGATTTCAGTGAGGAAAATCCTGCATCAGTCTCACTCTCTCCTTAAAGCCATTGGAGCCCAGTAGCAAGACGAAGGTCAGGATGACTGGCCATCGCCCCAGATGCAGTGGGAGACCTTGGCCTTTTTAAACTAGGTCTTTCCCAGGTCTCAGTTGGTCTGAGGCATCACCCATTTAGTGACTAAAGGCCAGGTAAGAATTAGGTCAAAAGATGACCTAGTTTGCCTTCACAAAAGTATCAGTATGGTAGGAAGAAGACACTCAGACTTTCTAGCCAGGACAGAAACAATTGCTATTCACAATCACTCTGAGTCATCAAAACCCATCAAAATCAAACAATGAGCAAATGAGGTTTGGTCCGGGACCTGTTTATTGGCCAATCACTGAAAGCCAGAGTGATTTGGGTTTAAAGGTTCCCAATGGGTTTTATCAAGCCTGATTTTTCAAAGCTGTATTTCAAGAAATTGTAAATGAAAACTACATAAGACAGAAGAGTTAATTGTCCCAGTTTTTAAAAAGCAACCAATGATAGAGTAAGTAGAGAAGAAGAAAAATCTAGCTGCCAAACCCTAAGATACCTTGTGATGTATGTGATTAAAATTCATATTCCTTTGCACCCACATGTTAAGAGTATGAGTCCCTATATGGACAGAGGGAGAAGACTTTTTAATTGGTAAAAGGAACTCTGGTGAAGAAATTCTCTTTGCCAATGTGGATGGATAACTTCTCTATAACTTAAGAGTCTTAGAGAGTAGCCTAAAGTAATAAAAGGTTAAGGGATTTGCCCAGGGTCACACAGTCAGTATGTATCAGGACAGGAACCCTGTTTTAGAGGTCAGCTATGCCTTTCATACAAAATGGATAAAAGGCATTTGGGGAAGGCAGAACTAGAAGGTAGGGAGATCAGAAAAAGTTTCATGTAGAAGGTATTGTTTAAATTGAGTTTTGAAGGAAACAAGAGACTCTAAGATGAGTTGGTGAAGACAATGCCTTGGAAGCATGGGATACCACCAGTAACATGGCACAGAGACTCAAGATGAAGGTTGGTATATAGATCAGCAGGTAGGATAGTACATCTGGACTATATTGTGTATGTGTACTTATGTGTTAATGTCTAATACTTGAGGGTGGGAAGGGGCCAGATTTTAAAGTTTGGATGTGAAATAAAGGAGTTAACATTTGATCCTGGAAGTAAAAGAAATCAATGCATTTTATTGACTATGGAGTTGATATGATCAGACCCATGCATTAGAAAGATCTCTTTCCTGACCCTGTGGATTGGAGTGAGAAGAGACTGCAGAGAGACTTACAGGAGGCAATATGAGAGGTAATGTAGAAATGAATTAGGGCAATACGGGGCCAGTGAAGAGAAGGGGATTTTCATGAGAAATGTTGTGAAGATACAAATGATGAAATCTGGAAACTGATGAGAAATATGTAGTGATGGAGAGTGAAGAGAGAAGGGTGACATGGAGGTCTCAAGACAGACTGGCCATGACAGTGGTGGTTAAGGGATATAAACAAGACATTTTCCAAAGAAGAGATTCAAGTACCAATAACCACATAAAAATGCTTCAAATATCTAACAATAAGAGAAAAGCCAATTAAAGTAACTCTAAGGATTATACTTCACACCTATCAGATTAGCAAATATGACAAGAAAGAGACAATGACAAGTTCTGGAGGGACTGTAGGAGGACAGGCACACCAATATATTGTTTCTGGAGTTGTGAATTATTCCAAATATTCCAAAAAGAAATTTGGAACTGTGGTCAAAAAGTCCCTAAAGTTTATGGTATATCCTTGAAATGAGTGATATCCCTACATGAAAAGGGACAGAGACAGAGGGAAAGGTCTTATTTGCATAAATATATTTATAGCAGCACTTTTCTTATAGGAAAACTTGGAGACAAAGTGGGTGACCATCCGCTGGGGAATGGCTACGTGAATTTAGTGGAATATTGCTGTATCAGAAGAAATGACCCAGAAATCCTTACATGAACTGCTGAAGAGTTGCGTAGAGTTACCAGAACCAGGATAACAATTTGTACAATAACATAAAGGAGAACAACATTGAACTATTTAAGATACATAATTGATTAAATGACTAATCATGTCTCCAGAAGACTGGTGATGAAGCATGCCTCCCACTTCTTGGCAGAAAGATGATAGACTATGGCTGCCCATTGGGGCATACATTTCCATCTACAGCCAAAATGCTGATTTTTTTCCAGAAATATGCATATCTTCAAGAGAAAGCACTTTTGTTTTGGGGAATGTGGGTTAGTAATTGTGATGCAAAAAAAGAGGAAAAAAAGTAAAAGATCAACAATAAAAAATTGAAAACACAGAAGAGGGCAGAAAACAATACAGAAGAGCAACAGCTGACCCCGACGGTGTTAGTAATATCATGCTAAATTTAATATAACCTTAAGATAATCTACGTAATCAAAGTTCCTGGTTTCATATAATCATCTTTCCCCTCTGTTATTTGCTAAAATATTCCAGTTTTTAAAATTCATAATTTAAAAATGGAACTTATAGGAGTAGATTAATAAGAGAAATAGTGTAAAAAGCAAAGAACAGGGTCCAGTACAGAATCTTGGCAACAAATTCACTCAGGGGAGGGGAGAGGTTGGTTCATGACTCAGCAAAGGAAAATGAGGACAAGCTGACCCAGAAGAAAGCTGCATCCTAGAAACGAGGGGAAAAGAGAAAAACCAATAAGAGAGGATGGTTGCTAAGTGTTGAAAGCTAAAGCATGATCCAAAGGATAATTAATGAGAAAAGTTTAAAAGGTCATCAGATTCAGCTAAAGAAGTGATTACTGGTAACCTTGGAGAAGTAGCTTTAGCTGAGTGGTGAGAAGTCAAATTGCAAGGGGATGAAACATCTGTGGATGGTGGTATCAAGAAAACATGTAGATAATTCTTAGATAACTCTAAGACCTTGGAAGTGAAAGAGAGGAGAGAAAAAGCAATGGCAGAATAAAGGAATTTTTTTTTTAAATGGAGAAGATCTGTGAATGTTTCTAGATGATGGAAAAGGGTAGAACCAGTAGAAAGAAAGAGAAAAAAAGTGAAAGACAGAATTATCAAGGAGGCAAAGCCCTGGAGGAGATAGGACACTGAGAGCAAAGCTATCAGGAGTGGTTCCCTCTTCCTTAAGTAAAGAATATTTCCTCAAAGTAAAGGCTAAGAGAAGGAATGATGTGGGGGGACTTCAAGTTGAATGGAGGGAAGATTAAGTTGCTTTGGACAGATGGCCTCTGTTTTCTTAGAGAATTTGGAGGTGTTTACATCTGGAGAGAGAGAAAGAGATACCAGTGGATGGGGATTATAGAATCTGGAGCAGAGTGGACTACTGAGGTCAGATAAAACTCCCTTCATTTATAGTTGGGGAAATGGAAGTTCCAGCTTCTTGGAGCCACAGATGAGAATTGGATGACAGATGAATGCCCAAGATGGATAAGCAGTGTGGAAAGGACTCTGAGCTCTCACACCAGAGGTGCTGGTCCTCAGTATTCCATATCCACTCCAGTGACACTAGACTTCTTTGCTGTTCCTTGAATAAGACCCTCCATCTCTCAAGTCTGGACATTTTCTATACCCAGAATGCTCTGCTTTATCATCTCTGCCTCTTAGTTTCCTTAGCTTGAAAGTTCTAGTTAAAAATCTCACTTTCTATAGGGAGCGTTTCCCAGTTCCTCTTAATTCTAGAGACTTTCCTTTGATTATCCCCACCTTGTCTTTCCATATCTTTGTCCATTTTTTTTTATGTTGTCTTCTCCATTACTAAGTTTCTTGCAAGTATGACTTGTCTTTTACCTTTCTTTGTGTTTCTAGCACTTATCACAGTACCTGGTACAAAGTAGGCACTTAATGAATGTTTACTGGCTAATTCCAAGGGGTTTCTAACTTTGCCTGAGGGCAAATTAGCAAATTAGTACTGTGGTTTGATTCTCACTTCGAAGAAATCTGGGGGTAGAGAAAAAGCCAAGCCAGTTCTCAAAAGACAAAGGGGTCAGGAGGCAGAAAAAAGAAACTGTCACCTGGTAGTCAAATACAAAACAAATGGATGTTAGGAGAAAGCCCAGCATCCAACAAGGATGGAATTTGGTCCATATGCCTAAGGTTACATCAAAGGTTGAGCTGAATGACTTCAGATGTTGCCATCCCCAGCAAAAGAGAATCTGAGGATTTGTAATTAACCATCAGAGGGGCAGAACCAGGACCTTTGATGATACTACTTTGTGACTGTCCAGGTTCTTCTCTGGCTTTCCATATTCTCTAATGAAAAACCAGATGGAGGGGAGACCACCAACCTCTTCTTAACTAACCTCACAAACCCCACCACCACCAGAAGCCCACAGTCACTTTTAAAATGGCTATCTCTTCAAACTATGTGGTTTTGAATATCTTTCTGAATATGTATATTTATGTGTTAATATTTAGATAACCATTTGAATCTGTACCAATTCTGTTTACTTGAAGACTGATAGTGCGAATTGAAACTCTGTGTGTGTGTGTGTGTGTGTATGGAGGACCTAAAAGAGCAGCAGATTTCAAAAATTAAGGTTTTTTTTCCCATCCAACCCAACTTAACACTCCCATGGTGAGATTTCTGACTGGGTGTTCAAGGACATGAGCATTTAGAAAGACAATAATTTATTTGAGGAACAATGTCTTGGATCCATAGTGTAGTACCTGTGAACACAGCATAGTGAGATGAATAAACTACGAAGTGGTAAGTATTTCTTGTCTTTCCCTAATGACTCTCCCCAGGATGGAAAAGATTCAGAATGGGAGAGAGCTGTCAGAATATACTTAACTGTCTCTATGTATGACTGAAGGCTCAGCAGATTGTGCTCATCACTGACATCTAGTGGTCATATAAGTAAATAAAAAATCCTATGCAAAATAAATATAAAATGAAGGATTGGGGAATATCAATCCCATATATTAGCAAAGACCTGTCATAGAAGGTAAGATTTGAACTGAGACTTAAAGAAAGCTAGTGAGAAGGGTGAAGGTGAGTAGGAAGAACAAGGCATGGTATTGGGGAATGGGATGTCATGGATGGGCTAGAACCTATTTGCTGGAATGGAGAGTTCATGGGTGAGGGCCATTTGTTGCCAGCCTAAAAAGATGAGAAGAGAATATGAGGAGATTGAAATTTCAAACAAAGATAATTCTATTTTATCCTAGAGGCAACATAGAGTTACTGAATTTTCTGGAGCAAGTGAGCTACATGGTCAGATCTATGTTTATCATGCACTATTTTATATGTAATCTGTGTTAATGTCTTAGCCCAGCAATAGGCAGCTTGGTGGTGCAATGGAGAGAGCACCAGACCTAGAATCAGGAAGACCTGAATTCAAATTGGCCTCAGACACTTACTAGCTGTGTGACCCTGGGCAAGTCACTTAACCTTGTTTACCTCAGTTTCCTGATCTGTAAAATGAACTGGAGAAGGAAATGGCAACCCACTCTGGTATCTTTTCCAAGAACACCCCACACAGGAGCACAAAGAGTTGCACATGACTGAGCCACAGACTACAAGCTCCTTCAGGGGAAGTTATTTTGGGGGGCCTGATGGCTCAGAGTGAATGTAAATAGTAATTGTTTCTCTTTTGGCCAGAAGCCCTGAGGGTCTTCGCCTCTGAGTTTTATCTTTATCTTATCTTTTTTTGGATTGAAAAGGTCACCCCTTGGCTTATTCTTAAAGAACCCTAATCACTGAATAGACCCTGACTTGGAAAGGCCTTAGCTTAAAAGGGCCAAAGTCTCCCAGTATACCCTGAGCCATCTCCAGTTGTCCTGATCTATAGTTGGCCACTGGACACCGAGGGCTTTAGAGGAGAGTGTGAGGCTGGTGACTTTGGACAACTCTTCTTCAGTGAAATCCAATATACTTGCAAGTCATGGCATCATCTTCCTGATATAATGGTCCTCTTCAAGAATGAAGGACAAAGGGGAGGAGCCAAGATCACAGAGTAGAAAGACTCACATATGCTAGCTCCGAATCCACAGCCCATAAATTTCCTGTAAAAAGAACTCCCCACAAATTCTGGAGCAGTGGAAGCCGCGCAGCAATGCAGTGGAGGAGATTTCCATTCCAGAGAGCCCTGAAAAACCGACCCCAAAGGTCCATCATGCCCCGGACAGCAGAGCCCAGCCCTGGCCATGTGGCCCTGAGAGGAGCAGATCCGAGCAGGCTTCACAGACAGAACCTCCGGCAGCCGTGAATGTCCCTCCATCCACAGGCACACAAGTCAGTGAGAGAGACGTCTAGGCTGGCTGAGAGGAGAGCGGGGTGTCTCCATAACTCAGGCCCCCTCGGGAGGCAGCGGCAGAGGCAGTGGCAGCCCAGGACACCTGGAGCAGACAGGACCTGAGATTCATTACTGAAGGTCTCCACATAAACTCCCTGAGGGAACTGAGCCCCTTGTGGCAGTCCTACCTCCACCTGAGCACCTGAAGGTAATCTCACACTGAATAGCAGCCATGCCCTCCACTGAAAGCCCTGAGGCTGGGGAGCAGCATTGGAATCTCAGACCCCAAGCACTAGCTGGGTGGATCTAGGCGGGGGTGGACAGGAATCTCAGAAGTCAAGTAACTGGCTGGGAAAATGCCCAGAAAAGGGAAAAAAAAATAAGACCATAGAAGGTTACTTTCTTGGTGAACAGATGTTTCCTCCTTTCATTTCTGATGAGGAAGAACAATGCCTACCATCAGGGAAAGACATAGAAGCCAAGGCCTCTGTATCCCAAACATCCGAAATAGATATCCAATGGGCTCAGGGCATGGAAGAGCTCAAAAAGGATTTTGAAAATCAAGTTAGACAGGTGGAGGAAAAACTGGGAAGAGAAATCAGAGAGATGCAAGAACAGCATGAAAAACGGGTCAATACCTTGGTAAAGGAGACCCCCAAAAAATGCTGAAGAAAATAACACCTTGAAAAATAGGCTCACTCAATTGGCAAAAGAGGTTCAAAAAGCCAATGAGGAGAAGAATGCTTTCAAAAGCAGAATTAGCCAAATGGAAAAAGAGGTTCAAAAGCTCACTGAAGAAAATAGTTCTCTCAAAATTAGAATGGAACAGATGGAGGCTAATGACTTTCTGAGAAACCAAGAAATCAACAAACAAAACCAAAAGAATGAAAAACTGGAAGAGAATGTGAAATATCTCATTGGAAAAACAACTGACCTGGAAAATAGATCCAGGAGAGATAATTTAAAAATTATGGGACTACCTGAAAGCCATGATCAAAAAAAGAGTCTAGACATCATCTTTCATGAAATTATCAAGGAAAACTGCCCTGATATTCTAGAACCAGAGGGCAAAATAAGTATTGAAGGAATCCGTCAATCACAACCTGAAAGAGAGCCAAAAAGAGAAACTCCTAGGAACATTGTGGCCAAATTCCAGAATTCCCAGGTCAAGGAGAAAATCTTGCAAGCAGCTAGAAATAAACAATTCCAGTATTGTGGAAATAAAATCAGGATAACTCAAGATCTAGCAGCTTCTACATTAAGGGATCAAAGGTCATGGAATAGGATATTCCAGAAGTCAAAGGAACTAGGACTCAAACAAAGAATCACCTACCCAGCAAAACTGAGTATAATGCTGCAGGGGAAAAATGGTCTTTCAATGAAATAGAGGACTTTCAAGCATTCTTGATGAAAAGACCAGAGCTGAAAAGAAAATTTGACTTTCAAACACAAGAATGAGAAGAAGCATGAAAAAGCAAACAGCAAAGAGAAATCATAAGGGACTTACCAAAGATGAACTGTTTACATTCCTACATGGAAAGACAATATTTGTAACTCTTAAAACTTTTCAGTATCTGGGTAGTTGCTGGGACTACACACACACATACACACACACATGTATATGTGTGCATGCACACACAGAGACAGAGAGCACAGAGTGAATTGAATAGGATGGGACCATATCTTAAAAAAAATTAAGGTAAATGGTGAGAGAGAAATGTAGTGGGAGGAGAGAGGGTGAAATGGAATGGGGTAAATTATCTCTCATTCAAGAGGCAAGCAGGAGACTTTTTAGTGAAGGGAAAAAGAGGAGAGCTGAGAAAAAAACCATGAAGTTTACTCTCATAACATTCGACTAAAGGAAGGAATAAAATGCACACTTATTTTGGTATGAAAACCTATCTTACAATACAGGAAAGTGGGGGAGGAGATAAGCAGGGTGTGGGGGATGATGGAAGGGAGGGCAATGGGAGGAGGGAGCAATTTGAAGTCAATACTCAGAGAGGGACAGGATCAAAAGACAGAATAGAAACAATGGGGGGCAGGATAGGATGGAGGGAAATATAGTCTTACAGAACACGACTATTATCCAAGTCATTTGCAAAACTACACAGATATGGCCTATATTGAATTGCCTGCCTTCCCAAAGGGAATGGGTGGGGAGGGAGGGATGGGGAGAAGTTGGAACCCAAAGTTTTAGGAACAACTGTCGAGTATTGTTGCTGCTACTAGGAAATAAGAAATACAGTTAATGGGGAATAGAAAGTCATCTGGCCCTACAGTACAAAAGAGAAGATGGGGACAAGAGAAGGGAGGGAGAATAGAAGAGAGGGCAGATTGGTGATAGGGGAAATTAGAATGCTTGGTGTATTGGGGTGGGGAGAGGGGACAAATGGGGAGAAAATTTGGAACCCACAATTTTGTCAAAATGAATGTACAAAGTTAAACATATAAATTTATATTAAAAAGAATAAGAATGAAGGACAAACCATACAACCTTAGAGGAAGTACTGTGTTTTATCTAAACTTTGTTTTTCCTCTGGTATTTAGCATTATTCCCTGAACCCAGTAGGCTCTTAATAAATGTTAGATGAACACTGAATTAAATCAGAAGGGGATTTCATGCATTAGGGAGTGGATTGCACTATTTTTGATTGGGGGACTGCGTGGGAATCCCTCTAATTGCTGCACTTTGGTGGTCACTAGTTTTCGTTGTTCACATAATTCTTTCTTTGTTATCTATGTTTTTTTTCTTCTTCATCTTCCGTTAATAATATCAGCAATAACATTCGTATAGGTCATTAAGGTTTGTGAAACACTTTACATATATTAACTTATTTGACCATTGACATTAATTCTAGCATGTAGTGTCATTCTCTGCTTTCTATTCCATGGAAGACATTAAGCAGATCTTCCTAGCACAGTATCCTTTAGGCAGGGGGATGGGCTAATAAAGTCTAGTACTGTTCAAGGTTGAACAGTGAGAAAACTTGCTTGGGGCCCCTTAGGAAATGTTACTTTACTTAAGTTACGGATGAAAAGGTTACTTTGCCAACCAGTCCCTTTGATACTATCGTGGTGAAACTTTCACTAAAGAAAATGTAACCAGCAGATGGTGTTATCTGATAGGGTTTGGAGGGTTAAGGTAGAAAGTAAAACAGAGAGAAATGTTTACTCTTCCTGTAGCTGCTGACTTTGGAATTTGGGGCATGGTTATTCTTCTCAGAAAGGATTCTTTGAAAGGAAGGAAATAAATATGTATGAAGCACCTACTGTGTGCCATGCACTGTGCTAAGTGCTCATACTATCTCATTTGATCTAACAATAGCCCTGGGGGTAGGTGCTATTATGCCCTCATTTTACAGATGAGGAAACTGAGGCAGACAGATGGCAGTTAAATGACACCCTCAAGGTTGCATAACTAGTAAATGTCTGAGGGTGAATATGATCTTCTTAACCCCAAGCCAATTTTTCTGTCTGCCTTGCCACCTGGTTGCCTCTTTAGAAGGACTACATTTACATGTCTCCCCATTGTGTGTGCACAAGTTGTGGAAATGAAGTAATACTGAGGTATAGACGTGATTCTCTCAATATCTTCCTTTCTTCAACACAGGTAACCAATGATGAAAATCCTGGGTCTCAGTTTCCTTATCTCTTAAATAAGAGGGATTGACTTGAAGTTTCTAAGATCCTTTCTAGCTCTAAATCTATGATCCCAAATTCAGCTGCCATCTATTAAGCTCCTACTATGTGCCAGGCACCATGACAGGCAGTGGAGATACAAAATCAAAACGAAAGTAGTCTTTGTCCTCATGGAGTTCACATTTGAAACAGCACACACACAAATGAGTAGATATACCAACTCACTAACTAGAGGTCGAGGAACATAATGTACTTGTTTTCTCTCACTAAGGACCCAGCTCTGGGATGACATGCACTGACTGGATTCAGGCCTCATAGAGTCTTACCTTTAGAGTGAGGAGTCACTTTCTTCCTTCCTTGCTTTCTGACTCTTAATGCTTGTGCTCTGAAGTTCTAGGAAAAATCTCTTCAGAAAGATTAGATTTGAGCCAAATCTAAGGTCTCCTTAAAAGGGAGCAGAGATGTTTAGAAATATAAGTAGAAAGGTAGGATATAAAAATCAAGTACATGACAGCTATATACTGTACACAAAGAAAATTATAAAGGCATGACATAAATGTGCATTGATAAAGATATAAAATATGAAATAGCACAGTGCCTGGCATATACGAGGTGTTTAATGAAAATTTGTTAACTACTGACTGACTGTAATGGTAACTTATAAATGCTATCATACTCTCACAAGAGGTCAAAAAAGCAGAGTTTGGGACATTGTATGAAACTATCCATTAAGCATTTTACTTTCATCTTTGCTCATTTCTTCTGGTACACCAGTCCATGCCTCAGGATCCTCCTTCTGCTGGTGATCAACTTCTGTGAGAAGTCTGTGGCTGCAGAAGACTCTTCTGGCTATGTAGCTAGCACTATCTGAAGGGACCCAAGAGCTCCCAAGCTGCTAAATTCATGAAATCACCTCCAAGGCCAGAAACAACCATCTCAGGTATTCAGTAACTGTTCTCAGGGTAAGAGATAGCCAGAGGCCCTAGGTCTTACCTAGGCCACTTATATTTTTAGCCATTAAGTTCCAGGAGTCATCATTGCTACCTGGATAGGGAGGGAAAAAATCCCCTTCACTTCTGGAACATACCTCTCATCCACAGGAAATTCCAAAGAGGTTAGTTTGGCTACAATGTAAGTACATGAAGGGGAGAAGTGGAAATAAATCTGAAAAGTTGTTGTTTGTCTTTACTTTTCAAAGAGGACAGGGAGGAGTAGGTTTATCTTCCCCACCCCCCTCCCTTTGCTGTACCATTCTCCTTCCTATGTCATACCACTTTCTGGTATGCCCTCTTCCCTTTTTCCTGTTATTATAAAAGTGTAAAGTTCTGTAAAGACTGGGAACTCTTTTTCTTCCATATGTATATTCATTTCTCTTGTAATAAACACTGGTTTTCACATAAGTCTCATGACTTTGTGATTTTCTGTTGACAGGTGATGAGTTGAACACCAAAGGTTTATGAGCAGCCTTGAAAAAGCTTGGCAAAATCATATCTCAAGGTTGTTTTAATCTGCATTTCTCTAATCAATAATGATTTAAAGCATTTTTCATATCTATATCCAGAGAAAGAACTAATAAATAGAAGTATGTGTGTATAGATGTGTACATGCATATATGTATATATATACCTGTGTATACACACATGTATACATACACATGTGTGTATATGCATATATACATATGTGTGTATACACATACATACATACATACACTTGTTTGTATATAATGGCAGTCATCTCTAGGACTGGAGAGGGAAGGAGAAAAGAAAAATAAGGTTATGTGATAACTTTATTATATATTTAAAGGAACAGCAAGTTGTACATAATAGATTTATAGTTTCATGTGTGATCATCTTTTTTTTATATTCTGTGTTGTGGAAATGCTTGCTTTTCCCATATATTAAAAAAAATTAAATTAGAAAAAAAGAAAAGAAAAGGATTTGACGAGCTCTCACACCAGAGACACTAGTGCTCCCTTGACACTCCACATACCCTTAAATGTAAAACAAAGGAATCTGTATTTAATTCTAGGAGAAATAGAGAGCTACCGAAGATTCCTGAGGAGGGCAGTGATATATTCAGATGTCTCAACTTACTTTAGTATTAAAAGCTCTAGGATTTTATTAGCCTGGTATGCTTTAAAGTCTCCTACTTCAGCCCTTCCAGCCTCCCAAGCATATTGAAACCTCTCAGTTTCAGTGATTTTAGAGACAGTCTTTCAGAACTGCTGTGGCTGTTCTAGCTAAATTGGGATCTACCTCCCTAAGCCTATTGGGGAGGAGCCTTGAATAATAATTTGTTACTGGGCTGGCACTGGAAGATTCTTCAGCTTGGTAAAATTTTCCAGAGCTTGCCTTCTTATTGGCCTTGTCTTTGAGAACGCAATATTAATTCCCATTTTAACAATAAGAAAAGTTAGACTCAGAGCAGTGTTGCCCAGTGTTACCCAGGATGTGTATTGGTTCCAGGACCTTCAAATTTAGCTCTCTCACTTTTAAAATTTATGCAGTTTTGTTCTGAATTTAATGAAAACCAAAGAAATTGAGCACATCCATATACAAAGTAGACCAGATAGATATGGAGTTTCCATAAGAAACTGAATCTCTATTATGTTTTTTTCTTCTTTTTGAAGTATGTAACAAATTCAACAGGTACTTTCTAAGATGTCCTGTTCATCTATAATTCTTTCTCAACTTTCTTCTATTCATTTCTTTTTGACAATATAGATAATAATATTACTAGCACCCTCTTTAAAGAAAAGTAAAACCCTTGTAACAAATGCATAGTTAACAAAGAAAATCCACAGATTTGTCATAATTTCTCTGTCAAGGGAAGGGAGCATACTTCATCATAGGTCCTCTGGAGACAAGGGGGATCATTGCATTGATAACATTTCTTAAGTATTCATTTTTTTCTTCTTTGTAATGTTGTAATTGTATAAATGACTCTTTGGGATAAGCTTTCTTCTTCCTTTACATTACTTGATATCAGCAGTGGCAAACACTAATATAATCTGATAGCCAGAAAGATCATTTTTTCACACATAGCCCCTCTGTGGAATAAAATTATTTTCAGCAATAATCATGAAATGAAACAAATAAGAATAGCTAGAAAAGAATGCAGATAAATTTTTTTTGATGAACTTTGCATACAAGATAATGTTAAAATTAAAATAGAACAAATACTTGTCATGTAAAAATGAAAAAGCAATGGAATGATATTTTAAAATAACACTAATGAAATATCCCATGTTGTTTTCCCCAACACAGCTCTTCTTAAGTTACTAGGAACTGTCCGTTATCAGATTCTGGAAAATCTTGAAGTTAAATCTTCTACTGTAGTGACTCCTTCTGGGGAGCTTCCTCTGTTCCACCCCCACCTCAAGTTCCTGGGAGAACCCTTGGCTCTTCTCTGCTGCCAGAACCCTGTTTCAGGCTTGAGGCAAAGGCACATTGCATCTTAAGTTCTTTCTCCCACCCTAGATGCCCAGGGATTGGACATCTCAATCTCAGTAATTAAGTTCTGCTACTTTCACCAGATATCTGCTGCAAAAGTTATTGCTTTCTTAGGAGATGTCATTTTCAATGCACCGCTTTATTGTCTGTACCTGAACCAACCACCATTCCTCCTTTGGTACACCACTGAACACAAGCCTTCCCAGGTTCCTCTGAAATTGTTCCTTTTATCATTTATTATAATGAACTATATTTATACAACCTTAATGTATTTTACCACTACCCAGTTGATGAGCACCCTAATTATTTGCCACAAAAAATGAGAGATGATATATCATATCTATATACATACCACATACATACATATGTATACATATACATATGTGCATATATCTTGTCTGTCTTTATTTGAATGAATAGATGTAGTGTCAGTATTTCTGGGTGAAAAGGCATAAAGTGTATAGTTTAGTGACTTGTTTGAGTATAATTCCATGTTACTTTCCATAGCTCCACCAATAATGCATGAAAGCTCCTTTCTTCTCATACTTCTCCAACAATTGTTTTCTTTTCTCTTTTGTTTTATTCATCTTTGCCCATATAATGAGTATGGGGTGAAACTTAGAGCTACTTTACTTTGTACTTTTCTTATTATTAGAGATTAGGTGATTTTTTTTCCTGTGGTTATTGAAAATTTGAATTTTTTGAGGGGGGAACTTAAGGTAACTGAATAAGTAAATTAACTCATTTATTGTATCTTTATTATATTGATATGACCTAATGTATTAGCAACCATACTAGCACACAGGGTGGGCTGCTAGCACAGGTTCTTCGATCTCTTTTTCTAAAGGAAAGACAGCTTCAAAGGGGTCAACAATTTTATTTTAATTAAACAATGCAGACAGATAAAGAGAAAGAAGTTAGAATCCAAGAAAGAATGCAATAGACAGGACTCCCACTGTCTAAACAGAGTAATAGATACCTAATTACCAGACCAGGGACCATCAACATCTGGGTTCATAAAGGCAGGGGGTAAAAGTGGTCCTTAACAATGGCTACTCAGAGTCTCATAATGTCAAATCACAAAGACACATTCTTCCCATGAGCGCCCCAAAACAAAATACAAACCTTCCAGTATATATAGTTTTCAACTAATAGACTCTGAGCCAGAAGGCATAACAATCACTGTGGCTCAGTACCAAAAAGTGTGAAAGTCTTCTTGTAAGCAAGCCTTCCCATAAGCAAGCTCCTCCCACAAGGCATGGGCATGGGCTGTGTGACTCAGAATGTGTCAAAGTTTTGAAATGAGCTGAAGGTCAAAATGGCAAGACATCCATGACTGAAATACCTGTGTACCTTTAGTCCCGGTAACATGACTCCTGTTCTAAGGGAAAAAAGGAACGCATGTTCCTATATGCCTGTTAATGGACAGGGAATATCTTATATTCCATTAACCCTACACCTAGTCATGAACAAATACTATTTCTACAGTATTTATGTCTTTATTTCTATAATGAGTGTTTTGAAGTTACATATAATGTAACTTTTGCATGTTTTGTAGGTGGACTCCAAAATATTTTATACATTTTGTAATTATTTTGATTGGATGATCTTTCCATTTTTTTTCTTTAAGTTTAGTTGATAATACACTGAAAGTGGATATTTGGGGAGGTTATTTTATAGCCTATTTAGTTGAAGTTCAAGTTGTTTCAATTTGTTTTGGTTGAATTTAGGGTTATAATTCTCTAAATAAAGCATCACAGCTGCAAAAATTGATAACTGTTTCTTCCTTTCCCAGTCTTATTCGTTCTAATTCTTTTCTTTTTATTGCTATAGCTAGCTTTTCTAGCATGTATATTAAATAATAATGGCAATAATGGAATAATTTCTTTATCCTGTTCCTATTAAAAAGAACTCTGGCATTTTTCCATGAACCTAGTTTCAAATAGTTATTATTTACCATATTAAGGAAAGGTCCATGAATTCCTAGGTTTTTATTGGTCTTAACAGAAATGGATGTTGTATTTTATCAAATACATTTCCAATATCTATTGATATAATCGATTTTTTACTATTGTTATTAATAATATAACTTAATATACAAATATTAAAAGTTTTCTCTTTATTGCACCCACTGAGTCATGGTCTATACTCCTTTAAAGTAAATTGTTATGACCTTTATGCTAATACATTATTAAGTAGTTTTGCATTAGCATTCATTAGGGATCCTGGTCTATGGTTTTGTTTCTATGCTTTGCCTCTTTCTGGCTTAATTGTCATAAGCTTATTTGTTTCATGGAAAGAGTTTAGTAGGTTTTCCTCTTTTCCTACTTTGCAAACAGTCTATGTAATATTAAATTTAGTTGTTTGATGTTTGATAGAATTCTTATCAAGCCATCTGCTCCTGGGGCTTTTTTTTTTTGCTTTGGGAGTGTCTTCATGACTTGTTCAATGTCTTTCTTTTTTCCCCTGAAATTAGGTTATTGAACATCTCTATTTCTTGTTGTGTTAATTTGCATATTTTATTTTTTATAAGTATTAATTCATTTGATCAAAGCTGCCCATTTTGGTGATATATAATCTAACAAAAATATTTTCTGATCATTTTCTTTATTCTTTATATGTTATGATTTCTCTTATTTCATTTTTGATAATGGTAATTTGGTTTTCTATGTTCTTTTAAAAAATGATATTAATTAGCTCTTTGACTAGTTTAAAAAACAGCTCATGGTTTTATTTATTAAGGGATTTCTTTTCTTTCAATTTTCTTAGTATATTCTATAATTTTCAATATTTTGGAGAGTCTTTAATGGGAGTGTTTTTTGTCACTTTTATAGCTCTTTTTTCTTTGTTTTATGCTCAATTCATTGATCTCCTTTCTCTCTCTTTTATTGATATAGTGCTTAGTGATAAAACATTTCTTCTAAGAACTGTCTTGGCTGCATTTTAGAAGTTTTAGCATATTGTTTCATTGTTGCCATTTACTTTGATGGAGCTATCTGTAGTTTCTATCCTCTGTTCTTTGACCATGTATTCTTTAGGAATAAATTATTTAGTTTCTAATTAATTTTTAATCTCTTTTTTGTAGACCCTTTGTTGAATGTAATTTTAGTTGAATTTGCTAACAAATGTGCTTTTGTACAATTTTTGTGAAGTTTTTTATATCCTAAGACATGGAAATTTTTACAAATTGTCATATAGAACACACACACACACACTCACATACATAAACTCAATCTTGTATTCCTTTTTTTGCTTGTATTATTGGATTTGTTAGTCTATAAAGCATACATTAAAATCCTTAAAGGCCTAAAGATTTACTACCTATTGACTATAATACTTCAGGGGGAAAAATGGAACTTCGATGAAAGAGAGTACTTCCAAGCATTCTTGTTGAAAAGACCAGAGCTGAATAGAAAATTTGACTTTGAAATGCAAGAATCTAGAGAAGCATGAAAAAGTAAACAGGAAAGAGAAACCATAAGGAATTTATTAAAGTTGAACTGTCTACACTCATACATGGAAAAATGATTTTTGTAACTCATGAGACCTTTATCAGTGTGTGTGTGTGTGTGTGTGTGTAGGGGGGGCAAAGGGTGAGCTGAATATCAAGGGATGATATCTAAAAAAGAAAATTAAGGGCTGAGAAGAATGTACTAGGAGAAAGAGAAAGGGAGAGATAGAATGTAGTAAATAATCTCACATAAAAGAGGTAAAAAAAAGCTTTTGCAATGGAGGGGAAGAAGGGGAAGATGAGAAGGAATAAGTGAGCCTTCCTTTCATCAGATTTGGCTTCAGGAAGGAATAACATATATACTCAATTGGATAATGAAGTTTATCTTAACCTACAGGAAAACAGGGGTGGGGGAAGGGGATAAGAGAGGGAGGATAACAGAAGGGAGAGTAGATTGGGGGAAGTGGTACTTGGAAGCAAACACTTTGGTAGAGGGACCAATCAAAGGAGAAAGTTGAATAAATGGAGGGTGGGACAGGATGGAGGGAAATATAGGTAATCTTTCACAACATCACTATTATGGAGGTATTTTGCATGCCTTTATCCAATTGCTTGCCTTCTCAATGAGGGTGGGTGGGTAGCGAGGAAGGGAGAGAATGTGGAACTCAAAGCTTTAAAAAGGAATGCTAGAGGTTGTTTTTATATGTAACTAAGAAATAAGATATATAGCAATAGGGTACAGAAGTCTATCTTAACCCACAGGAAAATAGAAGGGAAGGGGATAAAGGGGTGAGGTGGGGTGAGAGAAGGGAGGACAGATTGAAGGAAAGGACAATCAGAATAGACACTGTCCTGGGGTGGGGGTAGATGGGAGATGGGAAAAAAATTTGAAATTCAAAATTTTCTGGAAGTGAATGTTGAAAACTGAAAATAAATTTATATGGAAAAAAAAATTACTGCCTACCCTCTAAATTGATTAATTTCTTCTTTATTTAGATGGTATTACATTTAGTGAATGTGTTTCAAATACTGATATGAATTTATTATTTATAGTTTCTTTATGCTTAGTTTCCCTCTTTAATCTCTTTTAATCGTGACTGAATTTAAAGTTGTCTTGCTTGAGATAATGATTGTTAGCCTCTTTTTTTTGTAAGCCTGAAGCATAATAAATTCTGCTTTAGCATTTTAATGCTATGTGCTATGTGTTTGGTAAAATAACACATTGCTGGGTCCTGCCTTCTCATCCATTCTGATATCCTTTTCTGTTTAATGGGTGATTTCTTCTCATTCACATTCATGGTAATTATTGTTAATTATATGTTTGTTGCAATTTATACTCTTAAACTTTTTCCTCTCCTTGTCCTGCCCCTCTCATATACCTCTTTTAAAGAACTTTATTATTTCCTCTTCTCCTGGCTCAGCTTCTGATTTTTGGGCATTCTTCCCTTTATCCAAAGCCCAATCATGTATTTTTCATTTCTTTTAATCCTCCTCCCACTATCTACCCTTGAGGAGAGAAATTTATTTTTCTTCTGCCTCATCCCTTCCTTATTTTGCCCTTAATCTTAAACCAAACTTTCCTTTCTCTTTTCTTGCCAGTCTCCTGGTTGACTTTAATGTCATGACTTTAACACACTAAGTGAGGGTATGTAGGGAAGGTGGTCTGTCAGTCAGTCAACAAACATTAATTAAGCACTTGTGCCATTGTGGTAATTCTAAGGACACACACACACACACACATGTATACACATAGAGAAACATGGTCTTTACCCTCAAGGAGCTTCCATTCTAATTAGGGAGACAAAGTACCCCCAAATTATGTTCATACTAAATATAGACAATATAAATAGGAAGAAATCTCAAAGAACTGGTGCTTGCAGTGTGTGTGTGTGTGTGTGTGTGTGTGTGTGTGTGTATGCTTAAGGGCATGGCAGTAGGAAAATCTTAAATGGGGTGGCATTTTGGTTGAAATCTGTAAACAGCCAAGGAAACTGCAGAAATCAGGAAATGGAGATGAAGAGGGATCAATCCAAGCATGACAGGCAACCCCTCCCCCCAAAAAAAGACACAGAATCAGGAGATGGAATTTCTTGTTCAAGGAATAGCAAGAAAGCCAATGTCATCATTTCATAAACTATATGGAGGCAAGTAGAGTGTTAGAAGACTAGAAAAGTAGGAAGGGGTCAAATTTTAAAAGGCTTTAAAAGCTAGATGATTTAATATTTGATCCTGGAGGTATTGGGGAGCCATTGTGGTTTAATAAATAAGGGCATGATATGATCTATGTTTTAGAAAGATCTTTTTTGGCAACTGAGGGAAAATAGACTGGAATGAGAAGAGACTTGAGGCAAGAAGACCAAACAGAAAACTACTGCAATAGTCCAGGTGATAAGATTGGGCACTGCCATGGGGACAGTTTCAGATGAGAAAAAGAGAAAGTATGTGAGAGATGTTGTGTAGATAGAATTGACAGGGTTATATGTTGGGACAAGAAAGAGGGAGCACTTGAAGATGACATCTAGGCTTCAAATCTGGATGACCAGGAGGATGGTGATATCATTGACAGGACTAGGGACATTAAAGGTGAGAGGAGGAAAAGTGTTTAGTTCACTTCTGAAAATGTTGAGTTTAAGATGTCTAATAGTTGGAGTTGTAAGACTGAAGGTTGAGAGAAATGATGCAGTTGTTCAGTTGAGTCTGACTATTCATGATCCCATGGACTGCATTGTAATGCTGTCCATGGGGTTTTCTTTGCAAAGATACTGGATTGGTTTGCTATTTCCTTCTCTAGTGGATTAGGCAAAGAGAGATTAAGTGACTTGCCCAGGGTCCCACCGGTAGTGAGTGAGACTGGATTTGAACTCATGTCTTCCTGACTCTAGACCCAATGCTCTATTCACCTAGCTGCTTCCAAAGGAGAGGTTAAAGCTAGATAAATAGATCTGACAATCATCTATATAGAGATGGTCATTGAATCCATAGAAGTTCATGAGATCACCAAACAAGACAGTATACACAAAGTTTAGTATATAGGAAGGATAATATAAAAGGAAATAGCCAAGGGTAGAGTTTTGGGGGCACCTGCAACTAGTGGGAGAGACCTGAATGAAGACAGAGTAAAGTAGAATGAGAAGCACTGGGTGGAAAGTATGAGAACAAGGAGAAAGTAGGTCAAGAAAACCTAGAAAAGAGAGTATCGAAGAGAAGAAGGTGATGGATAGCATGAAAGGCTGAAGAAAATTTAAGAAGGATAGATGAATATCAAGAAAAAGATTTGGAAATTAAAAAGTCATTACTGACTTTAGAGAGAATAGTTTAAGCTGAATGATGAAGGCAGATTGTCAAGAGTTTAGAAAAGGGTGAGGGAAGAGGAAGCAGATCTATTGTAGAAAGCCTTGTGTAGACACAAAAGGAGGAAAGACGTAGAATGATAAGTGATAGAAAGAAGGCACTTAGAATAGTGCCTGGTACATAACACACACATATTGATTGATATTAGCATTAAGTTAGCATTTTTTTAAAAGGAGGAAGGAGATAGAGGTATGTTGTAAATATCAGAGTTATAACAATTAGATAGAAAGAGACAAAAGATTAGAGACAGTGGGGATAATAGATGCGGAAATGTGCTAGAGAGGACAGGATGAGATGCACTCAGGCATGGAGAAAAATGTGCTTTTACAAAGAGAAGGGGGAATTTGTTCATGTAAAAATTAGTGGAGGAAGACATCTTAGTAGTTTGGGATGAGGAGGAGGGGAGAAAGAGAACCCTAGGTGAACTGCTTCAGTTTTTTTTTTAGAGTAATATGAGAAAGGTTCTCAATTGAGAAGAGTGAGGGAACCATGGCATATTTGACTAATGGGACATTTAAGAAGGGATGAAAAAGTGTGGAATACCCTCTGTGATGAGTAAGATAGTGAATTGATCAGGAAGGCACAAAAGTATTGTCTTGTTGTATTAACGACTTAATCGACATTCTTCATTGACTTAGCACAGATTTTCTGTGGACCCAGGCAGGATGGCTTTTTGATCTTCTCCAGAGATGTTCAGCAATACATGGATAGGAATAAAAATGTCAGATGGTGGAAACAATCCAAGATTGAGTTTTGGAAAAGCAAAATTAGTGATAGAATAAAGGGACAACCAACTTGAGTGTAGGGAGTACTGTTGAGTCAAATGGATTTAGCAATGTAGAGAGGAAGAGAGGAGAGTATAAGCAGTGCAAAGAAGATTGCCTGGAGGAAAAATAAAAACTGAGTTTTTATAATAAAAACTGATAGCTTGGAGGTCCTAGTGAGAAAGAAGATTACAGATCCTAAGACAGAGAGAAAGATGGAATTTTAAAAAGTTTATGATCAGATAAAAGAATTTCAGGGTTCACCAACATGGAAATAGAACATTTATGGGTGATGGCAAGATCAAGGGCATGACTATATTCATATACAACTGAGGTAGAATGGAGGGATAAGTCATGGAAAATGAGTAGATTGAGGAATTGAGAAATGTTTGAGAGAATCTCAATATGTATTTTGAATTTCCTTAGTAAAGGGCAGTAGTTAGTGTGGGGAGGAAGACTGTGAGTCAGGCACTGAGTTCAATGAAGAAATAGCATATCCTGGCTTCGGTAGAGAATATCTAAGAGAATCTTGATTGGGTGATGAATTCGGATTCAATGAAACTGAATGGAGGGGAGATTTCTGAGTGATAGTGGTAGAAGGTGGGTCTAGATGTGGCAATGGAGAGTAAGGAGTATTACAATCTCCTCACTTAGATCAGTGAGTTAGGAATGAGTGAGGAATAAATGAAAGGGTAGTTAGGAGGGAACCAGGTCTCAGTGAGAACCAGAAAACAGAGAGTGAGAGAAGAAGTTTTTTTACCCCAGTTAATAGTATCTTTTTACAAATACATGTAAAATAGTTTTCAACATTCATTTTTGTAAGATTTTGAGTTTTTCTCCCACCCTCCCTACCCTCACGCTACCCAAGACAGCAAGCAATTTGATATAAGCTTTACATGTACAATGATATTAAACATATTTCCACGTTAGTCATGTTGCAAAAGAAGAATCAAAAAAAGGGAAAAAAACATGAAAAAAAAGTGAAAATAGTGTGCTTTGATCTGCATTCAGACTCCATAGTTCTTTCTCTGGCTGTGGATGGCATTCTCTGTCATGAGTATTTCAGAATTGTCTTAGATCCTTGTATTGCTGAGAAGAGCAAAGTCTATCAAAGTTGGTCATTGCACAATGTTGCTGTTACTGTGTATGATGTCCTCCTGGTTCTGCTCACTTCACTAAGCATCAGTTCATGTAAGTCTTTTCAGGTTTTTCTGAAGTCTGCCTGTTCATCATTTCTTAATAGCACAATAGTATTCCATAGATTGCACATATACCATAACTTGTTCAGTCATTCCCCAATTGATGGGAACCCCTTCAATTTCCAATTCTTTGCCATCACAAATAGAGTTGCTTTAAGTATTTTTGTACATGTGTGTCCTTGTTTCTTTTTGATGATCTCTTTCAAATGAAGACCATGAAATGGTATTGCTAGATCAAAGGATATGTACAATTTTATGGTCCTTTAGGCATAGCTACAAATTAATCTCCAGAATGGTTAGGTCCCTTCACAACTCCACCAACAATGCATTAGTGTTCCAATTTTCCCATGTCTTTTCCAACATTTATCATTTTCCTTTTCTGTCATACTGGTCAACTTCACAGGTGAGAGGTGGTACTTCAAAGTGGTTTTAATTTGCATTTCTCTAATCACTAGTGATTTAGAGTTTTTTTCATATGACTATAGATAGCTTTAATTTCTTTATCTGAAAACTCCCTGTTCATGTCCTTTGATCTTTACAATTGGGAAATGACTTGAATTCTTATGAATTTGACTTGGTTCTCTATATATTCAAGAAATGAGACCTTTATCAGAAACACTGACTGTAAAAAAATGTTTCCTAGCTTTCTGCTTTCCTTCTAATCTTGGTTGCATTGACTTTGTGCAAAAATTTTTAAATTTAATGTAATCAAATTTATCCATTTTGCATTTCACAGTGTTCTATATCTATTTGGTCATAAATTTTTCTCTTCTCTATAAATATGACAGGTAAACTGTTCATTGCTCTCCTAATTTGCTTATTGTGTCATCCTTTATGTCTAAATCATGTACCCCTTTTGACTTCATCTTGGTATAGGGTGTGAGATGTTGGCCTACGCCTAGTTTCTGCCAGACTGTTTTTCAGTTTTCCCAGCCGTTTTTGTCAAATAGTGAGTTCTTATCCCATAAGCTGGAGTCTTTGGATTTATAAAACAGCAGATTACCATAGTTGTTGACTACTGTCTTGGGTACCTAACATATTCCACTTATCCACCACTCTATTTCTTAGCTAGTACAAATAGTTTTGATGATTGTTGGTTTATAATATAGTTTTGGATCTGGTATGGTTGGAAAAGAAGTTTTAAGATGAAAGCAAGTTTCTTAACTAAGGAACAGGAATTCCAGAGAACACAATGAAAGGTGCAAGTCAGATCATGATTAGGACTTTGTGAATAAGGTTGAGGGTGATGGGAGTAAGGGAATGGGCAGTGGGGTGTGGGAAATAAGATTTGTACAATGACAACCAGGGTTTCAGAATCACTCTGATAGGGGGATTATAGTGGCATAGGAGTATATTAATCACTGAGGAGTGAGTCTAGGCAGGATGGCAGTGATTTGAAAGAAGTGAAAGAAGGTGATGTTTGCATTATTCGGCATCTTCCCTCAAGATCCAGCTTCATGGACAACGGGGATGTGTCCTCTGATGTCACAGGAGCAAAGAGACCACTGGAGGGTGGTCTGGATTCAAGGCTCTTTTGTCCCATTTGGATGAAAACCAGGACCATGTGAGTCCTGCTTCCCCCACCCCTTCCTCCACATTGGTATAGTGTTTTGCTTCTACACACCTAGAAATAATAAGTTCCATCCTTTCATTTCCCTTTCTTTCTACGTCTTTTTCTTTCTTATTTTAAGGTCTTCAAAATAGAAGACCCCCTTACCTTCACCCCCACTCCCACTCCCACTCCCACTTCCATTCCCAGGGCTTTAGTTTTTTTTTTTTTTTAACTTCATCTCACCCTCAAAAATTTAGGAGTCATAATGGGATACTTGTTTCTTCACCCTCTGTTAGAAAGTAAGCATTTCCTCATCATATCTCTCTTAACTTGTCCAATGTATTTGCCTTTCTGGGATTCTCTTGATTTGTGTTTACATTTCAAAGACTCTCTGGTCCTTTTATTAGATGTGCTTATAAGTCCTCTTTCATTAATTATTATGTTCAGTTTTTCCAGATAAGTTATCCTTTGTTATAAACCTTTGTATTTTATCATTTGGAATATCATATTGTAAGTTCTCTCCTTTTGCTGTGGTTGAGTCATTTTCAGTTATGTCTGACTCTTCATGACTCTATTTGGGGTTTTCTTAGCAAATATAATGCAGTGGGTTCCCATTTTCTTCTCCAGGTCATTTTACAGAAGAGGAAACTGAGGCAAAGAGGGTTAAATGAGTTGCTCAGGTTCATACAGCTAGAAAGAGTGAGACCATATTTGTACTCAGGCCTCCTGGTACTCTATCTACTACATCACATAGCTAAAGATGAAAAATGACTGAAGTGGGACTGGTCCTATAATCACGACTTTCTGCCAAGAGCTATCAGGGCTGGAGAATACTATTTAATTCCTGGAGAATCATTTTCCCCACTGCAATTACTTATTCAGGAGCAATGACTTAGGTCAAAATTCAGCCTTAGACTTTCATAGGTAATTCATTAATGTAACCTCCCTCAGCAAACAGGACTGGACTTAGCAATTGCTTTTCTGGACATAAAAGTAGGAAAGAAATTTGCTCCTCTGACCAGGGGATGAACTGATTCCAAGGATATCCAATTACCAAAGAGGACACAGTTGTTTTCTCACATGAGTTTGGTTGGTGGTGAATTTGTACTTCTTTCAAAATGGGTGGCAGTGGTTTCTAAGCCTTTGTGAATCTCCTAAGTGGAAAAGTAAACAGTAAGAGTACAAAAGCATTTCATAATTCTTCACAATACAAAACTGCAACATATGTTATTAATTTGAAATGAAGGCTTTATCTGAAGGGAAAACAATCCACAGAAGGGCAATTTTTTAAGTCTTCTGCAACTCCATGTGCAAATAAAGCATTTAATTGCTATATATGTGTCAGTTATTCTTTTTGTTATTGTTACTCAAATACTCAGTGACCTTAGTCATTAATACCTAATGACTGTGGTTATGATGATATTTCCTCCAATGACGTAGATCAAATTCCTTCCAGGCCTGTCCATCCAGCACAACTCACCTCCCACAAGTTCACCACAGAGGGGCCACCCAATGTGCCAAGGGCATTTCTCACTTGGTCTTGACATTGCAAGGAAATCAGTGGAGCACACTGGGTTTCCCTCAGTTATCCTTCATTTGAGTCCATTATACCAGAAATATAAGAAGTTCTCAGGAGCTGGAACCTATGGATCAAGAAAAGCTAAGCCATGATCCCTTAGAAGGCTACCTTCTACTTCCTCTGTGGGTCATTTCAGATTCTTTATTTCCACGTTATTTCTCCCATTAAATGTAATATCCCTGAGATCAGGGACTGTATTGGCCTTTCTTTGTATTCCAGTGTTTTTTTGGACTTTATGAGATGTACAAAGCTCCTTTTCTGAATAATGTTTTAGAAGCATAAAAAAAAGAGGATTGGGAAGGAAATCTATTACACAAAATTGCAATTATGAAATTACTGAATATAAGAAATAAGAAAAATGTATATTATATTGTTTATTATATTATTGTAGCAAGTACTGCAGTTGACCCTTCCCATGTGGTGCTGGGAAGGCCGCCTAAACCCTTTCTCCTTGTGCCCGCTACATTAGATTTGAAGCTGGGGGTGGGTCCTGAGAGCCAGGGGAGATTTTTGAGAAGAAGAATCACATAGTCATAGATGTCAAACTAGGATTAGAAGGCATGTCAGAGGCCATCCAATTCAACCTCCTTCTGTAAGTGAGGAAATGCAATCTTAGAGAAGTGACTTATCTAGGGTCACACAGGTGGTATGGCAAAGTGAGATTTGAATCTGGAAGGGAACCTAGAAAGTTCACTAGCCCATCTTTTTTATTTAAGGAATGAGAAAACTGAGGCCCAGTGACTTTCCTAAGGTCACACAGCTTGTAAGCGTATGATGGTGGGATTCAAACTCAGTTCTCTAACTCCAAACCTTGTGCTCTTTCCATTGTTCTCATTCTATTTTTCTTTTTATATTTGAGGAAACTGAGCTGCAAGGAGGGGAAGGTACTTGTCCAAAATTATATGGGTGGCAGGGGAGCATGGGTGTTTAGGTGGACTAGCCCCTCTGGTGTGAGGGCTTGAGGAACCCTTTCAGGGCTGCTCATCCACCTTTGGTGTCCACCTCTTGCCAATTCTCACTTGTGGTCCCAAGAAGCTGTAGCATGCAGGGTGTCCACATCCCAGTAAACTCTCTCGGAAGCTGGACTAAACTGGATTGAGAGTAACTGACAAGCCTCAAACCCATCAGTGAGCTATCTGGGTGTCTAGCCCAAGCATGTGAAGACTTCACCCAGTTGGAATGGGCATATGTGAAAACTTATTCCAATGGCCATGAAGATGGCGGAAGTGAACACTGAGGAGTGCTTGGAGCTTGGTCAGAAATTGAAGAAACCAAGGTCATCCGCTGCATCCTGGGCTATCATCGCTCATCCTGACTTTTGTCTTGCTACCGGAATTCGATAAAGACTCTGGAAGAGAGAGCGAGGCACGAATTTGTGCAATCCTTCCTTGCTTAAATCGAATGTATGCATTAGTTAAGATATTACCCCGCGATGTCACTGGTTCTGTTCAAAAAGAAATGAGAAACAACAGCAATTAGGGGCATAGGCAGGGTTTGAACTCAGGACTTCTGATTCCAAGCTTACTGGAGCAGGGAGGCCAGAGAGAGGGGCATGTATGTATATATATTATATATACACACAAGCATATAAACACACACACACACACACACATATATATATATATATATCTGGGCTTTTACTATATAACTGTCATTTATATAGCAAAACACTTCTCATACATTATCTCACTTGATCCTCACAAAAAACACGCATTATTATGCCCATTTAGCAGACGAACATACTGAGTTTCAA
Source organism: Bettongia penicillata ogilbyi (assembly GCA_023548195.1). NCBI lineage: Eukaryota > Metazoa > Chordata > Mammalia > Diprotodontia > Potoroidae > Bettongia > Bettongia penicillata. The sequence continues at coordinate 2,577,838 of JAJHZJ010000696.1, forward strand.
AACAGTTAAATGACTTTACTAGGGTCACAAGGCTAGCTATTGTATAAGTCAGAATTTAAAGCCAGGTCTCTTTTGACTCCAAGTTTAGTGTTTTCCAATACACCACCCTACCTCTTTCACATTTAGAAGGTAAAGAGTATGTTCTATATATCAAGTGAAGAAAAGATTGCTTTTATTCAAACTGGCTACAACAAACCCCAAAAGAAAGTGTTTGTTTTTTTCTCTTCGTAGAGAGGTGAAGCCTAATCATGCCTTTACTGGTCCATAACTTCCTTCTTTTGCCTTCTCCTCCTTCCTTTCTCATTCATTTCCTTCCCTTGCCTTCTTTTCCTTTCCCTTTTCAGTTCAACAAGTATTTAAGTGGTAGGCACTTGATGTCCAAAGACAAAAAGAAAAAAAAAGAGATCATGTACATAGATGAATAAATACAAAATATATGTTGAAATTAATATGGAGTGTTTGAGAGGGGCACTAGGGAATGGGGTGATTAGAACAATCTTTTCAGAAGGAAGCCCCTGACCTAAGCCTCAGAACAACCCTTGGGCTGCTCAGCAGCCAGTGCAGTTGGGAGCCCTGCTCAACACCCTCTGCGCAGACCATCTGATCCAGCTTCTCCAGGACTGCGTAGGTCACTGTGGGGCTGAAGAGAAGCAGCTTTGAAGCTGAACAGTAATTCCAGATTCCTTGTCCCCTAAAGCCCCACTGGCTGTGGCCAGAAGTCCTCTGCACTCCTGGTCAACCCTCGACTTAGCCTTCAAGTTTCCCTATAATGTGTACCACATGTCAGAGAATCCCATCAATTGTTCATAGGATTTTGCAGTAATTACCTGGCTCGTGCGTGATCCAAACAGTACTCTTATTTCTCATCTTCCCCTTGGGTGGATTGTAATATAACTCCCTGAGTTTTCATGGGTTATATCTTTGAATCTAAGCTTTCTCTCTCTCTCTCTCTCTCTCTCTCTCTCTCTCTCTCTCTCTCTCTCTCTCTCTCTCTCTCTCTCTCCCTTCCTTCCTCCTCACCTCCCTCCCTCTTTTTCCTTCCTTCCTTCCTTCCTTCCTTCCTTCCTTCCTTCCTTCCTTCCTTCCTTCCTTCCTTCCTTCCTTCCTTCCTTCCTTCCTTCCTTCCTTCCTTCCTTCCTTCCTTCTTTCCTTCCTTCCCCTCCCTTCTTCAATTTCTCTCCTTTCTCTCTCTTGCTCTCCTTCCTTTTTTCATTTTTTACTCTGCTTGCTTTTCATAGGCAACAATTCTCAAGAATGCCATTGGTACCCATGTGTGCTCAGTGACCTTCAGTCTCCAGACAGACATATTAGCTTAGACTTGCTCCTTCCTAACCACACGGTTGTTTTCTCCACTTTACGTGTTCCCAGCTCTTTAGATTGATGGCTTCCACCTATATGACTGGTGATATTGTGCAGAGCTCCAGGTCAACCTTCCCTGAAGATGAGCCTTACTTTTCCATTAGCAGAAATAATCTTAACAGCACAAGCTGTCTCTCACCGAGGCTGTCTCTGTGCCTGTGTGGTATCATAGTTTAAGTCTAAAAACGTAAGAAATGTCAGGCTCCTTCTCCAAGGAGAACTTAAACATTTATTTTCTCTATCTTCCCTATTCTATTTTTATTTTACCAATGATTTATTTCAGGTTGATCCAATTAAATCCAACTGGATGAGCATTAATTAAGTGATTACTGTATGCCAGGTTCTGAGCTAAGGCTTGAGGATAAGAAGATAAAACGAAAACTGCTCCACTTTTAAAGTAATTACATTATATTAGGAAAACATATATATACATATATGTACATATACACACATACATATATAGATAAAACACAAAGTAAATAATAGGAATAGCTAGTATGCATATAACATTTTAAGGTTTACAAGATGCTTACAAATTTTGTGTTGCTTATTTCTTACAACTATCCCCATTTTGCCGATAAGAAAATGGAGACTTTACAAGTATTATCTCATTTGGTCCTCACAATAACCCTGAGGGGAGAGGGGAGTAACTCTTCTAATTATCATTCCAAATTTAAAGATGAGGAAACTATGACAGAGGGACTGAGTGGCTTCCTGAGGATCACACAGCTGCAAGGTGTTTGAGGCAGGAGGTAACATCAGGTCCTTTTCTCTAGCCACTGCACTACCTAGCTGCCTCTACAACCAAGTTGTTATGCTCATCCTTCATTCTTGAAGAAAACCATGGCATCAGAGAAATGATGACATGACTTGCACTTGACTTTGTTTTGAGTGAGGGAGGGCTGTGCAGGTCACCAGCCTCCCTTCTCCTCCTGAGTCATCTGGATCCAGTGACCGGATGTTCATCAGGATGACTGGAGATGTCTAAGGATGCAATGGGAGACCTTGGCCCCTTTAGTTTAAGACCTATTCAGGTACTCACTTAGGGTGAGGTAAGGCCCATTCAGTGAACATGCCTGTTTAATAAGTAGTCCGGGGATGGCCCCTTTAATGAGCAAAAGAAAAATGACCAAATCAAGCTGCGAGGGAAAGAGCAACAGATACTATTGATAATTACTTAAGCCAGGAGGGTTCAGGAAACAGGGAAAGGAAAGGAAAGGAAAGGAAAGGAAAGGAAAGGAAAGGAAAGGAAAGGAAAGGAAAGGAAAGGAAAGGAAAGGAAAGGAAAGGAAAGGAAAGGAAAGGAAAGGAAAGGAAAGGAAAGGAAAGGAAAGGAAAGGAAAGGAAAGGAAAGGAAAGGAAGAAATCTAGTCAGGAAACTCCAAGTTAACTGGGCATCCTCTGGCCATCCAAATTTGCTTTCCTTTGGAGAGGAGAAGGAAGGGGAGGGGGAGAGAGACAGCAGAGGATGAGCTGGGTCCCCATTGAGGCAATACCAAGTAACTTCAAGGGATAAAGCAGTATTAACCAAATGAATCAGGGAAGGCTTCATGTAGGTGGTGGCATCTGGGAAAAGCTAGGGAATCGAAGAGGGTGGTATGAGGAAAGGAATCTATTCCAATCAGTCAATCAGCAAGCATTTATTAAGAGGTGACATGGTGCTGGGAATGTGAAAACAGAACAAACCAGCCTCTGCTCTCAAGGAGCTTTTAATCTGTTGGGTGTCATGAGCTATGCAAATGCATCTATACAAAGGAAAGAAAAGGCAATTTTGGGGGGGAGGACCTTGCATCTGGGGGTCAGGAAAAGGAAATATTTAGGAGATGATATCTGAGCTGAGCTTTTAAAGAAACCAGTGATTCTAAGAGACCAAGATGTGGAGAAGTGCATTCCTAGAATGGGGGACAGCCCAGGCAAAGGAATGGAGATGGTGAAAATGGAATGTTGTTTGTGGATAACAGTAAAGACAGTTTACTAGACTTTTGGGAAGAAGAATAATGCTTAATAGGCCTAGAGAAGTAGCTCGGTGCCAGGAGTCCCGGCGTGGATGTTGAAAGGTGTGGAGGTAGAGATGCAATGTATGCTGTCAGGGATGAGTTGAAGTCTGCTTGAAAGAGAGCTGATTTGTTAAAATCCCAGTGTAAGCATTTATACCTCATAATCAGCAAATGCTACAAATCAGGCCTGGTTTATTGTTTTGTTGATTGTCTATACTTTAAAAAAAGTAATGGACAAATACCAATAATTCATAATACACATGAAAGTGTAGCAGGCATACATTTTTTAAAAAAGAGTTGATTGTTTGACATTTGCCAGCTTTCTTATACATACAGGGAATAGAAAGTAAGCCTCTTTGATGACAATAGATTGTGTGAAGCAGTCATGCAAAGTAAGAGTGGGAAGGAAGAAGGAATCTGTGTAAGAAAGAATTTTAAATGCCAGACTCAGAATTGTATATTTTATCCTAGAGGTAACGGAGCCATTGAAGATTTTTGAGTAAGGGAGTAGTATGATGAAAGCAGCATAGATAAAGAGGTAAAAGGAATTTCTGAGACCATCCAGTATAATTATTTTGCAGATGAGGAAACTAAGGCCAAGGAAAGTTGGGTCACTTGCCCTAGGTCACACAGGTAATAAATATGTGATGTTATTGATATCTAGCTCTGTTGCTTAAACTTTGCCCTGTATCAGGATGGACAGACTGCCTGATTTCTACAGTGCTAGTATGGCCAGGAATGTAACTAATGACCCTCAGTGATAATATGTCACAGAAGGTGGTGGTTTTGATGAGGAGTGTTCGTGAATCAACCTCAGACAGCTGTGTGACCCTGGGCAAGTCACTTCACCCTGTTTGCCTCAGCTTTCTCATCTGTCAAATGAGCTGGATAAGAAAATGGCCAACCACTCCAATATCTTTGACAAGAAAACCCCAAATAGGATCATCAGTAAAAACAACTAAGTATCCAAACCTCCCTAATTCTAGAGGCTGCAACTACCTTTCATTGAGATGATTGCTTCCAATTTTTCCTTGCTAGTAGTCATGGATCCCATGATTTTTCTATCTTCATTTTCAGGCACAATTTTCTCCTTAAAGGTAAACTGCTCATCCTCATACATCCATACCCCCACACACTCCAGCCATGCAGCTTTGCAATGGTTCCTCTGTTTTAGGGATCTGGGATCTCCTTAAAATTCTAGAAGCAAATAGAATTGGAAAAATGCGAACATGTAAAAGGAAGAGTGAACAGTGTGCTGAACCCGAATTCAAGTAGACCGAAATCACTCTTTTGACACTGACTAGCTATGGGCCTGTGCCATCACCTCTTCTGCTTCCTGTCCCACAAGGTTGCTGAGAGGCTCAAGTGAGCTTCGGTTTGTAAAGGGATAGGGTCTGGATCCGTGATTCCACTGCAGGGAAGAAGCCCTAGGTGAAAAAACTCCCATCTACTAAATGCAGAGTAATGGAGAGCTACCTAGAACAGTGAGAAGTTACATGACTTGCCAAGGATCATCCAACCAGTAGGTACCAGAGGTAGAATTTGAAGACATGCCTTCCCGGCTTTGTGACTGAAACTCTTTCTGTTACACATGCTACTTCTCACTGTCAATCAGCCAACAACCATTTATTAAGCATCTACTATGTGCCAGGTATTGTGTGTGTTTGTCCTTTGTTGCCTGAAGGACATGCCATCAGAGAAATGATGATATGACTTGCACTTGACTTTATTTTGAGTGAGAGAGGGCTGTGCAGGTCACCAGACTCACTTCTCCTCCAGAGCCATCTGAATCCAGTGACCAGATATTCATCAGAATGACTGGAGATGACCCAGGATGAGGCAATTGGGGTTAAGTGACTATCCTAAGGTCACACAGCTAGTGAGTGTCAAATGTCTGAGGTGAGATTTGGATTCAAGTCCTCCTGACTCCTGCACTGGAGCTCTATGCACTGCACTATCTAGCTGCCCCAGGTATTGTGCTAAACACTGGAGATACAGAGAAAAGCAAAAGATATGTCCTGATTACAAGGGGATCAGTCCTATGTCATCATTTTTTCTTCTTCTTTTCTGCTTCTTTTATGCCCCAGAGCTTCTTCACCAAGGATACAACAAATTACTCAATAGTGAGCGGGTAAGAGAGAAACAATTACTCCCAGTTTGATTTATTTTGATTAAAGGGGCTGTCTCTTGAGCAACTACTTAAAGAAGTGTATTCATTGAATGGGTACATATCACTCAAAGAGACAATGCTGTAAGACTTTAGCCTGAAAGGGCCAAGATCTCACGTTGTATCCTGGGCCATCTCCAATTGTCCTGATGAATATCAGGCCACTGCACCCAGATGACTCAGGAGAAGAAAGTGAAGTTGGTGACCCTGCACAGCCCTCCCTCACTCAAATCAAAGTCAGCTTCAAGTCATCATCATCTTGATGTCATTGTCAAACACACAACAAGAACAACAATAGTGAGTACAGAGCAAGGACAGGTACACTTGGCCTCACTCTCCTGCATGCCTACCGAATCACAATTACCTGGCAAAAATGTCATTCTGGTGCCATGCATGCTTTTCCTTTTTTCTTTCCTCCCTCCCTCCCTCCCTCCCTCCCTCCCTTCCTTCCTTCCTTCCTTCCTTCCTTCCTTCCTTCCTTCCTTCCTTCCTTCCTTCCTTCCTTCCTTCCTTCCTTCCTTCTTTCATCCTTTTCCTTTCCTTTCACCCCTCCTCTCATCCATTGTCACCTTCAGCCTTTCTTCCTTTCTCTTCCTTCCTTTCTTCTCTGTTGCTCCTTTCTTTTTTCTTCCTTCCTTCCTTCCTTCCTTCCTTCCTTCCTTCCTTCCTTCCTTCCTTCCTTCCTTCCTTCCTTCCTTCCTTCCTTCCTTCCTTCCTTCCTTCCTTCCTTCCTCATATTCAACCACAATCTTGCCATTTTTGACTCAGTGCTACACTTTCACCAGAAAATTTGTATATACTGATACTCAATCTCAGTGGTCTGATAGGACTGCCTGTTATTTAAAACATGACACAAAGGATGAAGGATGGATATTAAAATCAAAATATTGAATCAGATGTATAGATGGCACAGGAAAATGGACATGAAAAGGACCCAAGAATGGCTGGAGGTATATGGCCACAGAGGGAATCCTTCTCTGAAATCCATTTAGCAAAGTTTAAGAGAAGTGACTCAACCAGTCACAGACTAGTCCGACACCCCATGTACAAATCTACAAAGAAAACTTTAAAGGGAAGAGATCTGATCCTGAAAAACTTAATCAAGAGAAAGTACAGTTATAGAAGAGGAGTCTGACTTCCCAATTCCGGGTGGACAGACTGAATTCTCAGGTATGAGTTATGACAAAACAACCCTTGCCAGCACATGTGGATTTCATTGTTATTTTCTCACTTTTCACCCCCATACAGCCCAAGACTTTCTGGCTTCCAACATCTGACTGTGGGTTTTATGGGAGGTCAGCACCTGGGATGAAATCATGCTGAAGTTCTGTTGTCAAGAGATGAAAAGTGATTGGAGATTTCATTTATGTTGAGTAAATGGAGGACTTGCCCAAGATGTTGGATTCCAGCTTACTTACAGAATGCAGTCTTTTTCATCCTTTCTAGATTATTTATCTTGGTCACATGAGAATTGAAGTACTCTTCTTTTCAACTGTCTCCAAAGTTGTCTGGTACAGACAAGGGATTCTTAAGTTCAAGCCTTTAGATATGAGAAATGAATGTCTACATTTTAGAAGCAAAATCAAATATTTATTTCCTCTTCTATGTATTCTATCCATAATTGATTCCAAGTTGATTGAATTCAAATCAACAAACATTTACATTTTTTAAAAAAATATTTTATTTTTAATTTATGGAATAAAACAAACATTTCCATAACATAGTAAAGTAAAAAAGATGATTGCACATGAAACTGCGAAACTGCTATGCACAACTTGCCTTTCCCTTCAGGTATACAGCAAAATTATCATGTGAATTTCTTCTTCTCTTCTTCCTTCCCCCTCTATCTAGAGATCATTACCACTGAACACAAACAAGTATATACAAGTGTGTGTGTGTGCATAATGTATACACGCATACACATATGTATATGTAAAATTATTCTATATGTACTTCTATTTGTCAGTTGCTTCTCTAGATGCAGATAGCATCTTTCTTCATATGTTCTTTACAGTTAATTTGGGTATTAATAATAGTCAAAATGACTTACTCAAAGTCATTCTTAAAACAGTATTGCTATTACTGTATACAACATTCTCATGGTTTTGCTCACTTCACATGTCATCATTTGATGCAAGTCTTTCCATGCCTTTCAGTTCATCGAGTTCATAATTTCTTCTAACACAATATTCCATCACAATCACATACCACATCTTGGTCACCCATTCTCCAATTAATAGGGTTTCCTGCAATTTCCAGTTCTTTGCCACCATATTTTTGCATAAAATGCAAAGTATTTTGAAGATCTTCAAGGCCCTCTGATATAGAGGCACTAACTTCTAAAAATTTATTTCAAGATGTATTTTAAGAGCACAAACAATCTGGAAGTCAGTTTTTTGCCTCAATGATTCAATATTTGGGCCACTCAAAGATAATTCTGATTGTCACTTCCTAGAAAGATTCAGACTAGAATCTAAAATGGAGGCACAATAGTCAAAGGATCCATAGGTCTCTCTGATGAATGAAGGCTGACGGAAATGAGAAAGAAAGAAAATAGAGGTCCAATTCTACTTTAAGAAAATAAAGTCACTAAATATTAAAGCAGGATCCTAGTGAAGCAGCATGTGTCCCTTCTCTGAGGACCAACCTACCTAGGTTCAAATAGGCTCCTCCCAACGCTGGCCACATGTTCATCAGTTTTCAGCTAGATTGTAAAAGGAATACAGCCATGGTGGTAGAGGGAGGGACTGCCTACATAACACTTTTCAAGTCCAGAAAGTCACATGTTTGATCTGTTTCTCATTTTGAAACTGTTCATTTGGTGTCCAAGGTGTCAGTAAAGTTTCCTTATTGCCATTCTTTTTTCCATACTCCATTGCACCAAAGATTTAGTGTTAGCAGGGACCTGAGGGGCCATTGCATACCACCCCTGCATTTTACATAGGAGGAAACAGAAACCCTTAGAGATGAAGTGAAGCCTCTAACTCAAACTAGTATCACTTTGGCTAATTTAAATCAGAAACACACCAGAAGTGATTCTGCAAAGACACTACAACTTCACTGAGATCACTGATAATGAAAAGCTGTTTTGTTATGTTGAACAGGCATCATTCTGTGTAGCTCTTTATCTTCGCCCAGAACAATGCCTGCCTCCTGGAGACAGGCGGTGATGCCTTCCTTCCTTCTGCCTTTTGCCTTGCAAGTGTAGTCTCAGTTTTTGTTTCAGACATCAAAGGGTCCCAACTGCTCAGAGAGGCTAAATAGGAAAGCTGGAAAGTATCATATTAAGGATTTTAAAAGCCTGACTTAAGAGTGGAAGGTTCTCACCACACTCTACCATGATGTCTTTGGAATCCATATCTAGGAATAAATTGAACATTAGTCATCTAATAAATATGCTTGGTTATTTAATCAGCAGATTATTCTGAAACTTCCAAAAGGAAAACATTTAGGGTTGGGTTAAAGGTTTAAAAATCAGTTTAGTAAAGGAAAAAAAGAGGTTGCCATGCATCGCAATTTTAAATACTGTCACATACTACTTGTGTCCCGTTGCCTCTCTGTGTTTAGTTTCCTCTCCTATAAAATAAAGGGCTTGGACTGCCTACCCTCTGGGGCCTTCCCATTCTAAGGAAATTCTTCTATCTATGATTCTAAGTACTTCTTGTGTCCCCTTTTGGTGGTCATGAACTTGTACCAACATTTTACAACTGTAAATGCATTAAGACCACAATAGATTTTGACATATTTTGAAATGTTCATAAAGTTTAAAAGTTTCCAAAGGGCTCCAGGGAAAGTGGATAACTATGCTTAGTCTCTATAGCAAAGTTCAGCGTAGGCCAAACAAAATGGACGTTTGGTTCAATTCTATTTGTGGATAGAATCCATGTAAGCAGTCACTGGATCCCCAAACGTTTCTTTGTCCTCCTCTATGGGAAATCTCTCTTCCTGTTTCCCACCTCTTCCGCTATTGATCTAGATATTTGCCTCTACAATTTATTTCATTTTGCCTATGTAGAAAGGACCTTTATCCACAAGGGAAATGGTAGATTAACCCCCATTTTGGCTTTTCTTTTTTTGACCTTTCCTCCTGTTTGTTTTCAGTTATACCAAGAACCTTTGAGGACAATTGTACCTGAAATTTTTCTGGAGGATCCCTGGGGGAGTGTCCACAAAACCTGTGATGTTGTATTTCCCCAGGTCTTCTCAGAGCAAGTGATAATGGCTTCTCAGGCAAGAGGATGACATCTTATTTAACGAGCATCTTGGAGCTGACCTCATGTTTGACCCTGACTGTCTTTCATTTTTTGCTGTTGGATTCTTCCTCCTGCCACCCATTGTCACCCTCAGCCCTGTGTCCTTTCACTCTTTGCTTACTTTCCAGTCAGTAATAGAAACATTTCGATGGGGTCCCTTATCTGCCTGTAATTCTTTGATTATTTTTCATTAAGAGGAAAAATGAAACTGAGTGAGCTATTGAGAGCCAGATATCAATTTAGGTCTCCCCTCCTGCACTTTGTGGCCCTGAAAATCAAACTTGTAAAAGGGGAATCGCAAGGCCAAAATGTTATTCATTTCTGACCAAGAGTAACAAGATCTGGATCCTTCAAATCTTTATTGACAGGAAGAAGACATTCACCCCATGCTAAGAGTTTGTCAGGCTCTCACTTTCAATTAGGAAAGGTCCAGCATTACAGGTTATCATTAGCACAGAAACCTCTATGCGTTAAGAAGGCTTCTCCAGCCTTAGGGAATGGGTCGAGTATCCATGCCCTACTCTATGCCACCAAATCACAGCACAAGGACATTGCAACAATCCTTCGATCATTTCAAAGGCAAGGGATTTTCTGTCTTTCAATCTTATGTTAGTCTCTAGATTCAAAAGGGCATCTAATCATTTCTGGAAAAATCTAATTTATGTCTCTACCCTCCTTACATTCCTCTTAACCAACAGAAAATAAGAACTCCCTTTACTTAAGTTACAGTTGCAATGAGGAGATTCAATATTCACTTGTTTAATAAGCTTTGGTTTAGGAATAAATGAAGATTTGCTTGAAAAGAAGTACAAAAGCTCTTACAGCCTCATTCTACTTTCTAGCTAGCTCAGAATAGAGAACATTTAGATAGCAGAGTGAGAAAATCTGTCTGGATCCAACCTCATGGGCAGGAGAGGATTTCTCCATGTACTGTGAAGTAATGTGCATATTTTGGAGTTCTCTAGTGGCCAGAGACTTTCTTTTAAACTACAGTTATCCCTTACACACCGCAACTTTCCTCCTTGTGGTTTTGCTATATCACAGGTTGACATAAGAAATTAAATGGGAATTTTTTTGGAGTTTTGCAGAATCTGCTGATGATATAAAAGCCAGCAGACAACACAGAAGTTTAGAAACTCAGAAATGCATAAAATGCATGTATAGTATTGTATGATATCATCAACCTGAATTTTACAGGAAGGTATGGTAAACACCCATAGAAGAAAATGAAAAAAAAGTCAGACTTCTTTTCTAGTATGAAGGGAGGGTCACAACATTTTCCATGGCTTTTCTAGATTGGTGGTATGCCTTGGCCCTAACACCCATGATGTGGAAGGGGTAACTGCTGCATAGGTGATGTAGTCTAGGGGAATGACAACAAGACATAGAGTGAATTCCTAGATTGGGAAACTCTTTGGACCTCAGTGGACTAAGATGAAAAACTGGCTTTGTGTGAGAAAGGGTGGCTATGGTTTCTTCTATTTCGGGATCTTAGTTTGCTTCCTGGAGGTAACTGTTGCCACTGTTTGCCCTTTGTTCTCAGAGAGGACAATGATGTCAGGGAGGTGATGCCATGATTAAAAGTGAATTGGATTTAAGTGAGACAGGGCTGGGTAAGGTTATCATCCTTACTTTCTCTTCTGGAGCCACCTAAATCCAGTGGTGAAATATAGATCAGGACGACTGGAAAGACCCCCCCTCCCCTTTCCTTTCTTTCCCACTACCTCTTTTTAACACGTGCAGACGCTGAAGCGCAGAGAGAGGAAGTATCTTATTCAAGGTTACATGGGAATTACTGACAGAGCTGAGATTTAAACTCAGATTATTGAGCATTCTTTCCACTACACTATATTGCTTTTTCCCAAGAGAATCTAGGAGCCATCTTTCCACTTGACCTACAGCTTCCTTTTGTCTCCTGGTTTTTATTTATTGCAAAGATATCAATACTGATATAGTTCACTGTTTCCCACTAATATTTGTTATCGTTCAGCCATGTCTCACTCCTTATGATGCCATTTGGAATTTTCTTGGCAAAGGTACCAAAATTATCTGCCATTTTATTCTCTAGCTTACTTGATAGATGAGAAAAGTGAGGCAAGTAGGGTTAAGTGACTTGCCTAGGGTCACACAGCTAGTATGTTTGAGGTCATATTCCACTAAGCTGCCCAGCTGCCCTTTCCCAATAATATGTCAATTTATTAATAATTGGAAATAAGTATCCCAGGTTAGGATAATGCATACAGTTGGTCATAAAAGTGATTCTTGCCAGCCTCTGTCTACTTCCCACCATTGTCACTGTCATTGCAATTTCTTGCAATTATTCTTCATTGCAATTAATCACTTCATATACAAACAAGTGATGGTGATCTTCTCCTAGACAGAATCATAAGCTCATGGATTTTCAGCTGGAAGGGAGTTTACAAGTCATTTTCTCATTTTGCAGATGAAAAAACAGAAACCAGTGAGGTTAGATGACTGGCTCAAGATCAGGCCTGTGCTAGGATTTAACTGAGATCTTTCTGAACCAAAGTTCAATACCTCATTCACCACATACTTATGACTCTTTCTACTTGGCTTGGTTGGCCCTTGACCTGAGGCTGTCACTAGAATTTTATGGGAAATGTTACCATTGTGCCCCTTACCCTTCTTGGGGTCTAGCCTTCAAAAGCCCAGGGCTAACTCCTCACCAGCTTAGAGCCTAGAACGGACCTGCCTGAGGACTTCCAGCTCGCCTCTGCTGGAACATCCATAGTAAGAGCTCAGATTTCTACAGAGCATCAAGGCAGGGCTACACAAGCTCTCAAAGGCAAGTAACAGTCACATTACTACACTCATGAGGAAACAGAAGCCCAGGGAGGAGGAGGGACCCACCTATTTTACATGTGGATACTAAGTGAAAGCTAGAATTTTCACCCAGAGTCTCCTCACTTTAAAATGGTCTGTCTCTCTCTTCTCTCTCTGTCCTCTCTGTGTTTCTCTCTCCATCTCTCTCTCTGTTTCTCTCTGTCTCTTTCTGCATCTCTCCCTGTCACTGTCTATGTGCCTGTCTCTGTCTTCTCCTCTCTGTCTACGTCTCTTATTCTGTCTCTGTCTCTTTGTCTCTCTATCTGTATCTGTCTGTCTGTCTCATTTTCTTTCTGTCTTTCTCTGTATTCCTCTCATTCTCTGTCTTTGTCTTTGTCACTGTCTGTCTCTTCTCTTCTCTCTCTCTCTCTCTCTCTCTCTCTCCTCTCTCTCTCTCTCTCTTCTCTCTCTGTCTCTCTCTCTCTCTGTCTCTCTCTCTTTCTCTCTGTCTGTCTCACTCTGTCTCCATTTCTCTCTCTGTCTTTCCCTCATTCTCCTTCTGTCTGTCTCTGTCTTTCTATCTGTTTCTGCTTCTGTATGTCTCTTTGTTTCTCTGTCTTTTCCTTCCTTCCTTCCTTCCTTCCTTCCTTCCTTCCTTCCTTCCTTCCTTCCTTCCTTCCTTCCTTCCTTCCTTCCTTCCTTCCTCTCTTTCTTTTTCTTTCTTCTTTTCTTTCTTTCTTTCTTTCTTCTTTCTTTCTTTCTTTCTTTCTTCTTCTTTCTTTCTTCTCTTTCTTTCTTTCTTTCTTTCTTTCTATCCTCTCTGTCTCTCTCTGTCTGTCAGTCTCTCTCTCTCTCTCTCTCTCCTCGCTCTCTCCTCTCCTCTCTCTCTCTCCTCTCTCTCTCTCTCTGTATGTATGTATGTATGTATGCACACATTATAATGTAAGAAAACCCTGGAATGTTTTGAGAGTGCAGGCAGAGCCAGAACTAGTATTTCTGACCCTTGGGAGAAACTAAGTTTAATCTCAAGGCTCAGGTAGGTAGAGAATAAATTGGCTTTCAAGCTGGAAGTGACCTCAGGGACCATCTGCTGCCCACATTCCTGATGCTCCTATGAAAATTGTGGTACAAGTCCCCAGGCCCAGCAGCAGTAAGACACAGTTCTTGTGGGAGCACTCATCCCAAGATGAGAAAGCCCATTCCCCAGATATTACAGTCAGAATCCCCAATGGTCCAGATGATTACTCCCAGTCTTTGATGGGAAAGTGAACCAGGGAGCAGGCAAAAGGATGGGACAATGGCCCCAGAAAAGGGTGACTCAACAGTGATTGAATTCATGGACTGGCAACCTAGGATCAAGTGAGGAAGGTAAGGGAGGTCTTTTAGCACAGGCGTGTCAGAAATCCTATGGAGAGGAAACTCTAGTTGCTAAAATTTGGTACCCTGGGAGAAATCCTTAGCCTTAGTACCCTAATCAAGGTTTAGAATATTATAGCCTCTGCATCGAGGCAAAAAGGCGGTGCAGTAGATAGAGTGCTAGACCTCATCCTCCTGAATGAAGTGTGGTCTCATATACTAGTTGTGTCACTCTGGGCAACTCAGTTTGCCTCAGTTTCCTCATCTGTAAAATGAGCTCTTTGCCAAGAAAACCCCAAATGGGTCCATGAAGTGTCAAATAGGAACTTGGTGACTGAACAACACCCTAAGTTTCTATATAGAAAGCAGTTTTCCCGACTTCCCCTCTCCTGCAGGGCACATCATAGTCTGGCTTTAATGCCTTATATGTCATCCTGAGAACCATTTTAAAACATTTGAAATACATCTGGGTGCCAAGCCTCTTGGTCTGTCAGTCTTCTCATCCCTTGCAGGGCTAAGGCTACAACAGCCTCTTTGTTGACAGCAGAGGCAGCAGAGGAAAGTGGGTGTCTTGGGGCTCTAGGAAGGTCTAGCCCTATGTTTATCTTTCCGTTGCACATCTGTAGAACGTAGCTAAAAGCTCCAACACTAAAAGCCCTGGAAACTCTCAGCCAAATCTACACAGTGTGGGTGTTTGGCAGGAAGGTGGGGGTGGGGGATCCAGAGGAAGAGGTCTGGAGCAGGACCCGGCTGAGGCTGCTTCTGTAGGGACTGCGTCATCAAAGCCGCATCTTCTAATCCAATTCCAATGGGCTACTCCCATGCTGTTTGAAGTCAGTCTTGCCAGCCTGATGTTTTATTGTTCCCTACAGCCAGCCTGCCCATAATGCATTCCGGACCAGCTTCCGCCAGATGTGCAGCTCAAGGCAAATGATGAGACAACAGCTGGATTGAGCATACTTTCAAGTTTACATTTTAATGGGCCTTTCAGAGATGTTTAGTAAACTCAAATTCATATGTGCTATAAAGTTGTATAGGGGCCTGCAAGGCTCTAATTCAAGGCACCTGGGACTTTGGCTTTCTAGTATACTGAAGGATATATATATATATATTTGTGTGAGTGCATCTATGCTTCCTCCCATGAAAGTCTTCCTCTCTTGAAGACTACATTATAGTTCATATTTTTCTCTTTCTCATTGTTCTGTTTACATGTACTTGTCTCATTAAAATATAGGCTCCATGAGAACAGGGATCCTTTTACTCATTGCATTTTCATCTTCAAAATCTAGCATCAGACCTGACACTTAGTGAACGTTCAGTAAATGACTGTTGATGGATTGATTGAACCTGTGTGTCAGAGATTTGGAGATCTCAAGGGCTATTATGGTAAAGGGTAAACTCTGGCTGGCCTTACTGAGAGGGAAAGGCTTGGAACTCTGACCAGCCTGGCTAAATAACAAGAGGCTTATCGCCTTGATGATTTAAAAAAAAAAAGTAATTCGAACTACTTGCTATAATAAAACATTTGTCTTTCTTCTTCTCCATTGGGTAGGAGGAAGAATAGAAAAAAAGAGAGAAAATAGATTTATGTTAATTATTATTTTAATAGAAAGATAAGAGGTGCTACTGATGTGGAATATTGCATGCACTTTCAGATGAGATCATTGTTAATAATTTTAGAATTAATCTTAATTAAATAATGTTAATTATTTTACTTTGTTATAGGAACTCAGGAAAGAGAACTCAGGAAATGGAAATAATATGTAAATGTTTATGGTGCAAAAACAAAACACAACAATAAAACAATAGCAAAAACTACTATGGCATGGAGGTGATTAGCAATGATGGAGGGTATGTCCTTGTCAATGAAATCAGAAACCAATAGTGACATTTCAACAAATGACTCAAGATATTTTCATACATAAAATGGCCTCGTTGGTTCTGGAAGGGAACACCTTAGAACTAATTGAATCCAATCCTTTCATGTGACAGGGGGTCACAAATTAGACATTATGTCCCCCTGGGATTTTCAGTAATTAAAAGCTTTGAGATTTCTATTTCAGTACAGAGGACAGGTACCAGGAGGACCTGGATTTCTCTGAGAAGATGGTTTTCTAAGTGCTACTGACAGGTGGATCAAGGAAATGTCCAGCTCAACACTATATTCTTTATTATTAAAATTGGCATGCCTTAAGGCTGTTTCTCAATCTGTTTGGTTTCTTGGTCCCTTCCACTCTTAAAAATGAGAGCTTTTACAACATTTCCATATTAAAAATTA
This sequence comes from Bettongia penicillata ogilbyi, assembly GCA_023548195.1. NCBI lineage: Eukaryota > Metazoa > Chordata > Mammalia > Diprotodontia > Potoroidae > Bettongia > Bettongia penicillata. The sequence continues at coordinate 2,594,032 of JAJHZJ010000696.1, forward strand.
AAATGTCTTTGTATTAATATGAATATAGTTTTGACCTCCCAGACCTCCTGGAAGGGCCTGGGGACCCTTAGATTATGCTTTGGCATTCTTTATCTCAAGACAATGTCATTAAGTAATGTTATGCTGTCTCCATACCACTGCCTCTCACAGTTTATTCAACTGTTAAAATGGGGTTAATAATAGCACCTACTTCACAGGGGCATTGTGAAGATGAAATGAGATAATATTTGTAAAGGGCTTAGCACAATGTTTATTTCCTTCCTTCCCTCCCTCCTTTCCTCCCTCCTTCCTTTCCTTCCTTCACTCTCTCTTTCCCTCCTTCCCTCCTTCCCTTCTTCCCCCTCCCTTCCTCCCTCCCTCCTTCCTCCCTCCCTCCCTCCCTTCCCTCCTCCCTCCCTCCCTCCCTCCCTCCCTCCCTTCCTTCCTTCCTTCCTTCCTTCCTTCCTTCCTTCCTTCCTTCCTTCCTTCCTTCCTTCCTTCCTTCTTCCTTCTCTTCCTCCTTCCCTACTCCTCCCCCCACATATTAGTGCAGAGGGTCCTGTGGAACATGTCCACACCTTTGCGTAGTGAAAAAGTCAGAGGATTCAGACTCAGAGGACCTTTGAACATCAGTATTGACTAGCTGTGTAACTAGCTATGGACAAATCACTTGCCATTTCTAAGGCTCACTTTCTCATTTCTAAAATGGACAGAATCATTCTTTTACTGATTACCTCAATAGTTATTTTGAGAGAAAGTCCTTATAAACTATAAAGTTATATATTTTAAAATTTACATATTAAATTAGATAAATTATGCACATTAAAATGTGAGTCATTTTAAAATTTTTATTTTTTTCTTTGTGAATTTAATAAGCACCAAAGAGAAAGCTTCTCAAATACAAAGCAGAAAAGATAAATGCGCTAGTACAAGGATGTTAAGAAAGAAAAGACAAGGGTTCAGGGCAGAGATAGTGAAGTGACTTGCCATTTTCTTCTCCAGCTCATTTGACAGAGGAGGAACTTAGGCAAAGAAGCGTTAAGTGACTTGCCCATGGTCACATAGGTAAGAAGAATCTGAAGCCAGATTTGAACTCCAGAAAATGAGTCTTCTCAATTCCAAGCCCAGTGTTCTATTCTCTGCACTGCCTAGCTGCCCCACGGGCATTACTCATAAAAATAGGTTTTTCCTTTCTTTCTAGTTCAAAGTGAATCAGTTTTTAAAGGAAGTTTCCAGATTCTGACTCCAATGGAGAGTTTCTATTAGAAGCTAATTCCAACAGCAACAAGAAAGATGGTTTCATGGAGTCCATGATGGACAACCAATCTTTGTGCATAACTGAACTGCCACCAAATTATACAATTTGTTTATAGTGACTTATTAACTGATAAATATCAGTCATATATTCCCCAGTCCAACTTCTCAAGGAACAACTCAATTGTGGCACCAGAATATTAAAAAAAATATAGGGAACTACCCAATCATTTCATGAGGGCGCTGGTCAAGCCAAGTCAATAAGCATTTATTAAGTACCTACTATGAACTGAACACTGTTCTAAGTGCTGTGAATCACCAGTGGATTATTCTAGGCCATTAGAAAAAAAATGAAGAATTATGTTAAATAGAAAAAAATGCAGTAACTTCTAGGTTGCGGGGTTTTTCTATAAGTTCATAAAAGGGATTTTACCATCTCTTTCTGATCCCATCGGTGGAAATAAGCTTGTCCAATCAAACTCAACAAGCATTTATTAAACACCTACAATACAGTGGTCTAGGGTCCCAGTAAGAGACGAAATCAAGATTAAATATACACTCTGCACTCAAGCTTATTACATTGTTTGGGGGACACAAGATTAAAGAGATAAGTTAAGATAGTTGATAATATGAGAAGGAAGGAGAGAGCTATGGATATCATGGAAGGCCTCCTATTGGAGAGGAAGTGTAGGCAAGGATGCAGGAAGATCTGGATTCTGCTTCTGCTTTGAACACTTATTAGCTATGTGATCTCTCTGTGCCTCAGTACCATCATATGTAAAATGAAGGGGTTGGACTCAAAATCTTCTAGAATACTTTGCAGTTCTAAATCTATGATCCCATGATCTAAGATGGCAGATGAGCTGATCCTTAAAGGAAGCTAGCTTTTCTAAGAGGCAGAGGTGAGGAGAAACAGAATCCTAGGCATAGGAGACAGAATTAAGGCACAAAAGGGTGAAAAGGAGAGCAGAGTTCAGAGAATAGCAAATGAGGTAATATGCCTGAGACATCTAGTGTATCAAGTGGAGTGATATATGCTAAGTCTAGAAACACAGGGCAGACTCAAACTAGAATGAGGTTTTAATGCTAACCTACAAATTTTATATTTTATCTCAAAGTCAGTAAAAAGTCATTGAAATTTCCTGGGCAGAGGAATGATACAGTCAAACTTAGACTTTAAGAAATTATTTTGGCAGCTGTATGCAAGATGGATTGGAGAAGGAAGAGATCAGAGACTGACAGTCCACCTAAAGTGACAGAATAAAGACAAGGGGTAAGTAGAGACTGAACTAGGGTAGTATCTAAAGGGATGTACATAAGAGAGAAGGTGGCAGTAAAATTGGTAAGACTTGGTACATCAAGGGGTAGAAAGGAGGGAATGGAAGATGTCTCTGAGGCTGTCACTTTGGTGACTGGAAATGTCTTCTAAACAGAACTGGACAAGTTCAGAAGAGGGATGGGTTTGAGGGAAAGATAAATTCTGTTTTGGATATATTGAGTTTGACATGCCTTTGAGATATTCAGGGATGCAGTACTGGCTCAGGAGAGAGATTAGGTCTGGATATGTCGATCTTGGAATCATATGCAGAGAGGTATTATTGGAACTCGTGAGAGATGAGAGAGCTGCTACATCAAGAAAGGATGTGGAGAAAAGACAAGCTCCCAGGACAGATCCAGGACAAGAAGCTATAAAGATATAGACAGTTAAAGTACCAGTTTGATTCCCTTATCTCCTCATCCTGATGCACAATTGCCAGTCTTCAACCCTGGGTCCCCCTCACCATCTGCCTTTTCTGATCCCAATCCCATGCTGTTGAACTCCAAGGAAATTATATAATCCTTAGAACTGAGCCCATTCATGTTATGTAATGTAACCTGGATTTTTATTTCTATACAGAATTTTTTGGGGGAAGATTTCTAGTTCTGTTAATTATTTTTCTAAATTGAAATTTTCAATTAATAACAAAAAAAACCCTCCTTTTTTTCTTCCTCCTACCTTCCCCTCACTCCAGGTGGAAAAAGAAAATAATCACTCATAATAAATATGCATAGTCATGCAAATCAAATTCCCATATTGACCAAAAAATATGTATGACTCATTCTGCCACCTGAATCCATCATGTCCCTATGAAAACGTGGCTCGCTTGCTTTATGATAAGAAATTTGTCGTTGGTTATTGAACAGAATGATTCATTTATTCTTTGTTGATTAGCTCTGATAACCCACAGTGGCTCCTTAAACCTTAAACATGAATTCAAATCTGGCTTTGCCAGCTGTGTAACCCTAGAAAAGATGCTTAATTGCTGTTTGCCTCAGTTTCTTTATCTATAAAATTAAGGTAAGAATAGCACCTACCTCCTAGGTTTACTATGAGGATAAAATGAGGTTATATTTGCAAAGTGCTTATCATACTGCCTGGCATATGGTGAGAGCTATATGAATGCTAACTATTTTTATTCCTTATGCCACACCTCAGAACACATCTATATCCTTATCCACCCTTTCTTTCTTCACTTTCAATTCTGAGGAAAAGGAGACTCTTTCCTTGATAAGGCTAATCCTTCTTCGATGCTCAACTCATCTATCTTGTTTCTTCCAGCTCTTTGCCTTCTGCATTATTCTCTCTCTCTCTCTCTCTCTCTCTCTCTCTCTCTCTCTCTCTCTCTCTCTCTCTCTCTCTCTCTCTCTCTCTCTCCTCTCTCTCTCTCTCCCTCTCTCTCTCTCTCTGTCAATTGAGCAAATATTTATTGCATGTCTACTATGTGATTATCAGAAAACACCTCACTAGGCACTAAGGTTAGGAATATAATGCCTTCTCTGCAAGGAGAGAATAGTGGATGAGATCCAAATGGACAAATACTGGCTCATTGCTTTGCCAAGGTAAAACCCTCTGATCCTATTCTATCTGTTCTCCAGAAGATTGTCCCCTATGATATTCTCACTCTCTCTCAAAGGTTCAATCTTTTTTTGTCTACTGTTTGTTTCCTGAATGCCTGCAAAAATGCTGGTGACTCTCCCATCCAACCTCTACCCAACACTTCATTTGATCTGGTCATCCCTGCTAACTACCATTCTGGATTTCTCTCCTTCTTGGCTAAATTCCTTGAGAAAACTATGTACACTAGGCTTGCCATTTCATCTCTTTTTATTTTCTCCTAAACTCTCTGTAGTCTAGCTTCCAACCTCATCATTCAACTGAAACTTCCTTTCCCAAAGTAAACCTTGACCTCTTAATTGTTAAATCTAATGGCCTTTTCTCAGCCCCCATCCTCCCTGACTTCTCTGCAGCTTTTGATGCTATCACCCTCTTTTCCTGAGGTATCCTCTTATCTATAAGTTTTCATGACACTATTCTCACCTGTTTCTCTTCCTATAGGTCTGATGACTCCTTCTAAGGCTCCTTTTGTGAACCATCATCAGGGTCATGGGTGTCCTACATGACTGTATTCTGGACCCCCTTCATTCTCCTTCTGTACTGTATTAACTAGTGATCTCTATGCAAACAATTCCTGGATCTATATATCCAGTGCTGAGTTCCAATCTAGACTTTCCAACTTCATTGGACATTTCCAACTAGGTATTCTGTAGGTATCTCAAACTCAAGATGTCCAAAACAACTCATGCATCATAACCCTCAACTGCCTTCTTCCCAACGAGGATACTGACATTCACTTAGTCACCTAAGCTCACAATCTTAGTGTCTTCCTTGGTTGTTCACTGGGAGTCATTTCCCATGTCTGCCCAATATGTCATCAAGTTTTGTCATTTCTACCTTTATGATATTTGTCATGTATCACCTCTTCTATCCACTCACAGTGCCTCCACCCTGATTCAGGACCTTTCCACTTAATGTCTGGATTGTTGCAATAGCCTGCTGGTTGGTCTCCCTGCCTCCTGTTCCTCTCCATCCCCTACTCAGCTACCAAAATGATTTTATTAAAGCACATTTCTGACCAGGTCACTTCTCCATTCACCAAACCACATATGCTCCCTATCAAATCAGGATCAAATATGAAATATTCTGGCATAGAAAACCCTTCACAAGCCAGACTTTTCCTATCCCAGTTTTTTTTTACTTTATTGCCCTCCACAGATTCAGCAATCTAGTTGCAATAGCTTGTTTGCTGTCCCTCCTCTGTAATATTTCATCCCCTCTATCTGCCTTCGTACTGACTGCACCCTATGTCTGGAATGCTTTGTCCTCACTTCTGACTTTTGACCTCCCTTGAAACCCCCTTCAAGACCCAGTTCAAATCCCTCTTTCTGTAAGGGACATTTTACAGATTTTGTCCTCTCTCACCCTCCTCGCTCAGCTTTTGAGATTACTTTCTCTTTATGCAGTATACATCTTCTTTATATATTCTTACTTGCATCTTGTCCCACCAGTAGAATGCTAATTCTTTGAAGGAAGGGGATCTTGTTTTTATATTTATTTGTATCCCCAGCTCTGAGAAGAATGCCTATTATATTGCAAGTATCTGTTAAATGTATGATTGAATAGGCTTCTCAGATTTTGATTTCTCACTCCCGAGACAAGGAAATATGAGCTTGGTTTTTGGAGAGAAGGGGAGGGTGGAAGAGCTGATAGAAAAGAGTGGGATCCTTCCTCAAAGTGTGGCAGCTGCAGCCCCAACAACCCTGGAGCAGTTGAAAGCAGCTGAAAATAGTTTTTTGAAAACATTTTCCCTCCCCAAGCCCACAAGGAATGGTGAAAACTAAGAAGTAAGCAATAAGGTGTCAGATTGCTTTTTATCAGTTCCTTCCCTCAGTGGCCAGAGGCTGGTAAAAAGCAGATGTGTTTCAAAGAATGTGCTTTCCTTATTCCCCTGCCCCTACCCCTATTTTACCCAAATCTGACATTATTCATTCATTCTCCTAAAAACTGCATGTTACTGACTTATTTTATTCCTCATAAACTACTGTGACTGACCTGAACGTGTATTTCCTTGTGGCCATTGGTTCATGTCTTGACGGTTGAGTGGACAGCTCCAGATACGGCAGATAGCAACTGTTCCTGGTGCTGTTTTGCTTTCTTTAATTGGGGGTGTGATCATAATCCAGTCATGTCTGAAGCTTCTCTGGGCAGTCAGAGAGAGAGAGAAGTGAACACAAGCTTGTGGTTAAACTATGGCAGTGAGTCTCAGGTTCCCTTTTTTGACCTCCCCTCCTTTACCTGGTTCACTCCTTCATAACACTATTCAGAATGCTATAGAATTCAACTTATATTTATCAAGATATAAAAAGCACAGATAAGAAATGAATAAGATTTCAGGGTAAACCATGCCAATTTACCAGGCAGCCATGAGTAAGAAAAAGGGAAAGAATCAGAGAGGGGATGATTACATCAACTCACAATCTGGCAGCAAATTTTATCAAAGCAGATCACTCCTTCAGCAGGTCAGTGAGCCAGACAAGCCAACAATAGCTCATGATAATATTTGGTCCTGGGGAGCAGTGTTCTCTCCTTTGCTAGCCACTTTCCCTGATGTGAGGGCACATCTGCCCTCCTCTCTCAACCCTCCCCCTATCCCCTTCCTTCTTGTCAAATTTCTAGGAGGCACTCAAAAGTTCCTGGGCATGACTCATGTTTTTTTTTCTGACTCCCATGATTCTTTAATCCCTCCTTCCAGATGAAACCACACTTCTCATCATTCTCTTGGTGATAACGGGCTACAAGTTTCATGACTAAACTCCCAAGGACAGGATTAATACATTTGGAGCCTTTCATTCAGTCTGCCCCATGAGATTATGAAACTAAGTACATAATATTTTCTGTGGAACTCAGATGTCTGGTTCACCTAAGAGGATCAAACCTGGGGCTTCTTAATGACATGTTGACTTATAAGACTGCCACACCCTGGAGAGGGAGAGTCCTTTTTTTCCACTGGTTTATCCAAATTCTGTACTGCTCTCAAGCCATACAATATTTCTTTGCCTCTAGAGATGAATGAAAACTCAAAAATCCCAGCAGTCTATTTGAGTCCAGACCAGTCTTCCATCTGGAAGGGAAAGTCTTACACAAATCCAAAAATTAGACAGTACTTACCCCACCCCCCCACCCCAACCCTGATACAAAGAGCTTAAGATTTTACTGGCGCATGTACATTTTAAGTAAGTACAAAGGACATCAAAATAATATAAAGCAATTCCAAGAAGGAGTGAGTCTCTTCCACGTCACCTACAAATCCGCTTGTTGGACCAGTTCTTATAAACCCAACCAAAACAAAATAAAAAAGCTTTTATTTGCCTCTCATATTATAGCAAACTTCCATGGTCTACATATCCTCTCATTTACCACTCAGTGGTCTCCACCTCCTCTCCTCCTCAATTCCTTGTAATCTAATCCTCAAACTCTACTGAAATGACTATTTGAATATCAGCTGCTTTTAGGCTGATGGAGACAAGGATGAGAAAACAGCCCTGGATTTGAAGTCTGAAGCCCTGAGTGTGGTGGAGAGACTGAAAGAGCCTCTGCCATTTTCTTGTTTGTGTAACCCTGGGAAAGTCACTTTCCAGATATTCTCAAGTCCTAAACTGTGGCCAGTAAATGACCAGTTTGATGGACAGAGCTCTGGAATCAGACCTGGACAAACCACTTCCTTTTTGCTAGATTTCCGGATTGTCCCAAAGTCTCAATATTATCAATCCTTTCTTCTGGTTGGTGAAGTGCAGAGACAAGACGTCTCTTTGCTAGGTTTTTAGACCTGTCATAGGGCTTGGAAGGGATGACACCCAAAAGGCCAGGTCAGGCTAAACCACCTCCTAAGGTGGCTAGGCTTGCCCTAATTCACAGAAACTTTGTTCTGGCTGTTGCTGAGGGGTGGACCAATCAAAAATGTTAAAATTTCTAATCACTTACCCTCTGTAATACTAACTGTAACACTATGTAGGATCATGCTCTAGTAATTAACATAATCTCCATTCTTGTGATATAGAACACCTGCCTGCCTTGGAACAACTCTCCCCAAACTCTAAATATTCATTCCCTCATTTCTATCCTCTATGACCCTCCCCTACATGTCTCATTCCAAATTGCTATAAAACTGTGCCTTCTGGAATGCCTGACGGGCATTTAACAAAATTTCTTTCATCTTATACTTCATCCTTTCTGACCCCTATTAACTCACTAATTGTGGTTAGAAATCCAGAATTACAACAATAGATAACATTTATATTGTATTATTAAATGTCAAACACTCTGCTAAGCACTTTATAATCATTATCTCATTTGATCCTTATAACAAGCCTGGGAGATAGATGCTATCATTATTCCTTTTACAGCTGAAAAAATAAGTTGAGGCAGAGATTAAATAACTTGCCTAGGGTAACACAGCTAGTAAGTGTCTGAGACTGGGCTTGAACTCAGTTTTTTCTGACTCTAGACCTGGTTCTCTATCTACCAGGTCACCTAACTGCCCTAGAAAATGTCCTGCTTCCCATTACTATTTTACAGATTCTCCATCTACTACTATCACTAAGACATCTCTCCTCCACTGAGGTTCATTCAATTCAAATTTATCATCCAGTCCAGATTCTGGTAGTGGCCATCACTTCAAGCCCAAGACATTCTCTTCCCTTTCTCAACATGTTAATGACTGGATCACAGCTTTCCTCTTCACCCCAACTCCTTCCCTTATTCTTGGGAGCTTTGACATAGTTTCTTTCAAGTAGCCCCATTTTCCAGTTCCTCAGTCTACTCAGATTATAAAACCTACTTCTCCATTCCACCTCAGCCACACACAAGGATGGTCATAGCCTTGTCATCATACACAAGTGTTTCATTTCCATGTTCAAGATACCTGGTTTTCTTTTTGAAAAAGATCTGTTCATAATCTTTTCTCTTTCCATGTCTCTCTATGCCTTCCTACACACCTATTTATTGAATGGATATATCTCACTGAACGTGAGAATCTGGTAAGAGCTTAGCCTAAAATGGCCAAGGTCCAACATTGCATCCTGGACTGTCTCCAGTCATCCTGATCCAGTCACTGGACCCAGATGACTCTGGAGGAGAAAGTGAGGCTGGTGACCTTGCACAGTCCTCCCTCATTCAAATCAAAGTCAAGTGAAAACCATGTCATTATCTTGATGTCGTGGTCCTCTTTGAGAACAAAGGACAAGCACCACAATGCTTTCCTGCTCCTAAGCTTCATTCTCATCGTGACCTAGACTCTCTCAGTACTCTGCTGTGCTGACCCATCCCTTGCTCTGGTTACATTCTGTTCCTTACAATTTTGACCCCTGAATGAACAAACAGTTCAAATCTACACTACCCCGTCTTCTTGAATTCCTTGTTATGTTGTCTTATCACCCATATCGCCAAATACCAACCATTAGATTACTACCATCTGCTTCCTTTAGACCTAGTCATGTTCTTCTAACCATAAATAGAGGAAATCATGAAACCATTCTGAATGGCTCTGGTACAGATTTGTACTAGCTAATCCCAGCTGGGTCCTGACTAAAGCAAGGCAAGCCTTCTTTTCCTCCCTGATTGATTTCCCATCCATTCACCACTGAAGCTGTTTCCCAAACTAGTTTTTTCCTTTCTACCTATATTGGATTCTTCTGACACAGTGTCCACCTATCTTTTCCTTCCCTCTGGTTTTTGATGATGAGGTCACTTTTGCTTGCTTAGGGCAAACCTGGGCCCGTGCATCCTGGGCCCCTCAGTTCCCATCTTGTCCTACAGATTTTCTCCACCATCATCCTTTCTCTAAACTTCAGTCTCTCCTTACCTACGTATTGGTTCTTTCCCTGATTCCATAAACGAATTCCAATGTCCCTTATTCCTTTTGTAAAACTGCCATATTCTAACATGACTACCAATTATCATCACATTTCCTTTACCTGACTCAGTTAAACACTTTGATGATGCTGTCTATAATTGCTGGCTTCACTTTTCCTCTAATTCCCTTCCAGGATTTTTTTCAGTTTGGATTCCATTCTCATCCTTCACATAAAACTTCTCTCTCCAAAGTGATTGGTGAGCTCTTCCTTGCTAAATCCAAAGACCTTTCCTCCAACCCCAGTCTTCTTGACCTCTCTATCATTTGACACTGTTGATCACTCTCTTCTCCTTGACAATGCCTTGTCTCTAGGGTTTTGTGACATTGCTCTCTCCTGGTTCTCCTATCTCAGTCACTCTTGATGGCTCTTATGCCACATCATGCCCACTAACTGAGGTAGGTGTCATTCCCAAATGCTTTGGCCTCAGCCCTTCTCTCTTTTCTCTCTATACTCTCTCATTTGATCCCATCAACTCCTGTGTTCAATCATCCCTCTATGTATAGGATTACTAGTTCTATTTTTCTATCCCTAGTCTCTCATCTGATCTCCAGTTCCACATTACCCACTGCCTATTGGATTTTTGGAGTAAAATTGTCGCAAACTTAATATGTCAAAACCAGAATTCCTTATTTTTACCGCCCCCCCCCAAGACCTTCCTTCTCCCCATCTTTCTTGTTCCTGTCAAGGGTATCACTATTCTTTTCATCCCCAGATTCACAACCTTGGTTTCATTCTTAACCCGGCTCTCTTATTTATCCTCCATATCTAATCAGTTGTCACATTTTCTCACTCATTTCTCCACAGCATCTATTGACTATGTCCACCCCTCTGTATTTACATAACCACCATGCTAGTTCAGACTCTTGTCCCTTTTGCCTGGACTTACCGAGAACAGCCTATTGTTGGTTTTTCTCCCTTTCTCCCTTCTCTCATTCCAATCTATCCTCCAGATAGCTGACAAGATATTTTCATAAAATCTAAGTCTGACCATGTCAATTCTCTGTTAATAAATGCCAAGATCAAATATAAAATCTTTGTCTGACCTTTAAAGATTTTCCCATCCTCACCTCTTCCTAGCTTTCTAACATTCTTTCATCCTCTTACCTACAATCCAATGATACTGACCTGCTTCCTTTAACAAAGGACACTTTGTTTTCCTGCTGGGTGGCTGTACAATGGATTTTCCCTGTGATGGGAAGATTCTCACTCCTAACTTTTGATTTTTAGAACCCCTGGTTTCTTGAAAAGCTCAGTTTAAGTGTCACTACCTCCAAAGGGTCTTCCTGGTTATCTCTGGGAAAGCTACTAATGCCAAATCCTTTAAGTTTTCCTCTTATCTACTTTATTTGTGTAGCACTTTTGCTGTTCATTGTTTCAAACATGTCTGACTCTTCATGACACCATTTTGGGATTTTCTTGGCAGAGGTATTGGAGCGGTTTTCCATTTCTTCTCCAGCTCATTTTACATATGAGGAAATGGAGGCAAAGAGGGTTACATGATTTACCCAGGGTCACACAGCTAGTAACTGAGGCTGGATTTGAACTTGGGTCCTGACTCTGGGGCCGGCTCTCTATCCACTGTACCACCTAGCTGTGTAGCACTTTTAAGTAATAAAAACTCACTTTCTTTCATGCTTGAAAATTTACAAAATGCTTTCCTATAAATAACCCTCTTTTTTGGCTGATGTGAAAATGGAGGCTTAACAAGGTTCCCCCACAGCTCCATGTCACAGGCAGCAGCATTTGAATTTCAGTCTGTCAACTCAATTCTAGCCCTTGTTACCCTGTAGCTGTACGGGCTCCACTTATCATTTTTGGCTTGTCCTGGAAATATTGATTTCAGAAGACTTGAAGATAAAACCAGCACTTACAACGAGATGCTGCAGTACCGGTGTAGAATGGATGTTTGTCCTCAGACATGGCCAACAGGCTAATTTGTCTTACTTGGCTGTATTTATTACAAGGAAGGACTGGGGATAAAGGATGGGTATGAATAGGTAGTGATAGAGATTTACACAACAATAAAATAAAACCCATCAGTTAAGCAGACACAACAATTGTGTTTCTTCCCTTCCAGCATAGTTGGACCCAGGTACTATCTCCTCATTGGAGAATCAAGCTCCCTGATGCTTCGACTGTACCCCAGCCCAAGTTCTGGAGGAACAATTTGATTCCAAAGGTTGTCTAAGGGGCCCTTCCCTGCAAGGGCAAAGGTTCTTTCCTCCTTTTTTTTTAAGGTTCCCAGAGTATAAATGTGAATCAGGCACGGGAGAGGCAATTTTATTTTCCCACCCAGAAAAGGGTGGGAATAAAGAAGCAATAAGGAATCAGAGAATGATTCCCATCATTTGCATATCAATAACTTATTTGTAACTCGGAATCTTCACGGGAACATTTGCAGTAGAGCTGTCCCTCAGCTATTTATATTGGTCCTGAACTGAGCAAGGGCAGACTGATTAATGTCAAGTGAGCTCGCTGCTGTCCAGGGAGCTCTCTCTCTCTCTCTCCTACTTTCCCTCTCTCAGTTATTTCCTCTGGTTCTGCTACAATTGTTCCAGGAGCTGATCCACTGCTGTTCTGGTGCTCCCCAAAAGGAACAGATGCCAAACTGCCCTTAGATGTCTCACAAAGTTTTGTACTGAAGGAAAGCACTACCAATCAGGAGCTGGCCTGATCCCAGTCACACAGACTTGCCTTGGAGGGCTTGGCTGCTCAAAGGCTGGTCCTTTCCCTCTGTCCCCATCCTCCTTCCAGAGCTGAGAGAGTCATCATTATACTTTGTGGTCAACAGAAGGAAAAGGTTAGGGGAATGGATTGATACTGTAGTTATATCCGTGGAGTTCCAGTCCAACATCCCATCATAACTAAGTCCTCATGGTGGACAGAAAGGATCTCTCAATTGGGTGTCCCCAAGGGGGCTGCTAGGCCTTATTTCATTTAATATACATTCAAAAATAATTTTCTATTTTCCCCCAACTACATTAAAATAATTTTAACATTTCTTTTAATCTTTTAAAGTTTAGAGCTCTGAATTATATCCTTCCCTCCATTTCTCCCCTCCCCATTCCAGAGACAGTAAGCAATCTGATATAGGTAATACACACATACAATCATATAAAACATTTCCATGTTAGTCATTTTATACTAGAAAACTTGGAGAGAGAGAGAGAGAGAGAGAGAGAGAGAGAGAGAGAGAGAGAGAGAGAGAGAGAGAGAGAGAGAGAAAGAAAGGAGGAATGAAGGAAGGAAAGAAGGAAAGGAAGGAAGAAAGAAAAGAAGGAAGGAAGGGAAAAACGGTATGATTCAGTCTGTGTTAAGACAATGGACTTAGAATAATTAACCAACAAAATCTCTCCAACATACAAAGTAGAAGAAGAAAAGGTCTCATATTATTTGGTGATTATTTGAAGTCCATGAGTAAAATAAGAAAAATGTTTTTAAAAAGAGAGAAGCCAATTCAGAAACAATTCTGGTGACCCTTCCTGTAAAATTGGATCTCATCTTTTAAAATGACTGTGTGACATCCCAGTGAAAGCACTGGCTATCCTGTTGATGTTAGTGAGTAAAATGGCATTTCTTTCTGGGGTTTGGTTTAATTAAATGAGCCTTTTTAAAAGTGCGTATTGAGTTCTAGTGCCTACTAGCAATATTGATTTGATCTGGCTTCCCTGTTCTCCTCCCATCTCCTTTTCTGGACTGGATTTGTGATTTTATTGGATATTTTGTGTGGAAATTCCTTCTACCCATGAATATCAACTTATTTGTAACTTAGAATCTTCAGAAGTCACCTGGGACCCAATAGGCTAGGTTTCAAGTTTAGAGTCTCAAAGTCCGTATGTATCAGAGATAAAACTTGAACCTTTGTCTTCCTTGACCTCCCTTTGCATCTCTAAATCTAGGGGCAGCTGGGTGGCACAGTGAGGCTTGGAGTCTGGAAGACTCATCTTTCCAAGCTCAAATCTGACCTCAGACACTTACTAGCCAGGTGACCCTGGACAAGTCATTTAACCCTGTTTGCCTCAGTTTCCTCATCCATAAAAAGGTATGGAAATGGAAAACTCCTCCAGCGTCTTTGCCGAGAAAACTCCAAATGGAGTCATGAGAGAGTCAGACATGAAAGGAATGGACAACAAATCTCTAAATCCAGCTCAGGGATATGAACTATGAACCTTGGAAGCTATAGCTCTTGGAATGCTTTTTTTAAAAATACATATGGATAAATAATTCATAGCCTCCCTCCTTTATTCTAGGAGTCAGTTCTTGCCTGGTGAGCACTCTACTGCACCCCCCCCCCCCCCCCCCACCTCTTTGAATGCCTAACTTCCTTCCAAGCTCAGCAGACATGAGTTCAACCCTGATTCACCCCAGCTGCTGGGGTCTACACCCCCCTCCCCTGCATCACATCAAATTGTGTCTGTAATAATGCCTTGAATTTGTTCTTGTTGTTGGCCAGTTGTGTCTGACTCTCAACCTCATACTGGTCATGGGGTTTTCTTGGCAAAGACACTGGAGAGGTTTGCCATTTCCTTCTCCAGTCGATTAAGGCAAACAGGGTTAAGTGACTTGCCCAGAGTCACCCAGATAGTGAGTGTCTGAGGTCAAATTTGAACCTAAGAAGATGAGTCTTCCTGACTCCAGGCCTGGTGCTCTATCCACTGAGCCACCTTACTGCCTCCTTGTATTTACCTTGTACATATTTAAAGGGGTACATGTTTCTCTTCTGATAGAATTTAAGCTCCCTGAGAGTAGGGGCTTCTCCATTATTGTCTCTGTATAGTCAGCAGCTAACAGAATAGCTGGTCCACAATAGATTGCTTAATATATGCTTATGGACTGATTCATTGATTAGTTGAGTTGCTTGGAATGCAGAGGTGATCATCATTAGGAAAAAGGAAGAAGAAACATGGCACAATGGAATGAGCATTGGCTTTGGGGTCAGAGGAACTGCCTGCTTCTGTTACCTACTATCCCTACAACTTTAGACAGATCATTCCACCTCTCTGAGCTCAGTTTCCTCATCTGTAATGTGATAAGGATGGACTGGATGACTCCTAAGGACCCTTTCAACTATCTAAAATTGTGATGCTAGGAAGTTGTAGCCTAGGAGAATGTCCTGGGACCCTAAGTGACTGGTCCAAGGTCATATAGCCAGAAGTGTCAAAGTTTGGGCTTGAATACATGTTTTCCTATGTTAGACTCTATACAATATGCAGTATTCCCATTATGACCCCAAGGCCACAATGTCAGTGATTCTAGAAATGCAGAGGGATATGGATGCCACATAGAGCCCTTGGCTTGTGGTCATGGAGACCTGGGTTTGAATCTTTGCAGAAACACCAGCGAGCTAGTCAGCCTTATCACTGATTTTGCCTGGGCTATGGTTCTGTCAAATGGAAGGCCAACTAGGTGAATTCTTAGGGCTCTTCCACATTGAAATCCATGAGGAGAAGACAAGGATTTATCAGTATGGGGAGGAAAGGTAGTATCAAGTGACAGCTACTTTAGAAAAGACTAGGTACATTTTTTCTTGTTGTTTCATGAACTGTTGTAAATAGCATTGGATTGGGGGGTGGTGGTCAAAGGCCCGGGTTTCAAATCCCACCCTTGCTACACATGTGAACATGGTTCACTTTTCTAGGCCTTAGTCTCCTCATCAGTAAAATGAGAGGATTGGATTATGTGACCTCTAACTAATGCACTACCAATAAATCTCATAGACAACTGTGAATTCTTTGGTAAGAACAAAGAATGCCACTATTACTTCCCTCTTTCATTCCAATCCAGAATGAAAAATACGCTGTACTCTCAGCATGAATTTCTTAGAAATGGCCATTGAAGTTAGTCAGTAGAATGTATTATACTTAGAGCTAGAAGGAATCTTTGAGCTGACTTAGTCTGATGATCTCATATTATTGGTGAGAAAACTGAGACTTAGAAAGGGTCTGTGACTTACCCATGGACAGGTAATAAATATCAGAGCTTAAATTTGCACTCAGGACCTATGTCTCCATGTCCAGGATGTTTTCCATCTACTTATACTTTCTACTACTCATGCTTATTGACTAGGTTATCAAGGAATGACCTAGAACCTGTCACTTCATACCCTGGACTTCAGAGGGTTCATGTATGAGATGAAAGATTTCGATAAAATGGTTAACACCACTTCCGATTCTAACATTCTCTAATTCTCAGATACTTAGTTGAGTCAAATTGTAAGGATGTATCTCGTTGACTTTGAATCCTTTACTTACTCTCTTTCTTTGGTTTTCATCACTTCCAATCCAGTTTTTCAAGTCCAAATGTCTAATGAAACAAAAATTTTAGAAGCAGCTGAACAAGAATATGGAGCCAGGCCTACCCCCAAGGTATGGTCCATATACCATAGCTGAGGAAGTGGGGTATGAGAGGTGTTTTCAAGCACTTGAAAATCCATAATATGGAAGAAGGATTAAATATACTTGATGAATCTTCAAAGAGCAAACTTTCCATCAATTTTTGGTCCATTTAAAGAAAAATCTCCTTGTAATTTGAGGTCACAAGAAGCAGAATGAGCTCCCTCTGAAAGTGGTGATTTATCCAACCACTAAAAACCTTAACTTCTCTTTGCTTTAATCCACCAGAGAAGGAAATGGCAAACCACTCGAGTATCACTGCCAAGAAAACTTCATATGGCTTATGAAGTGGGACAGGACTGAACGAGTAAACAGCAACAATTCTTATTAAGTGACATTGATCCATAAAACAATTCAGCTTGACAAAGTAATTCAATTTCGGGGATTTATCCTTTTGTTCCTAGGGCATTAGGTTTAAAAAAGTTAATAATTCCTTTTCCTCCTCCTCCTCCTTTTCTTTTCAATCTTCTTTTTCTTCAGATGTGGAGAAGAGAGGAGCAAGGTTCAATTCTTGGTTATACCACTTTGCAGCTGTATGAACTTGGACAAGTCAACCTCTGGGCTTCAGTTCCTAATCTGAAGAAAGAGGAGGTTAGACTATATGACCACCTCTAAACTGAAGAGTCTTGGTAGGGAGAATGCACCTTATCCTGGCATTCCCAGCTACAAAGGGCAGTTCGTTGACTTCTGTGATTTTTCTTTCTCTCCTTATTGCCACCACATGTAGGACTGAATGGAAGTATTGCATTTTGGCATTGAAAGTAGATGATGGGTAAGCTTAAGAAGCAGGATCTTTCCTGTTGCTTTAGTAATTATACATATATACATACATACATATACACACATACACACACACACACACACATATATATATATATATAAATATGAATAGTTTACATTGATGGAAATTTTAACTAAGCCTTGTCACTTGATGCATAAACTACAATTTAAGCTTGAGCCTGAGACCCAGAAACATCGGTCAAGACAAGGAATTTCTAGAGAAGTGCTCTCCTCTGTCATGTCACTGATTCCATGAAATAACAAGTAGATGTCACCACTTACATTAAAAGTGTACTATTTGCCTCTCATTCCCTTCTTTATAGACATCTTTGGAGAGTTTATGGTTGATATATTGCCCTAGCAGCTCAAAACAAGATTGAGTTCTTCAAACTTAGGACTGTTGTATTCTTTTTCTTTGTCTCCAAGTGCTAAATGCCTGGCACATAGTAGGTGCTTACCAAATGTTTGTCGATTGATCTCTTACCCTTTGATCCAAAGAGAGATAATTAGTGCTTAATTTTTCATTGAAAATTTTCCCTTGCCATTATTTACATATAGTCCTCCTCTGAGACCAAAGTGTGTCAGTAAAAGCAATTCTCATAGGAGACCTCTGAATGGAAAACTTGTCTGTTCCCTTTAAATGCTCTTGAATCACAGTATATTAATCTAATAGACCATTGTTGCTATGATGCTGCATATATATATATATATATATAATTTTTCTTAATATTTACATATCAGCGTGGGTGTACATTGCACTGTCTCTAGAAAAAAAGATGAGAATCAAGACAGTTAAGTGGTCTTGTATTGCTTTAGCAGCTGAAAAGCGGAGAGATCTCCTATTTTTAGAAGCAGACCCAAACCTTCAAAACGAGGACATTTTAAGGACATTGGGCAGAAAAGTGAAAGGTCCAGAAGAATTCGCAGTTAAGATCTCTAATGTCAAGGCAGGTGAGAAAACTCAGAAAGCTTTTTGAATCTCTTCTAAGAAATTTGACTGTGGAGATATGATTATATGTGTGTGTATATATACATATATATATATATAATTATTCATATCTAGCCTGCCCTCTGACATTGAGGAATTGCCTAACCGTGTAGTGGTCCCTGTAATCAAAAGAGGTGTTACTACTGAGAAATTTAACATCTCAAATAAATCAAGGAATTCTGCTTCATTTAAGGCTGAGACACAGACTCCATGTGATAGGAAGACACCAAAGGCTCTGAATTGGCATTTTGTCTGAACTTGAACTGTGTCCCCCAGAAACACAACACTGAAAAATTTACGATTGACAGACAAAAAGAGACTTTGACACCCTGGAGCCAGATCAAGTGATGAGACTACCAGAAAGTCTAAAGGAAACAACTGTGGTGGCAATAAATGACCTCCTGGTGGCATAGTCAGATGTCTCCTAACAGCGATGAGATTGGCATGTTCTCACTTTATGAGTGGAATATAGAATATATCTGAGGTACTGAATCCAGCTCAGAGACATGTGGCCATTCTGGGAGATATCTAGGGTGTTTCTTCTTTCTATTATGGAAGAGCTAAGAAGCCATTTCAGAGTTTCAGTGGCATTATTACAGAGTCCAGTAGCCCTTATGCATGGTCCACAGTGGTGATGCCAAAGAGAAAAGGCAAGAAATGAATGGTTATAGACTACAAAGCTTTAAACAAATGAATTGAAAGTAGACTAGTACAATTTGCTAGGGATTCAAAATGCCCCTTGGGCTTTTATAATAGATATTAAATTACTGTGGCTAAGGAATTCAAGGAGAAGACAGCTTTTTATCTATCTTGCTAGATTTGACCATTATAAACCCATGTCTCAAGGTACCTGCTACTTTCAATAACTAAAAGGAAAAAGTGGTTGGAGACAGAAGTGTTAGTGTGCCTTGATGACAGCATCATCTTGATTAGTCACTGGAACAATATGAACAGAGGTGGATGAAAACAGTGGATCCTCTGGAGGGGGTTAGTCTGTAACCAACAATAGACAAACAGCAGCTTTGCAAACCTTCTCTTAAGAATATGGTTTACATAGAATGTCAATGAGGTGGACACACTCATCCAGAGCAGGCAAAAGTCCTTCAGAATTGACCACACCTCAGAGGTTTTTGAGATTAAGGATTTTTCTAGGATCTTTTGATTACTATCACCAATTTGTTAAGAAATATGCTGCTATTGCTAAATAACAGATGACCTTGTCCATGCATATATCACTGAGGAGATCCCAAACCAGAAGAGCAACAAATACCAAGTTGTCTTCAAATAAGTGCTTTGGCTACTAATGAGTGGGCAAATGTGCAAAATATTCCAAAGACTTAATCAACTGCCTTACATATGTACTGGCATCAGTCCATGAATAACCAAGCAAAGTTTTTTTCTTCCACACAGATGCCAAACTGTCAGGACTGGGAATTGGCCCATCATGAGAGAGTGATAATCATTAGAGATGAATCTCATTCTCCAGCATAGATGTGACTGAGAGGGAGACTCATTCCCTGACCACCAAGCTTTAGTTCTTGGCTTTAAAGTGGGCCATCAGTGAAACATTTAAAGAACATGTCTATGGAACAAAATTCTGAATGTGAATTGACAAGACTCCATCAACATATTTTGACCTCTGCCAAATCTACTTGCCAGAGATGGGTAGTAGCACTAGTCAATTTTGTATTCAGCATACACTATATTACAAGGAAGACAAATATGGATTCAGATGCTTTATCCCAAAGGCCACCAGACTTGGAAACTGTAATGATAATGGGAGAAAAAATGTGAAGTATATGTGATACCCAGGCTGGACTACAGTCAAGTGGAAGTACTGCTGGGAGTCTGGAATTTCCATCAGATATCATGTCAGTTTTTGTATACCTGCTTTCATTCTAAACAACCTTCCTTATCTCAATTGCTGGTGAGTGATTGCCATTTAAAGCAAAGAGCTGATGAAAGACAAAGGGAAGTGATACGAGCCTCAAAGCAAAGATGTCAAATGCTAATAAGGGATGCAACTTCCCGTGACCAGGTACTTCGTTATGGTTGAGCCAATGGTAAAAGAGGGAGATTTTCAATGAAGTGATGTATTAGACTAACTAGTCCCACATGTAGAAGTAGGAAGCAATTGGTATTACTGAGAACAGAACATTCTAATAGCCTTAAAAGCCCTGCATGATGACTCTGGACATATGGGTCAAGATAGAAGCCTAGAACTATTAAGGAACAAACTTTACTGACCCAAGATAGCTGCAAGAAATACTGCCAACACATAGTACATATTTAGACAATATAAATACTAGTAAACCTTTAGAGTTTCTCTTTTTTGACTTCTTAATTTTGGAAGGAAATGTTAAATATAATGGAGGGATTGACTAATGGGAGTCCTAGCCTTTGAACATGATACACATTTGGCAGGCTCCTTCTGGAAATGCTTGATGACACAGAATGGCGGGGGGGTGCTCTGGTTCTCCATTTTGGAAGATGTGCAGATGTTGTGTTTTCTGCCTAATTGCTGCATAGTGAAGAGAAGATTTTTTGATTGGCTCCTACACCAGAAACAAGTGTGAACACTGAGACTCCCAAGACTTGACTTTTGGTTCTTTTTTTTCCCCTTTATGGTTGTGCTCAGCTGAGGAAGGTGAACTACATCAGACTTTTTCTTCCTTCAAATGACCATCAAGTAAGTGAGTGTTAAGGACCAACTCCTGTTTGTATCTTCTTTACTTTGTAGAAGTCCTTGGGAGACTCTGAAAGATTGGAAGACCAGAGCTCCAATAAGGAATATCTATGCCAGAGTTTTCTGGAAGTTAAACTGGTGAGGAATGACCCACTTGACCCAGCATAGCAGTGGATGCATAGTAGCCAAGAGCGAGTGATTTATCCATCGGCTATGCCAAATTAAGGAAGTGAACTTTGTGAGGGGAGGGCTTTGGAAAGAAAGACAGACAGAAAGGAAGGAAAGAAGAAATGAAGAAAGGAAGGAAAAGAAAAAAATAAAGGAAAGGAGGAAGGAAAGAAAGAAGAAAGAAAATATCCTTAAAATGCTTTTCATGCATCATGCACTGTGCTAAATATTTTCCAAGTATCATCTCAGTTGATCTTCTCAACAACTCCAGGAGGTAGGTGCAATTATTTTCACTTTATAGTTGAAGGAACTGAGTCAGACAGAAGTAAAGTGATTTACCCAGGGTCACATAGGTAGTATCTCAGACCATATTTGAATTTAGTTCTTCCTGATTTTAGACCTACATGCTAACCAATACACCACCTAAATGTCTGTGCAGTGACCACTGTTAAGTCTGGGCCCACTCTCCCAAGGAACTGAGTTGGTTTAGGGAAGAGTATGCCTCTCAGTGTTGTGGGTAATGCTTTGTAACTTCAGTTCTTGCTATATCTTCAGAAAAAGGAGATTGGTGTTAACTGGTTAAAATGATCATGGGGCACTAGTCACTAAGTCAATCAATGAGATAGAGGAGATTCTAACTATAACCAATGACAGGAGTTACCAACCATAACTATATTGAGGAGAGTGCACCAGATAGAGCCAATGGCATTAAAAGACTCCTCAACCCTTCAGAGGAATACAAATTCACTATACTTGCTCATATTTGGGTGAGAGCTATGCCTACCTATTGATTCTATTTTTGAGTTTCAAATGGAAAAGATAGCATACATATTCATAATTAGTATATCTAATATTTAGAAGGAAAACCCAAAGAAGCCTAGCAAATGGCCATGGATTCTCCTCAGAAAAGCTGTGATATAAACCAAAAACACAAAAGCACCCTTGTCAAGACCATCAGCAAGGAGGCTGTTTTGTTTCAGAAATCTCATTATTCAGGGAACTTACATGTTAGCAGAATGATGGAAAGCTGATCATACAAAGTTCTTAAATGACTGGACGGTATTTACAAAATAGCTCTGGAAATTGAGGGGTCACTATTAAGGTAATTTAGCACAACCACCAATCAGTCATAGAAGAGTTTGTTGTACTTTCTGATGGGCAGGTGGAGAGAAGTAGTAGA
This sequence comes from Bettongia penicillata ogilbyi, assembly GCA_023548195.1. Taxonomy (NCBI): domain Eukaryota; kingdom Metazoa; phylum Chordata; class Mammalia; order Diprotodontia; family Potoroidae; genus Bettongia; species Bettongia penicillata. Next base: position 2,616,249 of record JAJHZJ010000696.1, read on the forward strand.
TTCTTACCTCAGGAGACTAAGCAAAAGAGTCCATCTATCAGTGGTGCAAAGATGTATGAACCACATATGGAGTCTGAAAATAATATTACCAGGGAAAAATAACATTACCAGACACTGGATATTATTATACAAAAACATCGCTTCAAAAATGGAGGCAACCCATTTCAAACAGGGAGAGGAAATGAACCCAACTCTTTCATGCTTACACTACAACTATAGGTACTCCTAGGGTATAAGCACCACTTCACAGAGAGTGAAAGAATGGATATAGCCAGCTTGATTTGGCAATAAATTATATTGCAGAGAAGCAAATCCGTAGCCATAATGAGAATATTGTCCAGTCACATTATCTGCTAGCTTGCGTGTGAAAGCAGAGAAATGCTCATGGTACAGAGGTACTAGACTCATGTGGCCAGTCTTTAGACTGACTTACGATTAGAAGCAAACCTGAAGTAATAATTATGCACATACTCAAAAGCAGTGCTAGAGATTGCCTGTGTAAAGTATGCATATAATTTCATGCTGTACATGTTAATTTCTGAATATTTGAGTTACATTTATGTCATAAACTTTCTTATAATGTTTATTTGCACATGTGCTTATGTTAAACTTGTAGAACAGCTATGTGTTAATCGTTTGCCCTCTGTTTGTATATGTGCTGATTATAATTATATTTGTTCTTTATTTGCTGTTGACATCAGTATGGCTAACTAGTTTTATTCTGCTTTTTGTTGTCTCTGTTGCAGATTATTGACTATGTACTATGGAAGTAGTTGGCGTCGTGAATAGGAAATACAGGCTTTGAACCTAGAAATACCTGAGTTCAATCCTTGTTTCTGTGACACAGTTTAAATGTAAGTCACTTAATCTCTCATTGTTCCAGGCAGCTCTCTAAGACCATAAATTACAGAACAGATGTTGACCTGTCTGAGAATTTCCTATCCCAATTACATTATGGATCCAATCCCTGGCTCCTATCTCCTGTCCTTTCTGGTCACAACTCAGGACAGACAAAGAAAAGAAAGAGATAGATTTAATACTGAAGTATTTTACAGAGCATTTGTTGTTGAGTTATTTCAGTCATATCCAACTCTTTGTGACCCCATTTTGGGTTTTCTTGCAGAAATACTGGGGTGGCTTGCCATTTCCTTCTACAGGTCATTTTGCAGGTGAAGAAACTGAGGCACACAGGGTTTGAGAGACTTGGAAGTCTAGTAAGTGTCCGACACCAGCCCTAGAACTCTATTCATTGCACCACCTACTTGCCCCCTTTACAGAGCATTGTTTGGAGCTAAAAAAAAAAAAAGGAAAGAAAGAAAATTGTAGATCTGTTGACAGAACTTTCCAGATCAGAGAAGGAGTATTCATGCCAAGGAAAACAGCTAGGCAATGAGTCAGTAATAAGGAGCGGGTGATTGAACAGATCTGCTTACCACCTGACTTCACCCTACCCCACCTTCTATGAAAAAGTATCCAGACACTAGATTGATTGATATTAAATAAGTAATTCCACTTCCAAGAAATTTGAGTCATTAATAATGGAAAACATACTCTTCCTCACTACCAGTTGGAATATAGCCAAATGGAATCACATTTTGAATATACAACAGCATGACAGATGTTTAGAAAATGCGGTCGATTATCATCTTCTCTGAGCTTTACCCTCATCTGCTCAGCAGAGATTTGCTGGGCTCATCGAGTGTCATTTGAATCCTCAGTTGTAAAGACAGTACTGATGCTGCTGGACCCACTGAGTCAGTCTTCCAGAGCTGTGGTTGCTTTGATGCCCACTCAAAGCTTGATGTTTAAATTTCTAAAAAAAAAAGCTGAAGAATTATGTTTGGAAGGGTGAGGAAGTGAAGAAAGAAACATCCTTAAGGAAAAAAAAGTGCCTATCCCTGACTCTCAAAAATACTGGGCACAAGGTTTGGCAAAGGATTGTTTTGCCATTAAATTAATTCCCTAATGGTTTTACCGTGTTTTGTTGACTGGCAAACACAGTGCAAGTGAAACATGAGTGATAAGTTACGGCTTGTTAGCAGCAGCAGGCATTACACAGGTAGCCCTGGATTTTATTTTTCATTAATTATCCAAAGAGTCACGGTAGTGTCCTAAGAATTAGGAACTGTAAGAGACCTTGGGAATTAACTTCTCTCATTCCCTTTTTCTATGATGAGGAAACTAAACCCTGAGGGAGAGGTGAAGAGATTTGCCTAGAGTTACATGAAAAACATACAGAAAAGAGTCTAGATTTGAACTGAGGTGCCCTGACTCCAGATGCCAGCCTCTTAATTCATGATACCCTTGCTACAGGTGTTTTTTTCCCTGAGGTCTGTGAGCTCCACATGTCAGTGTTTAAAAGACATGTATCAGCAGAGTTGTTGGTACTGGTGCCAGAGAAGTAGCTGCTTTCACAGCAAGCCCTGAAGACTTCTAGAACCAATTAACAAGTTGGCTTCCAAGCCTGAGATTGTCAGCCATGCTGATATACACAGGAAATAAATCAAATTAAGAAGATCTCAAATTCAATTTCACCTCCCAGTACGTGGGATTTGGAGAGGTCAAGTCCTATTTAGAAAACAGTGCCCACCCCAAAGTGGCAGGCTTCGGCAGTCCTAGCCCTGGCATCATTGGCACCTGCCCATCCCCAAGTGGCAGACTTCATTAGTCCTAACCCTGGAATCACTGGCACCTGCCCATCCCTATTCATACTCTTGCCCATACCATTCCTTTGTGGATTCCTTCAAAGCAATCATGGGAGTCTCACATCTTCCTAGCTGTAAAGTTTAATTCATTACCAAACAGTGTATCACTGAGTGGTCACTGTGTCCCTTCCAAATGGGAAGGAAGCCATACATCCTTTCCAGTTTGGGAAAGGCAGAGACCAATTGAAATTTTGTCAGCACCCTGGGCTAATGGAGGATTTGTTTTTACTTTACAGGAGGCTCAGAGCAAAGAGTGGGACATCACTTTCCTGGACTGTGATGGCTTAAAGGTTCTTCTCCAGAATGAGAATTGGCAAAGTTGAGAATCACTAGATTAATCAACTGTGTGACCTTAGGCAGTAACACTGTGCACCTAGACTTCAGTGACCCTTCATATAAAGTGAAAAGTATGGGGTAGGTGAGCACCAACATCCTTACCTGGCCTAACATCCTCCCATTCATGGCTGCCTTTCCACTTCTGCCAAAGGACATCATAGGACACTGTCCTATGACTAATCCATGTTTCATAAAATCGAAACTTTGAGTGGAAAATAACTCAATTCTATGGACACATAAGAAGACAGTGACATAGGACATTAACAAAGCATCATAAACAAAAATCTTCACTTTGCAAAGGCAGGCATGGATGCCCAGAGAAAGAGACGTGTTCCAGATCGCACAGTAAGTTTTAAAGATAGAATTCAAACTCAGGTCCTCTGACTCCAGACAGGGCTCTTTCCACAATACAGAGTGTTCCAAAAGTCTAATTTTGCCAAAATTTTGACATCCTGTACTACATTATCTTTTCCTTTAGTCATACGAAAACGGTGTAATTTTAATAATTCAAAGAAAAATATAAGTAATTAGTAAGACTCTATAAATTGTACACTTCCAGTTAAGCAAGTCAGTGCATTTCATCAGATAGCTAACTGAGCATTCTTCATGGGTCACATATTTCTCAGACTTTTGTCATTCTGGGTTTTAATATGAATCCTATCATCCCAAGAGCTTGTATTAACCTCCTATCCCAATTGTTTTAGTGTTGAATGCTGGCTTAAGGATGCATTAAGTTAATAGTGCTATGTCCCTTTGATCTCACCTTTAAATCTAGCCCCAGAAAATCTCTCTAATCTGGTTTCCAGGGATAAACCCATGACAGCTGACCCTATTACACACTGCATTTACCAGAAGGAACCACAAGACAAAGACCGAGGATTTGCCTGACCCCTTTACTTTGGGTCCAAAGAATGCCATGAGCCCAATAGTATCCTCAGTGGCTGTCCTCTCTTTCCTCTGTAAATACATTGCTGCTTGGGTCTTGGCTACAGAGTCCATGTAGTCAGTCCAGGAGGAGCTAACATGGAAGCTGTTCTGGGAGATGAGTCTAGAATAGATAGATTTATTTTCCTGTTATTTCAATAATCAGAGTAAGAAACATTACATGGATTGTTGAAGGAGCCTTGCTCAAATATTCCAGTGAGGTCAAAGATAAAATGAGTGAATGATAAATGAATGGAAAAAATACATTAGTGACAGCACTGTACTAAGCCATATGAATACAAACACAGACAAGCCAGACAGCCTCTGTTTTCAAAGAGGCTAAGAGTCACAGTCTAATAGAATAAAACAAGACATAAAGGATTGTGAGAAAGCAAGGGAAAATGTAGGGTAAGGAGGCATGGTTAGGAAATGGTTGAGAAGTGGTATGGTGGGCTGACTGGGCAAGGTAAAATGAAATAATGAAAATTCACTTATCAAAACTCAGGGTTCCATTTCCTGTTTGTGTGTGTGCAGACCTGTGGGACGGGGCTCTGGACTCTTATATGTGAGTTTTGCTATATCACTATATTTTGTGATATCAAGAGACATAAGAAAAGTTGGCATCTATCTGGCTGAAGTTGGGTGAGTGGCTGAAGAAATTGTGGTATTTGAAAATAATGGATTATTAGTGCACTATGACAAATGACAAATATGATGAATGTATGGGAAGACTTGTAAGAGCTAAGAAAATTAAAGCTCATATAAAGAAGAAAATAATATATATGACTACGACAATAGAAACAGAGAGAAAAAATGATTTATTGAACATTGGGTAATGATGGTAATCAAGTTTCATGTGAAAAAGATACACAAATATACCTCCCTTCTTTACAGAGATAGGAGTCACTGGGTCCAGATCATTACATATATTGTCAGATTTTGTTGACATGTTTGTTATTTTTGTTAATTCTCTCTCTCTCTTTCTCTGTACACACACACACACACACACACACACACACACACACACACATACACATAAATATATGAAATGAGGGAAGAATATATTTGGAAATGAAATTGTGTCAAAAGATATGACCATAATTTCCCCCCCCTTTTCTTCTTTTCTTTACTTTCTTCTCCTTATTTCCTCCTTTTCTTCTTCCTCTCTTTCTTTCTTCATCTATCTATTTTTAAGCCTTTTTAAATAAAATTTTGAGTTCCAGATTCTCTCCCTTTCTTCTGTCCCCCTCCCCTAACTTCTCTAGACCTTGGTTTCTTTATCTCTAAAATGGCAGAGTTGAATGGAATTATCTGTCTTGAAGGTCTCATCTTTAAATCTACCCATTCTTCTTTTAGCAAACATGTGAGAGCCTGGGAATACAGAGGTTGAGAGGACATAGACCTTGCGCTAATGAAGGTTATGATCTAAATGAGGTGCTCTTAATCTTTTTTGATCTCAGGACTCCTTCACACTCTCAAAAATTCTCGAGGACCCCACAAAAAGCTTTTGTCTCTGTGGAGTGTACTAATAAAGATTTACCACATTAGAAATTAAAATATCTTAGCATTATTATAAAAATTGTTTTGACCTTACAAATTTTCTGAAAGTGTCTCAAGTACTCCCTGGAGTATGCCTATGTAGAGGCATGTCTCTTTGCTTTTCCCTGACTTGGTGTCCTCTGATAATCATGATTATATGGCCCCCTAACAGGATCCTTTTCTGCTTTGCCTCATTGAGTACAATGAATAGTACGCTAGCCAAGGGTTTGGGCCAAGCTGATTCACCACAACAAATAGTTCCCCGTGCTTTCTAATCTTTCTGCCAGATTTGGACTATTCTTTCTTCATTCTGAGAAAATGTTCTGAGTCTCCAGTCAATGTTTTGGTATTGGGCAGCAGGAAGGCACCTATTCCTTAAGGTTTTACATTTTTATATCACTCTGTCAGACCACAGGAATGAATAAGCGGGGGAAGTATAGACAGGAATCAGATGAACTGGAGGCAGAAACTAAAAGGAAAGATTTGGGAACTTCTTTTCAAGACTTTCGTGAATGATTTTCAATCAATGAATCAACAGTCATTTATTAAATGCCTACCGTGTGCTACACACTGTGATAGTTTGGGAAGACACACTTTCCAGGACTCTACATTCTAGGGAACATTTATTTCTCATTATGTAGGATACCCACAGCTCCAAAGTTTGACTATATTGTAAAGCCATTCTTTATGGAAAAACTTTCCTGATAGTTTTCATTGTAAAATTGCAACTGAACGGAACATTTCTGAATGGAAAAATGACCAGATGGAGGAAATTGTAATCATGGACTTACAGAAATCTTCAGCCTGCAAGAACTATAAAAGAGCCTGTGGTCCAAGCTACTTATTTTCAAACTGAAGGGAAATTTGTCCAGTGGTATCTGACAAAATGTGGAAAGGACAAGCTGATGACCAACATACAATGGGTTGGTCATTAAAGTATTATGAGTAGAGATTTTTCTCAATATTTTCCAAGCTTCATTGAATTTTCCGATTTTTGAGAAGTCCTCTCCAAACCATAACTGTGATTTTTGACCTACAAAAGAATTCAGTGGTGGTGGGGTGAAGAAATAGTCATCTAGAAGCTTCCCAATTTGGCTAATTATTTCTGAGACACAACATAGTATACTATACTGACTAAACCCAGAATCAGAAAGAGTTGGGTTCCAGTTCTGCCAGACACCCGTGGTTTACGTGACATGGTTCAACTTTGTAATGCTCCTATTTCAAGATTTTCATTTCCTCACAAGACACCAAACTGCATTGGTGGAGGAGTTTTCACACCTGGAACTCCTTCCCTGGAACACCTGGGACCCATTGGCCTCACCCTAGTAATAGTGCCATCTTCTACTATCACTACTCTTCTCCCCTTTCTGACCCTTCTTGGAAAACAGGAATATTTTACTTGTATGTGAAATGCCTTGTCTCCATTAGCATAGGTATTGCAATTTAGCTAGCATTATTATAGCACTTTTAGGTTTGTAAAACACTTTGCATATGCTTTCTCACTTGGTCCTCATAAATATCATTCCCATTTTACAGATCAATTATCTTAGGCAGGAAGTGATTGTGTGACTTGCCCAGGGTCATGCAGCTAGGAAAGGTCCAAGGCAGAATCTGAACCCAGGTTTTCCTGACTCCAAATTAAGTGCCCTAACCGCTATTCTACACCTCTATCTTCTTCCTTCCACACTATTGTATGAGAACCAGAGCCAGTGGACTATGGAAAGGACAGTCCCAATCCTTCCTTTCAGTCTCTGATTACATGTGTGCCTGGCTAGTTTACTTCACCTTTCTGGACTTGATTTTTTCAAAAAAAAAAAAAAAAAAGGTGGCTGGCATTAGAAAAAGGATACCTCTTTTGAAGGAACTATTATCAGATTTTAAGAATAACGACAACAATATTATTGCCCAATTTCATTTCCTAACACTCTCAATTACAGTTAGACTGATTCTCAAGCTGTTCCTTGTACATCAGATTATGTTCACTGGCTGTGCCTTTGGACAGTGGGTTGGAGACAGAAGGGGAGTGCAGCTAATGTGTAGTAGAAAGAAAAGTGACTTTGAGGTCAAGGGCCTGGATTCGAATCCTGACTCTACTATTTATAGAGCACCTGTTTGACCGTAGGTAGTGCTCTGGTCTTCAGTTTCCTAATCTGTAAAATAAGCCTTGCTGGGTAGATCCAGTGATCTCTGGGGTCACTTCCAACTCTCAATCCAGCATCCCCCATCTCTAACATCCCAGGATTCTCTAATAAACTTTGGCTGCAGAATCACACATGGCCAGCAGGTGACACCAGTGAACATAATGTGCCCAACTTCAAAGTTTGCTGTTTTATAGTCTTCAGCGTTTCCTTTGATCAATTGTACAAAAGTTAGAGTCTGTAAGGAGCACTCTTTCAAACCAAGAGAACCCTTCTTGCATTTTATTTTGAACAGAAACTTGAGGTAAATATGGGGATGTCATTGTTATTGACTGGGGTGGTGAGACCTCCCACCAGGAGCCTAGCTCTCAGCATAAGCGAAGTCTGGGAAGATCTTGCCAGAAGCCTGCTGCAAGGAGAGGGAGAAGATCCAATTGTTTTTGGTGTGGGTTTTCCTCAAACTCTCTGCATCATTGTCTCCATCTGGAATGACTCCAGCAAAGTCTCTCAGTAAAACCCGTGCCCTGGGCATTCCCCCAAAGGATCAGGCAGTACACAGTAGCACATGTCAGGTATGGGACAGCTATTCATTTCCTCCACCACACAGACAAATGCTTAAAGTCCAACATGCTTTTAAACCTCGATCGCTGTATTTTGTCTCTCGTTCTCAAAGAAGACCATGATATCAGGAAGATGATGCCATGACTTGTAAGTGAATTGAATTTAAGTGAGGGAGGACTGTGCAAGGTCACCAGCCTCACTTTCTCCTCTGAGTCATCTGGATCCAGTGGCAAGTTATAGATCAGGAATGACTAGAGATGGCCCCTAAGCCTAGCTTAACAAGTGCTTAAAACGTGCAGAGGGAGGGGAAGGAGCTGAAACTGGAATTAGGAAGCTCTGGATTCAATTCTAGCCTCAGACACTGCCTATGCAACCCTGAGCAAATTACTTTCACTTCTGTCTGTCTCAGCTTCTTCAGCTAAACTGGGGATAATGGTAGTACCTACTTCCCAGGGTTTTTGTGAGTGTCAAAAGAGATAACTTTTGTAAAGTGCTTTGTAAACCTTACAATGTTATATAAATGTTTTTGTTGCTATTACTGCTGCTTTGACGACTACTACTACTTACATTCTCCTCAGATGTTATCTGCCTTTCCACTCATCCCCCACCCCTCACATCATTGAGTGTAGTTCTTTTTCTAAAAGCCAAGGAAGGTAATTTTCAGGCATGATTGACCCATTCTAGGGAAAGAGAAGGTTCTCATTCCCAGAGGATTATTAGTGCCAGTCTTCAGAGAAAATTTCCCAATAAGGGCTGCATTTGGCTGTTGTCCTGCCTGACGCTGTCTGAGCCCTGTTCTCCTTCATGCAGCATCAACCAGGGCTGTGAGGTGCTTATCCCTTCAGAGGATGCCAACCACCCTGGGAAAGCTGCTCTGGTTCTTCTCAATTGATAGGACCCTTTCCAGAAAGGTGAAGAAGGAATGGTATTTTGGGGAGATGCTTTGCTTTCTGACATCATGGAGGAGATGAAATTGTCACTACATATCTTTGCTTGATATGCATTGACCTCAGTGAAAAGGGATCTCCTTGTTGGCTTGTACTCCCGAGTTCCTGGATGATAATGGGGGAAATCTTTACCCATCCCCAGAGAAAGAGCAAAGACCTACAAAAGGACAAAAATTGTATTATCCTCCAAATAAGACTCTTAGGGAAGGGGGAATCTGGTTGCCAATTTAGGGAATATTGAGCAGAGGCATATAGGGAGGGTTAGGCATGACGTCAGATTCTAGGACAGATTGCATGCAGCAGGAGCATACCCTTTTAGCTACTTAACTCCAGATAGCCCATGAAAGATGGTCATCATCTCTGCTGTGACCTTGGTGTTCTTGGTGCTGTTCCTGCTCATGGTCACAGCCTTATATCAAGAGATTCACTGTGAATTGAAAAATACCTCAGTTTATCTCTTAAGGTTTTCACACCCCCACACCGTGTAAATTATGAACATTCTTTCCCTAAATGATAAGGAAGGGGTCCTCAAGATATCATTGACTTAGTGGACCAAACCTCAATTCACTCAGTTGTTGAAGAATTTTCTGGTGTGTTCAGGTGGTATAAATGTGACTTCTTTATCACTCAAGCACATTAAAAAGACTCACCTGTGTGGCATTGAGGCCCTGCATTCATGGTGGCCATGCAAATCATCAAACCCTGTCTTGTTGATCAATCTTGATTGCTTTTGGAGGTGAGGGAGAGCTGTATATATCTTAGAGAAGTGCTATATATCCTTGCTTAATGAACTCAGTGGTGCAATGGATAAAGCAGAAAAGATGGAAGCCTCAATCTAGATGTAGCTTTGATGTTCCCAAGGCATCTTCACTGTGAGGCAAAGAATCCAAGTGTTGTTAACCCTACTTTAAGGAAGAGAAAGCTGGGCCAAGGGTCAGGATGATGAGTTCAAATCTGATCTCAGACACTTACTTTGCATTCCTGGGCAGGTCACTGAAGCTCTGTTTGTCTCAATTTCCTCAACTGTAAAATGGGAATAATAAGAGTACATACATCCCAAATAGCCAGTACTATATGATTGCTTTCCACCTTCCCTTCCATTTCTGTGCTATTTCCTTTTGATAATTATTTATTTAATTGTTTCCAACTTTTCATGACCTCATTTGGGATTTTCTGGACAGAAATATTGAAATGGTTTGCCATTTGCTTCTCTAGCTTATTTTACAGATAAGGAAACTGAGGCAAACATGGTTAAATGACTTGCCTATTGTCACACAGGTAGTGTCTGAGGTCAGATCTGAGCTCAGGAAGATGAGACTTTCTGACTCCAGGCCTGGTACTCTACCCACTGCACCACCATTGTTAATTATTAGGTGATTTACAAATGTCTTATTTTATCCCAATATCAGACTTACCTTACCAGAAAATGGGCATGAGTAAAACTCAGGTTACAAAGTTCCTCAACAGATATTTAACATTTACCTAGGATCTGAGTGGCCCATGTAATTCACAAGTCCAAAGCTGCTGACCAACCAGGCATGGCTCAGTGATATTTTAGCAGCAGAATTCTCCTAGAAGTGGTACCCTTTTCCTCTAAGTAGCTACCATGAAAATCATCTCCTTTTGGAAGTGAGGACAATCAGCATCTAATTCAGGATACCTCAAACTCTCAACAAGACTGGAAATATCCTCTCAGGGTCACTGTCCAGTCACTAATCATCACTGACCCACTGCCCAGTCATGGACACATACAGGGACTAGCCAGGAACCACTGGACACACATAAATATTGGGATTCCAAGTCTCTTTTGGAGAGGCATTGGGGTACTTGACTCAGGGTCAAGAAAGACTTGGATCTGAGTCCATGGTTCAGCACTTTCTAGGTGTGTGACCTTGGGTAAATTCCTTCTCTCAGTGGCTTTTTCATTCAGGAAGTGGAGGTGATGATTCTCGTATTCCCTGCCTCACAGGGGTAATGTGAACACAGATGTCTTGTGAAACTCAAAGTCATATAGAAATGGAAGGTACCATTTCCCCCCTTACTTCTTAAACCTCCAATATATTTGCTCTCCAAACTTGTACTCCCATATCCTTGTTTGCTGTGCATACATTTGAAAGGTAAGTTGCTAACAGCCATCTTTTTGGTGGTGGGAATAAAACATAGTCAAGAGTTGTAAAACAGTCCTTTAGATGTTATTGTTTTCTATATTAGAAAGATAAGTGAAAGGTTAACTTTTCCTCAGCAGCCTTGAAAAGAAGTTTTCCAGTGAAGTTAACTTGAAATGACTTCAGTTCCCCCTAAATAAGCTGGCCCCATGTCTGATGTCTCACTGCCTATGCTTGGTCAATATCCTACTGGAAGCTTTGAAGTAAGCTGGCATCAGCTTACTGAACTTTGAACTTTGATAGCTGATAAGGACTAGAGTTTACTTATTGCTGCCAGACATATGGCAAAAATTCTAGTTTGGAAAATGGAAAAGCCAAAGTCTGCAAAGATAAGAGATGGAGGGGGAAGTCTGCTTTGATGCAATAAACAAATATCTCCAGAAATTTCTTCAAAGAAAGAGAAAAAAACACTCCAGGTTAGAAAGGTAGCCAGTTTGACATCCCATTCAAAGGATCATGATGTTTATAGAAAGGTTAAAGTGAATGAATAAATGAATACATACATGCACAAATATTAAACATATGGATGGATGGATGAATGGATGGGTGGTAGATGAACCATTTATTGTATACTATATGCCAGGCCCTGGGCTAAGTGCTGGAAATATAGATACAAACAAGACAGAACATTTAATTCCAGCATATACATTTCCTGTAAAGGCTTTTCTAGCCCTATTTCCATAGTGGCTTAACTTCAGCACATGAGCATTTTTGGAGGATTATCATCTGGAAAAGGACAAACATGGGGCAACTTACCTTACCTCTCTTTCTGCCCATTGTTCTGGAGTTCCAGTATTTTACAGATGAAGAAACTGAGGTAAACAGGATTGAGTGACTTTCCCAGAGTTATACACCTACTAAGTATCTGAGACCAGATTTGGACTCAGAAAGATGAGTCTTTCTGACTTCAGGCTTGAAACTTTATTCTCCACTGTGGCATCTCACTGCCCACATGGCATATAATTGGTGCTTAAATGTTTATATAAAGAATGAAAATTGAATGAATGATTGAATCATGCAGATGGAGAACTAGCCTGGGAAAAAAATGTTTCAAGCTCCTGGAAGGTGATTGAGGCTAGAAGTCTAGGTGCCAAGAGCTGGGCTAACAACATAAGTATGTGTCAAAAACTGCACTGATACAGCACCATTGTGTGTTAGAAACTACCCGAGACAAACTGAGGCCAACACCCCTGGGATCACAAGTCATCAGGGTATGGACTGAGACCAGTCAAAACAAGAGATCAGTCCTGAGAGGAAACAAACCGGAGGCCTGCACAATCTCATCTCCCTGTCAGGGATCACAGTGGTGTGTAAGGTCTCTTCTCAGTTCTGTATCAAGTGTTGGCTCAGGGCTGGGTAAGGAAAGAAGGTTTGATCTCAGTCCTCCTTTTAGATGAAGTCTACTATAAGGAAGAAAAGACCAGGATACAATACTTTATCTAGAAAAATATCTGAGCAGCAGCATCCTTTCTGTAACTGGGCCAAGAACTAACCTCTGTAAGGAATGTGCACAGGGAAAGACTCAATTCACCTTATTTAAGAATTCAAAAGGAAGTAGACCCTGTCCCTGGCACAAAGTCCAGGAACTGACACTTAGAAGATGAGTAATCCAAAGAAACGTACTAATACAACAAAAGAATGGAATGGGTTAAGATAAAAGCAAGATACGATCTCATAAGGAAAGTAACTGTTCATTAATCACAATTATAAGAAGAAACTGCACCCCATCCCCCACTCCAGGAAAAAATGATCAGCTATCAGTACAAAAAAGTAGATGGAAGAGGTAAAACAAAAGATAAGGAATGCATCAAAATTAGTTAAAAAGAGGATAAATAGCTCAAACAGAATGAGGAAAACCTTATCCATCTAGAGGATTCTCGAGGGGAAAAGAGAATGGACTAGACAGAACTACAAGGTGCAATGATGCAACAAGATATTAAGACAGAATCAAAAGAGGAAACTGAAAAGTTTTTAGAACTAGCCAGTCACTGAGGATTTATTAAGTACTTGCTATATGCTTAATATTGTATAGAGCACAAGGAATACAAAATAAGCAGGAAAAAAAAGACAATCCCTGTCCTCAAGGGGCTTACATTTGAAGGGGTAAAGACAACATATAAAAAAAGGCTGAAATGAGACTTGGCTGATCTGGGTATCCTCATTGAGTGGAGGCTCTGGGAGAAGGCATTCAATCAATGGGAAAGGTTAGTGGGCACTTTCAATATGTAAATTCCAGAGTTAGAGTTAGGCTTTAGTAAGAAAAATTAGGGCATTGCAGAGGAAGTCTAGAGAATTATTTGAGGAGAGAAACTAAACCAAATAACACCAACATTCATCTGGAGAAAGAAAGGACAAGAATCTTAAGGAAAATAATGAAAAAAAGAAATGCAGAGTCTAGCAGTACAGACTGTAGTAATGTCAGTCAGTAATACAAAGCAGTAATCAAAAACCATTTAATATTTGTTAAAAGATGGCAAAGTTAATCCATGGAAGAGTAGGTAAAAAAGATCAGAAACAAACACATAAGTATAGTATTTAACAAACTCCAGGACACTTATTACCTGAGTATGGGGGAACAAAAAGAAAATTAAACTGCTGGGAAAACTGAAAAGTAGTTTGGAAGAAACTAGGTTTCAGTCAATAATTTACAGCATAATTCACAATAATTTCCACATGGACACATGGCCTAAAGATAAAATATAATATTTAAAAATTGGAGAAGGGAAAGAGATATAGTCATAATTAATAGCATAATTGGAGAATTCTGAACAAAGTTACACATAAAAATAAAAATGGACAGTTTTGATTCTGTAAAATTAAATATTTCACACAAACAAAATGAATACAGTTAGAATTTAAAGGAAAACAATTAATTTAGAGAAAAATTCTCAGTGCAAATTTTCTAATAGAAGTCTGATATCCAAAAATAGAGGGAATTGTTACAAATGTGTGTGTGTCTGATCCCAATGAATGTTCTTACCTGATCCTTTCGTGTTATTCTTTGTTTATGAAGATGTATATGTTTCCGATGCTTGTTAAACTTAAAAGAAAAAATTAAAAATCAGATGAGATTGTATATATTCAACCCCATATGAAGGGCAGCTTTTATAGTGGTCACTAATTCTGTTGTACTTCACTTCAAGTGGTAGAAACTCGTGCTTTGAAATGAACACATCTGCCAGAGTGGCCATGTAGAAGGAGTGACAAGGGATTCTCTAGGTATGCAGAATGCCTCAGTCTGCTAGAAAACAGAAGGACTGAGCATATAGTGCCTATTCAGTAAATACTTACTGATTGATTGAAGTAGACCAAAGTCCTTTGACTCCAGGAGTCAACCCTTGTTACGGTTTAAGGGAGAAAGGGAAAGAACCCTTCAAGTGCTGTGCTAAGTTAATGATTAAACACCAACCGAATTTACAATCAAATGTTAATCTTTCTATTGGCTTTAAGTGTTGGGAAGGGAAATATAAAGATCCTTTACAAACTGGAGGAGGAAAGGGTTGGCACAAGTGACTGGGAACCACACCTAGAATGTGAGGTTGAGCCTCTGGGATTCTACCTTGTTATTTGGGGGATCAGTTCTTTTTCCAGGGCTCTTCTCCAAAAGAAACTGTGCTCAAAGCAACTGTCAGAACCTGTTTCCCATAAGACTACATAGAAACAATAAAATAATTTAGTTTTCTTAGTTTTCTGTTTGAGCCATCATGCCAGATATTTTAATAGGGGGTCCCAAACCCCAGTCTCAAGACAGGCTGGTCAGTATTCTCTCCACCAGCATTTAAATTTCTTTAAATGAGAGAAGCTAAGAGCTAACTCAGAAGTCTTAACTAAATTCTTAAGGGGGAGAGAGTTTTATACTCTTAGAGTCTTCCCACAGAGACTCTTTCATTTTTTCCTCCATAAGGCATTTTTTGTTACAAAATAATTAAGGAATTTTTTGCCACAGAATCATGACTGTAGATTGATTATCAAATGTTTGCAGAGAGTCCCTTGCTATTTTCCATACTGACTTGAGAGATCATACATCTTGAGAATTAATATATTGTAGAGAAGGAAATCAAAGTACAAACACTCAATTTAACCAAAACATTAACTGAAGTATTATAAATATAATGTAAACATTATAAATATATTTTAATATAAATATTATAAACCTAAACTACACTCTCCTACCAATGCACGTTTGAGACCATGGGAAGAGTGGGTGCACATTCAGTTCCAGGGGAGCGGCTGATGTATTTGGGGGATACATGTGGCCAGGGCGGCTCACAGTTCTAGAATTGACCACTTAGATATCTTCTTTCTGTCTCAGGAAGTGCCTATAAAAGCTCCCTGATGAGTGTGACTTCTTTGTGAACAAATCATCCCATTGCCAAGCTGAGCGGATCCATACGGTGCTGAAATAACAGCGCCCCAGCAGCGATGTCTTGGCCGGCTGGATTTGCTGAGCTGCTTCTCATGCTCTGTTTTTAAGAACTGCTGAACTGGACTTGTTCCTAGATGGTTATTACGTTATCTTTCACTTCCAGCTTCAGGCTTAACTGACACCTTCAGCTGGAAGGTGTTATTTATGCTCTAAGAGGAAAAAGAAATGACCCTTAGCCTAAGTTTGGCAAAAGCCAACTCTGCTTTTTTGTCAGGATTCTCCTCCTCCTCCACATCTCAGCAACTACAGGCACAATTCAGAAAAAAATTTCTTTTCTTCTCTTTTCTCTATTTTTCTTCTCTGCAACAATTGGTAATAAAAAACAAAGTATATTCTTTCCACACCTCCTCTCCCTCCCTCCCTTCTTTCCTTCCTTCTCCCTCCTTATTCCCTCTCTTTCCTTCCTTCCTTCCTTCCTTCCTTCCTTCCTTCCTTCCTTCCTTCCTTCCTTCCTTCCTTCCTTCCTTCCTTCCTTCCTTCCTTTTTCCTCCCTTCCTCTCTTCCTTACTTCATTCCTTCCTTCTTTCTTGCCTTCCTCCTTTCCTAAAAATAGTATAAGCTGCCTTGGGGGGAAGTGGGTTCCCCATCTCTGGAGGTCTTCAAGCAAAGTCAACACAACCACTTGTAGGGAATAAGGATCTTTTCTTTTTTATTTTCCAGGTATAAGCTGAACTATATGGCTCCTAATGATCCTTCCATCTCACAGATTACGGTAGCAACATCATAGCATCCTTGAGTAGGCTGTAATCAGGAAATAACTCTGACTTTTAATTTGAGTCTTGCTCCCTGGCTGTGAAACTTTTGGGACCTCACTTCACTTCTCTACATGTCCATTTCAGCAGTTATAAAATGATAGCTCTGGACTAGGTGATTTCTAATGCCCTAACTCTAAAATTCTGTGATTCTATGAAAAAACACATCATAGTAAGTTAGTTCAAAATGAAAATGTTTCTCTCTGTTTATGAAACATCCACTAGATGGAAGTAGAGTTTCAAAAAAACAAGGCATGATGATGTAGAAGAATCTTGGAACCATTTTCTAAAAACTTTCCCAATGAACCTGACACCTAAAACCCTATTGATAATCAGTGTTTTGATGGACAAAAGTTCTCCTTTTCTTCAAAGAGCACACTAAGGTTTTGAACTGACAATGATGATGTATAATTATTTACAGGTTCTACTCCGTCAACTTTCCCATTACCATTCAAGAGCGAGCTGAATGACTTTAGCGTGAGTTTTTTCTCCTAAACTTTATTTTAAATGCACCACAGACTTAGCAAAAAATTAAATAAAATAAATTTTAAAAATAAACAAATTAGTTAAAATTGGCCTCCAAGTTTGAAGCCTGAGATGTGTAATCATTTGAAAATAAGACATAAAATATTCAGAAGAAAAAAAACACACAACTTGCAAGTCTAAACTTCTTGTAAGTGTGGGAAATGAAACAGTGATTACAGGTGAATGTCTCCAAGGCTTGTCTGACAAATTTTGGAGAGGAGCAATTGTATTGCCTGATAATTACATATCCATGCCTAGGTCACACGTCTACCCAGGAGAAAAATGCTCATTTCACCGCTGGGAGAAGATGACTGACTTGTTAAGTGGGACTCTCTTCTCTGTGGTAAATATAAATGTCCATTTTAATCACTGACGTTTTCTACATTTATTCCTTAATCCCCTAAGTCATATTCTTGTGCCCAGCCCTTCTGTATTTCATATTTTCCATCCTCATTATCAAGGCTAATATCTCTAATAATGTAAAATATTAGAAATTAAGTACTAGTCTTTATATGTTGTATCATTAACTTGTTTGGTAGAAATCAATTTGAAATGATTAAAGGGCTTTTATTTCAAAACATACTTCTGGGCTTATGGGGGTGATAAAAAATAAAAACTAGGTTGGAGGTAGACCACACAGGATAAAGAGGAATTCCTTGCTTTCCCCCAGCTCTTTGAAGTATGAATTTCATAAGCTAGCCCTGATTTGCTCCTGGGTTATCCACAGAGGCCTTATGTAACTGATTTTTTTTTTGTCTGCAAAAAGGTAGAGAGAGAAAAGGAAATTAAATGAAAACATCCTGAAATTATTTTAGATCAACCCACAAACACATGCACATGCACATGCACATACACAGAAGTGCTGCTTCCTTCCCCCCACCCCAAACAAGAGCTTTCAGTGGAGCATAGTCTCAACTATATAATTCTTTAAGGAATAACTTGCTAAGATGCCTAAGGAGGTCCTAGATAGTCTCACCTAACTCCTCTCACAATATTAGCTTTGGCAATTTTGAGATTTTCATATTAAAATTATCTCTCCAATGTCAATGTTACAAGCTCTACTTTGCATTTTATGAGATCCTACGTTCCTAGATTTAGAGCTCATCTTATGGACAATGCTATTAACCCTAAGTGTGATAACTTTGACTTTACAGGATGGGTGTGAAGACCAAGAAAGGTCACTTAAAGAAAGAAAGTGTTATATAAATGCTTGCTGAGTCTTTTCATTTCTGTGACCCTATTTCAGGTTTTCTTGGCAGAAATACAAGAGTGGTTTGTCATCTGCTTGTTTCTCTAGCTCAGTTTATAGGTGAGGAAACTGAGGTACACAGCGTGAAGTGATTTACCTAGGGTCACACAGCTAGTAAGGGTCTGAGGCTGGATATGAACTAAAGTCCTCCTGACTCCAAGGTCAGTACTTTATCCGCGGGGCCACCTAGCTGCCCTCTATAGAAGTACAAAATAGCTATTATTCTCTGATTACTTTACTCTGCATCAACTTATATATCCAAGTCTTTCCAAGTTTTTCTGACATTTCTTGTAGGACAATTGTTCAGTGATTCTTCAATCAGTGAAGACTTGTTTTATTTTCAATTCTTTCATTCCACAAATAGTTCTGCTATGGATATTTTTGGACCTTTCTTTCTATAGATACAGGCTAGGTGTAGAATTATATTTTGCAGACATAACTGGCAGGGAAAGTTCATTGAAGATCTTGAGAATCCCCATTATGTCAAGTTCAAGGGTTTGCCTAGAATTCAGAAGAAAAGGAAATATATTTTTTTTCAGTCTGATAGCCTGCACTGGAAAACTCAGGGCATGTAATAATTGTTGTCAAGGATTTGGAGGGATGCTGAGTGGCAGAGGGGCGACTCATCTGCTTGGCCTCAGGGGGCATGACAGTATTAGTCAAAGATGAATAATACAATTTCTTGTTCTGGAGCTTAGAAATCAGTCAGTTTAACTCCCACTGCTGAATAGACAGGGAAAGTTAGGCTCAAAAATGGGAAGATACTACCCAAAGTCAAGTAAGGAGTTAGTGGAAGAGCTGAACAGAAGCCCAGATTTCCTTCTAGTCTAGGGTATTTTCCAATTTCCAAAAGATTTTTTCCCTTTGCATTGCCTTGTATCTGTCAAAAAAAAAAAAACAACCCAAAACACCCTGTATTCAGTATTCATGGCCCAAGAATCTAAGAATACAGTAGGGGAAAGAACACTGAGGTCAGAATCAGAGAATGTCTTTGGAATCCTGGCTCCGGAACCCATTTGACTTTGAATAAGTCATTAAACCCCCTGATCCTTAATTTCCACAAATATAAAACCAGGGGACTGGACTATATGCCATCTTAGGTTCTTTCTCGGTCTTCTTCTTACCACCTTATTGACTATGACCAATTAGAGAAATATGTTATTTAAATTTGAAATGAAATAATAACAATACATTTAAATAGCACTCAGATTTAAAATGTCCCCTTTTTACAATCATATCATGAGCTAAATATGGTAGCAAAAGGATCATTATTTCCATTTTGAAGATGTAGAAACAGAAGCTTACAGGTGTTAAATGGTCAGCCCAATGGTGCACAACAAGAAAATGGGATCATAAGCCTAGAGCTGAATCTAATTCTCATAGATAAAGAAACTGAGGCAAAGGACTTTGCTCAAGGTCACAGGATAAGAGACAGGATTTAAACCTTGGCCCTCTGACCTCTGACTCTACCTACCAGGCTGCTTTAGATCATGGGGGGTAACAGATTCAGGACTGGCTCATAGAGACCATCTAATGCATCCCCAATTCCATTTTACGTATGGTGGAACTGAGGTTTATAGAAAGCTGATTGCTTGACTAAGAGATAGGGGTATTATTTAAATCCAGGTTTCCTGTCTCCAAGGCTTAAGTACATTCCACACCACCACCTACCTTAAGAAATAACTCTGGCTAAACAAGAGGGCAAGAAGTTCTAGGTCTAGGGAGTTAAAGTTGAGAACCCTAATGGTCTAAATCCAGGGAACCAGCTTTTCCTCTCATATTTGCTTCATGTC
Organism: Bettongia penicillata ogilbyi; assembly: GCA_023548195.1. Classification (NCBI taxonomy): domain Eukaryota; kingdom Metazoa; phylum Chordata; class Mammalia; order Diprotodontia; family Potoroidae; genus Bettongia; species Bettongia penicillata. Next base: position 2,636,312 of record JAJHZJ010000696.1, read on the forward strand.
CAAATTTGAGGAGTAATCCCATCTATGTCTTCATTCAAGCTACTAGTAAACATGTTAAAACAGCACAGTATCAAGCACAAATCCCTGGGTCACCCCACTGAAGACCTCCTGCATGTGGACATTAAATCATTAAAAGTTATACCTTGAGTCCCGTCATCTAACTACTCCCAAATCCACCTAATTCTATTATTATCTAAACTTATTATATCCATTATTTATTTAATCTCTCCATCTTCTGTAGAAGAATTATATAAGATGCTCTATTTTTAGAATCCAGATAAATTATATACTCAGAATTCCCATCTTCTAAAACAAGGTTTTCCCCCGATGTCACAAGATCTCACATATGACCAACTTTTTACATTAAAAGGGCACAGCTTTCCAGAATTATCCTCTTCCTATACTCCCAAGTCCTAGATCACAGGATTCTCAACCCTTTATTGTACTATGGACTTTTGTGACAGTTTGTGAAGGCTATGGAACCCATCTAACGGTATGTTTTAAAATAGATAAAATAAAATACATAACATTACTAAAGAAAGCAATTATGTTGAAGTATAGTTATAATTTTTTTTAAAGTTTGCAACATCCTTGAAATCAATCCAGGCACCCCAGGTTAAAATATCCTGTTCTAGAATTATGTTTCCATCATAACTGCACCCAACCCACTGAAAATGTCCTCCTTCTTGGGGCTTAGTTATTCAGTCTTTCAGTCATGTCCAGCTCTTTGTGACCTGATGAACTGTAGCATGACAGGTCTCTCTATCCTCCAGTCTCCCAAAGTCTGTCCAAGTTCATGTTCATTACCTCTATGACATCTGTCCATCTCATCCTCTGCTGCCCCTTATTTTGCCTTTCTTTCCCAGCATCAGCATTTGTCCTAGGAAACTGTGTCTTCTTCGATGGCTGAAGCATTTTTGAATCTTTTTCATTGTTGAGTCATTTTTCATTCACGTCTGACTCTTCCTAAGCCCATTGAGGGGTTTTTGGTGGAGATATTGAAGTGGTTGGCCATTTACTTAATTTTTAAATTGTCTCTCCTGGAGACAATTCAACTCATCCAGATGAGGAAATTGAGGCAAACAGGGTTAAGTGACTTGTCCAAGGTCACATAGCTGTTAAGCCTCTGAAGCAGGATATGAATTCAGGTCTTGCTGTATCCAAGTCCAGCATGCTACCCATAACAATACCTAGAGTGGCATTGGGTGCCTGGGCATTCTTGTCAGTGGACCTGAACTAACAACATTGAGAGTACTTCCTCCACACTTTCACAGACTTAGTAGATCTATACAGCAATGTAATCCTGGACATGGAACATGCCAGAAAGATTTTAAAATAAGAGCAGCTTGGGCCCATTATGAGGGAACTCTTTGTCCTTCACTGGGGGATAGATTGTTACCTCAATGTTAGACAATATGGTTTCTTTTGACACCCCTGTCTGGTATAGCAACAATACTAGCTGGTATTCACATAGATGTTTAAGATTTGCAAAGTACTTTACCTAAATTATTGCAAATGAGAAAGAAAATATTTGCAACACGCTTAGTATAGGACCAGGCGTATAGCAAGTGCTTGACAAATACTCATCCTTTCTTGTTTCCCTCCCTCCTTCCTTCCTTCCTTCCTTCCTTCCTTCCTTCCTTCCTTCCTTCCTTCCTTCCTTCCTTCCTTCCTTCCTTCCTTCCTTCCTTCCTTCCTCACTCCCTTCCTTCCTTCCTTCTTTTCTTTCCCTTCCCTCTGTCCCTCCCTTCCTGGCTTCATTTCTTCTTTTTTTTCTCTCTTTCCTTCCTTGTTTCATTTGATTCTCATAATAACCTTGCAAGAGAAGGGCTTTCATTATCCTCATTTTGTAAATGAGGAAAACGAGGCTGAATAAGGTTCAATCACTTGCCGATGGTCACATGTGCAAGAAATATCTGAGGTGATTCGACTTTGGATCTTTCTGACTCCACATCCAGCCTCTATTTATAGTGCCAATTCTATATCAAACTAAGGATCCCTTGACTACATTCCCCAGCCCAACAAACAATTGTCTGGATTTCATGGCAATCATTGATTCTTGGTGCTTTCAAATTTGCTCCACATACTTTTCCATACGACATAGCCCTGAGAGATAAATGCTGTTATTATCTCCATTTTACAGATAGAGAAACTGAAACTGGGGACAATTTAATGGATTTTTCCAAGGTCACACAGTACATAAGGGTATGAAGCAGGATTTATTCTCAGGTCATCCTCATTCCAGATCTAACCACTTTATTATAATCTAACTGCCAGCAGGGGTGACTACAGGTGGCAGGACCGTTGAGGCCATTGAGGGATGGAGAATTCCCTTTTCCACACCCCCAGTTCTTTATTTGAAGATTTCTGTTCATAAAACTTTCCCCAGAACTAGACTCACTGTAATATGGAGGGAGAAAAGAATATTGGGAAAACATATGGTGATTCAGTCTTCTGTGGGTCTAGAAAGAATATAGTCCGTGACTTCTTAAGCCAGCAAGGGACAATAGAGCTCATTGTGTGCATGTAAGCATAGGCCCATGTAGACAGGTTCTTCCTGTCCAACCCCACAATGTGTCCAGATTCTCATTAGCATCACCTTATCCAGACTGCACATAGTCACTTTCACCATGGTGTTCCCTTGCACTCCCATCAATCATTCTGTCCCCTCTTCCTCAGCCCTTCACCCCTGGTCGCCACTTGGCACCCCTAAAGCTAACTTTTTTTCTGCTTTTGATTACCTCTGCCAAACTCCCTCTCTAAATACCTCCACTGATGTCTCCTCTTGGCATGAAGGGAACCTTCGGTTCCTGAAGGCATTTCCCAGTGAGGGCCAAATGTTGGCATCTCCTCATATATGAGAAAAGCTTCAAGTCTGGGTTTGGCTAATGGACAGTGTTTCTGTTTTCTAAAGACCAGCTTAGTCAAGCTCCAAGAGGCTCATAACTTGATCCCTTTTACATGTGGAGCTTTGCAAAGCATCTTATGCACATGATAACATTTGAGCCTAATAGCTTCCCTGTAAGTTGGCAATAGAGAAGCTCGGTGGTACAATGGATAGAGTGCTGGGTCTGGAGTCAGAAAGAGAAGTCTTCCAGAGTTCAAATCTGATCCTGCCTCCAGGCTCGGTGCTTAAGGGGCTGCCCTGAGTTCAAATCTGACCTCAGAAACTTATTAGCTAGATGACCCTGTTCAAGTCATTTAACTCTGCCTCAGTTTCCTCATTTGTCAAACAAGCTGGAGAGGAAATGATAAACCTCTCCAGTATCTTTGCCAAGAAAAACTCAAATGAGGTCATAAAAAGTTGGACACAACTGAAACAACTGAAAAACAAAAAGTTGTTAATAAAGGTAATATTCTACTTATTTTACAGAAAAGAAAATTGAGGCTTTGACAAGCTAAATGGCTTCCCCAGGTCACACAGGACAGGCATTTCTTAATTCTAAGGCCAGTACTCTTTATGCCATTCTAGAATGACACTGATTGACCTCAGGATTTGGAAATGCTATGTAAAATACAGGAATTCTGAACTCAGAGGAGTTGAGTCGAAATCCTATATCTGATACTTCTTGGCTATTATGACCATGGAAAAGTCATTTAATCTCTTGAGGCTATCTCAGTACCACAGAGCATGAAATCTTCTATCCTATGATCTATGAATTAAGTGTTAGAGGGACTGAAATCTATATGAATGAGTTGAACACTCATTCCAGTGAGTGGTGACCCTGTAAACCCTTGAATACTGCGTGAGTTTTTGAAGTATTGACCTAAGGTCCAGAATCCCAACTGTGGGCTTCTCTAAGCACACAAGTGTATACAACTATATAACCAATGTATACTCCGGTTTCCTCATCCATAAAATAGGAATGGTGTGGCCATCACTCTTCATATCAAATTTACTAGAATGTCTGGAAGTTTAATGAAATATGTGAAAAATCTAAAGTTCTCCCAGACCCTCAGATGAAAGGTCCACCTTGGAGAACAGGATATGGTTTTAATCAAAGGGAAATTTACTCATCCTAAAACCCTTCCAGTGAGATTCCTACATTCTGAAGCTCGCCAAAACATACATTCGAAAGAGCTGCCATCTGGAAGGTGACTTGTTCCTCCTTCCCAAACATCCTCACTTCAATTTGAATGGACCCTGGCCAGCTCTGAAATCCCTCAGTCAGCCTTGCTCCCCTGCTACTACTGCCATGAAGCTTCTTTAATGATTAGCCTGTTCCCTTCATAGAAATGAATTCTTCTTCAAACATAAAATATACTGCAGTCGCACAGTCGTGTTAGTTTGGAAAATATTAGCCCTTCCAAGATTCCTGGAAACTTTAGTCCTGCTTCCCTCTTGCAACAGAAAGACAAGGGCTATGGCAGATCATAGATTTCAAATTGACAGGAACCTTGAAAATCATTTCATCAAACCCATCCATTTTACAGTCGGGGAAAATGAGACTTAGAAAGAAGGAAACTAGTTGATTAAGGTCTCATGACTCATAAGAAACAGAATCAATCTTCAAACCCAGGTCTTGGGATAACCAAATCCTATGCTGTTCCTGATAGACAACGTTCTCCACTTACAGCAATTTTGTATTTCTCTTCTCTTTCTTCACCTCTATAATCCCTGGCTCTAGAATATGTGAAAACATGTTTTGGGGAAACAAAAAGCTCCCTGTCCTCAAGTTCAAATCCCACCTCAGATATTTATTTAATATCTGTGGGACCCTAAACACCTCACCTAACCTATGTGACCTTTAATTTCCTCATCTGAAAAATGGGAATTATAACAGCTCCTCCTAGGTAAGGCACACAGTGCTACTCCTGGAGTCAGAAAGATCTCAATTCAAATGTGTCTTTAGATGCTGGGCAAGTTACCTAAAAAACAAAACAAAACAAAAAAACCAAACCAAACCAAAACAAAAAAAAAACCTGTTTGCCTCAGTTTCCTCAACTGTAAAATAAGATAAGAAGACCACCGACCTCTCAGAGTTGCCATGAGAATCAAATAAGATAATATTTGTAAAGTGCTTAGTACAGTGCCCGGCACATAGTAGGCCCTTGTTTTCTTCCTTCTCAAAGATTTTGGAGCTTCAAATGAGATCATGTGCTTCACAAATCTTGAAGCACAGAGGTGGAGTCAGTTACTCTAACTGTTATTATTTTCCATGTTTCCATTTATTGATTTTTACTAATGGTCCAGGTGCCAGATCACACCCACAATGGGAAATGCTCTTTGTTAATCTATGAAGGCTGTACCCTGGTCCCTCTTTCTTGGGAAGCATTTTCTGGCGGAGTCACCTTCCAGACAAAACCTGTCTCCTCCTCTGCTCTGCGGTGGCGGAAGTGCCTCTCTGCTTTAAATGAAACCTTCGGCACTTGAGACTCTTTAATTAGTTATTCTTCCCATGGAGAGTCCTCAGATGGGGAAAAGAAACTTCTCTATTTGCTTCACATGATGAGAAATTTAGGAGTTCTCAATCTGATTCCTCCAATTAATGCCGGGGCGGGGGTGGGGTGGGGTGGGGAGCTAGTTTTTTTTTTTTTTCCCTTCCAAATTCATGTGAACAGAACTACGTAAAAGATCTAGGCAGACGGGGAATGGTAGAATTTGCTAATTTTTGGTCCGCTAAGCAGAAATCTGGAGGGTCAGAGCTCCCAGACTGAAATGAGATTGGCAGAGAAGCAGTAGCGATGGGCCCCCTTCCAGCCTGACCTAATTCTTGGTTCGCTGCAAAGCCTCTGAAGAGAGTGCGATATCAGTTCAGATAAAAGCAAGGACGATGTCCCTGAGTTGTGCTGAGCCATTAAGAATCTCGTGAACCAGGGAAGCGACATCCGGAGAGTGGTTGGCACTGGTCTATCCAGGCAATGGTTGGATCAGAAAGGAGTGCCAGGGGGCTGAAACCGTGCTCCTGTCTGAGCTGAGGCAGGGCCATGGTTCTGTAAAATACCAACTCATCGAGGGCTGGGATCATTAGGTTTGTTTTTCCCTGGCACCTAGCAGAGTGCTCATCACAGGCAAGAGACTTAGTAAACAGTTATTGAATCATTGAATTGATCCAAATATCTAGGGCCCTATTCAAAAAAAGCTAAATTTCTCTTTGTCCATCTACCCCAAAATGTCTTGCCAGAGAAGAAAGCATTCTGGTTTCGGGAACAGAGGGCCTGACTTTAAATCCTGTCTCTGACACTTTGCCTGGATGTCTGTGGATCAGTCACTGGATCTCTCTTTGCCTCAATTTTCTCATCCCAATCCCTGTGTAGAAAGGGGCCACCTACTTCTCTCCCACCAGTACCAACTACTAACCGACTACCACCAGTGTACAGTTCAGCCCAAGGGATGGCAGTGTTCCCGGTCCTGGTTCCAGTCCAACACCCTACAATTATTACTACCTAGAAACTGCATCTGCGGGTTCTGGAGCCCTCTCTTGCTCAGCAACCATAATTCCTGAAGACCCCGAAAGGAAGTTATTGATGTCAAGGTTTTGACAGTATTGAATGGCTCAACATCAGAAACAATTATGAGCTAATAAGTGGAAGAAGTCACAGCCCCACCTATTTTGTCACTGAATCCTTAGGATGAGGGGATCCTCTTTTATATAATTTGCAGCTGAAATCTACATGTGTTATTTACCCATGTTAGAATGTGTACCTTGAGATCAGGAACTGTCTTGCTTTTCTATTTGTAACCTGGGTGCTTAACAGTGCTTTGAACGTAATAAGCAGTTAACACATTTTTCATTCATTCATTTTTTCACTTATCCATCCAACCATCCATTCATTTATTTATTCATTCATCTGTAAATTAAGGGGGTTAGACTAGATAATGTCTAAGACCCATTTTAGCTCTTAACATAAGTTATCTCATGATTCTTTCTAGCTTAAAAATCCTATGATTACATGAAAAATGGCTATCTCCCTCAAGCTCACCCTAAAAAATTATACCACATTCAAGAACCATATAAGTGATGAGCAAGGGTATCTTCCATGAACAGGCAATCCATTTCCCTTCTTGACAGGCATGCTTTGACAAGGGGCTATGATGATGCCAAGTAAAGTAGACTTAAATCTAGAGATTTGGATTCCAATTCAGGCTCCGCCCTTTACTCCTCTAACTCTGTGATGTTGGGGAAAACGTTCCACTTTTCTGATCTTCATTTTGTGTATCAATAAAATATAGATTCTAATACTCATGCTCCCTACTTGTAGGGGTTGAGAGTTATCAAATGTCCCTTCTATTACATTGTCCTCATAGCGTAATATTCAGTAATTCATTCACCAACCAAAGCAATGAAATACAGTCCAATCATTGCAAAGACAACTGACACTAATGTAGTAGTAGTTTGAGATTTACAGTTCAGCCAGAGGAGGAAGCTGCTCATTTGAAATGCCATTTTTTAGACCCTTGGGAACAGAGGCACATATGGGGCTAATTAGATTAAGTCTGCTTCCCACTATTTGGGCTACTTTTTGGCATATCCCTCAGAAATGACACATCAAGTCATTTCTCAATGCCTGTGGTCACTAGCTCACTCAGTGACAGAGGCAGAAGGGATCAGAGAGGCTAGCTTGTACCTGATGGAAATCCCTTTGGATATACTCAACAAGTGGTCATCCAGCAGTCCTTGAAGAGAGAGCCACGTCCTTGTTTGGAGTTCTAGTTATTGGGAAGCATTTCGTTAGTCAAAACCTAATTCTCTACTTTTTACCCATTGCAACTCATTTCAAGGCCTGTGTCTTGGTTCAACTATACTCTGATACACAGATCTACCTGATGTTTATTTTTAAAATTTGACACTATAAAGGAGTTCAGAGCTAAACTAACCTACCACTCATCTTATGGAGATGCAGATGACAATTCTCTTTCTATTGCTTAAGTGGCTTTATTCTTTAATGAACGAAGATGCGAGGTAGAAGACAATGGACCTATACCCAGAAAGACTGGCACAGTGGAGAGGACCCTAGTCTTGGAGTCAGGAAGACCTGAATTCAAATTCTACCTCAGTTATGTATTAGCTGTTTAACTTTCAGCAAATCACTTAAATTCCCCAAACCTCTGTTTAACTATCTGTAAAATGAAGGATTTGGACTTGATGACTTCTAAGATTGCTTCCATCACTAGATCTATGAACCTATGCAATCCAGGCCCTGTCACTTTGTAAGCCCAAGAAGATCTTGCCCTTCTCTATGCCTTGGTTTCCTTATCTGTATAAGACTCCCACCAAACTGCCTTCAGCTTCATCCTTTCTCTGGCATCCCATAAAAGTTGTCTCTCATACTCTGAGGCACATCTGCTTCAAAATTCACTTCACTTTCCTTCACCAAATTGGTTCCAAGTTACCCATGAGTCACCTACTGCTTCATCTACTACCTCTTGTTCCCTCTATCTTTTCTTCCTTTTCCTACTCTTTTTTCTTTCCTTCTCTCTTTCTCTTTCTTTCTCTCTCTTCCTTCCTTTTTCTCTTTCTTTCTCTCTCTCTTTCTTTCTCTTTCTTTTTTCCCTTCCTTCCTTCCTCCCTCCCTCCCTTTCTTTCTTTCTTTCTTTCTTTCTTTCTTTCTTTCTTTCTTTCTTTCTTTCTTTCTTTCTTTCTTTCTTTCCTTTCTTTCTTTCTTTCTTTCTTTCTTTCTTCCCTGTCTCGATTCCCAGTTCCTGTTATTGGCCATCCCAATTTGACCTTCTCTCATCACCTTTTCTCTCCACATCCTGGGCTACCTCTCCTTGATTTAACATATGCCCTTCTATTTCTCCTCATTGCCTTCTTTCCCCCTGCTTTGTAGCTCTGCTACCCTTCATCTCAGAACCTAGCTCTCTTTTCAAACTCCTCCAACATTCTCCCTTTCTCTTCCTACTTAATATTCCCTAGTCTTTCTCTTCTCCACAAAGAGGATTGCTTTTTGGTGATGACCTGTGTGGCTGTCCTTTCACAGGGACTAAGGTGGTGGGGGAGGTGAATGCTAAAAGTTCATGTTGTAGTGAATTCAAGCACCCCTGTTTCAATTCTCCAATTTTTGCTAATAGAGAATTTGGCTGAGATGTACTTAATCAGCTAAACAGGGTAAAATATGCATATATATGTACACATGCACATTTTATATAATTTTATACATATACATATATATACATATACATATATATATGTCCATATTGGTCACTAGATGGCACTCTGGCTACCTATCAGTAGTCTCTTCAGCTACTCCTCACTACTTTTCTTCAGAACTTGCTCTTGATTAAATTACCTTAGGTTCCAGGGAGTTTTAGCGGCATGAATGAATGAATGAATGAATGAATGAATGAATGAATGAAGCATTTGTTATTCACTTATTATTTGCAGAGCAGCAGGCAAGACAATCTCTGCTTTCTAGGAGTTCACAATTTAATTGGGGGGCATGGTGTCAGACACATGTGGAAGGTTTCACCTGCAAATAAGATGGAGAGTTCCTGACACCCTAGGAATCAGTAGCAAAGCATATGGTAATGCCACTTCTTTAATGTTATTTAAATGGATAAAATCATGTCACTTTATGTTGTTGTAACATTGCTTAGGACTTTGTAATAAGAACTTTCCTTTCTGGATCTTCAACAAATATGACTGCAGCATCTGCAGGAGCCATCAGTTGTCCAGCTGCATCTCTATAGAGATGCTTCTCTGGATGATGGTTGAGGGCAGTGAGCTTAAAACATGATATATGATGTGATGGAATGTGATATAGTATGTGATATGACATGGCATTAGGATATATTTTGTTATGATTAATTATGACAGTGTATATGATATATGGTATGTTATGCTGTATTTTAGTTATGATATGATTTGGAATATATCCCAAACTTCCAAAAATACAAGCTCCTTTTCTTCTCCAACTTGTTGAAAGTCAGTTACCATAGCCTCGATTCATTCCCTCAGTTATAATCCTCCCTACCCCCAAACCCCACAGGATTCAATAATTTCGTGTTAATGGCTGTATGATTTATGACAAAGAATCAGATAGCCTAGGAAACCCAAGCAAACAGTAAAACAAGGTTTTCAAATAACGAATTTCAGGAACTTAGCATCTTGGGAGTAGGTACTTTTTTCTTCCACTACTCTTTTCAATCATTCTGGGAACTGGATGTAATGGAAAAAGATTAGACAGGAAACTATGGAGAGGTCTTCCTCAGCAAGCTCTAAAGAAACTGAGGGGAAAACACTTGTGTAGTCAAATCAATATGCATTTATTAAATGCAATTATGTGTCAGTCACTATGCTAAGTTCTGGGGATATAAGCACAAGAGAAAAAGGGCAATCTCTTCCTTCAAGGAACTTATATCTTAACTAGGGGTGGGGGGAAGGGGAGGCCATTGCACAATGCATTAAAGGAGCTAAAAAGCTGGGGGAGAGGGTGGAGAAAGAGTGAGAGATGGTTGGTCTGGGCCCTTCCTCAAATTGGAGGTTCCAGGAGAAACTCAGCAATGGCAGATCGGGGTCAAACGGGCAGAGAAAACTTACAGAGTGAGAAGGCAGCTCGGGACGGTGACAAAATCCAAAGATTCAGGAGGGAGTCAAAGGAGGGGACTGGATTCCACTTGCTGCCACAGTGATGACAGTTGCTAATTTTGCTCTGATCCAACGATTTCATATTCATTCTCTTTCTATTTCTGTTGCCTATTGTCTATTTTGAGTCCATGAATATGATTTCACTCTCTATCTTCACTTGTGGGTAGAATAGTGACCCATAGGCCTTCTCCCCTATTTCCAGCCTGTTGGCATGAAGGATCTCAACATTAAATTCAGAAATCAGCTTTTGCTTTCATTCTTCTTTTTCCAAGTCTGTGAAGAAAACCCTGGTAGGAAATATTTCCAAGAGAAAAGCAACTGGAAACCCAAGGTCTCTAGGAAATAAATGCACAGATATGGAACTTCTTGATATGTATTTCTGGCTTACTCCCCAACCTCTTGATAATACCTTTATATGGTCATAGGTCTTGGACATTTGATTATATTACTTATTCATCACATCTTATCCTTTGTGCCTTCCACCCTTTACCTTAATTAGATTATAAGTTCCTTGAGGAACTCCTTCGTAATCTCACAGCACCTAACAGAGGTGGGTGTTTTATTTTAAGGCAGACAATATGATTAATTTTGTTTTCCTGAAGACTATACCTGGGCCACCAATGGAGAAAATGCATAGAGTGGGATGTGGTTAAGTCTTGGTTCTTTAGCAATAATAGTCATTACCCTGGCAGTTAGGTGGTGCAGTTGATAAAGCACCAGTGCAGGAGTCAGAAGGACCTCTGTTCAAATTTCACCTCAGACACTTGATAGTCACTAACTGTGTGACTTTGGGCAAGTCACTTAACCCCAATTGCCTCAAGTGATCCAGATGACTGGGTGATTTCCAGTCATCCTGATGAATATCTGGTCACTGGATTCAAATGGCTCTGGAGGAGAAGTGAGACTGGTGACCTGCACAGCCCTCCCTCACTCAAAACAAAGTCAAGTGCAAATCATGTCATCATTTCTCTGATGCCATGGTCTTTTTTCAACAACAAAGGACGAACACACACATTACCCTTATTTTTTGGAATAAATTTCAATGACAGTCCTGTTTACTTTCTTTATTCATTTAGGAGACCAGATGACATTAAAATCTTGTACACCTTTGCACATGGTGGACACACCCTTAATCACTGCTTTCCTTAATAATATTCCCTACTCCCTCTACAACTTTCTTCTATGTGCTGTCTTCCCTCATTAGAATGGCAAGGATTGACTTACTTTTGGCTTGTATTTGTATTACTAGAACTTAGCACATTGACTGGCACATAATAAGTACTTAATAAATGCTGGGTGACAGGTTGATTGCTGAAGGATATGGCATCTATCTTCAAATATTTGATGGGCTGTCACTTTGAAGACAAATAGACTTTTCTGTTTGGCTCTAAGGGTAGAACTAGGAATAATTCAAAGAAACTGCAGTGGGAAGATTTATGCTTAGTCAAAGGAATAGTTAATTTCCTGGGTATTAACACTGTTCAGGATTAATACAGACTACTTCCTAACATAGTAAGCCCTTCATTTTTGGAGATCTTCAAGTCAACTGGATGGCTGTTTATTCTGAATGTTATAAGGATATTCCTTTCCAGGGAAAGATTGGATCCCATAGCCTCTGAGTCTTCTTAGAAGCCTGAGAGTCCATTATTCAGTGACTGATTAAATCTTCATCGGATTTTCTTCACACTACAGTTTCTTCTGTGGCTCCTTGGGCAACTCTTTTTCTTCCTGTCCCTGACCTTTTCCCACTCACTTAGAGCATGAAGGTTTGGCCTGATGTTTGTTGCATATTCACATATGCATGGTATACATATCCACACATTATATTTCTCAGACAGAGACAAAATATATGTTCATTCTATGTACATGTAAGCATTTATTTAATGTTTCATATCAATGCCTATCCTGAATATTGTGTAGTCTGTTTCATGATCTTTAGATTATGAATTCCCAGATTGCAATCATTAGGGCTGTTGGATTGGCTTTCCTGGAAAAGAATGTACAAATAAAAACATAATTAATGTATATTCTTGGTGACAATATAATGACGAAAAGAGCAAATCGTTTCTTCTGTTTTGGATTCTAGGTGTTATCAGAGGTCAGAAGTGCTCCTGGATTCTGCTTAGTTTAACTCATAGGACCATAAAATAACATCTAGAACTAGAAAGAACCTTAGGAGAGATTAAATTCAAACCTCTTATTTAACCATTAGGAAAACTGAGGTCCAGAAGAGGAGGTGACCTGCCATGGAGAGTCAATAGGATGAGACTGTGAAACAACAGTTATATTCAATTCAATTTTCCTTCTTGGCAAGTTGAGGGTCCCACTCTTGCTGGTCATCTTTAAGCAGAAGCTGAATGATCATTTGTCAGGAATTTTTTGGAAGGGATTCTTTCCAGGAGTATGTGGGACTAGGTGGCCTTGAATACTCTTTCAACTTAGATTCCTCAAGGTTGCTTTATATGCATGACCTAGACCAAGCAAGATATTGGTCAATGACATTTTTTCTTTCTGCACTCTGCCCGCCCCCTGATTTTTCATGATTCTATAAGGTTCCTCAATATATATGACCTTGACCTTGATCAGGCATCATATTATCTACAAATAATCAGCATTGAACAGTGAATTGCTCACAGTAGGTGCTCTATAATTGTGTTAGATGAGTGAATCGCTGCCAGGCCCAAGGGGAGATAGCACACTGACTCTACTAACTCTTCCTCCCAGGACCTTCTGTTCTGCACATATGCACATAGTGTGGACTGGATTTAGACCTGGGGGAACCAGCCTCTAATGGGAATTACTAAGTGCCCTTTTCTTACACTCTTTGGCTTGTCACATTTTGCATCTCAGCATTCCATGAAAAATTATTTAAGTCAGAAGTTTTGGCTTATTTATAGACTTTTTCCAAAATGGGAAAAACAAAAAAAAATTCATATTAATACATAATGTGAATCAGGTATTGGACAGATGTTTATTTTGTACATAAAAAAGATAAAAACAATTCATTCAGAATATTGATATACAACCTTAAAATAACCTGTAAGAATGGTTCCATTCCTTATCAGGTTGATACTGAAATCATTGCCATATGTAAACTAGTTTGTCAGACAGCTAATTAATTAGCCATTTTACATTTCACCCTGAATATACATTGTCTTCTCCAATGTAGAGGTCTGACAAAATAGGCCTTGAGATTGGGCTCCCTCTGTTGGTGGTTGTCTTTTACGTTGGAGAAACATCCATTTCTATCAGTCAATTCTACCCCATGGATCCAATGGGCTTTCAGACCTCTCAGATTTGCAAGGTCACCTCTGACACTTGACACATTCATCTTAAAGCTGATGTTCAATCATTTACGCAGGAAAGAAAACACAAAATAGAAAAAAGCAGCCAGGGCCCAGGCCCAGACCCAAGCTCACCTAGTGAAGTGTTCATTTAGATGCAGAGTAGGGAAAGAGTGGCCTCTATCCCTTCATTGATCAGAATAGTAAAAGCAATAGAGGGAGTGGCAGATCTCTGTCTCTCTTTTAAGGGTCCACTGATTCATCGGTTCCATTGGCTCAGTACTCAAAAGGGGATCACGTAATCATTTCACAATGCCTGTGCTCTTCGGAGCTGAGTCAAATGAATAGTTATTCAAGTGCTAAGCCAGTTCCCAGCAGAAAGAGCAACTCTGAAAATGCTTCCTGGGATAGACCTCATTATAAATGAGTGGGATTTTCTGTTCAGATTAAGGTCTTTTAAATGACCTCCTGCTTCAAAATCTGAATGGATTTTCCAGGTCCTGACAGATTTACCTAGGTGACATTTTGGGGGGAAGGGGGCTCTAGACTATTCAGTGAATGTTTCTTACTTCAGTTACATAACATGATACCAAGATCCAATTTTTTTCTCCATATCCATTATGTTTTTCTCCTCTTCTAAGTTGAGAAGTAAAATTTTCCAATTTCTAGTTTCATGCACCTAGAGTTCCCATAGCTTTTAATAGGGGTGGCAAAATAAAAATTTCTGAATGACAGATAGGTATTACATAGGATAATAAAAGACTATAGATTTAGAGGTAGAAAACCAGTTAGAGGTCACTGAGTCTGATCTGTCATTTTACAGGTGAGTAAACTGAGGCCCAGAGAGGTTAAGTGATTTGTATGGTGTCCCATATTTGGGAAGTATTTGAGGCAAGATTTAAATCCAGGTCTACTTGATTCCAAGTCCAGCACTCTGTCTACTATACCATACTGTCTCTCACTAATAACATTAGTCACTATATACAGACTTAAAAGAAATGTAAAGAGTTGCTACTAAAGAAATTAGGAAGATGTAAGGAAGGAAAATAAAAAAGCACCTTTGAATAAATCTCTTTTCTTGGCTTCTATTATAGATGGACAAAATTTTAAAAACAAGAATGAATAAGGATAAAGAAGCCTCAATTTGTATTTGTTTTAAAAATAAAGCCCCCACAATCTCAGAAAATATTCAGTGACACTCTATGCTCTCCAGGTTAAAATGTCAATTCCTCACTGTGGTGTTTGAGGACTTTCATAATTCTATAGGGCGTTCCAGTTCACCCCACTCTTCATGAACTATTGTTCCAAATTCCAGCTGATCAGTCCTGGAATAGAATCTGTCATTCCACCTTCCAGTTTGGCACTGACTTCTGTAATTAGAATCCATTCTCTCCTTTCTTGTCTTTACTCTCCTTCACAATTCACCTCAGATGCCATTTGCTCCCATGAAACATTCCTTGATTTCTCCAGTCACTAATGCTGTCTTCCCCCTGAATTATATTATATTTACTTACATATGTATTTTCTATTCCTACAGCACAGTAGAATATTACCCTGGAGAATGAAGGCTGCTGATTCTGTTTTTGTTTATTTTTATATCCAAGAATTCAAGTTGCCAAGAAGGCATCCACTGACATAGTTGAAGGAGTTCCCTATGCTAACAAAATCAGATCTGGCCCTTGTTCCCACCTCCAAGTGTTTAGCATATTCCCTTGTACACAGTAAGTGCTTAATAAAGGTTTGCCAAATAAGGGGGAAAAACATAGAAACATACCCTCTCACCTCTAATACATTAAACAATCACCCACTCACAGGAGACTATTTCATTGGGCATTAATTCCCCCAAATCATTTCAATGTTTCCATCACAATTTATTATCCAGAAAATAGCTTAACCTTTTTAAATGACCCAAAATAATGTGATTCTTCTTTTTCTCCACAGACATAATGAGAGCTGAGCAGTTGTGCTTGGAAAGCAGAAGGGCCCCTGTTTCTCATTACCCTATGCATGCAGATTTGGGATTTTACAGTAAAGCAATTTGTCTTTGATCTGCTTTTATGATATAATCAGAGTTGTCACTGTGAAGTAAATACTAACACACTGTCTTTTTCCTCACCATCTGAACACAATGTTTAAAAGAAAAGATATGTCTTAGTGTACATCTCTCTAATCCAATTCAGTGTAGTATTATAATGACTAGAACTTGATAAAACCACTAGCAGAATTGGTAACTGAAAATAATGGTGGCATGTATCAAGAAAAGTCTTTTCTCAATTCAATTTCATTGGAAAAATGCTTCAAATAGAAGACTGGTTGGTCTAAAAAAATCAACAGATTTAAATGGATGACAAATTCCCTAAGGATTTATTAAGATCCTACTATGTGCCAGGCATAGTGTTTGTGATGTTTGGATATACAAAGACAAATATAAAGCAATCCCTGCCCTTGAGGAACTAACTTTATACTTGGGGCCTAAGGGGAGTTGGAGAAGTATGTGCAAGTTATTTGATGTAACTCATTGAGTATTGATTGTTTGAATGATTTTAAAGTAAAATCAAGACCTGGGGGTAAAAAAGACAGAACTTTAAAATAGTTTTTGTCTTCAAGGGAGGAAGTCCTTGAAACACAATTCTGTCCAGTCCCTTGCCTCTGGGAGAGATGACACTGGAGTCCACTCAGAATAATCTATGTCATCTCTACTTCTTAAGAATCTAAAAAATAAAAATAAAATTGAAAACAAAGAATCTATGGAGGATAGGCAATAGACAATCATTTTAATAGTCATACCTTTCTCTAAGCCAGTAGATGCTTGCCAGTGAAGAAAAGGGAAAATAATTTGTTCATATGTGGGGACTCACTTCTTTATGTTTTTCCTAAGCTTTCATGTTTAGGAAAAAATCTTCACAGCTTAGGGTTTTATAGCTCACCTCATTGCTCTCTGCAGGACATATTTTGGGCTTTTTGATTAACATAGGATTGTGGGGAGATTGCTTAGATTGTGTCAACATGTTTCAATTTTTTTTTTTAAATTATGAAACTGGAATAAATGCTTCAATAGTTTCTGAGGTTCCAACACTAAACTTCTGAAGACCTATATGAAATCATAATGGTTTTTTTGTTTGAGTCTTGATAGATTGGTAATAGTGTGACATCTGAGATGATTGACTTTCTTTTGTTTTGGAAGTCAGAACTATTAAAATGCTAGTTTGACAAAATTCATTTACTTCAAGATTTCCACTAAAAAAATGGTAGATTCAAACTTGTTAAACTGACTACTTTCCCTCCCCTCCCTGACTTCCAATATAAGTGGCTAGTGATTGGTCCTGGTTAACTTAATTACATAAATATTAGCAGTCTATTGGATGTAGTCACTGTGCTAAGACAGCAAGATGTAAAATCAAATAAAAAAATAACTTCTGTCCTAGAGAAGCTGAATTCCACTTGAGGGTTTGCTTATGGGCAAAAAATAATTAGACTAACTAGTGGGTGTATGTGTAAACTTAAATATAATCTTAGGGTGTAGCTATAGGAAGTTACCAGAGAATATACGTTGGTTAAAAACTGTTGTGGCTTCCTAAAAGGAGGGAAGGAAGATAGGCAGGAAGAAAGGAAGGAAGAAAGAAAGGAAGGAAGGAAGGAAGGAAGGAAGGAGGAAAGGAAGGAAAGGAGGGAGAGAGGGAAGAAGAAAGGGAGGGAGAGTGACTCCATTATTCTTTAACTCCGTGAAATCTAGATGTCAGTATCACCTAAACTTGATCCCCAGATCCAGCCAAATCAGAAAATTCTGGCTTTATCTCTTCTATGTCAACTCAATTCAATTCAACCAACATATGTTAAGCCCCCGTGAAGTCCTTGTCACCAGAGAAATAAAGATGAAAAACAAGACAGTTCCTGCCCTTAAGGAGTTTGTAATGGAAGGGTGTTGATAACATAACTAAGTTGTTTAGTCTTTTTCAGTTGTGTTCAAATCTTTATGACCCCATTTTTTATTTTCTTTAGCAAAGATAATGGAGGGGTTTGCCTTTTCCTTCTCTAGCTCATTTTACAGATGAGGAAACTGAGGCAAACAGAAATAAGTGACTTCGCCAAGGTCACACAGTCAGTATGTGTCTGAGGCTGGATTTAAACTCAGGTCCTGACTCCAGGTCCAGTACTTTAGCCGCAGTGCCATCTACATGCCCTAATGTATCACTTGGTAAAATATCAAATAGAGTGCAATTACAAATATTGATTATAGGATATCAGAGATAAAATGTTCCTTGGAGATCATCCCACTCATTGACAGATGAGGCTATTGAGACTCAGAGGGGTTTTGATTTGACTAGTATCCATAAGGAGTAAGAGACTGACACCCCTGTCTTCTCAATGTTAATCCCAGGCTCTTTCCGTTAAATCCTGCTACTCAGGAGAAGATCAAAGTGCTCTAGGGAAAGTTGAAGAGGGGCCACTTTGGAGTCAGAAGACCTGGGCCATCCTCCTATCTCTGCTACTGACATGTCAGTATGACCTTGGTCAAGTTATTGGCCTTCAGTTTCCTCTTCTGAAAAAATAAAAGTTGTTAAAGAGTTTTCACTTACAAGAAAACAAAAGAAAAGATTTAGATGAGGTAAACTCTAAGGTCCCTTCCAGCCTGGATCAGTGATTCTATGACTTGCTTTTATTTTTTCAAGGTATAGAAGGGAGTGAGGGAGTTGGAACCTTCACGCTGCAAGGATTATAGCGATCATAGCATGCAAAGCAGGGTGCAAGTTTCTGGGATTCTCCAGTTTTGGTTCAGTCTTAACAGATCACTAAAAATTCAAGTTCCCAACAGCCAAACTGGATGATAACACAGGCCTTCTGATTTTAACCCCTTACTCTTTCTCTCCCCACACATTTATTTATTTTATTTTAAATTTATAGAATAAAACAAACATTTCCATAGAGTTGTGAACTGATCCAACCATTTTGGAGAGCAATCTGGAATTATGCCCAAAGAGTTATTAAGCCACCTATATCCTTTGACCCAGCGATACCACTACTGGATCTATTTCCAAAGACGATTAGGGAAAGAGGAAAAGAAGCTATATTTCTAAAACGTTTGTAGCAGCTCTCTTTGTGGTGGCAAAGAACTGAAAATTTCAGGATACCCATCAATTGAGGAATGGCTGAACAAGTTGTGTTACATGATTGTGATAGAACTCTGCTGTGCTATAAGAAATTATGAGCTCAGTGATCTTAGAAAGGCATGGAAAAACTTGAATAAAATGATGAATAGTGAAGTGAGCAGAACCAAAGAACACTGTATACAGTAACAGCAAAATTGTTTTAGCAAATGTCATTCTATTAGGAATTCCCCTTACTGTTCCACAATGCCACACAGTTGCAAAAAGACTTAGAGATCACCCATTTCAACTTCTGAAGTTTACAGATTAGAAAACTAAGTGTCTAAAGAAAATAAGTGACTTGATTAGGATCATACATATAATTTTGAAGACCTAATCTCATATTACATTGAAAAATTTATAGTATAAATATTCAATTGCGTATAACCACTAAGCTTACAAATCTTATTAACAACCTTATTTTTGAAAGGTGTAAACTGATAGAACATTTTTTAAAAATTGAGCTCTAATTTATAAAGTGAAGAGGTTATTTGATTTGCAAATGTATATACCTCAGGTTGTCTTTAGAACTCTACCAATGGTTCTAGTTCTAGATCTGATGAAAACTCTGTGTTGCTTTGTATGCACTTTTAGGCTTGGGAGTCAAAAAACCTGGGTTGGAATTGTTCCGGACTGGCTGGTGTGACTTTCTGAGTCTCAGCTTTCTTCATCCATCAAACATAGGGATGAATCTTAGCGGTACCACTTATCTCAGAGTAATTAAAGGAATCAAAGGAAGTACAGGAGGCACTATAGATTGTGAAGTTCTAAGAGCTGAAAGACTTTTAAAAGCCAACATCCTCTTCACAGATGAGACATACTATCTCCAAGGTCACTCTCAAGAGAGAAAGCTGGAAACAGACCCCAGATTTCCTCATTCTCAATCCAGTCCTCCTTTTAATATACAAGAACAGTTCTTGATGGTCCTTGCCACCTCTAGAAATTCTGTGACCCTTACAAATATTTGACAAATACAAATGCTGTGACTATGTAAAGTAAGGTGCACATGTTGTTCCAGCTTGGAGTTAGAATAGAAAGCCATCTGGAAGCCCCACAGTGGAATTCCTCCCTTGACAAGGCATGAGGTCACAAAGGGCATGCTGATGATGTAGTAGAGATAAATTGAAAGTTTTTATCTCCTTTACTTTCAACATTCCACTTTCAAGGTTGAAAAGCTCCATATTCACCAACAAGTCCTAGCGTTATGAATAGAAGGGAATCTCAGCTAGTGGAGAGACAGAGAGGGGGAGACAGGCAACTAGACCATACATTGGGCCTCAGACACTTACTAGCTGTGTGACCTTAGGCATGTTACTTAACCTCTGCCTCCATTTCTTCATCTGTAAAATCAAAATAATAATAGCACCTACCTCAAAGTGTTATTGTGATCCAATAATGTTCCTAAAATATTTATCATTGTGTCTAGCTTACCCCAGAATATATTTAGGCAAGAGATAAATCCTTAAACCCTCCACTCTCCTTACCCTAAAAAAATGAGGCACTTTTTTTAAACCAGTGCCTGAGCCTGGAGCCTTAGGTAACCTCTGATCTGCTCTCAGAGTCTCCTTACACTCTCCTGTGCTTGTCTGGTTTGGCGCAGGGTACTATTCTCTTATTCCTACAGTTAACTGTTGTGTGAGTCCTCCCATCTTTCTCTGGTTCTCTGGGTCTCTTTCTTCCTGTTTCTGACCCCATAGCTGCAGTTCTCCCTCTCCATTTCTGTCTTTGTTGATCTCTCCACTTCTTTTCTCTGTTTCTGTTCATCTCTTTTTCAGTATTTGTCTCTTTCATTCTGAGCTTTGAAATGATACCCATTCTCCCCACTCCTGAATCAACTAACTGCAGCTCTCTCTATCTCTGTCTCTCTGTCTCAGTCTCTCTCTCTGTCTCTCTGTCTCTCTCTCTGTCTCTCTCTCTGCCTCTGTCTCTCTGTCTCTCTCTCTCTCACACACACACACACACATTCACTTTTGGTGTCTTAAGCAGAGATCTGAGGACTAAAGAAGGGATAAGCTGGAGCTCTTGCTGGGTATGCTGGAAACATCACAAAATCAGAGGTTGGGTGTACTATGCCACTATTCTCAGAGAGATGGAGTCGGAGAGGCAGAGCAAGACAGAGAGGCAGAGACAGAAACAGTGAAAGAGACAGAGGAGAGAGAGAGAGAGAGAGAGAGAGAGAGAGAGAGAGAGAGAGAGAGAGAGAGAGAGAGAGAGAGAGAGAAGTGCGCGCGCGCTCTCGGCCAGCAGGAGGGACAGCTTGGGGGGGGTGGGGGGTGGAGGACGGCCCAGGCAGAGGAGGGGGAGGGAGGGCGTCTCTGAGCTTCACTAGTGAGTGACACTAGGAGCGCACACACTCACGCTCCGCACTGAGCAGCCCAGGGGAAGAGGAGGGGAAAGAGGAGAGGACAGGGGGAGTCCCACATCGGCTGGCGCATCAGGACATCAGAAGGTCGGGAGCCCAGCTGGCCCCAGAACTGTGTGCTGCGGACCCGCGTGTATCGGTGTTTGGGAGTGTGCACCGTCCGGTCACGAGCATCTGTCGCTAGGCGCGGGAGCCCAGGCTGGTGCCGCCGCCTCTGCTGCCGCTCCCTCTGCCTCCTCCGCAGCTGCCTGGGCTGCCCCGGGCTCCTCCCGCGGGTTCCGCAGCCCCTCTCTGGCTCGCTCGCTCCTCGCTCCCTGGAGCTCTGGGTGCCCGGGTAGGATTAGCAGCGCCGGCTGCAAACAGCAGCCCTCGCTGCAAACAGCAGCCGCCTGCCGCTTTCCCATCCCGCTGCCTCGCAGACTCTGATCCATCCACTTCAGCCCCCATCCAGCCTAGAGTCTCAGCCCGACACTCCGCAGGGGCCCCCCGAGACATGTAAAGGGACCCGCAGCTGCCCAGGACCTTAGTCTGGGAAGCCAGCAGCAGTCGCGGCGACTGCAGGAGCCGCATCGTCCCTCCTGGGGCCATCCGGGAGCCCCGGCCCGCAGGCGGTGGAAGTTTGCCGCGTCCTCAGCAAAGTTGGGACGCTGCTTCTGGAGAGGCTGCTGCTCCTACCAGAGCTTCAGCGGGACCCCGGGGGTCTACCTGGCCACTGGAGTTGGTCCCCTCGGACGCATCGAAATAACCTGCACTAGTTCGCAGAGAAGCACCTTACTTGGAGAGAAATTTGTTTCCTTCGGTCTCAGGGCAAACTCCCTCCCCAAACTAGACACTGAGAGGTAAGTACGAACCGGAGGGAAGCCAGCCGCATCCACACTGAAGCCGGTAAAACACTGACTGACAGTCGGACCAGACTCACAGACTCCTTTCTTCCCTCCGGACAAGTCCCTCAACAGTTTGGGGCAAGGGGTGTCTTTGGATTCTATGGGTGGTGGGGGTCAGAAAAGTGAACTACTAGCGTGGAGTTGGTGCGTGTGGGGTCCACACCCCTTCCTTGGCTGGGCCTAAAGAGAAGCTGAGGAAAGGAAGAGGGTGATTTGGCATTCAAGGTGCAGTAGAAGGCAGAAGGTAGCCCTTAGGTGGGAGAAGTTGCGGAGCGATAAGCAGGGCTGGGGGTAGGTCTGGGTTTTGTTCTCTACCAGGCGGAATCTCCTGGGGATGAACCTGGGAAGATTGGGAACCCGGAACCGAGTTCGGAGAGGGAAAGGACGTCCCTCAGGGACTCTAAGGACAACGGAGGGTGCTGGTCCCTGCTGCAAAGGGCAGAGGGTGGGTTGCCCCGGACGCCACTTCCCTTCCCCTGTTTAGGCTGGCTTACTGTCTTACCAAATGAAACAACTCACGCGGATTAAAGGCGTCCTGCGTGGAAGGCTGTAAAGATACCAACCAGACCATCCCTTTTCTCCAGGAATTTGCACCCTTCTTTCCCTCGCCCCCCAAGTGATGGAGACTTTGGCGGGGCAGGGGGCAGGGTTCAAATTTACCTTGTGGAGAGGTAGGAAAAGGTCTGCAAGGGACCTTAGATCAGAGACAGTGCCTTCTTCAGAGTCACACAATTACTAGCTGTTTGCGGTAGAAGTTTGGCACTAGTCGATAATGATACATCTCAGGAGCTGAGGGGTAAGCTGCGGGGGTGGGGTGGGGGGCTTCTCTAGATGTCCAAGGCACATGGGGGAAGCAGGGAGGGAGTAGCTTTGAGGGGACCCCCCCCACCTTGCTGCTCACGACCCTTCTTTCTGCGGCCAGTCTATACAGGACAGGTACGCAGGCAGGAATTGCAGGATGACAGGGTCAAGGGAGGAGGGAGAGAGGGCAGCAAACGAAATCTATGTGCCAGTCTGGACTCCTCCTTTACCTATTGCCCGAACAAGCAAGGGCAGAACAACAGGGCAGGGGCGCAGGGCAGAGGCTGACAGAAGACTCTGCCACCCGGTTATAGGACCCTGACGAAAAGGAGATGTCAGCTCCCGTAGTAGGGCGTTTAGCTCGTCAGATTCCTTCTCCAGCCTCTTCCTTCGCCCCATCGACCCCCGCTCTATCTCTCTCTACCCTTTATGTTTTTGGGTTCCCGGGGATCCCAATCTCCTCTTATTCAGCACTCTCAGAGTCCAGCTGAGCTCCTGGAGAAACTCAGAAACAAGACGCCCTGGGCGGAAGGCTGCAATTGCCTTTTCTCCCTAAACTGGGTATGAAAGTGCGTCCTTCTGCGTCCGCCCTCCCCCTCCCTCGGGAGTAGGAGGAGAAAAAGGAGGATGCCAACGAGATACCAAGGAATCAGACAGCCTCCAGCCTCCCCCAGAACTCCCACTGAAGGGCTGCCCCGGCGCTCTGCTCCTCCCCTCCTGTCCTCCTCCTCCTCCTCCTCTGACCAGGGGGCGCCCAGGCACCATCCCGGCAACAGACCTCCAGGGATAGCTTGCCTAGTCTGCCTTTCTTTTCTCGATACTCTCAGAGAAGTTCGTGGGTCTCCTGGATGGCTTTCATTCTCTCCTTTGGCTTGCCCGACGTCATAGGAAAGGCTTTCTTCCCTCTAGTTTCTTCTGAAGCGTTCTTTCCCAGACACAGCAGCGCTTTTCAGTTGTTTTCCTCGTCCTTCTCTTCCTCTCCTCCCTCCTTGTCAGTCCCTTGACCTCCGTTCCTTCTCCTTCTCCCACCCAACGCCTCAGAAAAAGCCTGGGAGGTTTCTCTGAGAAGAAAGGCCTCCTTGCCTCCTTGTGAGTTAAGCACTGATCCCAGGTGCGCTTAACAAGGTTGGAAGGAGGAGGAAAGAGAAACTCAAAAAGAGACAGGGACAGGAGACTGAGAAAGAGAAAGACACCGAGAAAATGTAGATATGAGGACCTCCGACAGTTATTACTGATTCCTGTTTGTTAAAAGGATAATGAGACAACCTTAAAAGGGAGCAATATTTTATATCCAGTCGATCGGTTTGCTGCAAACTTTTCTATGTGATTTCTGTGAAAATACCAGGAAGGTATTACTTTTTGACACCTATCTTTCATATGAAATTAATCAACCTCCGGGGGAAAAATACCATTTTCCTAAGTGAAAAATCCATACAATTTCCGGGTTTTGCTTGCAGTCTTGTAGACTGCGCTCATTTACCTCAGTCTCTCTCCTCAAAATTTAAAAACTGGGCAACATAATTAATTGGGTCCCAATTCCCATTTTTAATATAAATATATTTGGAATTATTTTAAAATGTCCCTTGACTTAACCATAAGCAGTGTTTTTCTCCTAGCTTTTGGGAGGCAAGAGAGTGGAGTAATTAACCATAAGTGACTCAGCAGCTAGACAAACGAATCCTAATTCATATTTTTCTCAAAAAATATTTTCTATATCCATAGAAAAGGGGGGGGGGAGTCCATAAAATCTGTTGGCTCTCACCCTCCCGTGAGCCCAACTTCAATGTCTGTCCTTAATCTGTACCACACTCTCTAAACATAACAATTTCCATACAGCCTGGTCTAGGATATTGTTTTCATTTTAAGTAACGTCTTTTTATTCACTAAACCTGGAAGTCAAAGCATGAGGCTAAGCATTGCAATAACACTCTGTTTTAATTAGTAACTATCATTAAAAAAGAAGAAGCTAGAATGCTGTAATGGGCCCAAATTGCTTAGAATTATGTGGTTTAAATTATGCCTTTATTTTAGCAGAAATAAGGCCATGAATAGAAAACATCTTTTAATCTCTTGCAGATATAACTTTTATCTCTTAAGACAGTAACAAAATATATAACTGAAGAACCTCTTTTGCTCTTAGAAGGTTGAGGGGGGTGGTGGAATCCCTCAGTTTATTTGTCCTGCACCTATTTAACATTCATGTGGGAAAGTATGGTGCTTTCCCAAAGCTGGGTAGTTTATTGTTATAGGCAAATGTAACTTTCTGGAGAGCCACAGCGGGTCAGTCATTCTAAGGCTAGTGATGGAACTTCATCAGCTGATTGAGGAACCTGGTGATCCAGCTTTTAGCTCCTTTCTTGCCCAGATTCCTTTTGTGTGTTGGAAGGTGAGGGGAAGGAGTAAAGGGAAGAAGAATGGAGGAGAGTGTGTGGGGGGGGGGTAGTGCTATTTTTAAAATTTTAATCAAGTAATGTTTGAAGCGGGGAGGGTATAGGGTGGATTTCTCCTCTTCCATATGTTCAGAGATTTACTTCATTAACAGTTTCATGTCTAGAGAGCTAAATCTTTAAACAACTCTCTTTCTCTTTCTCTTTCTCTCTCTCTCCCTCCCTCTCTCCCTTCTTCCTTATATATGGTGTCATTGATTCAGTGTCCAGAGAAAGAGGATTCAGAATACATGAGAGGAAAACTCTGACTATAACATAGTTGTGGGTGAATCCACAATTTTCAGAAGGGCACCGGAACTCCATCATACGCTCCCATGCTAGAATATAGATGAATTTGAGGTTAACTCTCAGTAGTTTTCCTTGAGAACTCACTAGGGGGTACCAGGGGACAAGATGTGGGCCTTGCACTATTAGAAGCTCCAACATCTTCCCTTCCCCCTTGTCAAGTTTTCTTGTAAGCAGCAGGCACCCTCCCTGGCAGCAGGTGAAAGTGTGAACTTTGCCAGAAGTGGATTGCCATCTGCTAGCTGCTAGGAAGAAGAGAAGAGTGAGAGTTATTGGCCAATACTGTGTCAGAATTGAGGAATATTATCACCTCAACAATTTATATGGACTTGGGGCAGGGCCTGGAAGACTTATTTTGGAATGTGTTGGGTTGTTTCCTTAATCTATTTTTTTCTTCATCTCAGAGCCTATAATATTTTTTCTTTTTAGAAGAAGCAGAGGTTACCATGGATTATAATTAAATGAAATTTCTATAGGCTCTACAAAACTCTTTACTTTGAAAACTAATATTCAACTTTTTACTTTCCATTTCCTATAACTAAGCAATTCTTTCAATAAGATTTTTTTTTTCAAATAGATTTTGGACTCTACCAGTTTTTCAAAGTGACTTCTACTTTATCACTGCACAGTATTATCAAACAGAGTGATGGCCAAGATTTCTTATATTAATTGCCAATAACGGGGAAAACACCAAGCCCCTCCTACCTTTTCTTTTAAAAGTAATGGATGCATCTAATGCCTTGAATCACAGGAGAGTACAAATGTTCTTATAATTTTGGAGTGACTGCAACAGTTTATGGGATGAGATCCATGAATTCAGTTCCATTTCAAGTTAACAAAGATTGCCCTGGGTACACTTAGGCCTCCAGTAGCTTACCTAACATTTCCTGCAATGCAATCCAGTCATTTCAGTGCCAGGAGCAGCCGAAGCATCCATTGGGCATTAGTTCCCAAATGTATAGTCCAAAGAAGATACAACTGCCTTTTTTTCTTTCCTTCCTCTTAGTGTGAACAAAATAATTTACCGGAGTTCTAGTCTAGAAATCACAGAGGAATTTGTTCCAGATGACATCTGCAAAACATGATGGAGGGAATATATGTTTTAATTTTGCCAAACAAAACCCACAGCTTGTTTTAACATCTTAAAATATTAAAAGCAGAAACCCTGAAGATGGGATAAAAGACAGGCAGTACAATATTTCAGTAGGGGAGAATGTGTATACATTTCATTGATGAAGAGGCAATTTTAAGCAAAGAACAGCTGGGCATTGCTTTCTTTTACAAGGTAGATAATATCCCTCTTATTCCGCATTTCATTTGGGGTTCCATGTAAGTCTTTCAGCTTTATATCACTAACAAGTGTGATCTGTTTGAGCAGTCCTTCAGTCTTTTCCTGAACCATTTCTGGTTTCTTTTTAATTATTCCTAAATAAAGATTGGATTAAACTTCTTAATTTCTTTCAATTGAAACAAATATTTCTGTGGTCAGTGCTGGGTATGATAGGGATTTTATGATGTGTTTTTGATGGTTCAAACCCTTACCTTCATTTCCTGAAATTAATCTTTTCTTAAAGCAAGAAAATAGATAGCAGAATACCTATAGAAAAGCAACTGAAGTCCTTGGAAATCTCTTGAAAAATAAAATAATTTGCTGCCTTTGGTTTGTGTTTATATTCTGGATGTTTGCAAATAGGAGAACAAACAGAAAGATTATTTAATGATGGGGCACCATGGCATTTGGGAGAAATTTTGGCAAAAGGCAACTTATAAGCTGATGAATCATAACTTAATTTTTCAGGACACTTTCCTTCCAAGTTAGAAGAGGAGTAAACTTTTTGATGTCATTGAAAAATGAAGGAGATAAAGTTCACACTTACACACTGCATTTATTGCATGGTTCAAATCAATTTTTTTTCTAGTGCTTATATCAGCAAAAGTAAGATCTGAGCAGATGAGGGCTGAAAGAATAGTGAAACTTTTCCTCCTTGGTTTTGTCCTTTTTTGTTTAAGAGGAAATTGAGTCTAGTGTTCATTCACCTCTGCCAGCTGTTGCCAAATAACACATCTGCCATAATCTTCTGTTCTCTAAAGAGGTCATAAAAGAAAAGGAGCAATACAAATATGGTTTTCATAATTACTTCAAATCAATGTTTTTTAAAGCAATTTTTATGCTTCTGAGAAAAAAAGCATAAAAAAACACACTCTGAGGAGTCAACTTGGCCCTTGACATTAGAGAGCTAGAGGAGAAGAGCTCTCTGCTCTTTGGAAATCATCACCGCATGAATCAGTGGGAGATTTGGAGACTTTTTTCCCCATGTTGACGAATGACCTGGGATTAAAAATGGACAGATCTAATGAGCAGCATTTAGTGGAGGACACATAATGTGGGTGGAGGAGTGAATCTAGTCATGACTCAGAAACCTATCTACAAGAGCAAGGAGGTGAATGAAAGTACAAGGGAATTGATAGGTTTAGGATCTCTCTATCCATTACAGATACTGGTAATGATAGTATTATCTTCAAGGTGAAGACACAGTTCATGAGACTGCGGTGTTAGGCTGTGGTTGTTCCCCTGTCTTGCTCAGAATCTGACTCTGCTAGGTGGTGCTACCACAAAACTCTTAATTCTGCTTTCAAAATTATTTTCCAGTTAAGTTGATAGCGTTATGGAATTTTATACTGTCCTCTCCTACACCAAAGTGGTAATAAAATTATATTTAGACTCACTTTAATGATTTTATTGCATACTCTTGAAAAGATAAAATCGCCCTGGTATTTTGACCCCTTGGATATATAAGTGTTCATAGCAGTGGGATCTGCTTGAGTAATTGAATGGAATCTGAGGATACTGGTTCAAGTCCTAGCTCTGATACTTCTTATCTGTGTAGCTTCAGATATGTCACTTAGACTTTTCATGACTCAGTTTCTTCATCTGTGAAATGGGAGGGGTTAGACCAGATGACATTTTAGATACCTTCTAGCTGTAGATTTATGATCCTATGTCACATGTTACAATGTCCCAAGTCACCCATGTGTTCAACAATATATAAATATATATATGTTTGTATTCTAAGAGGTAAGTATTATGCATATGTGTATATATGTGCAAATACATATCACATCTCTATATTGTCCACATGTCAATAGGACTTAATCTTCAGATTTTATATTCTAAATTAATATGTGTTCATTCCTTTAGTGATTATAACAATGGACATTTATATAGTGTTTTATGGTGTGTACAACATTTCCTACACTTATTTTATGATCAGATTTGTTTTCAAATCCAATTATTTGAGGTATAAATAGATCTGATAATTGGGGAGATAATTGTTTTCAGATACAGTGACTGACCAAGGTCAGACTCAGCAACCAAACCAAAACATCCTTGGTAATGGGATAAAGGGTGAGCAATGATTTAACCCATTTAGTACATTGCTTGACCCATAGTAGGAGCTTAATGAATATTCATTCTCTCTTCTCATTCATACCTTTCCTCCTACCTGGGTCCTGTCCCAATAAGGAATGTACAGGTGCCCTTCAAAAATCTGTTCAAGGGACATGCCAATGAAATATAATATGTTAATCATAAATAATAGTTTATAGCTGGATATAGAGTTTCATTGTACACAATTAACATTTTAAGATAAAATTTTTTTTTTCCTTAGGATCCACTGACTTTGGGTGGAAGGAATGGTCCGTAGACTTGGATGGAAAAAAATGTAGATATTTATCTCAAAATAATTGGTTTCCTTTGTAATCTTATATATTTTATTTCATTTTATTTTGTCCTTAACGTTATTCAGAGGAGTGCTTAGCAAAGGAATAAAAAGCTGTTAACAATAACATTTTCACTGGACTTGAGGCTGATCCAAGGGGTTGTAATTAGAGAGGCCCCTCAAATCCTCTTCTCCCACTTTATCATTGGTGCCTCAAATGCACCCCATCCCCCATCCCCTTTAGACTTTCATTCTGTTGGGTTGATAAAAATTTGTCAAATCTTAGGAGTTTACTTTGCAAATGCAAATGGAAGGGAGAACTTGTTGGTAGCTTGCTAAGAGTATAGCCCTGTTTATAAAAAATCTGGGATGATGACAAGACCTGGGCAAAATAATAAAGCAGGAGAAACTTGTCTTTGGTATCCCTAGGCTCCCCTCTGAAGAGGCTTTCCCCACCCTCCACCATGCTATCAAATTCCCTCCCATCCCTTTCAGAGGCCGTATGCTCCCTCTCCTATTATCAAAACCAGCTCTCTGCCCTTTATACCCTCTCGTCAGCTACTTCTTAATGTGCATCTAAGTCCCGGTGTTAGGTCTCCCAGGGGTGTCTCCATTTTGTGCCTTATCTCTAATTGTGGAGCAAAAGGCTTATCCCTTGTAAAGGAATGTCTGGCTTCCTTAATTAACACTGCATAAGCAATCCCTCCTTAGGACTTGCATTGAAGCAGCCTGGGGCACCCAGCAGGGCCAGAATGACTGTGAAAAGGGAACTCCAGGACAAATTTTACCTATTGTATAACTTATACAAGGGTCTTGTCTATTTATTGGTGTAAAGCATCCCAAGGAGAGACAGCTCTGTGTGGTGAAAAAAGGTTTTGACTTGATGTCAGTCCACCTTGTTTTAATCTCTCAGGCTCAGTTACTCCATCTGTAAAAGAGGGGCAGCGTCATTTGCATCCTCTATGTCAATCCATCAACCATCATTTTCATGAGATAAAACAGGAAACTTTGCCCAACTAGTAAACTCTATGAAAAACAGAAAATAGAATGGAATAGACATAATGAAGTGATTCAATCGGTCAAAAATCAGTACTATAACAGGGGAAAGAAGGGACTGAGCATTTATACAGCAACTTCTAGGGACCAAGCACTTGCTAAGCCTTTTTAAATATTACCAGGATGTGCCAGCCAAGTACTATATTACATCCTCAAAAGGGAGATAGTTCTCTCCTCAAGCAGCTTCCAGTCTATGACCAACTCTAAATCTGGTTATTGTGGAGAACACTTTAAAATTCTCAGAATCCGTGGACAAGCTCAGCAATGAAGTTTTTACAAATGTAAGTGAGGGGGATTCTTTCAGAATTCTGATTTTTGAAACTGCAGCTAATTCATGTTTCCCTGCATCTGTATTCTGAAAAGTTCAATCCAAGAAAGAGTCTTATTTTTTCAGTGACTATACTATGTCAATGGAATCTTTTATTTTTGCATAAGTTCCCAAGGATGGAGTATCACGACATTTAAAAACAAAACAAAACAGTCACATGAGTAGAATTCTAGGACTGTGGTTTTAGGATTAAAAAAGCTAGCTCTAAAAAATTCATTTGGATTCCTGCATTTCGTATTGGTCTCTATGTATGGGTCTTTGTGAACCCAATAACTTCACAGACAACTCCACAACTCAAGTCAACTTTTTCAAGTCAACTTTCTTTCGTAACTAATTCTGAGCTAAGGTCCCTGAGCTGTTTACAGATGGGAATATTGATTTACAAAAGTGGTGATGATTTTGTCATTGAGGCTAGATTCCCAACTGATAAAAGTTGAGTTCTGGGCTTATGAGGAGCAGGGGAAGAACAGGAAAAAAATTAAGTCAGACCAATTATAAATGTTTCTAAGGGAAAATAAGCCTGTCCCGAGATTTATTGCACAATGAGTTTCCTTGTGCTGAGACAGTTCACTCAGAGCTTCTTTTGGAACTGACTTTTTTCAGAGAGATGAAATATAGGTCACATATATGAACACATTAAACCTCTGTGTGAAAAAAAACCATCCAGATGTTTCCAGATATCTAGATGCTAGGCATTTTTTGGACAAAACATAGATGATTAGTTTGAATTCTCATTTTTTATCTTGGCATTTGATACTGTGTTAAAAGCAGTCTTACTTTGGAGGAAGGGATACATTGAGAGTTTTGGCTATTGCTCAGAACAGGAAGGAATCTGCTCCAAAGATTGAGATGTTTGCCTTTTGTGACATCAGAAAGAAAAAATTTAATCCTAAACTTCTCATGGTTGAGTTGTCAATACGGCCTTTACAAATGGGGTTCCTCTTCCAGTTGCCACACTTTTACACAGGCTATGCTATATGCTTGAGAAGCAGTTTCTCCTTGCTTCCAAATCATCAAATCCCAAGCTTCCTTTGAGGCTTACTTTGTATACCAGTTCCTGTGGAATGCCTTTTCTGATCCCCTTGTTAGCATGAGAGTGTTAGAGAATGTTACAAGTGAGAGATTCAATAAAAGATTTTCATTTATCTCTCTATTTTAATTTTTTTGCCTCTTCCAGTAGAATATAAAAAGTTTCGAGAGGTTTGGGACTTTGCTTTTCCATTTTCTCTTTGATGTCACCAGAGCCAAGCACAGTTATCAGAAAGTCTATAATAGATCTCTTCTTGACTTCTTTTCTAGGTCAGTTGTATTTGGTAGTAGACACTTTACCCTTTCTAATTTTTCAGTGTGACAGTATGAGAAACAGCTATATAGAGACATCATGTATGAAACGTTGGATCTGGAATTTGGAAAACTCAGGTTCAAATCTAGCCTCAGACACACTAAATGTGTGACCCTGGACATGTCACTTAGCCTCTGCTCAGTTTTCTCATAGCATCTAGCTCTCAGGGTTGTTGTGAGAACAGATGAGATAATATTTAAAAAGGCTTAACACAGTGCTTGGTCCCTAGGAGTTGCTGTAGAAATACTCAGTCCCTTCCTTCCTCTGTTATAATATCAATTTTTGTCCTGCTGAATCACTTAATTATGACTATTCCACTCTATTTTCTGTTTTTTCATAGAGTTTGCTAGATGGGCAAAGTTTTCTATCTTATTTTCTAAACTATTTATTACCATCACTGTTTTTGGCTTAAGTAGTCTAATTTCATTTTCTCTTTCTTCTTTCTTCCATGTGCTCTTGGAATCTTCATGGCCATACCATTCTCTTTTTCTAAAGATCTACTTGGACTTACTGTAAAATGATTTTCTTCTGGGTAGACCTCTCAGTGTTCTTATAACCCATTGCTGAGCTTCCATATTTTTAATCTCATTTCCTATTATGGGAAATTGTTCCAGTACCAGACTCTTCTCTCTCTTGCAGTCTTGAATGCAGTAGACAGGTCCTATTCCTTCTGCAACATAGGGGCTGCTGGCACTACAGTTGTGATGGGAGTGGTTGGAATCAGGCTCCAGCCTCTTCTAAAACCCTTGACTTCTGCCTTCATTTCCTGGTGGCCCAGAATGGGTGCTGGCTTTGGCCTTATCTCTGGCTCTCTTCCCTTATGCATTACTCAACTGGAGGTACCAAGGACTCAGAATAGGTACCATCTTCTATTGTGACCTTCATAAACTATGGCTGGATGTTGGAGATCATGCAAGTCAAGGGCCTCCTGGTGGCCCTATGGTACATGTTGGTTTGGCTTTATCTCTTTCTGTGCCTCCAACAACATCCCAGCTTTCAGAGCTCTTATAACCCCCACCCCCATGTATTGTCTGGCTCTATATCCCTCCCCAGTGATGACCTTAGGCCTGATTCCAAATCTTCCTACAGTTTCATGAAGCTTGGGCTCCAGTCCATCTGACTTCAGGCCCCATTTACCTGAGAGTGGGTTGGCTTTACCTCCACCACTGCATCCCCCATTCACAATGCCCATAATCTTCAGGCCTCATTTATCAGAGACTAAGATGACTTCACACCTTCCACACCCTCCCTCCCCCAAGAGCACACACATGCATATCCTCGCTTAAAGTGTCCACAGGCTTCTGACCATTTTCTTCTGCACTTCTACACTGCATGGGAGAATTTACTGTTGCTTCTTTTTGCTATATTGATTTTCTTTTTCATCTGGAATGCTTTTAAATAATTGTTGGAGTGAATGTCAAGGGAGCTATGGCCCTCTAAGTCCATTACAACCTCCATCTTAGCGAGTAGTCCCTCAACATCCCTTCTAGTTAGAATTCTCTCTTTGTTGATGGAATTTCCAACCTTACTGAAAATATGCTGCAATTTACTTGTCGCTTTGTGTATCTTTCTTTCCTACCTATAGCTCTCAGCTTTGAAAAAGTATCACTGACAAATATCTACTGGCAGTTTGTGAAAAACAGTGCCATGTCCTTAAATTTCCAAAATATGACTAGTCTTCAAATGTATTTAGAAATCTCTTCTAGGTACAACCTGTGTCAGCCTCCTTAATCTCTTAATCTTTGGACCAACTGATTCTTATTGTTTTAGTATATTGGAAATGGCAGTTTAAAGATGCATGGGCAATCTCAACTCTGAAATGCACAGTGCATGCTGTTTGGTGCTAGTGCTCATCTCTATAGAGTTCAGTTGCAACTTTCATGTTTCCATTTCTGCAGCTGAGAAAAACTGGCATTTCATTGTTTGGATTTTTAGTCAATGGACATGGTAATGCTCTCTCAAATTCTGAGACAGTATTTAGGGCCTTACATTTTTCAAACTCATCCAGTTTTATTTAATCCTTGATCTGTGTATAAAGAAGTAGAATCAATGGGGCCATTAAATGTATTTTTTTTTTACAATGTCCCTTTCCCTTCTTTAATAATTAGTGTAGTGGTATTTTTTATAGTTCATAATAAAAAAAAAAACACCTTTTCCCAGCAATAGTTTCATTTAATTGGGTCCGAGTTCAAGTGTTGATCTGTATAGAGGAGATTTGAAATAAAGTTGTAAAAAACATTTGACTAGAATACTTTGTTTCTTGCCAAGAGTGACATTAGAAAGCTCCCTGAATGAGATATTATATGAAAAATGAATGTTTCTGTTATTCCTGTTTTTGAAGGTCAGATGTATAAGGCAGCTAGATGTCAGACTTATGATTAAAAAAATGAATATTATATGAAGTCTTTCCTTATTCACTTGGAATGGACAATGTATCTAAGTAATTGAGATCCCCCACAAAAAATTTCATACAATTGTGCCAAGCAGACCTAATAGTAGTATCATCCTGACAATTTTTAAAATTTATTATTATTTTTTAAAATAAGATCTTAGATCTAGAAGTGTGAGAAATCCCAGAGGCCATATTTTACTACTTTCTTTGAGTCAGTCAAGTGTCTTCTATGTGCCTGGCACTGTGTGAAGTGCCCAGAATACAAGGAAAGGTATAAGATAGTCCCTGTCCTGAAGGAGCTGACAATGAAAAACATCACAGAGAAAAAAAGTTAGGGTTGGAGATTCCCTGAGGCAGAGGCAGGAGGGAGCATGATAAAGTCCTGCAGTCAGTTTGGGAAAGGCTCAGAGCTTATTTCATCTTGTAGAATGATGACTTTCTGGAGATGATGAAGTCCAAGAAAGCAGAGTAGGTACGAAATGATGAGAATTCCTTGGGTGCTTCTTTGTAACTGATGAAGGATCTGGGAGCGACCTTTCCAACCAAAGGGAATGAGAGACTCTATGGGCAGGGGTTTCTGAGGAGGTGTAAATTGCAGAGTTGATTTCATATTGAAGATTGATAAGTTTCTGTATATGATAAAGTCCAAGAAAGCAGCCCGGTGAGACATTTTTAAATGAGGAAACTGGTACTGAGGGAGATTATAACTTGCTTAAAGCTATTCAGATAATAAGCAAAGTGGATTTTCAACCTGATTTCTCTGGTTCCAGCCAGTCTATCAGTATTTATTAAGTGCTTACTGTGTCCCCAGCCTTGTGATAAACTTTGAGAATAAAAAAACTGACCCTCCCCCAGCCAAAAAAAAAAAAATACCCACAGTGCTATCGAGGAACTCACAGGCTAATGAGACTATATACAATCAACTACATACATACAAACAAAAAAATACAGATAAGATGAATTGCAGGTAATCTCCGAGGTAAGGCAGTAAGATTAATAAGAATCTGGAAAAATATTCTTGCAGAAGGTGTGACTTTAGCTGAGATTTTAAAGGAAGCAAGTTTATTTTAAATTGAAAACAAACTCCATTAAGTTCTGTTTCTTTTAAACAAATGGTGATAAGCATTATTTACATTTTCTTACCTGCCATTGAAATAAACGTGCTTTAGGTAATCTTTCAAAACAAATAAGCCATTAAACAACCTGTTAATGGCTCTGAAATTTTAATTATCATAACTGTTTTTTTAAGTATATAAGAACAGTTTTCAAACTAAACAAACCTGGCATGAAAACTATACAGTTTAATTTAAATATGTAGTCTTCTGAATCAATCTATCGTCAAAAAAGGAAGCGGCTAGAACAGACTGCTTGGTCTCTAGACTTCTTGAATCTTTGCATTTATGCTTATATTGCTGAAGTCCAGTGAAAATGTTTGAGAGTCAAATTTTCTTTTCAGCTCTGGTCTTTTCATCAAGAATGCTTGAAAGTCCTCTATTTCATTGAAAGACCATATTTTCCCCTGAAGTATTATACTCAGTTTTGCTGGGTAGGTGATTCCTGGTTTTTGTCCTAGTTCTTTTGACTTCTGGAATGTCCTATTCCACGCCCTTCGATCCCTTAATGTAGAAGCTGCTAGATCTTGTGTTATCCGGATTGTATTTCCACAATACTGGAACTGTTTCTTTCTAGCTGCTTGCAATATTTTCTCCTTGACCTGGGAATTCTGGAATTTGGCCACATTGTTCCTAGGAGTTTCTCTTTTTGGATCTCTTTCAGGCAATGATCGATGGATTCCTTCAATACTTATTTTGCCTTCTGGTTCTAGAATATCAGGGCAGTTTTCCTTGATAATTTCATGAAAGATGATGTCTAGGTTCTTTTTTTGATCATGGATTTCAGGTAGTCCCATAATTTTTAAATTGTCTCTCCTGGATCTATTTTCCAGGTCAGTTGTTTTTCCCATGAGATATTTCACATTCTCTTCCAGTTTTTCATTCTTTTGGGTTTTTTTTTATGATTTCTTGGTTTCTCAGAAAGTCACTAGCCTCCATCAGTTCCATTCTAATTTTGAGAGAACTATTTTCTTCAGTGAGCTTTTGAACCTCTTTTTCCATTTGGCTAATTCTGCTTTTGAAAGCATTCTTCTCCTCATTGGCTTTTTGAACCTCTTTTGCCAATTGAGTTTGCCTATTTTTCAAGGTGTTATTTTCTTCAGCATTTTTTTGGGTCTCCTTTAGGAAGGTATTGACCTGTTTTTCATGCTTTTCTTGCATCTCTCTCATTTCTCTTCCCAGTTTTTCCTCCACCTGTCAAACTTGATTTTCCAAATCCTTTTTGAGCTCTTCCATCCACCTCGGATGTCCGGGATACAGAGACCCTGACCTCCACGTCTTTCCCTGATGGCAAGCATTGTACTTCCTCATCAGAAATGAAAGGAGGAAGAAACATCTGTTCCCCAAGAAAGTAGCTTTCTCTGGTCTTATTTTTCTTCCCTTTTCTGGGCATTTTCCCAGCCAGTTACTTGACTTCTGAGATTCCTCTGCACCATCGCCTAGATTTGCCCAGCTAGTGCTTGGGGTCTGAGATTCAAATGCTGCTCCCCAGCCTCAGGACTTTCCACGGCGGGTGGGAGGTGCTGCTATTCAATGTGAGCTTAAGTTCTGGTGCTCAGGTGGGGGCAGGGATGCCTCCCAGGCTCAATTCCCTCAGGGGCTTTATGCAAAGATCTTCAGTAATGGACCTGAGCTCCTCTCTGCTCTGGGAGTCCCAGGCCACCACTGCCCCTGCCGCCCCCTCCGCCACCACCTCCCGAGGGGGCCCGAGTCACGGAGGCACCCCGCTCCCCTTTCTCAGCCAGCCCAGAAGTCTCTCTCACTGACCTGGAGCGTCCGTGGGTGGAAGGACCTTCGCGGTCATGGAGATTCCGTCCCTGAAGCCTGCTCGGATCTGCTCCTCTGGGGCCACACAGCCACGACAGGGCAGGGCTGGACTCCACTGTCTGGAGCGCGATGGACCTTTGGGGTCAGTTTTTCAGGGCTCTCTGGAATGGAAATCTCCTCCACTGCGTTGGTGCCCTGCTTGCTCTGCTCCAGAATTTGTGGGGAGTTCTTTTCACAGGAAATGTATGGGCTGTGGATTCGGAGCTAGCATACATGAGTCTTTCTACTCTGCCATCTTGGCTCCTCCCCCTGATTACTGCTTTCTAAAAGAAGAGGACAAAATCTCCTTACTTTGTCTGCTGGGATGACATCATTATTGAGTATTATTTTTATTTTTCATGATGAATTTTGAATAATTGTATCAATGCATTTACATGCATTTAATAGAGTTAAGTCCCCCTGAAACAGCTGGTGTGGTCAATCACCAAATACATTACCTAACATGTTAATATGGAGATTTCCAGGTTTTCTGATTCTTATCAGTCTATTTAGATTGTCTTTTTCATAAGACACTGTCCAAATCAATTCAATTATGTATATACCTAGGGCATTATGATTTTCTCCCCAAAATCTGATTTGGCAACCCTGATCATAACAAAGTTGTTTACCATATAACTTATCAATAATTGGGTACTTGTATCATACTTTCCCTTTATTTGAGTGACAGATTCCTAGTGTTTGATTTCTGTTAATATCATCTTCTGTCATGATAGCGTTAATAAGGTACTTACAAATGAAATTTCATATGATTTCTCTAAAATTGTGCTCAAGTATTTTTAATAAAATTGCATTGGGAAGATCTACATTTTTAAAGAAAAATAGCAATGAATATATAAAAATATTGGAACTAGTTAAGAGAAACTTTCCATTGAACTAGAAAGATGCTGACATTTTAAAATCATTGGAATCCATTTGGAAATAGACATGACACTCAATTGTTCAACTTTTATTTTGTAAAGTAGGAGAGGTGTCTGTAGAGAGACTCATGCATGTGTTTTAGGCACAAGTTGCGAGGCATAAAGACAGTTTTCCAGGTTTCAGGAACGTGCTGCCTTTCCAAATAATAACAAACAGGCACTTTTCACATAATTGTTTTTTCCTTGGAAGGCTGAGTATTGTATAATGACCAGAGCAACTTTCTTTTGACCTGAACATTGACCAGCTGCAGCCTGTCCTCCCCTCCTCCTTTTCTGTTTAGTTGTTGGTTTGTTTTAACTCAATTTATTCGTTCCTTGGTTTGGAAGGAGGATTGGTAAGGCCCAGAACTGAATCCTTCCCTCCATAGACTGATGGGAATTTGTGACTTTGTGACTTCTCCATTTCGTGCTTCTGTGCCTGCATAATTTCATCCTGTTTATCCTTGAGCTATTCACTGAAAAGGACAATACAGATTCCCATCTTTCAACTTTAAAAAAGGAAATTCCTTTGCTGCAAACTTCAATCATCTTTCTCTCTATAAAAATTATTAAAAATTAACATTGAATGAGAATTGTAACCACCTAAACTTGCTAAATAAATATTTATATCTAAGTTAATTAATTCCAGTGCAGAAAAGATCATAGTCTTTCCCCTCTGTAAGCCCCAATAAGTCCTCATTTGAATTCTTTGATCATTCATTCTTATTCAGGTTTCTTCTTATGGTTGTGAATAGTGAGTAATCTTTTCTTCTAGTTTTCCCATAACCTTGCATTATTTCCTAAAGGTCTTTTCAGATTTCTTTGTATACTCATGCCTCTCAATCTTAATTGTGTTATAGTACATTTCATTTTTGTATCACAGTTTGTTTAAGTTTTGCACAATTATTTCACACTTAGTTATTAAGAGCTTTTGTCTATTACATATAACAGTGCTAAGCAAATCTTGGAACGTATAGAATTTAATTATTTTTTTCTGCTGGGGGAAGAGTAAATATTTTTGATAATATCATGACATCACAGGTTTAGAGCTGGAAAAAATCTTAGAAACTATCTTATTTAATGACTCCTTTTATAAATGAGGAAACTGAGGTCCAGATAGGTTGTCACTTACCTAAGTCTCGAAGTGAGTTACTTTCCCAATAATGGAATTATTGCTTCAAATTATATGATTCTTCTTACATATTTTACTGTGTGTTGCCAGATTTCTGTCCAACGAATTTGCAGTTGGAATGATAATGTTGATGATAATTAACAAATTGCAGAGCCATTTTATATTGGCAAAACAGCTTTAAACATATTATTTCACTTTATCCTCCATATAACCCTTAATATAAGGGCTATTATTATCTCCATTGGACAGAGGAATGGATGAGTAAGCCACCATGTTCAGGCTAACCTGGCAGTAAGCCTCACCCTCGAATTTTGTTATTTCCCATGGTGTTTACCCATTTGATGGATGTCCTGTCTTACCTCTAAGTTGATTTAATTGGCATTTTCCCCCTTCTTATTGAAGCTGAGCATTGTTAAAGTGATTGTTAACAGTTTCTCTTGCCTCATTCTTGAAAATCATTCCTTAATCCCAAAATAACTAGAAACTGAGTCAATTCTGCTTTGCCTTTATTTCAGCATGTATATTTGAGGAGGGAAATACAAGGTGGAACAATGGATAGAACATTGGACCTGGAGGCAGGAAGACCTGGGCTTGACTCTTACCTCAGCTGTGCTACCTTTTGGAAATCATTTAACCTCTCTGGGCCTCGTATTACCCAGTCAAAAAACATGGTTGGACTCAATGATCTCTAAGAGTACTTTCAGCCATGATGCAGTGATCCTTAGAGTCCCTAAATATGTTCATCCTAAAACTTCAGCCGAGTCAAAATTAGCTTTGTCTGTTAGAGAGTATGACTGGCCTTAGATGGACCACATCAAGGTTATCACAGACAGGAGGAAGAGTGCCCAGCTCTTCCACCCCTAACAGCCCGATGTCTCCTGGGACAGGTTCCTGCTGTTTTCATTCAACCTCTAATCTAATAGGGACCTAACCTTTCACCTGATCTGCTGGACAAATAAACCCTGATTCTCCAGCCAGATCAAACTGAAATCTATCCCTCAGACAATCTGACTCTGGCTTGCTGCTCAACTCACAGCTTCCCATTCCTTTTTATCTAGGGTCACTTTGACAAGCCCTTCTGACTAGTGTTCCAAACAGAGGTCATTTGCTGGGTCTTCACAACTTGATCATCATTTAAAATGTTTAGGAAAAATAAGAGGCACTTTGGTTAGCCCCCAATGTTGATAGTAGTATCAGTTGAAAAGCCTTAGACGAAACTTGTAGATTTGATCCTGTCCCATCTTAATACATCTTTATTAGATACTAAGAGGACTTATCAGAAGGCCTCTTTCCCCAGAGATCTTGTTTCTTCAAAGGTTCAAATAGCATATGCCCAGATGGCACTTTGAACTTGTAACCTTCTGTCCTTTGGTACTGGGAAAAGTAGAACATTCTTCTTTTGTGCTTTTAGAATTTAGCAACATACCACTTTAAGCTCAGAGGGAAAAATCACTTTGATTCAGAGATAATGTGAAATAGCATGCTGATGGGGTCCCTTTATTAAATTTTTCTTGCAAACTTAAGCATGCACAGAAAGTATAATCCTATGTCTGAACCTTGCATTATATATGTCTAAATTCCAGTCCAGGTCAATCCAAGACGCATTTAAGACTCTACTACTCCACCAATCTATAACACTGTGCTGGATGCTAAGGGAACAGACAAAACATACCCTTTCTGCAAGGAACTGACTCATTATTTGGGGCAAGGGGAGGAGTAGAGCATATGAACAGATAAATATTAATACTTCACAATCAGAGGAGGGAGTAAAGCCCAATAAGTAGAGGGAGCAGGGATAAGTCTCTGGAGAAGGTAGCATAGGAAACATGCCTTGAATGAACCTGCAAAGTTAGAGACAGAGGAGAGAAGAGTCCCCTTTTCAGGCCTGGTAGGGCCGGGAAAGGGCATAATGGGCTAATATTCAGGGATAGAAGATGGCACACTGAGCTCAGAGAATTTCAAAGTGGGTCAATCAAGTGGAAATAAATACTATTCCTATAGGACTTATATGAAGGAAGCCTGAGAAGGTGGACTGGAGCCATATCACAAAGGGTTTTAAATGTCAAATTTCACATTTTATCCTCGAGATAATAGGGAGCTATAGAAGGTTACTTTATAGTGGAATGCCATGATTAGACCTGTGCGTTATTTCATCAGCTGTGCGGATGGTTGATTAAAGAGGAGAGGCAGTAGTATCTGGAAATGCATTTTCACTAATCCAAGGATCTTTTCATAATTTTTACCAGTGTTTAATTTATCACTTTAGTATGAATATGACAACTGTATATAGCGCTCATATTCATCTTCTCATGAAGTCTAGTTGGAAAAGAAGGGAAAACCGGGTAAGTGACTGGAAAGAATGCAAGAGAAATAATATCATAGGATTTAGAAGCAGAAAGCGTCCCAGAAATCACTGAATCTAACCCATTTCTCCTTGTACATGGAACAATAAATCAATGTCATGGAGAGGTAGTGTGCTACTTCTGACTCCAACATTAGGGCTCTTGTTCTTAGCTTTTCTTCCATAACATTCTATTGATTTCAAATGTTTTCTGAGTGGAGGGTGGGGCAGAGCCTGAAAGAAGTATTGGATACCTTATCTAACATTCTGCAAAAATGATGAAGGGGCTAGTTGGTCTTCGACCAAATGGTTCCTGGTAATGCTGTTAAATGGACTACAATCCTGGAGGGACTTTAACTTGCTACCCTGCCAGCCCTGCCAAAGACTTAGGGGTCTCCACCATTGAGATGCTTTGGGCCTGAACTCTCTTAATCTTGTTCATTATTTCTTTTGATCGCTTACTTGCCCTCTCCCAGGCCAGACAGGTAGTCAGTTGCCAAATCATGTCTTTCTTATTCTTACAAGTCTTGCATCAATCTCCTTTTTACTCTGAAGGCTAAAACCTTAGTTCAGACTTACCTTATTCTGTCTGAACTGTTTCAGTATGTAAACTGGACTCCTTCCCTCAAATCTCACCCAATTTCAATCCATTATTCATACTCCTACTCGAGTGATTTTCCTGAAGTTCAGGTCTAACCAAGTCACGCCTTATTTTAATTCAGTCCCAACTCAGATCCATCTGGTACTTCCAGTTATGAACCGGAACAAAATTAGACATGTGTAGACCATGTAACAATAAACAAAAGCAGTGTTACTTAGCTAGAGCAGAGAAATGATATTTAGCAAGGATACAGCATTCATTCAGTTGGGTGTTCCTTTTATATGTTCTAAAAAACCCTTTCAAGGTTCAGTGGGTTCACCACTAATTTTCAGAAGCTGGATTTTGGGATTATTCCAGGGAAGATAAGAAGAGATCTACTTGCGACACCCTTTCCTTAAATAGCCCGAAAGGAATGTAATTA
Source organism: Bettongia penicillata ogilbyi (assembly GCA_023548195.1). Classification (NCBI taxonomy): domain Eukaryota; kingdom Metazoa; phylum Chordata; class Mammalia; order Diprotodontia; family Potoroidae; genus Bettongia; species Bettongia penicillata. The sequence continues at coordinate 2,679,215 of JAJHZJ010000696.1, forward strand.
GCAATGGTGGCCATTAGAGTTACTTCAGACTTTCCAGAAAGGCTGGCCCTGACTTGGCTCAATAGGCGTTGTGGTGGTTTCTGTCAGGCACCAGGTTTTGTTTGGTTTTCTTTCCTTTTTTTGGATTCCTGCATAGAATATTCAGTAGATAGCAAATGTTTGTTGACTTATTCACCAGGTAATGAGAAAGAGTACTCAGTCACGTAAAACATAAGATACGAGAAAAAAAATGACCTTCTACAGAAAGGCTATATGGAGTAAGGACTGAAGTTTTGTACTCAGGTAGACCTGGGTACAAATCCCTCATGAGATACTTTGTTACCCTGGGCCAGTCACTTAACCTCTGTGCCTAAGTTTCCTCATCTCTAAAATGAATGAGTTAGACCTAATCTCCTCTTCTAGCTCAAGATCTATGCTCCAATGGGATGATGGACTGGTGATGTGGTGATGCTAGGGAGAAAAGGTGGATGGCCAGAATACTCTCTGCCGGTAACCTTGAATTATTGGGGGAGAGGAAGAAGGCTTCCAACCTTCTTGGGCAGTTGGCTAGACTGCCTGTGGGGAACTTTGGGGAAGAAATGAATATGAGTCATATAGAATGAGCAGACATGGATTGACTACTTTCTCTGCTGTTTAGAAAGAACATCCTCCTCAGAGACCATAGATCCATTTAAGTATTTTGCTGTTTTTGACCATAGGATATATTTGTGAACATGGCTTCCATTGTCTCTACCAACCCATGGATTTGGGATTGAAGGGGACCTTAGAGATGGTTTAGTCTCTTTATTCTTTAGAAGCCCAGAGAGGAGAAAAGACTTGTCTGGGGTCATACAGATATCAAGTAATGGAGCAAGTATTAATTCCAGGCCCTCTCGCTTCACATCAAGATCTTTTATGATACCATAATACTGGGCATTTACCTAGCACAATGTCTAGTATGTAGTAAGTGCTTAATAAATGCTCTCACATTTATCTCTCTGTCTATCACTGTCTACTATCTATCCATCCGTCTGTCTCTCTATTATTTATCTAGCTATTGTTTTTGATGTTTTTCTATTTTGTCACTATTTGATTATATTTTGTCTCCTTTCTAAGAAAATATTATGCCCTCTAAATTGCTCCTCAGTTTCAAACCTATTCTCATCTTCCAGCTGTATAGTTGACCTCCTTCCCACCTTATCTTACCTCTCTCCTGATCCTACCATCTACCATATTTGAAATTGTCATGTGTGTGTATGTGTGTGCATATACACATATATCACATATGTGTGTTTGTGTATGTATACACACATATGTACATACATACATATATATGTATACACACATATATGAGATTGGTCAAATGGTCAAAAGTTCACAAGATATGGTATGATATAGAAGTGAGAAGGTGGGAGTATCTTTTGGCTCTGCTTTCAACAAATCAAATAAAGTGAACAGACATTTATCAAGTACCCACTATCTTCAAAAAAACTGAGCTGGACCCGTGCATGATTCTGACCCAGTGCTCTAAGAGCTTAGAGTCCAGTAGGGTGATTAGACACCAACACATAGACCATGGAATTTTGTATGTGGTAGATAATTCTATTGGAGAATCAAAGAAAACAGCTGTGTAAGGTCTCAGTGGAGTGAAAGGACCTCTGGTTGTTTGCATCAGAGGAGACTTCCTGGAAGCAGTTCATATTGTATCATGAACAAATCCGAACTAGTAACTCATATGATTTCATGTTTCCTTCTTTTAGGGATGTTATTGCTGAATTATTTAACTCAATTTTCATGAAATACAATTTTAATCATATCATTTGCATCAGTAGATACTTAAAACTTTAACAGTTTTATGTTTCTTGATGGATCAAATTAAAATTCCTCTGTTAAATCATCAAAACTCTCTATCAGTATTTTGCAATAAATATTTTATTGATACACTTTAACATCACTCATTACCTAATAATTATTAGGTACATGATAGAGAGATGTGTCTGTGTTCGTCCTTCATTGCCAAAGAAGACCATACCATCAGAGAAATGATGACATGACTTGCACTTGACTTTGTTTTGAGTGAGGGAGGGCTGTGCAGGTCACCTGACTCACTTTTCCTTCAGAACCATCTGTATCCAGTGACCAGATATTCAACAGGATGACTGGAGATGACCCAGGATGAGGCAATTGGGGTTAAGTGACTTGCCCAAGGTCACACAGCTAGTAAGTGTCAAGAGTCTGAGGTGAGATTTGAACTCAGGTCCTCCTGACTCCTGCACTGGCACTCTATCCACTGCACCACCTAGGTGCTGATAGAGAGATAGATGGATAAATAAAAAATAGACAGCTAGAGCACTTACTCAGCACTTGCGATGTGCCAAACAGTGTGGATTAACACAGAAGTAAACAAGAAAGACTCTGCCCTCAATGAACCTACATGTTCATGGGGAAGTGAACATATAAAGGGAATCTGGAATGGAGTGAGGAATACTTGAGGAGGAAGAAGACTTCTGAAGAAAATGTACAGGAGTTCAGAAAGTGAGTGGATCACACAATTTTTCCTTCTTATTCTTCCTTCCTTCCTTTCTTTCCTTCCTTCCTTCTTTCTTTCCATCTTTACGTTTTCAGTGATGACTTTTCTTGATGTTTTTACATGTTATCTCTTTTCATTAATATTTTTTCTTTTTTACATCACATTCATTTTCAAATATATTCTTTTCTCTCTCCTCTTCTGAGAGGTCATTACTTGTAATTAAGATTTAAAGGAAAAAGAAGAAAACAAATTCATCTAAAGTAACCAACACATTGACCTTATCATGTAAGCAATGTTACACACTCATAGTCTCCCCTTCTGCAATGAATCCAGGGAGTGCATTTTCTTAATTCTTTTCCAAGATCAAATTTAGTAATTATAATTATTAAGCATTGTTTCATTTTGAGGTTTTTGTGAACTCAGGGCTGTGGAAGAACCTGCTCAAATGGTCTCACAAGAGTCAATTGTTAACTATTCTTTGTGAGCACTTACTCTTTGGAAATCAGCAAATACTACAAATCAGGACGATGTATTGATTTGTTGTCTATCTAGACAAGAAAGCAACGAAGAAAATGTGAATAATACAGATAAAACGTAATGAATACACTTTTCCCCTCAGAGAGTCAGTTGTTAAGCATTTAGCAGCATATTTCTACTTGTTATCACTTTTCTAGCTCTGCTTATTTCACTTTGGATCAGTGCATGTAATTTTCCTCATGTTTCCATACATTGTTTCTATTTACCATTTTTTACAATTCGGGAATATCCTATTGTTCCATTCATGTAGCACAACTTATTTTTGCCACTTGTCCAATTCATGGGCATCTACTTCTTTTCCCTCCCATTTCTTTGCTACTAAAAAGTTCTACTATGAACATTTTGGTGAATATTTATTCCTGTCTTTAACCACCATGGGGTATATGCTTAGCAGTGGGACCTCTGAGCAAAAGGCACGGTTCTTTCATCAATTAAAAAGCAACAATATAATTCATTGTTGCTCCCCTCCCCCGAATGCTGGGACCATTTCTCAACAATGTAGTAGAGTATCTGTTGTATTACAGTCCCTTCAACATTGATGACTTCTGTCTTTTATTATATTTGGAAATTTTCTTGGTGGGAGATGAAACCTCAGAGTTGCTTTGATTTGTATTTTCCTAGTTATTGGCAATTCTGAGCATTATTTTTAGTTGCGAATAATTTTCATTTTTGTTGAGACTTGCTTGTTCATATCCATTGGTAAATGGTTTGGGGACTTATATATGTTACTGTTACTTTTCTATACATCTTTGATATCAGGCCTGGATTAGAGATATTTGATGCAACTACTTCCCTTCATTTGATAGTTTCCCTTGTCTTACAATATCATTTCATACTTTTAATTTCTCATACTTTTAATTTACCACCTCTCTGATGAGATATCACTACTCCTGTTAAGTCATGATGTCATTGCATTGATAAAATTCTTGAAGTCTTTCACTGTCCTTTGAAAGTCTATTTAGACTCTTAGATCAGTAATCATTAGTGGTGTGATGAATGAGAAAAGCATTCAGAAAAAGCTCCTGATCTTAAATTGAGACCAGATTTGCATCTCAGCTCTACCTTGGGTATTATAATACTTATTTGGGAGGTAGCATGAAGTAGTAGAGAGCTGGCCTCAAAATGAAGATCTGGAGCCAGTTCTCAGTGCACTGCCCTGTACCTCTGAGGGTGGCAATGTGGGAGAGATTTCTGCTTCTTTTCATGAAATTACTCAGAATTGTCTCAGAGTCTTAGAGTTGATAGGGAGCTCCAGCAAAAACCTGAACTAGAATTTTTCCTCTTATCTGTCTGAAAAGTGGTTCTCCAATCCAAACTTTGTTTGAAGGCCCCTAGTGTGCTCTTCCAGTGGCTGGGATTGGTACACTACTTAGATTCATAGAGTGTTCACTTTGGCCATTTTTGTCATATCTCATATTTATATTAAAAATGGAGGCCAAGGGAAGGAAGGTTCGTGCACTTGAAACCAGGAAGAAATGAGTTCAGATCTCGACTCAGACATTTATTTAACTGTGTGACCCTGGGTAAATCACTTGATTTTTTTCTCAGTCTTGGTTTCTTAATCTGTAAAATGGGACGTAATCGGTAAAATGCTATTTCCAAATTTGTAAAAATGCCAATAGCATTTACCTCCTAGGATTGTTGTTAGGATCACATGAGATAGTTAGGATCACAGCCAGCTTCCTTATGGATTTAAATTATTCTTGTTCCATAGATTTTGATCTTTCTCACAAGGATTGTTCAAAATATCTTTGGAAATAAGGATCTCTCAGACTTCTCTTTTGAGTAGAGTAGCAGAGTAGAAAGAGCACGGAACTTGAGAGGAACTGTGTTCAAATCCCATTTCTCCTACTACTAACCTTGGGCAAGTCATTCATCCCCTGGAGATCAATTTTCTCCTTTGTAAAATGAATAAAAGTCAAATTAGATGGCTTAAGGTTCTGCTCAAACATCTTGCATTGAAGGCGCAAGTGGGAGTGAGTAACAGAATGGAAACTATTCAAGTTTTAGTTTGATATTTTTTTCACTTTAATTCATTTTCCTTTAAGAATGAAAGTGGGTAGTGATTTGGGGAAAATGGTAAGCTGAAAAGGGGGGAAGGGAGGAGGAAAATGACACATTGTAATTGAGGTGCATGGGAAGGTCCCCCAATCCATGGATTATTGGCATGGGGAATCCTAAAAGCCTCAAAGTGAGCAGGAGTATTCTATGTCAGAAGTATTTAGGGAGGGCGGGCATGATGATGCACTCCAGTAATCTCTGCTGTGAGAGGTGACTGAGAGTAATAGATTACTTTAACTTGAGATTTCTTAGCAGCAGTGGGGTTGGTTACAACCACTGGGAGGTCTACATTAAATCTGCCACCACTGTAGGCCACTAGGTTTGCTAAGGGAGGAGTGGATTGTCCCAGGTCCAAAAAAAAATGGAGCAATCATAGCTTTTGTGCTGATCATTATTGGAATCATGCTGACCAGTTTTGGGATCAGCTTAGGAATGCTATTGAACTTCTGACTCAGGCAAGATAGAAAGACCCAGCCTCCAATAAACAAATAAATAGTAAAATAAACCATGTATACAACACAACACAACACACACACATACACACACACACACACGAAGTGACCTGTGGTGGACTGCTATCTCAATAGGGCAGAAGTGGCCTGAGTTCCAATTTGTCATGCCAATGAAAGCTAACACATTATTTATATAGTTACCAAGTCAAGCACTCCTCGTCTTTCCAAGAGCCTAGTGGAAGAGGGCATATCCTGTAAGCATGCCAGCTATGCCGCTTTGTTATTCTCTATTTTCCTTTCAACTCCAGAAAGGCATGGGAAATTCAGTCTCAAAATTTCATGATAACAGGAAGTCATTCGGAAAGCTTGACTAAGAAACAAGATTTGTTCAAGTTTGTTTCTAATACAAACCCCAAACACTCAAAATGAATTCCTTGGAGTTGATAATTTGGAATTATTTTTTGACTCTAAGCGCATGTTATTAAATCTTGAAATGATGGCAAAGCACTTTACGCACGTGAACCAATATGATGCTCGTAATAACTCTATGGTATATATTTTATTGATTAGAAAACTGAGTCTTTCCCTAAGAAATTACGTGAATTGCCTAGAGGTCTTAAACTCTGGAAGTAGGATTCAAATCCAGGGATTCTTCTCTCCTCGTTCAGTGCTCTCTATTCAACAAAGCCAACAGTCTTTCATTAGGATGGGGAGAATTTGGAGGGTGAAATTCTTAAGCCTTTCACTTGTTAGAGCAGACCAGTACCTGAATACACCTGAATACACCTTTCACAAAAATTTCTTTGATCCATTGTTATAGATCAATTGTTGCAGATTTCTTATCAGCCATGAAATGGGGAATTTAAAGAAAAAGAAATACTCCAGAGCTTTGAAATAGGCTTTGAAAAGAGTTAAGTAGTTTTAAGATGCTCCAGGAAAGGAAGTGGGCAATATAACCCAGCAATCTCTGTGACAGGCGGTCCTTGGAATCAGCCTCAGTGAATTACAAGCAGGCACTCCCAGTTCCCTGTAATTAAACATTCAATTTTATTTATTCCAGATGGATTTGCTTCAAGTAAATTTCTATTCCTCTGTGCTACTTCTCCCCCTTTCTCTCCCAAGGGATAGAAGGGGTCATATCAAGTTAAATGAAGTCAATTTATTAAATGCCTACTATGTTCCAAGCACTGTGTAGTTTAACTCAATTTCTAGTCCTTCTAAATTGCAAAAAGGTTGTGCAAGAAACCTGAATGTTTTCTGAGGAGCCAATCATTGAGAGCTTATGCAATTCATCTTAATTACATTTTCACATGTGCCTGTCAAACTTGTCCAAGAAGACCCCAGGCACATAGATTTAGAACTGGGAGGTACATGAGAGGTCACCTAGCCCAAAACCTTCATTTAAAGATGAGGAAACTGAGAAACATGGAGATTAAGTGATTTTTCCCACTCACAGGTAGCAAATAATAGAAATGAAACCACTCTCTATTGCCCATTTTGCATAATAAAACTCCTGTATGGAACTTGTCACCATTTTTATGTTATTTGCGCCAGCACAGGAATATTCATGTGGATCATCAGTTTCTAACTTGAGGGGACTTCGGATGCCTTTGAGTCCAATGCTTTTATTTTACAAATGAGTAAACTGAGACCTGGGGACATTAAATGACTTTCTCAAAATTATGACTAGCAAATGGCTTAGGTAGAATCTGAATTCAGGTCTTTCTGACACCATATCCAATGCTCTATACCTCATAGTACTTTATCAGATTCTATAGGTTAGAAGAGGTTATGTCACACAGTGGATGTGGTCTTAGACTTGCTGTCAGGTAGATCTGAGTTCAAATTCTGACTTAGACACTTACTAGCTGTGCGACTCTGGGCAAAAAATAACTTCTCCGGGCCTCAGTTTCCTCCTCTGTCAAATGAAGGATTGAAGTTAGTGACTTCTAAGTTCTCTTTCAATTGTAAATCTATGATCTTAGAACCCTAGGGTTGTGTGATAATGTAATTCCACTTCATACTGTAAATGAAATAATTTCCTTTTATATTTTTACATAAGTGTTCATTTTTATTGCAAACTTAAACATCAGCACAACATTCCATCATCTCTCATTTCCATGTCTGCATTGGCTGTACCCCTTTCTTGGTATGCCCTCCTTAACCTCCAGCTCTTGTAACCTTTCAGTCAAAGTTTAACATAAGCAACAGCTCTGACTTGAGGCACTCCCATCATTGCTCCATCGTCCTCCTCTTTGTCCTGGAAAAGTGAGTTTTCTAAGGTCAGAGGTAGTAGAAGAACTGTAATTTATTGTTTAACTCCAAATGTAGTCCTCTTCCACTACACCATCGTTTCCTTAATCTTATATATTTTGAAACAATAAAAATTCACTTTTAGAATTTGAATTAGATTTTCTAATAGTGAATTGAAACAATGGTATATAAAGAGAGCCTCAGAGTTAGGAAGAAATAGTTTCTACCTACAGTACTCACTACATGGCCCTAGGCAAGTCATTTACCTTGGGCTCACTGCACTGTCATTGCTCCACCTTCCTCCTCTTCACATGTCTCTCTGGTGATATCTTTTCTGCTCCTTCTATGTAATTTTTTTTGGCGATGTCTTGCAGCCTTTTATACCCATTACATGCATTTTTGTATTGCCTTTTAGCATTCCCTGTTTTAAAATCTATTCATTTTGAAGTACCAATGTCTCCCATAGCTGTTGAGGAATCACAGAGAAAGTAGATGTTTGTTCCATTATATTTCAAATATAGATTTTTTCCTGACTCCATTTTTTAGAGTAGAGGTATTGGACCTTAAACTTCTCATTTTGTAGCCGCTGAAATCTTGTGTAACTGGCAAAATCCCTGGGTTTCTCTAAGTACTTTATGGAGTCAGTATAACTTTGTCCAAATCCATTGGTGCCCAAGATGACTGCTGATGCAAACGGCATCCCCTCCTACTTAGCTTCTGCTTCAAGACATTCTGCAGTAAGCCATGTCCTGCTGACTTTTCTTTCCCATGACGCTGGTAGAGTTAGCTCCTCTTTGCCCCTTCCCCAAATGTCACTGAAATATTTCTCTTCATTCTTCTGTTTTGTTTATCCTTTTTAAATATCATTGCTGGGCATCAGCATAATTCAACACATCCTCACTTTGAGCTCAGTATGATCCAATGGCAATTTGGTAGAGCAGTGGATAGAATCCTGGGTCTAGAGTAAATATGACTTAAGTTTAAACCTTCAGACATTTACTATCTGCATAATCCTGAGCAAGTGACTTACCCTCTCTCTGCCTCAGTTTCTTTAACTGTAAAATGGGGATAATCATAGAGCCTACATCCAAGGATTATTGATGACCAAATGAGATAATACTGTAAAGCACTTAATACAATGCCTAGCACATTGTAGGAATGCTTGTTTCCTGTCTTTCTTCAGGGAGCACTTATGTGCCTTGCACTGAGCTAGATACCAGAGAGATGAGAACGAAATAGCCCTAGCCCTGAGGAGTTTACCTTTTATCGAGGTTGGGGAGATGGTGAGAGTCGGGAAGGGACAGCATATACACAAATAAGTTAAATAAACAATCATTTCAAAATTTCAGAGTGGAGAGAATAAGAGCACCTCCACCTGGGCTGTGGGAGGTATGATTGTCCCAGCAATAGTCCTATTCCATGTACATTTACATGACTCAGTTTATCTTCTGGCTACCATGACCTGGTGACGATTCTTCATTCTTCTAGTATTCTTGTACCTGTAATACTTCTTAGTATTCTTGTATGCATATGTTCCATTCTTATACATATGATGCCTATAGTATCTTGTCCCTAGTAATCTTTTTCCTGTCTCTGACGAATCCTGTCTGTTGGCCTCAAAGAACAACGACCCCTATTTCTGCTCCTGTATTCTGATATCTTGCGCTGACATTCTAATAACTGTATATTCTTGAAAGAAAGCTGACAAGGTTACTGCAAATACCAGTATGCAAAAGATCCTTTTCATATATCTTCCTTGGATTGGAGCCCGATTCTGCCCAGGGTCTTTTCATCCCAAACTTTAACCCCTTTGTCTCCTTGGGTGACAAAATGGATCATGCTGAATGAGTCAGTAAGGAGTAAAATCACTTAAGATGAAGAGATACTTGTGGTGTGGGTGAGAGATCCCTTTTCACTGTTTGCCAGGAGTAAACTTTTCTAAGCTATCCTTATGACTCTATCATCTTCCTTTAGAAAGTTTAGTTTTGGGAGGATGTAATATAATTTCCAAAAAAGAGACAGTATTTTTACTGTCATAGATGAGAACGGGATTTTTACCCAGGCAGGGATTCTGTTCTTTCATAATTTTCTAAGCAGTTCACTAGAGGCTGTTACTAGTCATTAGATCATAGTGATCTATGTTATTGAAACTCCTTGGAAATTGACCAGGGCTGGTTAGCTCACCTAGAAATTATACTTGGCATAGTTCTACAATTTCTCCTGGGATAGATGGAGAATTTTTGGATCCATCTCTGCTGGATTTCCCAGTTTATCATCTTATACTTACAGAAAAAAGGGAGAGGGGAAATAAAAATGAAATAAAATCCATTTTCCTCTTGAAATTTCCTCCTCCTTTTGACTAATGAAGAAGAAACTGAAACTGAAAATCAGAAAAAGGAAAGGATATACCATTAGAGGGCACTTTTGCAATCCTAGAGAAGAAAACTCTACACTTTGCTTTGGGTTTGTTCTTAAGAAGAAATGCTTTTAGGTGGTTATTTGAAGTGTTTGGTACTTAGATTTAGTATTTGAAGTGTCCAGTACCTACTTATTGTGACTGATAGCAGGAAAACGTTTTCATTTTGTAGAAAAAAAATTATTTAATTTAATATATGGATCTTCTTCCAAAGAAAATCAAAGTATTTTGAATAAAAGATACATTGGCAAATAATATTTGAGGAAGAGTGTTTATAGTTTCACAGATAAGTTTTATAAAAATAACAAATTAACCTTTCACCTAACTAATGAACTAATTGTCTAGTGCTGTAGAAGGGAGAACGCACTACGTTTTGTCAATAATATATCAATTTCAAAAGGTCAACTTTTTACATTTTTATTGAAATTTGACATCATAAAATGCCTATTAGAATGGACACTAGAAAGAGAGGAAGAAAATAATTATTGAAATGTAATTTATTTATTTTCAGCTTTCAACATTCACTTCACAAGATTTTGAATTTCAGTTTTTCTCTCCTCATCTCACCCACCCCAAAAATAATTATACTTTAGAGCCCACCAATATAGAAGACACTTTGAAATTAGCATTAAGTGTGTAAAATATTAAATTATTAAGGCAAAGATTAAATTCAATCATCAGATTAATTAGGAGAAAGATTTCTTTGCTGTGGAGGTGGCAGAGGAGATAGAAAAGGAGAAAGAATTTTCATTGAAAAAGTAAAAATTAATGAAAATAATTATAGAACTCAGATCTTCAAGTTTTTATTTTAAAAATAAAATTTTGTTTAGAAAAGTCAAATTGACCCAACCTATCGCTTAAATGCACTCATGCATTTAACTCAGTACAAAAATTCCTACAATGAAAATATTAGCTTCTTTCATTTGGAATAAGAATATACAGCAGTTTCTTTAAGAAAATGTTCCTCTGTTGGATTACTGAAGAACTGTTAATCAAAGGAGTATTCCATGAGGAATCAGGAAAAACTGGGTTAAAATCCTTCCTGAGACTCTTCCTAGCAGTATGACCTTGAATAAGTCACTTAACCAGTATCTGCCTCAGTTTCCTCATCTGTAAAATTGGGGAGGGTAAACAAATGTTTTCTAAAGACCCTTCCAGCTCTAAATCTATGATCCTGTGAGACCCCATTGTGATTAAAGTCAGATTTTATCAATAACTTGGATAAAATCAGAGAAGACACATTAGATTAGCTGAAGACAAGGAAATACACACAGTGCAGTGTATGGCAGAGATAGGGGCTCAGGAATTATCTCAAAATGCCTAAATGTCGGATGGCAGACCCATGTCCTCCTCGACGGTTCTGTGGACATGATTCTGAATCCCACAGGTGGCTGTGTTGATAAAGGTATGAGATCAGTGAACTTTGGGGACCCTGTGTGTATTCATCACCGATGGACGGGAAATCCAGGGGCTCTGTCCGTATTCTGGGATTTCAGGGACTAAATTCAATAGGTGTCCCATCTCAGAACTTCGGAGCTGTTATGCTCTGCTTCGAGGCTCGTTCTGTTTCTGTTCTTCACAATCGCTCTTTCTCTCTAGGGAAGCTAGGTGGCATGATGGATAGAGCACTGGGTCTGGACTCCGGAAGATTCCTTTCCCCAAATTCAAATCTGGCCTCAGACATTTCCTTGCTGCGTGACCTTGGGCAAGTCGCTTCACCGTTTGCCTCAATTTCTTTATCTACAAATGAGCTGGAGAAGGAAATGGCAAACCATTCCGCTATGTTTGCCCAGAAAACCCCAAGTCTGGTCGTGGAAAGTCAGATGAGATAGAAACGACTGAACAATATTTGCTCCTTCTTTGCAGGATGGTGCTGCTTCCCTGGGGTGTGCTCTGGCTGCTGCTACCCCTTGCTTCCTGGGCACAGAAATTACCGACTCGTGATGAAGAGTTGTTCCAGATGCAGATCCAGGACAAAGCGCAGTTTCATGATTCGTCCATGTTACCCGACGGAGCTGAGATCAGCAGCTATCTCTTTAGAGACACATCGAAAAGGTATTGCCCCATGCTGCCCTCCGTCCTTGTATCTTCAGAAAGCACCCACAGAAAATTGTATTTGAGATTTGATCTAATAATATAACTAGCATTTGTGCTTTAAAGTTTGAAAAATCCCTTTCCATGTTGCTTCCTTTGATTCTCACAACAGCCCTGGGAGGGATTTGAATCTTCATTTTACAGTTGAGGAAACTGAGGGAGAGGTCAAGTGATTCCCAGAGTCACACAGCTAGTGTTTGAGACAGGATTTGAACTCTGGTCTTCCTGACCCTAGAACCACTGCTCTATCAACTGTGCTGCCTACTTGCCTTAGGTTTGATGGACATGGACTGCTTTGCTTTCTTTATATATCATCAGAGCCTGGCACACAGTAAGCACTTAATAAAAAATGTTTACTCTGTCATTTACCTGTTTCTCATTCTATCTTTTCTATCTACACCTGTATCATCTATGTATTTATTACTTATCTATCTAGCTATCATTTCAAAATATAACTCAGATTTATGATTTACAGATGTTTGTACCTACAATTTGTCATTTAATTTACTTGTTGACTGACTGATTGAGGCAGAGTGGTTGCTTGGTGGAGAGGGCACTGGACTTGGAATCAGGAAGATCAGAGTTCAAATCCAGCCTCAGACACTTGCTGGCTACATGACCACAGGCAAATCATTTCTTCCTCAGCCTCAATTTTTTCATCTGTAAAGTGGGAATAATAAGACCTACCTCCTAGGGTTGCTTGGAGGCTCAAATGAGATACTCATAATAGCACTTTGCACATGTTAAACATATGTAATGTTAGCTGTTGTTATCATTTATATATGATGCTCTTTTATTGAAAGAAAAGAAAAATAGTTCTTAGGAGCTCTATAAGGACATGAGATGACATGTTTAAAATTTGTGCACTGGTATGAGCTTGGAAATCAAGTGGTGAAAAGCCCAAGAGTTCTTAACCTCACAGGTAGAATTAATGGAGTTATGCTACAGGGTCCCATTGGGAAAAATCAGCTAAGAGAGCTGTTTCTTGTTTTCTCATTCCTCATTCTATTTCTTCTTCTTCTTTTTTTTTTTTAGCATGAGACTAGTCAAATACTCCTTAGTTTTGCCATCTGTGAACTGGGCATAAGAATCTGAGACTCAGCATAATTTTTAAGCTTTGGTTGTTTTCAATTAATATGCATGTTTTCTCCCCCTTCAACCCTTCCCCAATCATAAAAGAAGAAATATCAAACCCATGTAACAAATATGTATGATCATAACCTAATTTAAAGAATTCATTTTTCTCTGCTATAAGGAGAACTGTTTTATATTTCAAAGAGTATCATTGTTATCCTCTCTGATGTATCACTCTAGTTTTTCATAATAGCAGACAAGTTAGGAGCATAGATGTGAAGTGGGAAGAAACTTGGAGGTCATTAAATGCATTATTTTGCAAGGGTGGAGACTGAGGTACAGAGAAGTTAAGCAACTTGCTCAAAGTCACACAGTTTGTATCTGAGGTGAAATTTGAACCTAGCCCTTCTTACTTACAAATTCAACGCTACATATATTACACCATTCTGCCATAACTCTGATGCTGACTGCCTGTGTGACATTGAACAAAAGTCACATCACCTCTGCGGGACTATGTTCTTCATCTCTAAAATAAAGAGATTGAACTAGATAACCTTTAAGGTCTCTTCCAGCTCTCAACATCTATGGTTTAAGTTGGAGAGGGGTTGCTCTCTGCATCAGTGGAGAGAGTTTCCATACTGAGAAAATCACTCATTTAAAAAATATTAAAAACAAAAAAAAATTGTTAACATAAGTTAAATTGTTTTTTGTTTTGGGTTGTTTTTGCCTATTATCTTTTGCCAAAAGCAAAAAGTCATTTGAGAACTACATTGTTAGAATAACACTATTTTCCAATTGGGCAGAGAATGTGGACCAACCACTGATTTATCTTTCACTTTCATTCCATGACAGTCTTATAATGTATGTTGCTCGCTAGTAGGGATGGTTTCATTCATTCTATCTGTATACAGTGCCTGTCAAATAGTAGGTATTTAATAAATGCTTATTAATTTATTTCTCCCCCCCCCCCAGGTATTTCTTTGTGGTTGAAGAAGACAACACTCCTCTATCTGTGACAGTAACACCATGTGATGCCCCTTTGGAATGGAAGCTGAGTCTGCAAGAGCTTCCTGAGGAAGTCAGTGGAGAAAGCTCAGGTGAGGAAGAAGAGACATTCTGCTCCTCTTCCTCCCTTGGATGGACCTTGAGCCACCAGTGTATTATTAAGGGGAGGACAGAGCTCTTGACTCCCTGACAAAATGGCAGGGACCAGTGGATTTGGAAAATTCTGGTCAGCACTCCAAGGGGAAGGAAAGACCTTTTGCTCTCTCTTTGTCAAAGAAAAAATATATATATGCAAGAATATGTGTACATATATGCATATTGATATGCACATATGTGAGCATGTATATACATATATGCCAGTGAGTGGCTTGATCACCTTATGGTAGGGCCCCCTTGAACCAATATGGATTTAAGTCCTATCCAGCTGCAGACAAAGTGTTGCCCATCCCTTGTGGTGTAGGAGCAGCCTTGGCCTCACAGACCTTGGCTTCTGCATTTCAGGCCCCTGCCCCTGCCTGGGCTTCGGTTATTCCTTTGGTTTCTGCTTTGCGGGCCTCTTCTTCTTCATTGGAATGTCTGTATTGTTTCTCTTCCTCTAGGTCACTCATATTTCTGTGAGCATTTACAAGTCCCAGCAGCTATGAGAAGAATTTATTTTGTTTTCCGAAGTTCTTCCAGCACACAGATATTCCATTATATTTGTGCACCACATTTTATTTAGACATTTTCCAGCCTAGGAACAGCTATCTTGTTTGTAATTCTTTGCTGGCACGAAAAGCACTGCTATGAATATTTTTGTATATTTGTTATTCAGTCGTGTCCAACTCTTTGTGACCCCATTTGGGGTTTTCTTGGCCAAGTTACCAGAATAGTTTGCCATTTTCTTCTCTAGCTCATTTTACAGATGAGGAAACTGAGGCAAACAGGGTGAAGTGACTTGCCCAGGGTGATACAGTAAGTAAATATCTGTGACCAGATGTGAACTCAGGAAGATGAGTCGTCCCGACTTCAGGTCCAGACCTCTATTCGTGGCACCATCCCGCTGCCCCTATTTTGGTATGTGTGGGACCTTTATGTCTGTCTTTGCTCTCCTTGCAGCATATGCTTAGCTGTGAATTCCCTCGGTCAAAAATGGACATTTCATCTACTTTGTTCACCATATTTCAAATGATACTACAGGATATTTGGACCAACTCACAGCTCTTCCAGGATATTATGAGATCTGACTTTCTGAAAGAGAGGGACCGATTTCAATCGGTCATTTCCATTGTTATCATTGTCAATTAGAAGTGCTGCTTCTAACACGTGTTAGCTGTGTCACTCTTGGTAAATAACTTAATTTCTCATTGCCCTATTAATATATTTTCTGAGAACAAAAGTTGCAGAGTCAATGCCAGCCACTATTAGCAGAAGACATTCCTCCCTCTGAGAGTTACTTCTGCCATTCACAGGTCCAGCCTCTATCTGCCATCCCTTTATTGATTCAGTAATCACTGTCTTGGATATATACATTTATAAATGTAGTATAGCCTAAGATAAATACTATCAGCCAAGAACTCAGTTCTCCAGGGTGTGCAGTAGGTTTTCACAGGTGAAAGAGGTTAGGTTATTTCCTTCCCCAACCATGCAACTCTGCATGCAAGGATGAATGTGTGTGTGTGTGTGTGTGTGTGTGTGTGTGTGTGTGTGTGTGTGTGTATGAGAGAGAGAGAGAAAGAGAGAGAGAGAAGAGAGAGAGTGAGAGAGAGAGATACAGTGTGTGAGAGAGAGACAGAGAAAGTGAAACAGAGACAGAGACAAAGAGACAGAGAGATACAGTGTGTGTGTGTGTGTGTTTGTGAGAGAGAGATAGTGTATGTGTGTGTGTGTGAGAGAGAGTGTGTGTGTGTGTGTGTGTGTGTGTGTGCTGAGTCACTTCCAATTTCAATGGGCCCTCACTGCAACAAAGCAACTCTTCCTCTCGTACGTAATTGATTCCCTCCCTCACCCCATTCCCCACCACAATGGCTGTTCTAAACCCTCTTGTTCTCCTCAGGTTTCCTATGTGCCCTCTCTGATCCCCCTCAGAGTTAAAGACCACAACCCCTCCTTCCATGTACAACTTGAGGCCATTTCCCCAAGATTCCCCCTCCCCTCCTCCTCATGTCCCATCCCTCTGACATCTTGTGTGACTTCTCCATTTCTGTCTCACTGCTCACAAAGACTAAGCCGTCTCCATGCACAAAAGATCCTCCTCCCTGTTTTCCTCTCCAGCATATTGCTCTATCAAGTACTCCCTCTGCCCAATGTCTTCAATCTCTCTGCAGCCTACAAACACACCCATATTTATTCCATCCTTAAAAAATTAAAACAAACATACAAACAACACAAAAAACAAAGCCTTGACTTGATCCAACCAACCATGGCAACTACCACAGTATGTTATCTCCCCTTGAAAAAGCTGTCTTCACTTCCTCTCTTCTCAGGCTCTTCTAAAGTCGTGCTCTGGCCTCTTACCTTCTTGCTTGGCTTAAATGACTCCCTCCAAAATAGCCAAGGATCTCTCCATCATCAAAGCCAAGGTTTTTGTTTTTTGTTTTTTTACAATTCTTAACCTTCTTGACCTCTCTGGGGCATTTGACACTGTTTATCATCTTATTCTGCATATTCTCTCTCCTCTGAGTTTTCATGACCCTCTTTTCTCCTGGTTCTCCTTCTGCCTGTCTGACATGTTATCAGTCTTCTTTGTTGGCATATCATCTACATTATAGCCCCTAACAGACCACTTATCTGGGAGGAAAATCTGATTTATGTGCAAGTTTGACCACTGTCTTCTGAGCTCTCTTTGAAATCAGAGGTTTTATGATTTGGATTTCGTCCCTAAGTCTAACCCATAGACATTTCATGAACTAAGTAATTGTTTAATAAATAATATTGATACAGCAACTTGAGACTTACAAAGTACTTTCCATAGTATATTTCATTTGATTCTGTGAGGCAGGTATCATTTCCCTCCATTTTACAAATGAGGAAAGTGAGGCTGAGTGAGATCAAATGACCTTCTAAGGGTCACATAGCTAAGTGCTGGAAGCAAAATTCAAATTTTGGTTTTCTTGACTCCAAGTCCAGTGCTCTATTTACTGTTCTTTCTTTCTTTCTTTCTTTCTTTCTTTCTTTCTTTCTTTCTTTCTTTCTTTCTTTCTTTCTTTCTTTCTTTCTTTCTTTCTTTCTTCCTTCCTCTCTCTCTCTTTCTTTCTCTCTCTCTTTCTTTCTCTCTCTCTTTCTTTCTTTCTTTCTTTCTTTCTTTCTTTCTTTCTTTCTTTCTTTCTTTCTTTCTTTCTTTCTTTCTTTCTTTCTTTCTCTTTCTTTCTTTCTTTCTTTCTCTCCCTCCCTCCTTTCCTTTTTTCCTTCCTTCCTTCTTTCCTTTCTTCCTCTCTCTCCCTCCCTCTCTATCTGGGACAGCTAGGTGGTTCAGTCAATAGATCACTGGACTTACAATCAGGAGGACTCATCCTCAGGAGTTCAAATTGGCTTCAGATACTTATCAACTGTGTGACTCTGCACAAAGTCAGTTAACCCTGTTTGCCTCAGTTTCCTTGTCTGTAAAATGAGCCGGAGGAGGAAATGTCAAAGCACTTCAGTATCTCTGCCAAGAAAATCCAAAATGGGGTCATTAAGAGTCAGACACGAGTGAAAAACAACGTCTATCTTAATAAATAAAACAATTTTCATTGAAAAATAAAACATGACCAAACCATAACTTCAAGCCTCACTTCTTTTTTTCACCAGCTCTTCTTGGAGCCTTTCCCACAGAAACTGATGCATATATCAGGGGTCAATGTAAAACTATTCTTAAATAACAGACTGTACAAAAAAAAGAATGTGGGCCAGATTTGTTGTGTGAGTTATACATTATCAATGTTTGACGTAAATCATTAGAGTTTAGATCTGGAGAGGGATGGTAAGGATCGTTTTGTTCAATTACCCTCATTTTGAACAACATGGAATTGAGTCAAATAAAAGTCAAATGACTTGGTCAAAGTCACTGAGACTCTATGTGCCAGAGCTGGGATCTAAACCCAAGTTCATCGTGCTGGGCTCCAGTTACTTTTTTCATGTATTTGCCTTTCTATTAGCTGCCAAATATGGATGACTTGTCTTGTCCTGTAAGAGGCATGAGACAACCTGCCTTTCAAAATATGTCTCTGCTTGTGTTTTCTAGGTGAACCAGAGCCACTTGAGCAGCAGAAGCAACAGATAATTAATGAGGATGGCACCGAGTTATTCTCCTACAAAGGAAATGACGTGGAGTCATTTATGTCTTCAAATTCGCCATCTGGCCTGTACCAATTGGAGCTTCTCTCGACTGAGAAGGATACCCATTTTAAAGTCTATGCCACCACTACACCAGAGTCTGACCAGCCCTACCCCGAATTGCCCTATGACCCAAGAGTGGACGTTACCTCTCTAGGACACACTACGGTGACTTTGGTATGGAAACCCAGCCCTACAGCTTCGCTACTCAAACAGCCCATTCAATATTGTGTGGTCATCAACCGAGAGCACAATTTCAAGAGTCTCTGTGCCGTGGAGGCCAAGATGACTGCTGATGATGCCTTTATGATGGCACCCAAGCCTGGCCTGGATTTCAGCCCGTTTGACTTTGCCCATTTCG
Source organism: Bettongia penicillata ogilbyi (assembly GCA_023548195.1). NCBI lineage: Eukaryota > Metazoa > Chordata > Mammalia > Diprotodontia > Potoroidae > Bettongia > Bettongia penicillata. The sequence continues at coordinate 2,698,270 of JAJHZJ010000696.1, forward strand.
GATTTCCTTCAGAAAATGGTCCCGGCAGAGAGAGGAGCTTCTCAGGCAAGTCAGTTCCCAAGCTGGGGCGGCATATCTACTCCAAGGCCAAGGTGGACATTCAGAAGATCTGCATTGGGAACAAGAATATCTATACAGTGTCTGACCTGAAGCCAGATACGCAGTATTATTTTGATGTGTTTGTGGTCAAAGTGCCCAGCAATACAAGCACTGCATACATTGGCACGTTTGCCAGAACCAAAGAGGAAGCCAAGCAGAAGACAGTGGACCTCAAAGATGGGAAAGTCACTGATGTATTCATCAAGAGAAAAGGCACCAAGTTTCTCCGGTTTGCTCCTGTCTCATCCCATCAAAAAGTCACCTTCTTTGTCCACTCCTGCCTGGATACTATTCAGATCCAAGTCAGGCGAGATGGAAAACTTCTTTTGTCCCAGAATGTGGAAGGTGTACATCAGTTTCAGCTTCGGGGGAAACCAAAAGCCAAGTATCTCATTAAGCTGAAGGGAAACAAGAAGGGAGCCTCCATGCTGAAGATCCTGGCAACCACACGGCTCCATAAGCAGTCATTCCCCTCCCTTCCTGAAGACACAAGGATCAAGGCCTTTGACAAGCTCCGAACGTGCTCTTCAGCCACAGTGGCCTGGTTGGGCACACAGGAAAGAAACAAATTTTGCATCTATAGAAAGGAAGTGGATGATAACTACAATGAAAACCAAAAGAAAAGAGAACAAAACCAGTGCCTGGGGCCAGAAACGAGAAAGAAATCAGAGAAGGTTCTCTGTAAGTATTTCCACAGCCAGAACTTACAGAAGGCAGTGACCACTGAAACAATTAGAGGCCTCCAACCCGGCCGATCTTACCTTATTGATGTCTATGTCATTGGGCACGGAGGGCACTCAGTGAAATATCTGAGTAAAGTCGTGAAAACAAGGAAATTCTGCTAGTGACTTGGCATCAAGAAATAAACTTTGGGGAAGTCAAGGTGAATAGCGACCCACTTTATGTGTAAACAATAGACTATCACACAGCTGAGGGAAGTTGTGGCTGGTATTTGTACTGTGCAAGAAAAGATATCAACTTGTATATTTATGTTTACCTATGCCATTGTCATATGGGACTGGGCCAGGTGCTCCCGGATGGCATCTGGAAGAGATGTATTACCGGGTGGTCCAGTTCCCCACTGGACTCTTGGTTTACATCAACAGCTGCAGAAAACATGGAAGGAATCTCCTGCCATCCTTTGCTCTCACACTGCATGAACTGCTTCTAAGTTATCTTATTATTTCCAGCTCTGAAAGATATTGTTCATTAGGTGCACACACACACACACAAACAAACAAGATGCTCTCTGTAGATCCTAGGTTGTCTGTAAATTATTTTATAAAGTCTCGTTTTAAATGTTGGTGTTTTTATGATTGTAAACTATTAAATTCCTGCCATGTCTAGTTACCAATCTAATATCAGCCTGTACGCTGGTAGCTCTCATCACAATTCCAAATTCCTGTCTGAGTTTGATGTTTAAATGCTGTATCATGTACAAAGCTGACATATCTTATATTCCTGTACAGAAAATTAAAAATCTTAGCTTATATATCCCTTCTTCTCTCATTGTTTTCTCAGCCGGAGAAACAGCCTCCTGGTGGAATGAAATTTCTACTCTGGCTCTCTCTGTAATGTGGCACCTCATACAGCTTTTCCTTTTAGTTAAAAAGGCATGTTAAGTCTCCCTCAAGTTATAGATGCATTAACGAAAGCTGTTAAGATGTGTATTTTGACATTGAACAGAAGCCAGCTGCCGTGGAAGTTGAGAAGTCTTCCAAATAATTGTTAAAAGGACCAGACCTGTCAGCCAGACACTGTAGCTCAACAAACATTAAACACATATTGCTCAGGACTTAAAATGGATCCCGTCCTAAACATCTGTCTTTAAGGACGATGTATGGGTGTTCAAAGAGGTTTCCATTTGGTTAATTACAGATTATCACAGAGATTATTTTGATTTCTGAATAAAACAATTCAGTCACTTCCAATTGAGCCTGTGCTAAATAAAGGAACCATTGTATTAATCTTTGCTTTTATTTTTAAATAGTATTTTACTGTAGTTCTGGAGTGACTTTTTAAACCTAGATTAGGATTAGGGAAATATTTAGGCACCTACAGTATAAAAAGAAAATTCTGGAATCACAATTTGATCCCCACATATAAGGAATCCTAAAGAGTATGAAGAAAAAATATCACTAGACTGGAATTTAATAATAACTAACATTAATATGGGACATTAATGGGGCAGCTAGGTAGCACAGTGGATAAAGCTCTTAGTCCAGAGTCAAAAGACTCATCTTCTTGAGTTCAAATATGACCTCAGACTCTTCCTAGATGTGTGACTCTGGGCAAGTCATTTAATCCTATTTGCCTTAGCTTTCTCATCTGTAAAATGAACTACAGAAAGAAATGGCAAAGCACTCTTGTATCTTTTCCAAGAAAACTCCAAATGGGGTCACGGAGAGTTGGGCATGACTGAAATATGACTGCACAACACAGAATTAATTTAGTGTTCCAAGATTTGAAAAGAACCTTGCAAATATTATTTCATTTGGTCTTCACAGTAATCCTGGGAAGTAAGGGCTATTATTATCTCCATTTTACAGGTGATGAAAGTGAAGCAGACAGATAGGAAGTGACTTACTCAGGATCACACACCTAGCTGCCTGGGTTCCAGCCTCAGTCTGGCATCAGCTAGCTGTGTGACTATAAACAAGTCTTTCAGTTTCTGGGACTCAGTTTCCTTCTCTGTAGTTGAGAAGTAGTTAGAATGAAGTAGTTAGACTAGATATGTCTAAGGTCTCTCTCAGTTATAATATTGTTTGATTCTAAATGCTGAATCACTGCCATCTCTTTGAATCTGTAATTGTATAATTGTTTCCCCTAGCCTTACGTTTTCTCTTTGGTAGAGTATTATCTTACAGTACAGGTCATGGATGGTAGAGTGAATATCTTATGGTACCTTCAAGCGCCCTATTATATGATAGAGTGAGAATTTCACAGTGCCTTCAATTTGGTTTCCACTTACATACATTATGATTAGAGAGGCACCAAATTCGAAATAGTTGACTGCTGGGGCTTGTCCAAGATCAGGAAAACATCCAACGTCAACTCCAATCACCATTTTCATTCAAAGAAGCAAAGTAATGTGGAAGAGTGGGAAAGACCTTGACCTTCACAATAAAAAAAAGGTTTTGAATCTGGGCTTTGATTGAGCAACCATATATTAAAGCCCTATTTTGTGCAAAATATTTTTTCCTGGGAGTGTAGAGAAAAAAGTTCCCCTTTTTTTCTCAAGGGGCTTCACTGAAGGTTGGTGGTTGGGGGGCTGAAAAGGATAGTGCATCTATATAGAGGACTAAGCACAAAGGAATTCATTGTAATTCCAAGAGGAAAAGAGCACTGAAAAACTGGGGAGATGAAGAAACATATTGTGTTGGAGATGGTGACTGAACTATACTTTGAAGGAAGGTCAACAAAGGGGAGGTGAGGAGGGAGGGCACTCCAGACATGGGGCAACACCTGTTCAGTAACACGGAGGTAGGAAATGGAATGTCATGTCTAAGAACATTAAGTAGGATAGTTTGACTGCAGGGGAGAGGATGTGAGGAGTAGTAATATAATGACTTGGGGGAGAGTTGGGAGTCATGTCAGCTTCATTTAATTTTTTTATTTTAGTAGGAGACCTTGAAAACTCTTGGGTAAGGAAGTGATGGAGTCAAATACATCTTTTAGTTACATTGATTTCTTCACCAGATAATATCCGGGTAACAGTAATGGAAATAATCACAAGATTATTATGAACTAAATAGCTATTAAAAAGTTGTTGAACCCTGTCCAAAACAGTAGTGACTTTAGAGAGATATTGTGAACAAATCTGGACGTATTTCCCAGAAGTAATAAAAACAACTCTAAAACGATGACTTTTTCCTAAAGATAAGCTGTGGAAAAAATGAAAACAAATTAGGAGGGTTTGCTAGATTTAATAAGTAAACAGGACCTGAGTTCTTTGGTTTTGACACTAGTCGTGTGATGCTGGGTAAGTCCCTTAATGTCTTTGGGTCTAAGTTTCTTTAACTATTAAAAAGGATTGATTTTAAGGCTAGGATCTCACAAGGTAGCAGCATTCATCTTCCTACTTATGAGTGAACGTTCCTCTAGTGAATGGAATACTAGATTTAAAGTCAAATGAGTTGTGTTAATAATTCCTGCTGTTCTCTTACTTGTTAGTGACCCATTATAATGAACAATTCATTCCACCTCTGTGTGCCTCATTTTCTAGGTTTGTCTCATCTCTATAGTCCCTTTCAGCTCCCCCAAACCCTGTCTTCTTCATCCTGTGAGACCAAATGGAACTCAACCTAAATGAATTGATGAAATGGCCAAAGTTGGTCTTCATATAATGCTTGCATCTCATTTTTAGAGGTGATTAGATGGGGAATGCAGATCCTGGAATCAGGAAGACTCATCTTCCTGAGTTCAAATCTGACCTCAGACACTTGCTAGCTATGTGACCCTCAGCAAATCCCTTAGTGATGTTTGCCTCAGTTTCCTCATCTGTAAAATGAACTGGAGAAGGAAATGGGAAACCATTCCAGTACCTTTGCTGAGAAAACTTTGCATGGAGTCATGAAGTCATGAAGACTTGGACATAACTGAAACACCTGAACAACAATCTATACCAAAAGTCCATGACAATATCATACCTCATAATGAGAATAAGAGAACCATGATTGGTTTCACTTAAGAATTTGGAGTAATTGGTGCCCTTGGAAATGGATATATTGAATTGGAATGTTATTGGGGCAGAGCTTCTAAAACAGATAAACATAAAAGAAATTATTTGACAAAGATGAATCTTAATGCCTTTCATTGAGTCCCTATTTCACACTGAAGGCAGAGGAAAGAGAACTGACTTTGGAATCAGGTGACCTGAACTTAAATCCTGTTTTCGGAATTCCGTATCACTGGGCAAGTCACTTAATTTTTCTGAGCCCAGTTTCTTTACTTGTAAAATGTGAAAATCAGACTAGATGACCAAGAAAACCTACCAGTTCTGAATCCCAATCCAAGCTCTCTCACTTTGCCCCAGGAGCTTTTTATAGGAATAACAAACTTTTTGAGAATCAGACTACCCCCAGCTCTATTCTGTGCTTTTGGCCCTGTCATGGCAATGGAATAACTTCTTGCCCCCTGAATTCTAGCCTATGTTCTACTGCTAACTAGTCTCGAGATGCCCAAGAAATACAGTGATAAGCCCCAAATTATTTTTCTCTCTTGTAAAATGAAAGAGTTGGCCATGATCATCACGTTCCCATCTAGTTCCCAAGTTCTAGAATTCAAAATCCTAGGAGCATAAAACATGGAAGACTTGATTCCAGCTAATTACTCCATATGTAGATAATTTAGCTCTAAGAATTTTCTCAGAAGCAAGTAATTAATCCGTCAAAAAAAAGATTCAGAAAATTTTACATTGGCCATCATGTTGTTGTATAGGGACATACTTTAGTAGTAGTAATAGTGATGATAAGAGTTCACATGTACAAAATAACTTGAGGTTTACAAAATATTTTACATACTATATATCATTTTGTCTTCCTGTCAACTCTGAGTGATAGGTGCCTGGTTAGATGACTGGATGGATGTATGGATGCAAAAAATGAATGAATGAAAAAATATTAAGCACTTACTATGTTTTAAATACCGTTCTAAGTGCCTTAATTATAAAAGAAAAAACAATCTGCCTTCAAGTAGTTTACATTTTAACGGGAGAAACAACATACTAAGAAGAATAGTGTTCAGGGAAGGACATTTTGATGTGGAAAGAAAGGGTTAGTGAATGGGGTCAAAGGAGTTGGCACAGGGACAATGACACAGTTGTTTGATTATAGTTCATGGTTCTAGAACTGGGTGCTGTTCATCCTTCATTTTGATGGGGGCCAATGACATTATAGGGTGACGTCTTGACTGGTGCATGACATGGATTTAAGTGTGGCAGTGTTGCACAAAGTTATTCGCCTCACTCTCTCTTCAAGGGTCAGTAACGTTCAGATCAAGATAAAAGTCAGGACAAATGAAGATGGCCCAGGATGCAGTGGATGACCTTGGTATTGTCAATATCTGACCAAGCTCTGAGAGCTCCTCAGACTGTGTCAGCCTCCTTCATGGCCATTGGAATAAACTGTGCTCATCTGCCCATGCTGCCTAATGGGAAATCTTCACATGTTTGGGGTAGACATCCCCCTAACTTACTGACAGGTTTGAGACCTGTTGGTTACCCTCAATTTGGTTAGGCCCACATGCTACCAAGGTGTGGCCACTGAGCATGCTCCAACTTCTTGGAGCCACATGTGAGAGATGGGTGAAGGTGGACACCACAGGTGGATGAGCAGCCCTGAAAAGGGCTCAGTAAGCCCTCACACCAGAGATGCTAGAACTCCCTGAACATCCCATACATCATTTACTAAATGGGATGTTTGTGTCTCAGTGCCTTTTGTTAGAATACATATCTGGTGGCCATATCTAGTATAGATATATCTTGTACTTGAAAATGCTAGCATTTGGCAATTGATCAATGGAAGTGAATTATTTTGAAAAAGTAAATTAACATTTTAGTCAACTTTTCTTTTCCTATTTGCTTCACTGCTTATGAAAAAATAGTTTCATTGACCCTGTTAATGACATCCTCATTGCCTTGCTCCATGCTTCCTAGATCTTTTATCTCAAACTGAATCCAAAAATTCATACTAAACATTAAGTTGATTTGCTTCCTATCTGTTACCCAAAGAACAGTCTAGCTAAGTGTGGGAAATCTGAGAATATCAGAGTTAGAGGAGACATCAGAGGCTATCTAATATCCAATGTAGAGTTCCTTTCACAATATCTCCACCAAATGCTCATCCAACTATTGTTTGACAACTATTAGTGAAAGGAGAACTGGGCTTGGAAGTAACAGGGTACTGGCAAAACATCTAGAAAGGAAGAGGTAAAGACCAGAAAGTCATAAGTAGAGTGATGGATATTTGGGGCTTTTCCTAAAACAGTGGCCCACTGATGTCTCAATTCTGTAGATGAAGAAACTGACACTAAGGAAGTTTAAGTGACTTACTTAGGGTCATGAAGTTAACAAGTGTCTGAGGGGAGGTTGGGAAAAGTGCACAGCTTTTCTCAGGACTTCTCTCACTTCTCAAGTGTGTGAACACACTGGTGTCATCAGTCTGAATCTCCTGCTCTAAGATGTCTACAGTCAATCTCTCTCCTTGATATCTCCCTTCTCTTTTACTCCTGCCTTCTCTTTCTCTTTTCTCTGGTTACTCCTGAGCCGCAGAAATTTTCCGTCTCAGTATTACCTTGGCATAATATAGTACCTTAGTATAATATTATTATATTATTATATTGCTTTTCCTCAGTTTCTAGACACTCAGAATCTTGATCTAGTTCTGAAATAGCTCCTTTTTTTAAAAAAAAATAGGTGTTTCTCAGGACAGATAAATGTCTCAAACAATGACTTTGATCTATTTGAGAAGATGTACAGGTCCCATTCACACTCAGCTCTGATTGAATCAATCAAAAAGTGTTTTTACTTTAAGTGGGATGGGATAATTAATGGAGTAATACTATATTAGATAACAAAAGAAATTCTATTCAAAATTGCTATGATATGTTTATAATATCTGGGAGTTCATTTAACAAGATATACAAAAGAAGTAGCTAAAAAAAGATAAAAGCTATAAAAAGTTATTTATATAAAGAAAGGCAAATAATTGGAGAGAAATTAATTGTATTTGCATTCCACCTCCGCTTCCAGTAAAGGGAGAAAATGTTGCCTGTCTCTTCAAAGAGAAAAACTCTTTCCTTTCTCCCTTTCTCACTCTGTCATTGTTAACCATGCCAAATTAGGATTGACCTTTCTTTATATCAATGGGGAAAACATATTATATGGAGGGTGAGCAATTTGGGAATCATAAGAAGATACTTAGACAAATGGTGGAGAATTGTTCACCCACAAGGGATGGGGGAAAAAGGGAAAAATAGTGTGAGGTACCTGATGTGTCTGATTTAGGATCCTGCTCCAACATTGATTGCTTTCTCTACCATATTACATGGCTCACATCTTTGCTGGTACATCTCCTTGGGTTCTAAAATCTTAGGTCCTGAGGCATAAAGTGTATCATTACCCAGACCCCTGTTTGAATGAGCTAGGTTGCAAATCTGGCCCCAGCATGGTTATTGCAGCTTTTTCTTTGTCTCACTCCTCAGTGATAAGAGGTAGATTCCCTCTGAAGTCTGTTTTAAAAAAAAATCTGCTCAGTTTCTATAATTACTTGCTGCACTTCATGGTCCCATGGCAACCTTGTGAGTCAGGGCTATACAAATATTGACCATTGAATCCTTTGTTTTCTTTCTGTTTTTTGGTTTGTTTTTTTTTCCTTTTTGCATTTCCATAGTTAAAGCATAAATCACATCTAAACATCCCATTAAATTATTAGTACATTATGTACAGAAAATACTATATGAGGATTATGGGTATTAAAGCAAAAAAAAAAATGATTATGCTCCTGTGCCGGGATTCTCAGCAGAACAAAGAGTTCTGGTCTGAATATCTCTGAAGAGTGAAAAAGTGCTCTGATATATTCTCCTTCATAAATCATTTGCTTTGAAAGTCTCTTGATGACTCTCCTATATTATTTTTTAAATAGCTCATTATTGTAATTTTTAATTCTTAAGCATTTTAAATTAACCTGCCCCTTTCTACTTTCCCATTGAGCAAATTAAAAAAAAAAACAAAAGAACAACTCAGTAAATAGTCACTTAGTTCAGAGAAAAACAAATTCCCACATTAGTCATGTCCCAAAATGGGTCTTTTTGTGACTCTGTCAGAAATTTCTAAGGAAATTTCGTCTTCATGACTTGTGCTCTAGCACTGCATCCATCAGATTCCTGATGTCTTTCCAAGTTGATTTTTGTCCTCCATGATATTATTAATGTATAAATTATTGCTCCATTTTTTGTGAGTATCTCTTCGTTCTCTTCATGTAACAGCACAGGTTTATAGATGTCTTCCTTTCCTAGTTTCCTCTGAAACTGTCTATTTCATCATTTATTAGGGAACAATCACATTCCATTACATTCACATATGACAATCTGTTTGGTCATTCTCCAATGGGATGACCACAAAAAAAGAGCCTCTATAAATAGATTTTACATATTAGATCCTTTAGTTCTTTCTTTGATTTGTTTAGGGTCTATAGCTAAAGAGTATTCACATTTCTTGTAACTTTCCTGGCATTGTCCCCAGAATGGTTGGGCCAGTTCACAGCTCTACCAAGAGCACACAAATGTACCTGTTTTCCCCTATCCCCTATAGATGAGATATACACACAAAAGCTGAGTTAGTCCTTGCTCTCAAGGAGCTCACTTTTTAATAGGGAGAGACAACATATCTAGGAGGCTTTAGCTGCAGGTCAGAGGGATAGGACCTATGGTCCTAAGGGAGGGTATAGCAGCAAGTCAGATGATAATACTTCCTTACCCTTCATTCCCTGGAATGATCAGTGTGAGGGCTGGACTGGAAGTAGCATCTGTGGTCTGAGTTGGGGGGAGTTTCTGCTACTCCCAAGACACTTGCTTTTTTCCCCCTTTTGGTGGCAATTGGTCAACATTCAGTATTGGTAGTGGTGAGGAGGACAGGCCTCTTCTCCACAGTAGTTTTTCCCATAAATGATGACTATGTGACCTGAGGTAGGAGCAGGGCTGATGGTTTGGAGGTGAGCCCTGGGCATACTATGCCCAAGGCTCAGGTTCAGGGTCTTGGGCTATCTCCATCCAGGTGACTTTCTTATTTTATCAAAAGAAGGAGCAAAAGTAATCACTGGACTTGCATAGAACATGATACCTCCCGAGTCTGCCTGTGGATCCCTTGCTGTTTAATTTGTATTTTTCTTATTACTAGTGATTTAGGGCTTTTTTTCTTATCCTTGTTGATAACTTAAATTTCTTTCCTTAGAAATTGCTTTTTCATATTTTTCGACCATTTATCTAGTGGGTAATGGCTCTTATCTGCATAAGTTTGGATTGGTTCAGTCTAGATTGGAGGTTAGCACTGAGTCCCTGCTCTGCTCTTGAGATCAGAGCTCCACGACCATTGTTTATTTCTGTAATTGTTCCTGACTCATTTCACATCTAGTGCCCACAACCAGCTCTTCTATGCCACAAAACAAGGCCCCTTAATAATAACTAACCTATTTATGTAGAGCTTACTACATCCTTAGCACTGTGTTAAGTGCTCTTCAATTACTATTTCATTTGATTTTCAGCCTTGGGAGGTAAGTGATATTATTATGTCCATTTTACAGATTAGGAAAAAGAGACAAATAGGGTAACTTGTCCTGGGTTATACAACCATCCAGTGTCTGAAGCTGGATTTGAACTCAGGTCTTCTTGACTCCAGGTCTGTCACTATCTGCTGAACAAGGGAGCTGCCTCTTCCACAGTCCGTGATTATTCTAATGGAGGGGGTGAGGGGAGGAAGAAATATTGTCTCAGAGAAGCAGATTTATTTTTTTTACCATTTTTTTTTGTTATTTAAAAGTAGAATGTAGTATTCAATAAGTTGTTCATCACTGACAATCTTTAATCAGAGGCTGAATGACCATCTGTTAGGAATACTGTCAAGAGAACTTCTCAGTGGTGTTTGGTAGTGTTATAATTCTATAATTAAATAGAGGATCCAGTCCTTTCCTACACCTTACTCTGAAAAAAAGTATCCACGTACATTTCTTTTAGGAATTTTTAAGAGTTAATAATTATGAACCAAAGTTCTTTTCTGATGCCCTATCATGGTGTGGAGTTGACATTATTTTAGGAAACTATGTCAGTAAATGCCAAGTTCTGGTACGTCATATGATTATAGGATCGTAGAGTTAGAAGGAAAGGGAATCTGAGGAACGATCTAACTCAATCTCTTCATTTTACCAATTAGGAAACCAAGGACTAATAAGCCTGAGTGATTCATGATAGTCACGAGGATAGCAGAAATATGTGAAGCTTCAGGCATGTCCTCAATATCCTATGTCATCTGAAGATCAGTCTAATTAAACTTGAAGATGGTTGTTTGGTTATTTCAGTCATATCCGACTCTTTATGACCCTATTTGGGATTTTTTTTTTACAATGATACTATAGTGAATTGCCATTTCTTTTCCAGGTCATTTCACAGATAAAGAAACTGAAGCAAACAGGGTTAAGTGACTTGTCAAGGATCACACAGCTAGCAAGTGTCTGAAGCCAGATCTGAACTCAGATCCTGACTCCTGACTCCAAGTCTAGTTCTCTATCTTTTATAGCACCACCTAGCTGCCCTAACTTAAAGATATTTCTCTCTACAATGGCTAAAGAATAGCAAATTTTGTAGACATAGGAACTCTGAGAAACTTTGTACTGAGGCACAGAGGGGCTGTGATTTGTGTTGCTAGAGTGAGGCTGAAAAAATACGTGTAGGTCCTCAAAGAATTTCAGTAATTACTCCAATCAAGTAGAGTGAAAAAGAGAGTGATATATGATTTCCTAAGGTAATTTAGATTTCCCAACTTTCACAGCGAGGTTTAGAATATAGCAAGGATCCTTTTTTTTTTCTTTTTTGAGGCAAGTGGAGTTAAGGGACTTGCCCAGCTTGAAAGTGTCTGAAGCGGAACTTGAACGCAGGTCCTCCTGATTCCAGGGCTGGTGCTTTATCCACTAGTTGCCCCAAGAAGGGTTCTTGAAGGATCCAGATGCTCCTCTTTACTAAAGACATTTTGCTTAATGCAATCAAATAATGAAACCTTGCATAAATGAGACCCATCATCACTCAAAAGAAGGTGATTTAGCTATCCACATAGGAAAGTAAAATCACGTTGATATGCACTTGCAGGATATTATACACCTTGAACAAGCATGAGGTAGAAGAGGAGGAAGAGAACAGAATGGACTAACCTTGGAAACTGGGAGGTAGTTCAGGCATTATTATTTTTTTCTTTATTTTAAATCTGTGTTGAACATGAAGCTCAGAGAGGTGAGTGACCAGTAACAAGGAAGTCGAGCTTAGAATTTGCCCTTAGTTCTTCTTACATTTCCACCAGACTTCATTCTTCTAGACCATTCAGAAAAAGCGAATTCTCTATAATATGCCTGAAAGGACTGGAAAGAGATTTGAACAAGTCTCATACTCTTTCCATTGGAGTACATAATGATTTGTAATGTTCTAAGGGAGATGGCTGTTTCTCCATCCTGCATATCCAGGGACTCTCTGGATCATCTCTCAGATAAGACCCAACTTACTCATTGGCACGGATCATTTCCTCCATTGAGTTGAAAAAATACAAATCCCATCTACACAATAACCACCAATGCTTGGCACCCAGATACTGTCTGAGACTTGGGGGGGGTCAGCACTTAAAAAAAAATTAAACCAAATGAAAGGCTCTTGTGTTCTTTTATTTTGTTTTCAAGCTGTTGTTGATTGCTTGGAAAGCCACCATTTCCAGTCCATTGCTTTCTAATTCATTCCCGTCCAAGGTGTTATTTTGTATGGACAGCACTCCTGCGCTACCCTGCCATGGCTGTTGATTACTCCGTAATTAAGGCCCCTATGGAGAGGAGAGAAAGCACCCCTTTCACAGCACTTCCTTATTCCTTTGGGTTTTCATTCCCATTGGAACATTGTTTAGACTTGTCCTTTGGAAAGCCTTTCACTGGGCTCTTTTGGCCGTGAGGCTGTTTTCTCAGAACATTCCGAATTTGGGGACCACAGCAGATGCCTTCAGCTAATGTGCTATTGAGACAAGAAAGATGATGCTAAACAAAACTCATTGCAAAGGGTGTCACCAAAGTGGTGATTAATGCTCCCTTTTTCAAGTCTATACACTTTGCTCCTCTACTGAAATCCTTCTCCAAGGCGCAGAAGTCACCCAGAGTTCTCAAACACATGCCAGAAGAGCACAGGCTTTGGGCGGATCTGCATAGACTTAGAGTACAGATCTAGGGATAGATTATATGTTTTCATTTGGGGACCAGCCTAGTTTTGTTTGGAAAGGTTCATTACTCAGATTTAGCCATACGGTATTTTTTTTCAGCCACTATAAATCACAAAAGCCGTCTGGAAATATACATCAGAGAATACAGACTTCAACAGTTTAAGGGATCACAGTTTAAGGGTTGTTTAGGGGACTCCCTTAGCAAACAGATTGTTTTTCTAATCAAGTTAATGAGATTACTGGGTACAGACCTTTGTCTACACAGAACTTCTTAAACTGTGGTAGTGACCCCCAAATTTGGCCATAGTAAAAGGTTTCTGAATATGGAACAACCAAAAATTAATTAAAAACCAAATGCATAATGAATCCTAGGTGTTTCTGGCAGCACTTGCCCATGTCACATCATGCAACTTCCCTGCAGACTTGGTTCTGAACACAAAGTATGTGAACTTTGCACTGAGTATGTCCTCAAATGAATGCTGTGGAACCTTGAAAAGGGAACTCGATTGGAAACAGTTTAAGAAGCCCTGATCTAGAAACATCTATGGTGCACCTCTTTATAAACTATGCTAACTGTTTTTATGTTAATAGGATTTCAGAGATTTGGGCTATCTCCCAATGGTTAGCTTCTTAGGATTCAGCTAGCCTCCTTTCCATTACCCTACAAAAATGAACTCTCAGATTTTCTTTTTCACTTGAGAGAGACAAACAGGTATACAGTAAAGAGGGCATGCCTTCTAGTGGGAGAGAGGGTTTCTGCCCAGGAGCAGGTAGTAGTAATTTCTTCTAGAAGCACATGACAAGCTATATGCATTTGGCTAGGTCTTCAGACAGGGGAGTTCTTGAATCTTAAGCTTCTATCTACCTGCTACTTTTCTTCTTCCTTTTCTAAGTACAGGTCAGAAATTGGAGACCTGTTAGTGGATTTCCCTAACTCAAGGGGTGATAGCAACTGGGCCACTAAGAGATTTATAGCAGAAGCAGGTATATCTATGCATTTTGGGCCCTAATTGAAGAGTTCTTAAGTTTGAGAATTCTAGAATTGGACATTTGAATAAGAGAAATAGCCAAAGGAATTTACCCATACATTTCTTCCTGGAGAAAGATGAAAAATCATCTGTGTACTTCTTATATGACATCCTAACTGGCAAATAAAGACAGGAAATTACTCATGTAAGTATGATGGGAAAAAATGCCTTTTTCAGCACCTCCCAAATTATATTTACCTTCTGGGGCAAGTTAAACCACAGACTTGTACTATGAGTCTTGGAGGAAGTGTTATTGATCCTGTGGGAGAAAGGGGGTTTCATCAGAATAACAGGATTGCCCTCCTGGGAATCCACCTCAAGTCTAGCTCCCTTCCAGGCAGAGCCAATGAGCCATTTGAATGCTTTATACTTTGCCTGGTTTATGGGTTTCCATGAATGCATCGCATCTTTGGAATACTTGGGGTGGGGATAAAATGAAGTCTTTCCTGTGCCTAATACACATTTAATTTTGTGAGTGCTTTGTAGTAACTGGAGACTTCTTTTTACCTGTATTTGGGTAAACCAAGGCACTCAGATTAGGAATATTTCTTGGTGAAACTTCAGGAAGTAACAAGTTAAAAAGTGGAAATTTTTCTGCTTGATATCAGTCCTTTGGATTGGACCTAGTCCATGTGAGCCCAGAACCTTGAGGCCTTGTAATGCAGGTTACAAAAGAATCTCAGAAATTTAGAAATGGAAAGGGTCTCAGAGGTCATCTAATTCAACTCATCCATAGAAAAAATTCCCAACATAAGGCATCAAATAATTGATCATTCTTCCTCTATGTGACATCTTCAACTGAGGGGGACTTTCTAATTTATGGGGCAGCACATTTCCTTTATAGGTTGCTTTTTCCTTTGGGTAAGTTTTATTGACCTCTCCACCCTTATCAAACCTAAATTTGTCTCTCTGCATCTTCTACACATTACAACCAGTTCAGCCCTCTGCTGCCAAGTACAGGAGATTGAATTTCTCTAATCTTGATATGACATCCCTTCAAATAACTGGGAACATGTATCTATAATGGCACCCTCTGTGTCTTTTCTTCTCTAGGGTAAATGTATTGAATTCCTTCTGCCATCAGTTCAATGCCCTTCACCACTCTGGTTGCTCTCCTCTGGATGTTCACTAGCTCATCAATGTTCACTGATGTCCAGAAGTGAACTGATTTTGTACAGAGAGAGTATTTAATGTGGTTCATCCTTCATTCTTGAAGATGCCCAATGACATCAGGAAGATGATGTCTTAACCTGAAAGGGAATTGGATTAGAGTGAGGCAGTCTTCAACTTCACTCTCTCCTCCAGAGTCTTCAGAGTCTGGTGGCAAGATAAGTCTGGATGACTGGTGATGGCCCAGGATGCGGTGGGAGATTTTGGTCTTTTTAAACTAAAATATTTCCCAGGTCACAATCTGAGGTGACTCCTATTCAGTAATTAGAAACGGGGTAAGAATTGAGGTGAACAATGGCCCAGTTTGCCTTCATAAAAGAATCAGCCTGAGAGGGGAAGAAACTCAGAGTTTCTGGCCAGAACAGAAACTATCGGAAAACCATACCTCTCTTATTGCAAACTCCGATTGGATGGCTAGAGTGTGGGATAATAAATTTCTCCCAATGCCTACACTGTGTCTGCTGCTTTGCCTGATTTCGGTGTCACAGGACAAGATGTCCCCATACTGGGTATCGCCTGGAATGCCCCTATTTTCTGCCTTCTTTTGTGTGTTAGTCCCCTCCTACCCCATTTGATTATAACCTTCTTGAGGGCAGGAACTATCCTTCTTTTGTATTCCCAGAACTTAGTGCGGTGCTTAGCACATGTTGTTCATTCATTTCAGTTATGTCTGACTCTTTGTTACCCCATTTGCAGTTTTCTTGGTAAAGTTCCTGTCCATTTCCTCCCCCAGATTTTTTTATAGATGAGGAAACTGAGGCAAAAACAGTTAAATGACTTGACCACGGTCAGATAGCTAGTAACTATTGCAGGAAGATGAGTCTTTCTGATTCCAGGTCTGGTATTCTATCCACGCAGCTGTAGGCACTTAATTAGTGCTTATTAGACTGTATTCAGTTGGATTGAACCCAGACTGCATTAAGTCTAAACCACTCCATCCTTAGCCCTTATTACCATATACATTCCATCTTTTCCTCCTAGAATTTTAGCTCCTTGAGTATCAGGAATGTCTCACTTTCTAATATTTGTATTTGTATCATCAAGGCTTACCCTAAGTTACCTCACCCTAAGTGAGTACCTGAAGGGCCCTAGGTCTTCCAGTGCGTCGTGGGTCATCTCCAGTCATACTGAGGAATATCAGGTTACTGAATACAAAAGGCTCTGGAGGAAAAGTGAGGCTGGTGACCTGTATAGCTCTCCCTCACTCAAAACGAAGTCAGGTGCAAGTCATGTCATCATTTCTCTGATGGCATGATCTTCTTCAGCAATGAAGGATGAATGCAATGATAAACACTTAATGCATGATTTTCTTTTCCATTAATTCCTTAGCCAGTTTGAGTGCCATATCATACTGCACACTCATATTTACTTTACCAGTAAGCAGGAAAAAAGCATTTATTAATGTACCAGGCACTGGACTAAGTTTTGGGGATAAAAATAGAAAAAGAAAAAATGTAGTCCCTGCTCTTGAGGAACTTCAATTCTAAAGGGTGTAGACAACACCCCAAAGTGGGGGGAATATAGATTCTCACCTTAAGGGCTTGGTTTTAAGGTTCACAAAGTCTGGAGTAGAGTTGGAAAGGAAGTAAAAGTTGGTGGACCAGGTAGATACTCTCAGAGAAACTTGTCAAAGGGAGCTGGGAGCCAGCTGTGAGAAGCGGGCCAGTGTGAGATGGTCACAGGGTTAGAGTCAAAGACGAGGAGACCCTAGGCACTGAGAGAAGATATAGGATAATATAGCTGTTGAAGTATGGTTTTGAAATCCAGGAAGTAAAAACCAGAGCTGGGAGGGGGATGAAGGCTAGCCTGTCTGAACCTCTCCACAAAATTAAGGCTCCAGGAGAAACTCACAAATGAGAATCCACTAAAATTGCAGTCCACTATAACCCCTACACCCTTTCCAGAGAAACTACTTTCTTATGATGTTTCCCATTATGTACGGGGGCAGTTAGGATTTTCAGGATCCAGGTTTAAGTCTTTACATTTATCTTTATTAAACTGAATCTTCCTCTCTTCATTCCTGTACTCAGCCTATCAGCACCTAATTGGATCCTATCCCTATGCACCACTGTCCAAATCATTGATAAAATGTTAACCTAGAGCCCAGCACAAGTCCCTGGGCTGCTCCACTAGGGGCTTCCTGCCCCACTGACAGAGCCATAAACCTTTAAGTCTGGCCATCCGGTCAGTTCTGTCTACATCTTATTGTATTATTATCGCGTCTGCTTCTCTCAAGCTTTTCCATGTGAGCCATATAAGACACTTATCCAAAATTCTGCTAAAACCAAAGCAAACTACATCCCCAATATTCTCCTCACTTATCACTTCAGTAACTCTATCAAAAAAGGGTCTGGCCTCTGCTCTTTTTTGGATGAAGCCATTGTTTTGTTATTTTTGTTTTTTAATCACTACTTTCCCCTCTAGATGTTCAGTAACCATCCTCTTAACAACTCCGAGTTAGCTGTCTGTCCCATTTTTGTATAATTTACAACCTCATTGTAACACTAACAAAATCATAATTGATTTTGATCTATTGTTGAAGTCACTGATATTTTAACATGATAATTGTTTTATATTTACTTTAACATGACAAATGTTTTATTTTAATTTTCCTTTTAAAATTTAACACCACAATGATTTAGTTGGTTGGGTTTATTACTTACTTTTTATGGAGGACTTAAATACCAAAATACACATCTTGACAAATACAATGGCACTTGGTAGAATTAGCAGCTTAATATCTTGTCAGCTATCACGCAACAGGCACCTGAGAACAGATTACTTCTCTTTGGAGTGGAACTGCAAAGAATCATGGAAGTTAAATAGGTCTTAGGGTAGGAAATACGGTGCAGGGTGGAGGGTATGCATTCAAATTCTGGTGATATTACTTATTACCTGAGTGAAGCAAGTCATTTCATGTCTCTGGACCTCAGTTTCCTTATTTGTAAGGAGGGTCTTATAGATTATCCCTAGGGTGCCTTATGGTCTAGACTTATCTGCTCATTTAGAAAATTATAAAATTGTATCTGCTAGATATAAAATCACTTGCTTAAGACCACATAATTACTTAGCTCTACATCCAGAACTCAAAAGTGTGCATATTAACCCTTAGAACAAAGATATTTGGACTCTAGACTCCTACCACACCACCATTACTGTTGACTCATGAACTGAGATTCTCCAAAATTAATACTTGGCACTCATAGGATGATAGATCTTATGGAGGGAGCCTCAGAAAGTATTTCATCCAAGTGATTCATTTTAGGGAAGAAAGGGACACCTAGAGTTACTCACATGGGGAGTTCATTGGTAAAATTTGTAATGAAACCTAGGTGCTCTGATCTGGAATTCAGAAACCATCTCCTCCTAAATGTTCAACTACCATCTGCATGCATATGATCCCCAAATCTGTGTGCTCATCTCTGCCCTCTGCCCTTTGGGCCATGCCTATCTTACATTGCCTCCAGCTGGATTTCTTTTTGCTATTTCAGCCTGTGTGTGGGAAGGCAGCTGCTTTCCTTCAGGACCCTGCCCTAGGCTGACCTTTACCATCTACCAAAGTAGTTAGGGAAGACTTGTACCAGGCTTTGAAACCCATCGCAGAATGAAGTTAATCTTTATATTATCCCAAGCATCCATAAAGAATCTCCAGGCTACAAGCTTTGCTGATAACCCACAGATGCAGGATCAAAAGAGGAAATTACACCGAGTCTGAACTTGTTTCGTAGATAAAAGGACACTTCAATAGCCGAGGATTTCTTTGGGGATAAACATATTCACTTTAGAGTTTCTAAATGTTTTTAATGAGCAGACTAAACACCCACTCCACCTGAAAGCCAACACAAGCCTTCAAGAGGCTTGTCTAGGGGAACATAGACCTAAGGAAATGGTATACACTATTTTGGAGGACTTCATTACAGCAATTGGAAATTTTAATGAATATTTTGATTTCATGTGATAAAAGGGAAAAAATGTGTTAACTATGATATACATACCATACCTCAAAATGTGACTTCAGAATATCAATAATACCCTTTGGAGAACTAAGTAAAATTCATCTGAGGGTCAATGTATAAAGGAAGAAAAGGTCTGTTTGTAATGTGAGTTAAATAGCTTGCTAACCCAGGCCTGGTTAATGTCATGTCCTTCACATCTGGGGATGGTCTCCCCGGCTTAGACTTGCTTGTGTGCATTTCCTGGAGTGTTCTTGCCTTAACACACTTTGTTTGTTGTTAAAAAAAAATTCTATGACCTTCCACTTGTTATTCTAGATAATGATGGTTTCTTGAAAAACAGCTACCAATCTATCATGGCACTGGATGGATGGACTCAAAAGAACAGCACCCAATGACAATAATTTGATTACACAACAAGCATTATATCTTTTTGTTTCCAAGAGGTCACATAATTTTAGGAATATCTCTTCTCATTTGTAATTTTCTTAACTTGCAAAACAAACTATCAGCATTAGTAACAAGTGTTAAGAGCAAACCACGTGCCCATATGCCTAGTGCTGGGGGAAGTACAAATACCAAGTAAGACTAATCCTCAAGTAGCACAAAAATATCCTCCTAACATCTAATATAATATTTGTGTAAGAAACATGTTATATGAGAATAAGAACTGGATTTAGAGTCAAGAGACATCTGAAGTTGAAAATCCCATTACTTTCTAGCTATGTGACAATGAGTAGCACTCAGCCCCCAGTTTCTCAATTTGTTATATATATATATATATATATATATATATATAGTATGTATTGTATATGCACATATTATATGCATACAGATATATATGTATATGCACAGAGAAATGTATATGCATAGATATATATATATCTGTATATGCACAGAGATAATATATTATATATAATTAGTGTAAATTATGTATAATTAATGTCATGCTATCTTACAAATACATAATTTACATATTACAAGTATATAATTAGTATAATTTAATAATATGGTTCCTAAGTAGTATCTACATCTATAGCTACCCATATATAAAGACACCAAGGTCAGCCACCAAGATCATCCACTAAATTCTGAGTCATTTCTAGCCCTCTCAACTTTTGTCTTGCCGCTGAACTTCAATGATCCTGGAAGAGAGAGTGAGGCTGATGACTTTGTACAACTCTGCCTCACTTAACTCCAATTCACCTGCAAGTCGAGACATCGGCTCCTAACGTCATTGGTCCTCTTTGAAAGTAAAGGTTAGACAACAGAAACTATTCAGATAACAGAAGGTCTAGGTGACTGATAAGGAGATTCAACACTGGGAGCCCCCATATTCCCTTTTGAATGGGAAATCCATTCAAAGTATCGGAGGTCCACCCGATAACTCAGATTCAGCTTTCAGTGGCAGCAATAACTGAGTTTGAGGTTCAGGCAGTGCCGCAGCTTAGCAGGCTGCTTACCCAATTCAGTAGTGAATTGAAACAATGACCTAGAAGAAAAGAGGCCAGTTAATCAAGGGAAAGACATCCTTTGGATATATCACACCTACAAGTGAACTGGATGAGGATTCCAAGTCCTCCTTGGAGGAAAAGAATCCTCGGGCCATGAATAAATTCTACCCTCCCTTCAATTGGGGGAGAGGGAGGGAGGAGGATATTTTGTTATAACCACTCTAATTTTGAGCTCACTATTCCCAGGAATCCTGTGTAAAAGGGATGGTATATCCCTCATTTGCAAATTCTAACATTGCTCTACTTTCTTAGCAAATACCATTTTGTAAAAGTTCATTGATATCAACTGGCAGTTAATATTGGGGAGAATACAGCAGATGATGACTGAGAAGTAGTAGTAGAAACTCCATTCTCAGAGTTAGCTGATCATAGACTATGAGGGGAGAAATAGCAAGCTGCCCTTTGGCAGCTTAAGCTGCCTGTTCAAGTACGGATTGGGCAAATGATTGTGAGGGGTGCTATCTATGATGTGATAGTCAGGTCTAAATCACTGGAGGTATTGTGATGAGAAAATCAAATCTGAGGAGTTCATCATTAGATTTTTAAGTTTAGATCTACAAATTGTGTAGGTAAAGTATTAATGAGAATTAAAGCTTTAGGTAAGAATTTTCACATCTGGAACAACTCTAAACTGTATTCATCCCACATGAAGAAAATGGAACCTCCAAGCCCCCATGGACAAGAGTTGTTACTGGGAAGGCGAAAAGATTAGGAAAGTGCTGCAGTAGCTCACAAGTGAACATTTAGTTATATACTATTATAACAAATTCTTGCTTATTAGGTATTAAGCTCTATTGTTTCTAGAATACCAAGGAATGCAAATCATACTAGAGATCTCTAAATTTGGTACCCTGGGGCAAAGTTCCAGTAATATTACCCTGGTTATGGCTCCAATTTTTATTAAGACCTTGTCCTTTTAAAATAGGGTAAATGTGTAATCTCTAATACTACACAGATCTAAGGCTGAGTGGAAATAAGCAAAGAATGATAGCATTATTTGGGTTTTCCTTGAATCTGTGGCTTAGAAATTTGCATAGAGATTTAAAAAATAACGTCTTTTTGCCTTTTTATTTTTACCATGACAGTTACTTCCCTCTCCCACCACCATCACCATTGAACCCTCCTTTGAAACAAGGAAAATCAACTAAATCAACCAACCAATGAAGCAACTTCCTCTGAAAACCTATGCAAATCCTACAACTTTATCCTTCTGCCTTCTCCCTTTATCCCTTCTGCCTTCTGCCAATCTCTATCCTTCTCCCCTCTAATGAGAGGGAAGTGATCATCTGTTCTCAGGGATGAAGACCGATCATTTCATTCATTATTAGCTTAAATTCTTTAGAGGGTTCTATTTTTCTTTACATCCAGTCCTGACTTTTCCAACATAACACTCCTGACTCTCTCTAGCCCTTACTTTTTCTTACCATCTATCTCTTCCTATATATTGACTCCTCCCTGCTGTCTGTAAACATACTCTAGTATTCTTCATCCTTAAAAATACCCTCACTAGATGAAACCAGACCCACCAGTTATCATCATATATCTCTTCTTCCTTTCAAGATTAAACTTTTTTTGTTTATTTATTTTTAATTACCTATCTGTTTTCAGTCTTCAACAATCACTTCCATAAGTTTTGAATTTTCTACCCTCCCATCCCCCCTCCCCAAAATGGCATGCAATCTTGTATGGGTTCTACACACATTCTTACTAAACACATTTTCACATGAGTCATGTTGCATAGAAGAATTAAAATGAATGGAAGAAACCATGAGGAAAACCAAACCAAAGCAAAACATAACACAAGAGAAAATAGTCTGCTTCATTCTGTGTTCTGATTCTATAGTTCTTTCTCTGGATGTGAATGACATTTTGCGTCAAGGGCTAAGTCTATGAGAAATAGTCCTTGCACACTGTGGCTGTTACTATATATAACGTTTTCCTGGTTCTACTCATTTCTCTCAATATCAGTTCATATAAATCTTTTCAGGTTTTTCTGAAGCCTGCATGCCTAAACCTCTTAACATAACTATCCACAATTAGTGATCTTCCTTCCATTTTTTCTCACTCTCTCCTAAAACCTCTGCAATTCATATCCTGACCATATCATTCAACTGAAACTGTGCTGTCCACATTCATCAGTGATCTTTACTTTCTTTCAAATCAAAAGCCTTTTGTCAAGCCAAATACTCCAAGGACTATAGAGTATTTTAGATTGCCAATCATCCTCTTCTTCTCCCATCATAAGCTCATGGGCTCAATCATCCCACTGAGGGTGATTCCAGATCTATATAACCAGCCCTACAATTCAGGAGAGCTCCAACAACTTTTGGGCATCTTGAGTTGGTCCTATAGGCATCTCAGAATCAATGTGCCCATGTTTTTCTTCCTAACCATCCTTTTTTTCTAACTTCCCTATTACTCTTAAGGATACCATTATCTTTCCGCTCATTCAGCTTTGAAATCCTGGCATCATCCTTCTCTCCTTCCTCAACTTGTTACTTGCCAAATCTCATAATTTTTTTTTTTACAGAATTGTTCAAATAAACCTTCTCCTCACTCATATAACTGCCCAGTTCAGATCCCCATCATTTCTTATCTGGAATACCTCATTATCTCTCTAGTTGATCTTAGTACTTCAAGTCTCTCTCTATTCCAACCTATATTTTATTGAACTGCCAAAACGACATAGCTAAAATGGAGTCAAATTATGTTTCTTCAATATTCAATAGATGGTGTTTTTCTGTTATTTTCAATATCACATATAAGACCTTTGATTGGGCAACTAAAGTTTTTTGCATTTAGGCCTCTCCCAACCTCTTTTCAATCTTTTTACATTCTACTGCACTCTATGATCTAGCCATGTTTCTTAAATATGAAAACACACCTCCCATTTTTGTTCTTCATGCCTTGAATTCTTTCCCTTCCAGTCACACACTCTTAGAATCTCTGACTTTCTCCACCTTCAGGAAGATTTTCCTATTACCCCTGCTCCTATTAGCCTCATTAAAGTTAAAACCCATCTACTTGATTCTTATCTTAAATGTTTTCATTTATAGGTTTTCTTCAAACACTTTGAGGACCAGGACTCTTTTTACTTTTTTCTGTTTATTCTTAGCACTCAGTACAAAGTCTGGCACACAGTAAATGCTCAATTAATGTTTAGTGCTTGAAATTATAAATGATGGTTTTTTTTGGTGACACACAATGCACCAGGAAGAGGAAAAAGCAGGTAAACTCCTTGGTTGGGTGTTGGAGTAGAATTGAGCCCAAACAAAGGAGCAGAGAAGAGTTAAGAAAGTTGACAGAAATGAGAATATAAGATACAAGGGTGGAAGGGCAGCATCCTTTCTCACTGTCTCATTTAACAAAGGAGAAGTATTTAGATGGTCTGAGTCAATTTAAGTCAGTTTCAGAATATGTGGGGAACAGATTATCTGCTTTCCCTTCCTTTGTAATGTTGTACTTATGAATATGGCACAATGAAAATCACCCATACTGGCTGTCTCAAGTCTGAACTGAACCCCAATTACACCTATCTACCAGTTCCAGAACTGAGGGGCAAATGAACATGTAACTAACTCTCTGTATAGTTACACCCTCTATGGTGCAAAAAATGAACCTTCGGAGTCAAAAAACCTGTGTTCAAATGCTTCCTTTGTCACTACTTTTACAACAAGTCACTTAGCCTTCCTGGGCCTTGGTTCCCTCATTTGTAAAATGAATGAATTGAAGTAATGACTTCTATGGCCATTAGTAGTGACCAATTCTAAATCTACCTTCCTATGATACGTAAAGGTGATAATGGATGTTCCTCAGATTGGATGTTTTTAGGTTATGGGCCTGGATGGGTGGAAGGATTGTGTTGTCCTCACTAGCTTAGAAGAGAAGAGGGTTTCAATAAAAAACAATGAGTTCAGTTTTGGATATATTGAGTTGAAGTTGCCTAGGGGACATCTGGTCCAAGATGCAGTTGGAAATGGGAGACTGGAGATGAGGAGAGAGATTAGAGCTGAATTAATTAGATTTGAGAATTACTTGTATACAGGTCATTTAATCCATGGGGGCCGAAGAGATCAAGTGAAATAAGGAGAAGAGATGAGGGACTAGTCCTGTGGGACACCCTCACTTAGCAGCAATCCCATTTGTCACCTGAATGAAAATGAAGATCCAGCGAAGGAAACCAACAAGGCTGTAGATAGAAAGAAAACCATGAAAAGTCATGTCATGAAAACCAGGACAGGAAAGATTGTTCCAGAAGACAGAATAGTGCCAAAGGCTGTAGAGAGAGCAAGTGGGTGAGGACTAGTTGAGGTATGACTTGTTGTTGTTGAGTCATTTGAGTTGTGTCCAACTCTTTGTGACCTCATTTGGGGTTCTCTTGGCAAAGACAGTGGAATGGTTTACCATCTGTTTCTCCAGCTCATTTTATATATGAGAAACTGAGGCAAACAGGGTGACGTGACCTGCCAGGTCTGAGGCTGGATTTGAACTCATGAGGATGTCTTTCTGATTCCAAGCCCAGTGTTCTGTCTACTAAGTTGCTTAATTAGGGTGTGTTGATTAATTATCAAGTTTCCCCCCCAGTAGCCCTTTGTGCTTTCTTTTTAACTTCCAATTCCTCCATTTTTTTATTATTGTATAGTTGCTTTAGTCTAAGGAGAAAGTAATAGGACATTTACCCTTTCAGAGGCATTAAATTACCAGAATTGCTTTGATTTATAAGGTATTTTAAATAGGAGTTGCTGTTAGAGGACTCGATATTTTTGCTATTGCAGTAGAGTCTTCTCTTGGGACTGGGTCAAGGTGGCGTTTGGAAGGAGAAGAAAGCTAGTTGTTCCCCCTTGGAGAGTCCCCAAAGTCTTGGAGTGGAGTCATTATAGTGACTCCATCTCCAATAAGCTTCCTAGAGGCCTTGAGATGGTACAATGGTTAGTGTTCAGGAGTCAGAGCATGGAATATCTGAGTTCAAATCTAGCCTCAGATATTTACTAGCTATATGACCCTGGGAAAGTCACTTGACCTCTGCAGTTTGTCTAAAATGAGGACAATAACAGTACCTACCCCGGGGCTATTGTGAGGATCAAGTCAGTTATTCATCATGCACGCACTTACCTGGCATACAGTAGGTGATAAATGGTTGCTCTCTTTCCTTCCAGTCACAGCCTACACATCCATCTCTGAGGTGGAATTTCCATGAGCGTGTATGTGCTGAGGAGTGATTCATCAGCATCCTGCTCGCCGACTTCCTCCCACTGCCTAATAATGCTTCTTCTTATGGATTAAGCCTTTGTCCGAGGGAAAACATCAGGTTCATAATTTAACTCCACTTTGGGAACTTGTGGATAACAAAAATCCGTATTTTTCCTTCATTTAATTAATTTCATTTGAGTAATTCGATGAAATAATTTTATTTCATTAATAAAATTGATTAAATAGTTGATGAAATTAAGGACATTAATTTCTAGAGGGCCCCGCCCCCCAGTCAGGATGATCATACTCAACCAATTCTAGTGGCTTCTTGACCTATCCTTTCAGTCTTATTGGAAATTATATCCACACTCTGCTCGCCTGCCAAAGTAAATTTCTTGTTCAAAAGATGCCATTTCCCCTCTGTGAACCTTTGTAATAGCCAATCCCTATGCCTGGAATGTACTTCTTCCTTACCTCTATTTCATAGACAGGTTTTCCTTTAAAATATATCTCAGGGACTATTTTATGTATGAAGTCTTTGCTGATTTCCATCCCCTCCCTGCCAAGTGTCCTCCTTCCCTCCCAAACTTAGTATATACTTTTATTAACTTTACCTTGTATTTATGCTGCATATACATACATACACACATACGTGTGTGTATCTATTTATCCCATTAGATTATATGTTTATTGCAAACAGGGATTGTTTAATTCCTTGTATTTGGATCCCAAGTTCCTAGCCCATAGTCATCAAGTTAAATAAGTTAAATACTTGTAAGTTGATTGATTGACACCAAAAAGGCATCTATTTTCTCCGTGTGCATCATTCTTTGGTGTACTACGTCTTGTCACCATCCTTCTCTCTGGTTCCCCATGCCCAAGAAAGAAACATAAAAATCGGAAAGTATTTTGATTGACCATACTTTATCTTATGTCAGCATCTAGTACTAACCAGCTAGAACAACAAACATTAATAACCATAAATATAAAAGTGCTACCAAGTTTTGACTTTAGCATGTGCACTCTACAGGGTAGAGAGAGAGAAGAGAGGAGACAGGCAAACCACTTTGAATAAATTTCCCAGAGAGAAAAATTCTGCAATTACTGGTCACCGACATGCTCCTCCTCTTAGCCTCCATTCACTCAGTTGTGGTGGGCAGAGGTGGAAGCACATTAATGAGCCTTTTTGACTTCTCAACACAAACTGTAGTCATTCGCTTCCATTTTTAACCCATTTCCATAAGGTTCGATTTCTCTTTAGTCTGTAGAACATAACAACCTCACCAGCTCCTAATCTAACTCACAGGCTTCTTTCTCACCCTACATATCTCTTTGGTAGAAGGGATTACATTATTATTTAATGAAATAATAAATATAAGAATCAATTTTCTTAGTATCATTTCTCACATGGTGAGAGGGGGAGAACTGTATCTGACAGTTGTTTGTGATTTCTTTTTGATGAGGACCAGTGACATGATGTCTTGACTTGCACATGAATTGGATTTAAGTGAGGCAGAGTTGCACAAAGTCAACAGCCTTGCTCTCTCTTCTGGAGTCATCAAAGCCCAGTGGCAAGACAAAACTCAAGGTAACTGGTGATGGCCCAGGATGCAGTGTATGGCCTTGGTGTCTTTGATGTCTGACCAAGGTCTAAGTGCT
This sequence comes from Bettongia penicillata ogilbyi, assembly GCA_023548195.1. Classification (NCBI taxonomy): domain Eukaryota; kingdom Metazoa; phylum Chordata; class Mammalia; order Diprotodontia; family Potoroidae; genus Bettongia; species Bettongia penicillata. Next base: position 2,725,838 of record JAJHZJ010000696.1, read on the forward strand.
TAGCTGCTTTCATGGCCATTGGAACACATTGTCGCTATCCATGGCATTCCACTGGGGAAAGTCCCCACGTGCTTGGGGGTAGACCTCCCCCTAATTCACTGATGGTTTTGAGGCCTGTGAGGAATTTGAAGTTAGGGAACAAGTGGAAGCTTGGTTTAGAGACAGAATGGATGGAGCAACAAAGGCACATCTATTTCAAAGTAGTCTTTCATTGGAGATATTCTCTCTACACCACCATTTCAGAAGCCACTCAGGTCCTTTGAGCCAGCTTATCCAATGGGGCCTTATCTTCCACTTTTCATTCCCAAGGACCCCACAATTACTCCTTTCTAACTGGTTCATGCAGTGGGAAGTTCTATCTATTCAGTACATGACTATCCTTCCATACTCTTCTTCATTAAGCTAGATCCTTTCTTGTCTTGTCGTCCAATGGGGAGATATCTTCCACCCACAAATCCAGTGCCTACACTGTACTCAGTTCCCTCACTTCTAACACATTCACCCAGTGAGGAGATCCCCTACCTCCCCATACCTAAAACCCACTCAGTGTGCTCATCCACTCCTCCTCCTTCACACAGAGTACCAATTATTGGTCATCTCTTTTCTAGTGTGCTTACTGCTCTAAGGAGAATTATGCAAATATCAGTATTTTAGACAATACAGATTAAAAAAAAATAAGAGGAATGGGAAAATTTCCTATTTCAATTCAATGCACTGAGTATCTGTTAAAGCATTTAATATGGGCCAGACACTGTGCTAGATGCTGAACATTAAAAGGAGGAAAACAGTCCCTGCTTTCAGGATGCTGAGTTTCTAATGACAACTGAAGACAGGTCTTACTGATATTAGATTTCACGTGGAATAACAAATGATTTGTAACTGTTTCAAAACAGACCTTCTGATAACCAAAACTTTTTTTTAAAGTTTGAAAAAAAATGTTTTACTTCAAAACTTAAAAAAAGAATGTTAAAAATTATTTTACATGCAATTGGGAGAAATTAAATATTATTTTTAAAAAACCATATTAAGACACTATTAGACTATTAAAATATTCCTCCCTTTGCCAATTACATTTCTGTCTGAAGCCATATTTTCTTTTTGTATTTCAGCCTAAATATCATATCACAATAAATTGAATGCAGAAACAGACAGGAAAATCTAGTTTTTTTTTATGAAGCTAGATATTAAAGAGCTTCGCAAAAACATATAAAAACAATTCTACTCTTCTCACTAATTTTTTATTTTAGAAAATAATTTTATTTTTAAAATGCTTCACGTTAAAAATGTAATGGGCTTATTATTGCTATTTAAATATGCATTAATAAACATTTTTGAAATTTAAAAAAAAAAGCTTGCCCGGTGTGAATATTAGTTCAGAGAGAGAAGTGGTCCATTGAAATTTCTGAGGGTTTTATTTATTTATTTTTTTTGTAAATGATGGCCAGAATTAGCTTGCTAACTGCGTTCAAACTTTTAAAATAATTTCTTCTAATTACCAGTGTTGTCTGTGTTTATCCCGATGTTTGTTTTGCTTCCAGCAAGTCAAAAAACATGAAAGAAAAAGCAGCATGTTTTTCAAATATAGAAAAAGGAAACATTGGAGGAGGGATGCTAACAGCTAAAAGGGCTTGCTTTAATGTTGACAAAAGATTTGCTTAATTGTTTCAGAAGGAGATTCTGTCTTTGACTTCATTTTAGGGGCTTGAGAATCTGTCAAGTGACATGTGGTTTGTGTTGATCTCACATCAATCCAATTTGTTCCACGTCTTACGTTTGTAACTGTGCAGCTCCTATTAACATCAGGGTAGGAGCAAGGGAGGAAAGACGAGGATCAGGATCAAAATTATGGCTTCGGGAAGTGGTTTATACTTCTCAGCCCTTCCCACAACCCTGTTTATGCCCTACAGTGATACCTGATCTGAATATAACCCGTGGTGCCTCTCAGGCATGGAGAATTGCAGGCTAAGAGATCCTGCCATCAGGAACAGAATCTTTTCCTCTAGTATACCCTAAGGATCAAAAAGACATCAAGTCTCTCAAAGACTACGGTCATTGCGGAGCAGAAACTGTTGTAAGAGGGTCTAAGATTAAGGGTCTAGGATTAAGAAATGAATCATCACGTGAAATTTGGATTAAGTCTTTCCACAAGATCCTCCACCTCTCAGCTCCGATCATTCTCTCTGGATGTCTGACATGCCTAGAATGGACTCCCTTCTCTACTCTAATTATTGACCTCCCTGGCTTCCTTTAAGTCCCTTCTCAAATCCCACCTCCTACAAGAAGCTTGCCCCAATCTCTCTTAAGCATGGCATCTTCCCTCTGTTAATTATTTTTTATTTATTCTGTATGTATAACTTGTTTATATATATTTCTTCACAGGTTGCCCCCTCATTAGACTGCAACCTCCTTAAGGGGAGAGATTGTATTTTGCCTCTTTTTGAATTTCCAGGGCTTAGCACAGTGCCTGGCACATAATAAGCACTTAATAAATGTTTGTTGAATTGAATTGAATCATAAATTCAAAGAGAAATCTCACTATTGGGGTGGAGTTAAGGTTGATGTTCACAGAATAAGTCCAGCCCAGAGAAAATAGTAAGAGATTATTGGCAAAATTGGTAATGCCCACTTCCCACAGGTGGAAGCACTCTATAGGAAGGAGTGCCTCCCCTGTTTACTCTCATCCTCAATCAACAAGCCTCCAAAACCTCACAGTACAAAGGCTCTTTTTCTGGTAATTCTTACCCCTCATGATGTTTCAAAGGGTCTCCTTATTTAAAAGCTGTTGTTTTGGATGACCTGAATGTCCTGAAAGAGGTGATTACCAGAAGAGACTGGTGGCACCTTCTAGAGTCAGCTCTGAAGACAGAGGTAGAGCTCATACTTTCCAAGGGTATATTCATGTCCACATATTTGCATATATGTATGTATGTATTGTGTGTATAACATATACTTATATATATATATATATATACATATATATACACACACAGAGAAAGATAGGGAGAATACAAACACATATACAAACACAAAGCAAACTATTCATAAAAGTAGTTGTTGTCTTGAGTTAAATTAACAGACTACATTACATTAACTGCCCTTATCCCTGATGAGTAGTTCTTTGCAACTTCCTAGCATTAATCATTTTCTTTCAAAATTTGGCTTAACATGAAAGAATTTTATAAGTGATTTAGATTGGAATAAGCAAAATCCGGAAGACAATATCCTCAATCACATCAACAATATAAATGGAAAGATGAAACAACTGTAATTATAATGACCAAGCATAGTCCGATAGAAGAATTGAGAAAATGCATTTTGATTCTTTCTTTACAAAGTTGGGAAATTATGGATGCAAAATATTAGATATATTGTCAGACAGGATTAATACTAACACTGATCATTGCACTTGACCAGAGTTTTGTTGCTTGTACATAAAGGAATAAAAAAAAAACTCATTTAATTTCCATTGTTGTAGTAATTATGTAAATTCAGAGGAGACATATGCATCATTTCCCCATATTCAAATGCAAGCAGTTCATCTTTGTTTAGTCCTTTATCATTGGGCATTCATATTTCACTTTAGTTTCTATTCACCCCTGTATTTGTACTTCAGTGTTTCTCTGTAGCTCTGGTCTTTTCATCAGGAATACTTGAAAGTCCTTTATTTCATTAAAGATCCATTTTCTCCCATAGAATTACACTCAGATTTGCTGAGTAAGTTATTCTTGACTGTAAACCCATATCCTTTGCTTTCTGGTTTATCATACACAGTCCAAGCTTTTTACTCTTATATTATTATGGTTGCTAAATCATGTGTAATTCTGAATATGATTCCTTGGTATTTAAATTCTTTCTTTCTGGTAGTTTGTAATATTTTTCCTTTGATCTGAATCTATCCCCCATTATAGTGCCCCAGTATGGATCTGGACCTTTCTCTTGCCTTGGTGCAAAACCTCTTCCTGGATAATGGAGTAAACTATGCTCAGCATATTCTTGATCTGGCCTGACCTCATTCCCATTGTCTGCAAATCTCTGTGTTTGTGTTCCTATGCTATGTTGGGCTAGACAACTAGCTCACTGTGACTTTCTGTATTTCTCTATCATGTATCAGCCTGGTGCATTTTCTAGATCTTGTTAGTGGAATTTATGAAGGGGGACTCTCCATACTACTTCCTACCACTTTGCTACCTTGACTTTGCCTGTTTAAAACCATTATTTATGATAAGGTAGTCTCTGGTGGATAACTAATGAAGGGAAATAAAGAAGTTTTTTTCAAAAGATTGAAAACTATTAATAATCATATAAAAGATTCTTCCATATCACCAAAAATACAGTGGATAGAGCTCTGGCCCAGGAGTCAGGAAGACATTAGTTCAAATTTGGCCTCAGATATTTCCTAGATGTGTAAACCAGATCATGTAACTTAGCCTCTGTTTGCCTCAGTTTCCTTAACTAAAAACATGTGATAATAATAGTACCTACCTTACAGGGTTGTTGGGAGCATCAGATGACTTAATATTTATAAAAAACACTTAGATGAGTGTCTGGCACATAGGAGATATTATATAAATGCTTATTCTATTGCTTCCTCTAATAATAAAAGCAAAAGACTCCCTAAAACTTCAACAACTTGGTGTTTCCTCTCACCACCCCAAAATTGATAAGGGTAATAAAAATGAGAATAATCAGTGCTTAAGAAGTTGTAAGGGAAATGGGTACATTGATGCACAATTTGGAATTATTAGAAAAACTAGAGTGTCTATATTCTTTAATCCAGAGATCTCATTGCTAAGTACACACTCCCAAGGAGCACAGATATAGAAAAGAATGCTACATGTATACCATAATAGCTGTAGGAAGAATATTTGTAGTAGCGAAGAACCAGAAACAGAGTTGATGTTCATACATTTGGAAATGGCTAAACAAACTGTGATATATGTTATGAAACTTTATGGCATTGTAAGAAATTATAAACATGAAGAATTGAGAAAATCATAGGAAGACACATGAACTGATGCAGTGGAAAATGAGCAGGTAGAAAAATTCTATGTGTAATGATTCCAACAATGTAAACTGAAGGAATGAAAACAAAGAAAACTTAATGCTACATAACCACAATGCCAATTTTGTTATTTAAAGGAGACATAAGAAAATGCACCTCTTTTCTTTCTTTGCAGAGGTTGAGTAATATGGGTATGTAGTAGATCATATATTACTATTAACTTGGGAGATTGTTGACTTGATTCAATAAATTGCTTTCCTTTTTTTTTTTTTTAAATAAAAAAGTCCTTGTTACGTAGTTCACAGGGTAAGGAAAGAAAGGAAAACATTTGCAAATGGCAATATAAAAAAGCAACAAAATTTATCTTTTATCATTTGTCTAGTAAAGAATATCTCTTAATCTTTTGTATTTTATCATTTAATTATTGATTTTTGATATTTGATTTTAACAGAAATATTTATTTAAATTTTTTCCTAGTATTATTTTCTTTTAAGTGCGTTTATATTAATTTTCATTTTTCAGTAAGGAAATCAACATGTGACAAAGTTGTAAGGAGTAACTAGTACCAAAGAGGGAAGAGTCAAAAAGGAAGTGAAAAGGAAATATGAAGAAAAAAGGCTGGAATTACCAAAGATTTTAAATGAAGAAAATTCCATTTAAAAGCCTAGATTAGAAATAAGTAAATTAGTAGAGAAGGCACTAAAATTAGAAGGATTAGTAAAATGACCTCAAAAAATAACAAAAGTTTTATAAATAAATATTACAAGAATAAAGAAGTTGAATCAAGTTTTGATGAAGCATAAAAGCCTGAAGAATCTCAAGAAAACATGAAACAATGACATATTTGGAAATGATTCACAAAAAAATATTAAAAGCAGAAGATTAAATTAGTTTAGAATGAATTTCAGAATCCCTAGCTTGTATTGAAAAAGTAAATAACAGAATAAAAAATATAAATCAACTGTGTTGATTCTTTCCAAAGAAGTAAAAAAACAATTGAGTTGGAATAAAATTATACATAAATGAAAGACAACTTCAAAGGAAAAAGCAAAAAAAAAAAAATAATACTAAAAGAACACATAATCTCCATACAAGCAAAAGATACTGACCTCAAAGATAGCTTGCACAGAGACAATGCCAGAATTATAAGTCAACCCAAAGAATACCACAAATTAAAACAGCAACAACAATAAACACAATCAAATACTGCAAAGCAAAAAAAGAATTTTAAAAAGTGCCCTGACCACCTGGTTATAGAAAACAATGCACAACTAGAAGGAATCCATATATTGCTCTTTAAAAATGTACAAACAAGTGAACAGACTACATTTCTAACTCTAAGACACATAGTGACTAAATTTAATAATCCCTAATACATTCTAAGCAGTAAGGAAAAAATAAATCAAAATATGAGGACAATAAAATTAATATGATAGCATACACTGGATTCTCTAGAAACCACAGAGGAGAATAGAATACTCCAAGATAGTGCAGTTTTTACGCTTTTTTATTTTAATATATTTATTTTTAGTTTTCAACATTCATTTCCACAAGATTTTGAGTTCCAAATTTTCTCCCCATCTCTAACCTCTGCCATCCCAAAACACTGTGCATTCTGATTACCCCTTCCCTAATCTGCCCTCCCTTCTATCACACCCCTCCCTTCCCTTATCCCCATCGTCTCTCTTTTCTTGTAGGGCAAGATAGATTTTTATACCCCATTACCTTTATGTCTTATTTCCCAGTTGCATGCAAAAACAATTCTCAACATTTGTTCCTAAAACTTTGAGTTCCAACTTCTCTCCCTTCATCCCTTCCCACCCATTCCCACTAAGAAGGTAAGCAATTCAATATAGGTTATATATGTGTAGTTTTGCAGAAGATCTCCATAATAGTCATATTGTGAAAGACTAAATATATTTCTCTCCATCCTATCCTGTCCCCCATTTATTCTATTCTTTCTTTTGACCTTGTCCCTCCCCTAAAGTGTTTACTTGTAATTACTCCTTCCTCCCATTTCCCTTCCCTTCAATCATCCCCATGTACCCCACATATCCCTTTCCCCCCTACTTTCCTGTACTGTAAGATAAATTGTCATACAAAATTAAGCGTGCATATTATTTCCTCTTTAAGCCAAATATGATGAGAGTAAGCTTCACTTTTTCCATCTCAACTCCCCACTTTTCCCCTCCATTGAAAAAGCTTTTTCTTGCCTCTTTTATGAACGATAATTTGCCCCACTCCATGTCTCCCTTTCTCCTCCCAATATATTCCTCTCTCACACCTTAATTTTATTATTTTTTTAGATGCCATGCCTTCCTATTCAACTGATTCTGTGCCCTCTGTCTATACATACATACATACATACATATATATGTATAATTCCTCCAACTACCCAAATACTGAGAAAAGTTTCAAGAGTTACAAATATCAGCTTTCCATGTAGGAATATAGACAGTTCAACTTTAGTAAGTCCCTTACAATTTATTTTTCCTGTTTACCTTTTCATGCTTCTCTTGATTCTTGTGTTTGAAAGTCAACTTTTCTATTCAGCTCTAGTCTTTTCACCAAGAATGCTTAAAAGTCCTCTATTTCATTGAATGACCATTTTTTTTCCACTGAAGTATTATCCTCAGTTTTGCTGAGTAGGTGATTCTTGGTTTTAATCCCAGTTCTTTTGACTTCTGGAATATCATATTCCAAGCCTTTCAATCCCTTAATGTAGAAGCTGCTAGATCTCAGATTATCCTGATTGTATTTCCACAATACTCGAACTGTTTCTTTGTACTTACTTGCAATATTTTCTCCTTAACCTGAGAACTCTAGAATTTGGCTACAACATTCCTAGGAGTTTTTCTTTTTGAATCCCTTTCAGAAGGTGATCATTGGATCCTTTCAATATTTATTTTACCCTCTGGTTCTAGAATATCAGGGTAGTTTTCCTTGATAATTTCATGAAAGATGATGCCTAGGCTCTTTTGTTGATCATGACTTTCAAGCAGTCCCATAATTTTTAAATTGTCTATCCTGGTTCTATTTTCTAGGTCACTTGTTTTTTCATTGAGATATCTCACATTGTCTTCTATTTTTCCATTCTTCTGGTTTTGTTTTGTAATTTCTTGGTTTCTCATAAATTCCTTAGTTTTCATTTGCTCCATTCTAACTTTTAAAGAACTGTTTTCTTCAGTGAGCTTTTAAACCTCCTTTTCCATTTGGATAATTCTGCTTTTTAAAGTATTTTTCTCCTCATTGGCTTTTTGGACATCTTTTACCATTTGAGTTAGTCTATTTTTAAAGGTGTTATTTTCTTCAGCATTTTTTTGGGTCTCCTTTAGCAAGCAGTTGACTCACTTTTTTATGATTTTGTTGCATTGCTCTCATTTCTCTTCCCAGTTTTTCCTCCACGTTTCTTACTTGATTTCCAAAATTCTTTTTGAGCTCTTCCATGGCCTGAGACCACTGCATATTTATTTTGGAGGTTAGGGATGCAGAAACCTTGACTTTCATGACTTCTTCTGATTGTAAGCATTGTTCTTCTTCATGCAAAAGGATGGAAGAAAATACCTGTTCACCAAGAAAGTAACCTTCTATAGTCTTATTTTTTCCCTTTTTTTGTCATTTTCCCAGTTACTTGACTTTTGAGTCCTTTGTCAAGGGTAGGGTATAATACTCTGGGGACCAGTAAGTTCTCAGTTCCTCCAAAGTGGAACAATCAAGGGAGAGGAGTTACTCCTCTCCTGGCCTGCACTTTGGTTTGGGGTCTGCCCAGGATATGTGAATAGAATTCCCTGTTCAGAATCTGCAACAGCCAGTGCTCCTCCTCACCCCAGGACCATCACTCATGGCTGAAACCCAGATCAGCTGCTTGGTTCCCCCAGGGTCTTTATACCAAGGGCTATAAAATGGATGCTGCTCCTGCTTGGAACTGTAGTAGACCTCGTTCTCTTCTCACTCAAGTGAAAGAGCTTTCTCACTGGCCTTTGAAGCTGTCTCTGGCATTTGTGGATTGAGCAATCTGGGAACTGCAGTTGCTGTGTGGGATTCCACACCCCAGACTGCTCTGGTCCTGCCCATGCTGTGCTGATCCACAAAAGCTGTCCTGGGCTCTGTGGGCTGCACTGCACTCCGAGGCCAATATGGTAGATGTTTCTTGTTGGATTTCCAGGCTACCTTGGACTGGAAATCTCTTTCAGTCTGTCGTTTTGTAACTTCTGCTGCTCTAGAATTTGTTTTGAGTCATTTTTATAGGTATTTTATGGACTGTGGGGGGGAGAGATTTTACAGGTCTATCCTTCTGCTCTGCCATCTTGGCTCCACCCCTTTAAGGTTTTTTTTTATAACAAAACTGCACAAAGACTTTTAAAGCATCATGCATATTTCAAAAAGCAATGAAGTTTAGATAGTATTTAAAAATGACAGCCTGAAAAGTTCCCACCCTTCATTAAAGATGAATGTTCAGTAAAATGGAAACATTTGAGGCATTCATCAGAAACATGATAATATTCATAAGCATAGTCACCTTGTTAGCATACTCCTAAGCAGTAGACATTCAAGAAAGATAAAAAAAATACAATCACTTAAGAAACAATAAGTAATTAAATAAATTAATTCTATCTGGAGATTATTTTTAAAAAGAGAAAGAATAACCAAATCATGACCTATAGGTTAAAAAAAATAAAACCACTAAGTTTTTTTTTTTTGTTTTAAAGTTGGATTTAAAGATATAGGAGACTATTTGTCTTTCTCTTTTGGGACAAAATTGCAAAATGTGAGGGTATATCAATGGGTAAAGGGAAGGGGAATTCATTATGTACCCTACCCAAATTCAGATGCTAATAATTAAGGGGAAATAACTCCAAAGAACCTCAAAAAGAGTAACTATAGGAGATAGTGAGAAGTAGAAAATGGGAGGGATTTAAAAGGAGTGAGAAAATAGAGACATTTTAACCAAGTGGTAGGAGAGGGTCCCAGTAAAGATGCCTATGGGGAACAATGTCTGACTTTAATAGGAGATAGAGAACTTAAGAAGGAAGTAATGAATGAGAAGTTGGAACAACACTTCCTCTAAGAAAGTGTTGTAGCTTCATGGGCAATATCCTGTCTTCAGAAAAAGGAAATTTAAGCAACCAGAAGTAACCAGCACTGAGAAGTGTGAGAAGGCATGGACCCAGTTACAAGATTTCATGGTAGATGAGTAAAGGACATCAAGGAGAAGTGGATATACAAACTAGGACACAGTAATTTTTACCACAGGGCACTCTTTCTACACATAATTTCTCTCAGAAATTGATAATTTAAAAAGTGAGACAAAGCAAGATTTAAAAAAATAATATGGAAAGATCTGTAAAGCAATAATAGAACTTCATTGAAAGAAAAGTGAAAGAAAGCTCAAACTTCCTACCTTGAAAGCTTTAATCCATGGAGAACGCAAATTGGTTCAAGAAGTAATAAACAAGACATAAATAATGAATCAAAGAATAAAAGTCTGAAAATGCACATAAAGGGAAGAGAATTAAGGAAGTGAATAATAATAAGAAAGTCTTTTTAGAAAAAGTACAGGAAATTAAAAGAAACCAAGAAATACAAGAAGTTACAGGGACAGATGGGGGTGGATTTTGAGCTCAAAACTTAATTAAGAGTGGTAAAAATAAGTGAAAAATGAGAGGAGTATTAGATAAATATTAAAAATATATATTTTGAATCAATCTGCCAAACTAAGTAATGAATTAAAAAAGGAGGGGGAGGAAAAAGAGAGGAAAATCCTTTAAGGTTGCATAGAAGTTTAATTAAAACTAATCACAAGGTCAAAGAACTAAAATAAAAGAGAAAGGGAAACAAAAATTTAAGAACAAAAATATTAAAGACATAAGGGAAGGAAAACAAAACCCAAAGTCTCATAACTTTAAATGTGAATCCAGGGAACAATTTAGTAAAATAAATTGGTAGTGGTAGAATGACTAAGAAAACAATACTCGATCAATTTTGCTTACAAGAAACACATCTAAAAAGAAAAAAAAACGCATAGAATAAAGATGAGAGGCTAGAGCACAAAATACTAAGCAACAGGAGAATCTAGAGTAACAAGAATTACACACATGATAGTGGATAAAGCAAGATAAACATTCACAAAACAGAGCTAATTAGCCTACCTTTAAAGATCCCATAGATAACAAAATTGTATTAGTATTAAACTTATAGGCAACAAATGACACCATTGAAATTCATAAGGGAAGGCTTAACTGAATTAGAGAAAGATATAGAGAGTATGACAATAAGATTAAAAGACTTTAATATTCTCCTCTAAGGGTTTCACAAATCTATAGAAAGATAAACAAAAATAAATTATAGAATGGAACAAACTTTCAGAAAATACACATTGAAAAGACCTATAGTACCTTCTAAAAGAGACCACTAGCGAAAGTACAATTTTCTAAGGATGATACGGCACCATTACAAAAATAGAACATATATTAAGGTACAGAGGAAGCGCAAATTACTGGGTTAAAAATACTAAATACATTTTATAGGGGCCAGAATGTAATAAAAACAGTTATCAGTTCAGAGATCACCAAGAAAAGAGACAGAACTAAATGGAGACAATAATGAAATCCTAAATAATGAGTAGATCAATGAATAAATCCAAGAAATTTGAATGACTTTCCAAAAATAAATGATAATTGTTAGATGGTGTGCTAAAATTTCTAATATAGAGTTAAAGCAGTAGTCACAGAAAAAATACACATCCTTAAAACACATTAACGAAATAGAAAAAGGAGGATTAATGAATTGAGTATTTCTAATTTTACAAATTCACCAAATAAACACATACAACCCCCTCTCACAAAAGAGGACATGTTAAAAATAGAGCATAAATAAAAAGGAACAAGAAAAAATATAGAAATGATAAATAAAATTAAGAGTTGGTTCTTGGGGGAAAAAAAAGAAGGAAATTGATGAACCTTCAGGACTGATTAAAGGGAAGAAAATCAAATTGTCAAAGTGAAAGAAAAAAACAAACAACCAAACAAATTCCACAGTTAAAGTCAAAATAAACAAAAAAAATTGAAACTATTGTTGTATTTCTTAATATACATGTGTGTGTTCAAAGCTGAGAATACAAAGGAAATAGAGAAATACCTGTAAAAATATAAATTACTCAAACTAAAAGGACATTTCTTAGAGGTCATTATTATTTATATAATTCAATCTCTTAAAAGGAAATGGAGCTAATTGTAAAGAAAAAAACACAATTCAAACCCCAAAATTCTAATTCAATTTGATGTCTAGGGGAATGAACTCAAAATTTATCTCATACCCTACAGAGTGTTGACCTCACAAGTTCATATCCAAATTTGACTCTGGAAAACTGGGATGCTGGAGTGCCCTCAAGATGACCTTTCAAATTCACTATGTCAAAAGGCCCCTCTCCCTTCATCCAGAAAGAACAAATTTAGAAGGTCAAGTAAGGAAGTTCACTTCTTGAGACCTTTGTCTTTAGAGGGGTAAGAAGGACCAACATGCTTTCTCATTGGTTATCATGAGAGAAACAGTCCCTATGATTCCTCATTTATTCATATATGAATGAAGCAAAGGGAGAAGTAGCTTAAGTCCATAGAACTTCTTGAAGATACTCACAGTCCCTTCTATTCAACCAAATGATAAAAGCATCCTTTTGATCCAGCAATTGGGCACTCAGAATGAATAAGATGATGCTCTTGCTTTCCTTTCTTTGAAAAAGATAACTTTTTTTGATATCTTTGTGTTGACATAATATTTATTTCCCTCTGTATTCCTTTGTTTCCCATTTTCCAGAAAGTTATTCCTTATAAGATTTTTTTAAAAGAGAAAAATAAATTCACCAAAATTATTCAAAACATTGGAAAAATATAACATATATAACATCTCATATTCCTGGAACTCTATATGTTTTCTCATATTTTTTATTAGGAGCCAAGCTTGGTGTTTAGAAATTTTCAGCACTTAGTCTAAATTGCTTTGTGGCTGATGTTCCTTCCATTTTCATTGTTACAGTTGTGTATATCATTTAACCCATTCTGTTTACTTCATTTTGCATCATTTCATATATCTTTGCATCACCGTATTCATCATTTTTTAGAGACAATAATTTTTCATTACTTTCATCAGCTTTTTGTAGAAGGTGGTCATGAGCTTACCTTGAAGGAAGCAAGGCAGTCTCAGAAGCCAGAGGTGAGGGCATTCCAGGCATGTAGCATGGCCAATAGCAAAGCTCAAATATGGGAGATGGAGTGCCGTCTCTGAGGAATGTATAGAACCTTGTTTCAGTTTGGCTGCGTCACAGAGTACAGGAAAATGAGGCCAAGTGGTGAAAGGCTTTAAAAGTTAGTCAGAGGAGTATATATTTGATCTCAGAGACACTAGAAAGCAATTGGAATTGTTGAGTAAGAGAGAGATAAGGTAAGATGTACGCTTAAGAACAATTACTTTGGCAGCTACGTGGAGGATGCTTTGGAGTGGAAAGATTCTTGGGATAGTGAGATAAGCTAGGAGATAATTGAAATAGTCCAAATGAGAGTTGTTTGATACCTGGACTAAGATGGTGCAAATACAAAAGATACACAAGATGTGGGAATAGAAACATGCTGTGCCAAAACACACTGGGCTATGGGTAAGAATTCATGACTGAGGTCATATATCTGGGAATTAGCAACATTCCTCTTCTCCAAGAGTTAGCATCCAAAGGCAGAATTGTGTGGAACATTCTTTTAAAAAGCTGGAAGGGGCCTTAGAGATCTTCTAGTCCAAACCTGGTCTTTGATAGATGAGGAAATTAAGATTCAGAGAAAATGAGTAACTTGTCCAGGTTCAGATAGCAAATGTTTGAAGCAGGATTTGAACCCAGGTTTTCCTGTATCCAAGTCCAATATGGTATCTAGGATGTCATGTCGCCTCTAATTGTTTGCTGGAACATGCATACTGTAAAAGCATACATACACATGCATAATTACATATTATATTACATTTTCCGCCTATGTTAGAATCTTTGTGCACTGTGAATTCTATCTTCCTCTCCTTGAGTTAGGATTCATATGTGGATTTCTAATGGGGAAATATAAGGACCTCCCTTAGAAGGTCTTACTTGAAATATCATTCCTAGGCCATCTTGAACTCAGGTTCCTAATAAGTGGTTATAATCCTGTCTGCATATGCAGTTGTAATTAGTTCTTAAATTAATTGATTTTTACCACTAGAACCAATCAAAAAGTTCTGCCCTTGCTTCTTTAATTATAACTTCATATATGCCCCAAAGAGACCAGAGAAACAGGAAAATGACCTATCTGTACATAATTATTTATAGTAATTCTTTTTGTGGTGGCAAAGACGTGAAAACTAAGGGGCGACCCTTGGTTGGGGAATGACTGAATAAATTAAGGCATATGAACTTGATAGAATAGTATTGCTTTGTAAGAAATGATGAAAGGAACCATTTAAGAGACATCTGGAAAGAATTATATGAACTGATGCAAAGTGAAGTGCATAGAAACTGAGTTGCTGTCATCCAATCATTCTGTTGTATCTGACTCTTTGTGACCCTGTTGGGATTTTCTTGGCAAAGGTACTGGAGGGTTTTGCCATTTCTTCTCCAGCTCATATGAAAGATGAGGAAACTGAGGCAAAGAGGTTTAAGTGATTTAAATCTGTGGGCACTTTTAAACTAAGGAAGATAAGTCTTCCTGATTTCAGGCCTGGCACTCTATCCACTGAGTTACCTCACTCCAGCCTGCAATACATATTTTACAGTGTTATTATGAAGTACAAATGAAACAGTGTATAAATTGCTTAGCAAACCTTGTGTTATTTACATTTCAACTATTGTTATTTGTCATATATAATTAGGGTCCAACTCAACTATCCTGAAGGTAATCTGTTTTGTAATACTTTAGGCACGTATAAAAGTCTGTTTCTTCTCTTTGGATGAGGGAAAACAAGCAGCATTACCTGGCTTGCTAGATATTTGCAAGCACTACCCTTCTTTGTGCACTCTTGCAAAGTGTCTTCATGTCCAGATGAAAGTTGAATCTCCCAGGCTATCTGTTGGCCCAGTTCTTATAAGGTCCCCAGAGGGCAAGAGTTGTGCTTTCTGTGTTTCTGGAGGCTCTGCTCCAGGTGCATGAAGCTGGAGGAAGGAATTGGAGACTTGCCCAGCTTCCTCATTTCCTTAGTCCTTTATCACTACCTCCAGCTGTCTAAAGCAGCTTGCTTAGTTGCAGCCTTTCTTTTCTCTAGAGGGCCTCTTTTGTATCCCTTCCAATCTCTAGGGGTATGACTGAATCAACTGTAAGTGAAGGGACCCATCGCTGTAGGACACGTAGATTTCCACAATATTAAGGCCTGGGCTTTAAAGCACTTTGTTTCATTCAAAGGATCTGTTCCATACACTTTCTTACCTTTGGGCTCCCTCACTTCTAGTAGGTTTCCTTTGCCTTTTAACCAAATTCCCTGCCTATGTCAGACCATTGTTTTTAGTGCCCCATGAGTACTCCTGTAATTAATGTAGTCTAGCTTTTATATCACTCCCGTTCTTCTTCCAAGGAGGAGCTCACCTTTCATGGTAAAAATTATCCAGCGGTATCACAAATCTTTGTTAACGTGCCAGAGTGCATTTTTAGCCATTCTGTAACTTTCTATTGATTTGTGGGTCACCTACAATCTTGTTTTTCTGAGATTGTGATATGCTATGGTTAGTAGCCATATATCATCACAAGGAAAGGATTGATGTTAAACAAGTTTTTTCTTTTCTAAAAAATGCTCTCTAATTGATAGCTTGTCACTGTTCAAATATAGGCCTAATTCTGCAGCTCTGAAGTCTCTGCCCAAGACATCAGGAACTATGAGCTAACTGGCTGACTTATTTGATCAACTGTATGACATATTTTTCATCCACTTTACTTTTCCAGTGCAGATGTTACATCAATTATTTTTCCCTAAATGACTACAGATATCACTATAAAGACAGTATTCCAGGGCCAAGTACAACTAATATAAGGTGACCTAAGAAGAGTAATTTAAAAATTTGAACATTGGGTAGGGCTTTAATTCTATTTGGGCTCTGTTCCTGGTGACATCCTTTGCAACTAACAAGTACAGGTTAGCAAAATGGTACCTTACTGAAGATTCACTAACTCTGAGTCAGAGGACCTGCTATTATGACAAACTGCTTCACTTTCCTGAGACTCAGTTTCTTAATCTGTAAAATAAAGACTCTGAACTGTTGGCCTGTTGGCTTCCTCTAGGTGTTCTATGACTCTTTAGCCTTTAGCAAGAAAATGTCTTTGCCGATGTCCATAGTTAATGGACAGTGGAACAAAGCTGTCCCTGCAGTCACACCTGGCAGACAAATCTCATTTTAACATACAGATTCAGAGAGAATCCACAGATTCTATTGTTTGAAAAGAGACCAATGTTTTACACCATTCACCAAGATAAGGTTAAAATGAATATATCAACTAGATATAAAGAGAGATTTTACAAGAAAATTCGAAGAAAATGGAACATGTTACTTATTAGACATGTATAGGTGAACAATTTATGAATAAAAAAGAGAGAAAAAAATTAGGCATAAAATGGATAATTTTGCCTATATTAATACAAGTAAAATCAATGTAGCCAAGATCAGAAGGAAAGCAGAAAATTGGGAAAACAAATTATAGACAGTTTATCAGATAAAGGTCTCATATGTAAAATATAGAAAGACCTTTGTCAAATCTATAAGAGTAAAATCATTCTTCAGCTGATAATTGGTGTAAGAACAATTGGTCAAAGGCAAAATAGGCAATTTCCTGAAGAAGAAATCAAAACAATTTATAGCCATATGAAAAAATGCTCTAAATCACCATTGATACAAACTAAATACATTAAATAAATAATGCAAATTCAAACAACTTTGAGATATCATTTTAAACTCATCAGATTGGTTAAAATGATAGAAGGGGAAAGTGACAAATGTTGGAGAGGATGTGAAAAGAACTGGTACACTAATTCATTGTTGGTGGAATTGGGGAGGAGCAAAGATGGCGGAGTAGAAAGACTCACGTATGCTAGTTCCGAGCCCACAGCCCATATATTATCTGTAAAAAGAACTCCCCACAAATTCTGGAGCAGAACAAGCCACGCAGAAACACAGTGGAAGAGATTTCTGTTCCAGAGAGCCCTGGAAAGCTGTCCCCAGGGATCCATCACGCACCGGACACAGAGCCCACCCTTGTGCTGCCCTGGCCCCAGAGGAGCAGATCCGAGCAGGCTTCAGGGACAGAACCTGTGGTGGCCGGGAAGGTCCCTCCATCCGTAGGCGCTCCAGGTCAGTGAGAGAGACTTCTAGGCTGGCCGAGAGGGGAGTGGGGTGTCTCTGTGGCTTGGGGCCCCTCGGGAGGCAGCGGCGGAAGTAGTGGCAGAGGCAGAGGCGGCCCAGAACTCCTGGAGCAGCAGACAGAAGCTCAGGGCCATTACCAAAGGTCTCCACATAAACCCCCTGAGGTAACTGAGCCTGGGAGGTGGCCCTGCCCCCACCTGAGCACCAGAACTTAAGCTCACATTGAATAGCAGCCCCGCCCACCCACTGTGGAAAGCCCTGAGGCTGGGGAGCAGCACTTGAATCTCAGACCCCAAGCACTAGCTGGGCGGATCTAGGTGGGGGTACAGAGGAATCTCAGAAGTCAAGTAACTGGTTGGGAAAAACTCCAGAAAAGGGAAGAAAAATAAGACCATAGAAAGCTATTTTCTTGGGGGACAGATGTTCCTGCCTTTCAATTCTGGTGATGAGGAACAATTCTTACCATCAGGGAAAGATGTGGAGGTTGGGGCCTCTGTATCTCAGACATCCGAGGTGGATATCCGGTGGGCTCAGGCCATGGAAGAGCTCAAAAAGGATTTAGAAAATCAAGTTTGACAGGTGGAGGAAAAACTGGGAAGAGAAATGAGAGAGATGCAAGAAAAGCATGAAAAACGGGACAATACCTTGGTAAAGGAGACCCAAAAAAGTGCTGAAGAAAATAACACCTTGAAAAATAGGCTCACTCAACTGGCAAAAGAGGTTCAAAAAGCCAATGAGGAGAAGAATGCTTTTAAAAGCAGAATTAGCCAAATGGAAAAAGAGGTTCAAAAGCTCACTGAAGAAAATAGTTCTCTCAAGATTAGAATGAAACAGATGGAGGCTAATGACTTTCTGAGAAACCAAGAAATCACAAAACAAAACCAAAAGAATGAAAAAATGGAAGAGAATGTGAACTATCTCATGGGAAAAACAACTGACCTGGAAAATAGATCCAGGAGAGACAATTTAAAAATTATGGGACTACCTGAAAGCCATGATCAAAAAAAGAGCCTAGACATCATCTTCCATGAAATTATCAAGGAAAACTGCCCTGAGATTCTAGAACCAGAGGGCAAAATAAGTATTGAAAGAATCCATCGATCACCGCCTGAAAGAGATCCAAAAAGAGAAACTCCTAGGAACATTGTGGCCAAATTCCAGAATTCCCAGGTCAAGGAGAAAATATTGCAAGCAGCTAGAAAGAAGCAATTCCAGTATTGTGGAAATAAAATCAGGATAACACAAGATCTAGGAGCTTCTACATTAAGGGATCGAAGGGCATGAAATATGATATTCCAGAAGTCAAAGGAACTTGAACTAAAACCAAGAATCACCTACCCAGCAAAACTGAGTATAATACTTCAGGGAAAAATATGGTCTTTCAATGAAATAGAGGACTTTCAAGCATTCTTGATGAAAAGACCAGAGTTGTAAAAAAAATTTGACTTTGAAACACAAGAATGAGAAGAAGCATGAAAAAGTCAACAGCAAAGAGAAGTCCTAAGGGACTTACCAAAGGTGAACTGTATACATTCCTACTTGGGAAGATAATATTGGTAACTCTTAAAACTTTTCAGTATCTGGGTAGTTGGTGGGACCACACACACACACACACACACACACACACACACACACGCACACACACATGCACACACACATGTACACTGTGCACGCACATACAGAGACAGAGAGCACAGAGTGAATTGAATAGTATGGGACCATATCTTAAAAGAAATTAAGGTAAATGGTGAGAGAGAAATGTAGTGGGAGGAGAGAGGGTGAAATGGAATGGGGTAAATTATCTCTCATTCAAGAGGCAAGCAGGAGACTTTTTAGTGGAGGGAAAAAGAGGAGAGCTGAGGAAAAAACATGAAGTTTACCCTCATCACATTTGACTAAAGGAAGGAATAAAATGCACACTCATTTTGGTATGAAAACCTATCTTACAATACAGGAAAGTAGGGGAGAAGGAGATAAGCAAGGGTGGGGAATGATGGAAGGTTGGGCAACGGGAGGAGGGAGCAATTTGAAGTCAACACTTGGGGAGGGACAGGATCAAAAGACAGAAGAGAAACAATGAGGGGCAGGGTAGGATGGAGGGAAATACAGTTAGTCTTACACAACACGACTATTATCGAAGTCATTTGCAAAACTACACAGATATGGCCTATATTGAATTTCCTGCCTTCTCAAAGGGAATGGGTGGGGAGGGAGGGATGGGGAGAATTTGGAACTCAAAGTTTTAGGAACAACTGTTGAATATTGTTCTTGCTACTAGGAAATAAGAAATACAGTTAATGGGGAATAGAAAGTCATCTGGCCCTACAGGACAAAAGAGAGGATGGGGACAAGAGAAGGGAGGGATGATAGAAGAGAGGGCAGATTGGTGATACGGAAAATTAGATTGCTCAGTGTATTGGGGTGGGGGAGGGGATAAAAGGGGAGAAAATTTGGAACCCAAAATTTTGTGAAAATGAATGTAAAAAGTTAAATAAATAAATTAAAAAAAGAAGACACTTAAAAATGTAAAAAGAAAAAGAAAAAAGAAATGATGAGCTTAATGATTTTTTAAATCATAGAAAGACTTGCATGAAGTAATGAAGGGTGAAATGAGAACCGAAGGAACATTGTACGTAGTAAAAGTCATAGTATTTTAAGAATGACTTTGAGCAAATAAGCTACTTTGACTATTACAAAGACACAAATTAACTGTAAAGGGCATATGAAGACAGATGCTGTCTGCATTCAGAGAAAGAACTCATCAGTAGAATTGTGAATAGAAAAGTTTAGCATATGTATATGCGCACATATATACTTATACGCACATGCATGCACATACATACATATATACACATACATATGTATTATACACATATATATTTGTATCTAATGGTAGCTATCTCTAGGGCAGGGGAGAGAAGGAAAAAATAAATTTAAATGATAATTTTGTTGTATATTTGAAAGGAATGGAAAGTTGCATGAAGTAGATTTACCATTTCATATGCAACCATCTTTTTTATCATACCGTTTTATGAAAATTCTTCTTTATTTCACAAAATAAATATAAAACAAAACGACACCAAAAAGAGTTTCCGAGTATAAAGCTTTGAAAAATAAAAGTTTTGAAAAAATAAGCAAGAGATGCCAATAATTTCCTTTTTAACGTGCAGTTCTGGACCTGTGACTTCACAGTGTAGGGAGCTCCCAGTGTGGAAACCCCCTCCACCAATACAGATCAACAATGCCAATTGGATTTTAACTTACAGTCTTAGAGAGTTGCCTAGGGAGGAGGGTACTGAGAGGTTGAGTTTCTTGTCCTTGATCACATAGTATAAGTCAACATATGACTCTACCCCAGGTTATCTGGAAGACATTATACCACTGAGCTCTAAAAGGTATTTTTATCATACACTCCAATCAGTAATGAATCTGTGAACTTGCATTACTCAATGGGTGTGGGTACTTACTTATTAATCATACATATAGACTATAGCATTAATGATTATATATGTACATGTGTTTTATAAAACTTTGAAAAGACAAGATAAAAGTGACATAATATTTTACAATAGAGTGGAGTTTATTGGATAGAAGTGACGTAGTCAGACACTAATTTAAGTAAATATCTTTGACAGCTATGCAGAGGAAAAATTGGAGAGTGTAGAGGTGAGGCAAGGAACCCAATTGAGAGGTTGTTGTAATAGTCTAGATGAGAAGGAATGGAGGTCTAAAAACAGTAATAGCTGTATAAATAGAGAGAAGTGAGTTGATGGTAGAAATGACAAAATTTCAACCTGGATGACTGGAAGGATAAAAGTGATCAACTCAACAATAATAGTAAGTTTTAGAAGAAATGTGTTTTTTTCCTTTGTGTGTGTACAAGGTAATAATACAACTGGATTCTTCATCTGTTGTAAGCAATTGATGCTTATCCATCATGTGGTACTCATTTTATCCTCCCTAAAACAAAAAAAGGAGGAGACTGGGCTCATATTTATCAGTCACTGCCCTGAAGCACTGAGCCTATATCCTCTTTGGGGTGTCCGCCTCAGCCATGAGGTGATCTAAGATCAAGGATGGATATGCTGGTCACATATGGGAGGTTCTCAAATTGGGACATCCTTAATTGCTTCTGTATGGTAGTTAGCACATTACTTGCCCTCAGAATTGGGGCTAATTTCAGAATCAGGGGGATTCATAGCTTATAGAACAAAGCAAGGAATTGATTGGGTGAACACTAGTTTGATGTGGGTAGCAAGTTGAAGACAACCCCCAGAAATTGTCAGGAAGAGTGGAATATGACCTGTCTTTTCATTCTCTGATTGGTTCATAGTTTCTTATATCTAAAAATAGATGGGGTCTCAGAAGGCATCAATCCAACAACCTCATTTTCATGATTAGAAAACTGAGGTTTAGGATAGTTAAGTGACTTGCCCAAGACACATAAGCAGTAATCATCAGAGATGGTGTTATGGAATGTATCTGACAGGCCAATCCCCTGGCATTTTAGGTTCAATACTAGAACAAAATGAGCTGCTTGGAGGACCATTCAACAGTTAAGGAAATGAGATTTATTCAGCCATAGCAGAAGGATATTCAAAAATGGTAGATATTGAGAATCCCTTTGAGTTGATTCAACTGAGCAAAATTCTCATTGTGATGTATCAGTCAAGCATGGTTGTTTAGTACTTAGAGGATGATCAAGCAATGTCAACAGTCTGAGCCCTTAGTAACCTGACCTAATAATAATGTTTAAGGAAAAGTAAAGAAAAAAACAAACCGTCTAACCTTCATGAGGAGTGAGGATATTGCTCCTACCAAAGGTGGAATTTCAACCTCTTGACTCCTGAGGCAGTGGTTTTTACACTGTTGATTCTACACCCCTTGGGATCAGGTCAGTTCCCCTCAAGATGTCTGGACCCTTACTTTGAAGATCACTGTTCTATGCCACATAACTTCTTTATAAATGACTTATATTTGAATCCAAAGGCACTTGGCAGCCACCGTAATTTTCTGTCTATGTTTAACTCGTTCAATTTATGTGGATTGGGGATTTAGGGAATACAAAGAAGAAAGAAATGATGGAAATTGAAGTGAGGTATGAAAAGTTTTCATTTTACTGTTCTAGAAGAAACCTTGATGTACTCTAGCTATTCTAGGTTCTTTCTTGGATATCAGTATAAAAGCAAATCACATTTATTTGGCATAAGCTCATCACCTCCAGCTTTACAGAAGAGTAGCAGCCTGCTTTGGGGTGTTTGGTATTGGCCTCCACTGTATCTTTGAGGTCTACACACACTCTTTAAAGATATTGGGTAAAATATAGGGGCTTCTTCATTTACAAAGTTTTTTAGTAAACATTTTATTACTGATAAATTCACTCATTTAGTAAGTTAGGGGTAACTATATGGCATAGTGGATACATCATTAGTTCTAGAGTCAGGAAATTCATGCTCCTGAGTTCAAATCCAGCCTCAGACATTTACTAGCTGGAAGGCCTTGGCAAAGTCGCTTAACTCTGTTTCAGTTCCTCTGAAAATGATGGAGAAGGAAATGGTTAACCATCCTAGTATCTTTGCTAAGAAAACCCCAAATGGGGTTACTAAGAGTTAGACACAACTGAAAATGACTCAACAAAAAATTCACTAAAAGAGGGAGGGTCACATTTCAACTAATTATGTTCCTCATTTAAATATTTTAAAATGTTTATTATCACGATTAGCATTGAAGAGGTGAACAAAAACTAGGATCTTAAAGAAGTCATAAGAAATAGAGCCACACCAATGCATCAGTCCAGTCCTATATCTCATTTTATGAAGACATCCTTCCAGACACTTAGATCATATAGAAATGACACCCAAATGAGAACTGTTTGTAGGTTATCATAAGATAAAGTGTTGAGGATTTTGGCTATTTTTAAAGGGATGGGATGAATCAAAATCCAGGTAGGGAAATAACACCTTGTCCATTAAATCACACTTCCTTTCCTCCTTGACTTGACAAATATAAATTTATCTTCACTTCTAGCTTATAAGCTACTATCATCTTCATCTTTAAAAATAGGAAATACTAAGGTTCATTAAAAGTGACTTTAACAGTTCAGAGAAGTAGCAAAGTTCCAATCTTAATCCAAATATTAAGTAATATTTATGATCAATTGTTGAAAAATACCTATTAATCATTTAAATAATAGCTGATTTTGACATTTTGACATTACATTTTTAGGATAAGGAGGATATTTCCATTAACTGGGGTGGGATAGCTCCTCAGGACATACAATTGATTTTTCCCCAGCAAAATAGATGAATTTTCAGAAGGCAAGAAGGCAGATAACAAAAGCAATGAGGGATAATGATCTCCAATGAATTGAAAAGAGTTGCCTACACTTTCTTACTCCTTTATAAGATATGAAGAAGTTCTTCAGGCAAGCTTCATGGAACAGAGGACAACTAGCTATTGACTGGTAGAAAGATTTCCCTCTTCCCAGTGGCCCTTTATAACACAGGGTACATTCTTTAAGGAGCCCTTCAAGACAGTCCTGAAAAGTGTAAACTTTAGCAGTAGAGAATAGAACCAGTGTTGGAAGAAGAATTCAGTTTTTGAGAGGTGATCATTCCTTATCTCAACTTGAGGGTAGAGGGAGTTCTCTCTTTTCTCCACCCCTATTTCCCCAATTTACCAGAACATCTTGTTAACTCAGTTACTCTTCCACTACAGACAGCATCAGGAGTACAATGCTAAATGGTTAGCAATCAGTGCTTTCCACCCAAAAGTGTATACATAATACACTTTTAAGTTTAATCTTCTTTATTAACATTTTAAACTATCACTTTCGTAAATTTATGCAGTCAGCAAAACCATAAATCAAACCTTCATTTGCAGCATTTGTCAATTTCCAAAGTGTAAATGTTCACATGGATAATTCAGCAATTGGCTCTTTTGTCCTGGTACAAGCCCATTCCAGAACAGTTCTGAATAGTATTAGCTCTGTGAGTCAAGAAGAGATCCTGTCTTCAGACCTGAGCTCTCAAAAGCAGACAATTAAAGATGCTCAGCCCAGTAACTTATCGATTTGAGACACATAGAGGGATCAACATAGATGAGCGAGAAAGCAAAGGATAGTAAAGCCCTACATTGTCCGAGAAGTGAGTGACCTGGGCTCCTGATAGGTCCCTTCACTGCTCTCCTGTTTGCCCATCCTTCCAACTTTTATGTAGTTGTGAAGAGTGCACCCCTGATTTTTGCAATATGGGGGTGTCTTTGTCTACATTAGAAAATGTCTTTGCTTTGAGCTAATTGTGTCACCGAACAGACTCTTAAGGGTAAATAAACTGATTGGGGCTTGCAATTTATAAATTTTGGAGTTATGGAACCACAGAGCGCCTTAGATCTGAAGGTCACCATATAACACTTCTCACCTGAGTCCCAACCTGTGAGTATGAGTTGTGGGAGAGGTACAAATACATTATTTCAGTTGACCTGTACAACAATGCTATAAAGTGGGTAACTATATTGGTTTCCCTATATTACCAATGAGAAAACTGAGATTCAGAGATTAAGTAATGTTTGTATGATTGCACAGCTAGTAAATGCTGGAGGTGGGACTAAAGCTTGATGTTCTTCTGACCTCCCATATCTTGTGATCTTCAACCCATTTTAGAGATACAGGAACTGAGGTCCAGAGAGATGAGAAAGGTCAAGAGAAGTGAAATGAATTGTCTGAGTTTCATATGAGTAGCAACTAGGACAGCCGGGCTTTGAAGTCAGTTCTTCTGATTCCAAATATAACATTCTTTCATAACACCGAGCTGACTCATTTCTTAGTATTCTTATATATGCCTGAGGATTGTTTCAAGGCTCAAATAAGATAATATTTGAAAAGTTCTTTTATGAACTTTAAATACTCTTTATATATCAGTTGTTATTATTTCTAATATATTTTATTACACTGATGGATAATGTTTCCTTTAATGTATTTCCTTAAAATTCCATCATAAGTTGTTTAAAAATAAATGGGAATCAAGGTTGTCCCAAAGAGATTCTCCCAAACTTTCAGATGTTTTACATCTTTGCTTTTCTCTCCCCTCCTCCCACTTTGGCTGCATTAGATTTACCTTTTAACTTTATTATCAGACTTAAATAGTCAAAGCCATTGGGAATATCTTGCCCTTTCACCAGCTGCAAACTTCATGAAATTGGTGGTGAACTTGTGTATGTTCTCTACGCCCAGACCATGAACAGCTCAGCTTGGATTTTTAGCTAGAATATAATCCCTTTAAGAGGAGAATTTAGGCTGGGGTTCTACTGCCTTCATAAAACTGTACTCTGTGGTTTATGATAGTGACAAACCTCCAAGAGTGAGTTATGGCATTGTGCTAAAACTGGGAATAGCCACAGCATGATTCTACAAGTTATATCCTGAGTGGGTTCACTTCATCTCTTTACAATGGGATATTTTCTTTTACAGGGCTTAGAAATAGTTGGCAAAGAAGCAAGGAAATGCTCTCCCTCTCTAAAGTTTTGGGTTCCCTTTTCTCTAGTTTTCTAAGGTAATTAATTTTTCTCAAGTATGGTATTACTGTAGCTTCTTAGACTGATGAAAAGTACTTAAAGCTGTCAGATTAGTTTTAGGCTAAAGACAAATATATTAGCTGGTTTGTGAATCATGTTTGACCTAATATTGTAAACCTCTGCCTCCTGACTTTTTTTACTTCCCCAGATCTCATGTAGCATGTAAATGTCATCCTTGAGATCAGAAGATCCTAGTTTTTGAAATGAAATGGATCTTCAAGGTCAAGTCCAAACCCCTCATATTATGGAGAAGGAATTAAGGAACAGGAGAGATTAAGTCACTTGGTTTAGGTCACACAGGCAATAAAGTAGCAGAGAGCCTGGATGGGAAACCAGGAAATTGGACTCCATAATCAATATGCTTTCAATATTTGTGCGCAGCTGTAAATCACAACAAAGAGGATAATAATATCTACAGAATTTCTCATAGAGCTCTACAGGAGAGTTTAGGGGATGTTCAAATCTAAAACTCTCACTTTACAGGTAGGAAAACTGAAGCCCATGGAAGTCAATATTTAGAATGACATTTTTACTTCTGCACATTTATAAGCTAACTTTAATGTTGGTGAAACTTTTTCCTAATAACAATTTTGTTACATAAATACTGTATTACTATTACTAATCATTATTCCCATTGTCTAAATAAGGAAACTGAAACTCAAAGTTACAGTGATGTACTCATGCTGACAGTTTCAGAAAGAGAAGGCAAATTCAGGGCTCCTGAACCCAAGCTCTGCATTCTATTCACTGTGCTATATTTATTTTCAGAGACTTGGCTAGCTAGAAAAAGCCAGATGGTAGAAATGGCCTCCTTACCCAGAGCCTAGATCTATAGGTCAGATAGATCAGACCTATCCAAGAAAAAGTCTTATGCTAGCACTATTAGAATTGTAATATAGAAAGAAGAGAGAGGATGCAGGATGATCTGCAAGAAGGCAGTTGG
The DNA here is from genome assembly GCA_023548195.1 of Bettongia penicillata ogilbyi. Classification (NCBI taxonomy): domain Eukaryota; kingdom Metazoa; phylum Chordata; class Mammalia; order Diprotodontia; family Potoroidae; genus Bettongia; species Bettongia penicillata. The sequence continues at coordinate 2,752,703 of JAJHZJ010000696.1, forward strand.
ACTAGTTCAGGTAAGAGATAAGGAGGACTTGCTCTACAGTGGGAGCACTTAGAAGAGAAAGGAAGTGATAGGAGATTGATGTTATAGGGAGAAAGAAGAATAAAGCCCATTCCAACAGATTGAACATGAGAGTTGGGAGAATAACAGCACTTACAAAAGACGGATGAATAGGTAGAGAGGGAGATTTTGAAAAACTCAGTTTCAGGCATATTAATTTATTAATTTTGAGGTGTTTCCCCAACACCAGGCATTTGTCTAGAATTTAGAAGACAGGTGAGGACTGGAGGTTTTTGAATCAATGACATCACGAGCAGTTTAAGCTGAGGAAATGAATTAAATTCATATGGATGATGTCAGAGACAGAAGAGAATGGGTCCAATGATTAACTTCAGGGAATAATCTAATATTAAGGAAGAGGATAAAGAACTAATAAAAGAAAGAAGGAAGAAATCATTAGATATAGGAGGAAATTCAGAAGAGTACAGTGTTTCTGATGTCAAGGAAAGAAATAGTATCCAGTAGGAGAAGGTCAATATGTCAATGGCTAAAATGAAGTCAAGGAGGATGAGAATCTTAAAAAGAGGAAAATGCGATTTGATAATTAGGAAATCTTTGGTTCCCTTTGAATGATTGTGTTCAATAGCCAGGAGAAAGAAACCAAATTGCAAAGGGATGAGGAAGGAGTTGGTAGCAGTTAATTAACTATAGCTTATCAAGTAATTTATCAGTGGATGTTAGGAAAATAAGATAATATTTAGATCCAGTAGAAAGTTCAAGAACAACTTTTTTCAGATATATTTGCAGTCTTTGAGTTTGTAGTCAGATGAGAAAAAGTCAGTGACAGAGTAGAATTTGAAGTAGTATGAGACAACTCTTAGAACAAGTTCCCAGAGTGATAGAGCCAAGACAGTAGAGAAAAGGCAGGGACTCACCTGAGCTCTTCCCCAAACTCCAAATACCTTTAAACAATGCCTCAAAACAAATACTTGAATGACAGCATACACAAAAGGATGGAGAAAAACAATTTTCTAGCTCAAGACAACTTAGAAGGTCAAAAGGAAAAGTCTGTTGTGTCAGGTAAGAGCAGAGTGAAGTCCAGTGCAGGCTGCACTAACACTAGACTCCTGCAAACCAGGATCAGGCCTTGGGTATGACTGAATCAATGTTAGCAGTGGTGGTTTCCAGACCCCTCAACCCACAGACAGTAAGGTGGTCAGACAACTGGTCAAAAGATTACAGGAATCCCTTTGCTGGCACCAGGGGCAGGACTGTGTTGCATTGCCCATACTTGGATCTGGGTAGCAGTCCTGGGTCTCAGTCCTAGGGCAAGGAGGAGCCCTAGTACACAAGAGCTTGTGGTTACAGGGGACTCTGTTGACAATTCCAGGGTGGAAAAGAGTGCTTGTGATCATGCACAGACTTGTGGACAGTGCAAGAGAGCAGTAAATATACGTTTCTCTAGATCATATCAATTTGAAAGAACCCAAAACTTATATAGCCCCAGAATTGTCTCTGAAAACAGCTGCACAAAAATCCTGAAGCTTGGGGTGATATTTCCTCAACTCTGAAAAGTAGAGCCCCACTTTAGCATAGAGTTAAAGTTAAGAAATATACTGGAAAAAGAGCAAACAGCAGAAAAAGACCCTGACTATAGAAAGTGACTATGGTGACAGGGAAAGCCAAAATGGAAACTCAGAAGAAACTCCTACATCCAAAGCCTCAAAGAAAAGTATGAATTGGCCCAGGCCATGGCATAGCTAAAAATGGATTTTGAAAATTAAGTAAAGGAAACAGAGGAAAAATTGGAAAGAAAAATAAAGTGAAGCAAGAAAATTATGAAAAAAGACAATAGCTTGGTAAAGGAAGTCCCCCAAAAATACTGATTAAAAAAGCATCTTAAAAAAACAAAATAAGCCAAATAGTAAAAGAGGTACAAAAAAAAAATCCAGTGAAGAGAAGAATGCCTTGACAAGTAGAATTGACCAAATGGAAAAAGAGATACAAAAGTCCACTGAAGAAAAGAATTTCTTAAAAAAAATAAAATTGACCAAATCGACAAAGAAGTATAAAAGCTCACTGTGGAAAATAAATACTTAAAAATTAGAATTGGGCAAATGGAAGCTGGTGACTTTATGAGATATCATGAGAAAATAAAATAAAATCAAAGGAATGTAAAAATAAAACAAGGTCCCAGAAAAAATGAGAGGGAATGGAGTCAAATGTATGGTCCCCTTAATATATAGAGAGAACATGCAGTGACCCACTTCCCAGACCCAGAAGTAGTTTATTGTTAAATGTGTGTGTTGCATGTAGAAAAACTTGAAGAGACAGTTCAGCCTCATTTACAGCCATATATGTGCATTGTCAAAGTGAAAATTAAGGAAATTGCAGAATGGTGTGGTTAGTGAGGCTATTAACCCAAGTATAAATACCTTGAGAATGATGGAAGGCAATCCTGCAGAGTAGAAGAGCATTCATGAAGAAAATTGGAAACAAGAATTGGGGGAAGGTGGGAAATTCTGTATTGAAATTTCCCATAAGCAGTTTGTTGGGACAGTTCTCAAGGTAACTAGAATAGGGAGAATTTTGCCACAAACTACATCAATTGCATTATGTTTAGATTTCTGCCATGGCCAAGTGGTGTTTATAATGTTTATCTATGATGGAAGTACAGCTTGTCTCTTTCCTAGAATAAAAGGTAAAATGGCTTGAAAAAACAATCTTTACTCTCTATGCTGTCTGTCATGAACAATATAATTTTCCTTAAAAATAACACAATAAGAGTTTCCATGTGAAAACATATGAAGTGGGGAGAATTAACAGAGTCCCTGATCCATTGGATCAATTCCTCCATCCACCTGATGAGGTTACAGGCTCTGGACTTTGGATATGTCCGAGAGTTTTTTCTCCTGAAATGTCACCTGTCCACTAGGGTTTTGCTGAGGAGACTTAGACAATTCCAATACAATTTGTTGCTCAAAATTCAAGATGATAGAGTCTTCTCTTCTATTTTTTTTTTTATTGACCGTACTGATTTTTAAAATGATCATTTAAAAATTGTGTCTATACTCTTACCTACTGAGTAAGCATTGGAAGGCACCTTTCCTCCACCCCAATCAAGGAAACCTCATAGAGAAGTAAAATTACATGCCACATGGTTTTTGGGGACAAGAGGGAAGAGAGAGAGATCAGAGGATGGAGTCACTTCCTTTAAGGTGATGCAACCTTGCCTCCCCAACCATTATGGAGTGAGATCTAGGGGACCACCCAGGGTTTGTTTTTCAATAATAATAATTAATAATAAGAATGATACAGAATATGAAACCCACAAGATCTAAGCTGCCTTAGAGTAAAGGTAAAGGGGAAGGTGTTGAATTACTCCCCCTCTCACCATAGAAGAGATGAAAAAGATGAGAAACTTGTAGAGAACACCTTATATGATGTCAGACTTAACTGATTTGTTGGTAAGTTTTGATGAACTACTTTCCCCCTCTTTTTTTTTAATTCTTTGTTTGGGATATAGTGGGGAAAACAAAAGTGATATAAGAATGAAAGATATTAAAAATTTCAAATAAAAATTTAAAATATCATATAGCTGGCAAATCTGGAAATAATGGGTTACTTTCTCAATCTCCAGGGTTGTACCTTATTCTTTAAACAGTCAGGAGAAGTCCTGAGAAAGCTTATTGTTTTTTCCTCTGTCAAACTTTCTCTGCAAGTGTAAAGCACAGAGTTCCTCTAGAACATAATTAAAGTTATTGAAAATGTTTTTATCTTACCTGCCTCTGAGTTCTTATGAATGCCCAGCTTAGAACGCTTGCTTCAAATATATGTGAATAACAGATTTTTTAAATGACTTGGAAGGAACTAATCCTAAACATAATGTGAGACCAAATATGTCTATTCTATAGTTTTTTTTTTTTGTCAAGACTCATATTAACCTCCTCATCCCATGCAGAAATTGTAATTGTTCCTACTGCTGTTGTTGGAGGGGTAAGCAGAAGGCAAGTTTTCTCCACTGACTCCATGGAACTGTTAAAGAGGGAAGATACTTTTTGAAATCTAAACTGGGACTTTTAGAAAATAGGCTATCCATATGTGTCTGGTTTTTGTGGAGTATATATCATCTGATCATTTATTTCTGCCAAATATGTCAAACAACTTCTTTAAGTAAGAAGATAAAAGGATTAGTTCTAAGGTTAATCTGGTGTCTAATGGATGCGAATCCCCAAGCAAATTGAGGTCTGCCCTCATTGTACAAAGCTTGAGGTGGATTGAGGAAATGATTTCTTCATTCCTTGGCCCCAACCATGGATTCCACTTCAGAATGAAGAATTCCAAGGTCTTTTTCTTACTTGTTTGGGCCCTGTGTGAATTGAATTATCCCATGTACAAATTGAAGTTATTTGAAACTAAGGTCCAAGGTATTCACCCCAGTATGAATTAAATTACTTTTATCAGTAATTTCTGCTCAAATTGATATTTATCTGGTCCTTCTTTCTTTACTATCATCCTGTGTATAATGAGGCACAAGGGCTAGAGTGTTGAAAGCTTTGCTAGACCTGGGAAATGAGAAGGATGCATATTAAAGTGTATATACAATTATACCATAAATGGACCATGTAACATAATCCTTTCGACCCATAATAACTCATGTAGAAATTGAATGTATAAATAGATGTGGAATGTCCTGCTCAGTGTATTAAGGAAGCTGGAGTTCCACCTTTGTAATGTTTAGAAGATTGGTCATGGCTAAATGATCATTTATTTATTCTCCTTTCTTCAAGAAGAGGATTAAGCTTGAAGTTTTTTTTAAACATATTTCCATTAGATATATGTTGTCTAGGGAGTACACATCTTTCCCAGAGTTCATGATAAAATCCACCCTCCTTGGTCACTCCAGGCAGCATGATAACGTTAACTTAATTTCGTCCAGCAAAGCTTTCCCTCATACCAAATACTTAATACACAAAAGATAATCATAGAATAGCAAGCAAATGTATTTATTAAAATAAGTAATAAAATAGTACTTGAGGAAGTGTTACATATGGATAAAAGTCAGAGAGTTCTGTATCTCCCATGGTGATAGGAGAAAGAAATCATTCTTTTCCAAAAAGTCCTCTCTTAACAGTCTCTAGGGGTGTAAACACTGGAAATCATGGGACATCACTGAGGTACTGGTTCCTCTTCATATTCTCATGGCTCTGCAGTCTTCCTATTTACCTTTTAAAGTCAGCAATTTTTCTCCTTCTCCCATCTGCCTCATCTTCTTTACTTCTCTCTTTCAGAGATTCTTCTTCTTTCAGAGATCTCTCTTCTTTCAGTGATCTCTCAGCCAGTCAAGAGTCATGTCTTTTTGTACATGCCCAGTGTCACAGGATTATCCTTCAGGTGGCTGCCAAATCCATCTGGACAAGTTGCCATACTATGACTATGGACCTTGTAAGTTTTATTGTAACATTTATGCAGGTACTTTTTCCAAAGAATGAATAATTAGCAATAACTTATTAGGACCTACTGTGTGCAGGCATTGTGCTAGGCTAAAAAGAGAAAAAAATGAAACGGTTTTTGCGTTTAACCTAATTCTAAGACTACATTCCCTATGTATGGAATACAACCAGTAGGAAGGTAGGAGTCACAACCAATGAACGATATAACTTAGAGATTCAGTATTGTGCATGGGCAAAGCAATAAAATGTCAGTTTGGCTGAACCATAGAGTGCAGGAAGGAATATGATACTGAAGCAAAGGCAGATGGGTTCAGGCTATGAAGAACTTCAAAAGATAGTCAATAAGACCAGTATTTAAATGGTTAATATCTGTGCTGTCAAAGAGTTCACATTCTAATGGAGGAGACAACATGCAAATTCTTCTACATCTGTGACATCCGTGATAACGGGAATGGAATCTAAGAGGAAAGAGTCTGTTGGGCAGGGGGAGCTGATAGAGGTAAAACTTGATCTGAGTCTTGAAGGAAGGCAGGGAAGCCAAAAGGCAGAGGGGAGAAGGTCCATGCAAATGATTGGAGTTGGAAGATGAGATAGGAGCTGCTAAGTTCAGCATCATATCTACAGGATTGGAAATGCAGAAACACAATCATTCTTTTATGAACATTATGTCTTTCTTGACATTATAGATTCAATGACCCACTATGCTCAAGGATCTACTGTATAGAGCTTCATTAAAGCAAAATAGTGGATTATTTTCATTTCATGAACTGACTCAGTGGACCCCAGGGTCTTACACTGATGCCAAGGTCACTTTGCTCCGTTCTCCTTTCAGAGACACTGGCTCTGCCCAACTCCACTCTGAATTACCTCATGTGATGAGGGCCTCACTTAAGGTGTACAATATGACCTTTTATATAGAATAAGCCACATCTATATTGGTTTCACTTTCTAAGAACAGTTTTCTCTGAGCAATGCTCCTCCCTAAGATCAGACCTCAGAAACTTAGCAAGATGTTTGGGGAAAGGGAGGGTTTCTTTTAAACCTTGTTCATATATGTTATAGGATTGTGCCCAGAATTTGAGTACCATGAAATGAAAAATGTAAACAAAGAAGGGATAATTGAAAGAGATGATTTCCTCCAAATTTTTATGGTCTGACAATACTATTCAAACTTTATAAAAGTGGAAAAGTCACACTACTGCAACAATTCCAACCCATCCCAAACAGATCAGGATTTTTATAACGATATTATGTGCTGATTTTATTTAATGCTAAAATGTGGCTCTTTGCAATACCTATGAGCCGTAGCAATGCATTCAGGATGGATGGATTGGTGAAAGTTTAGTAAAAGACTGTTAAATGAACTCATTTCTGGATTTGTTGTCCCCTTTATCAACAGCGACAGAGGCAGCCACGTTACAGGACAACCAATACTTTTAAAAGAGCTAACATGTAGCATATTAAGATGTAAAAAGTACTTTACAGATTTTTATCTATGTGTTCCTCACAACAAACCTGTCAGGTAAACGCTATCATTATGTTCATTTTACAGAAGAGGAAACAAGGCTGAACAAGGCTAAGTGACGTTCCCAGAGTCTGACAATTAGAATGTGGCTTAGGCAGAATTCAAAACTGAGTTCTCCTGGCTATCCATTATGTTATCGAGATGCCTCAATTTCTGGAGGAAATCTACAAAGTTTAACAAAACTACTATTTTTCACTAGCCATATCACACTAATTCTACAGTAGCAGAATGTTTAAATGGATTTTAAAACTAAAATAACTAAAAGTTATGTGGAACTAGAATTAAATGAGTGAACATCTTACCCAAGGCACTTAGGAGCCTGGCCCTGTCATCAACAGGAGAAAAACAAACAAACAGAAAAACATTTTTTTTTTTCCTAAGGAAGATTTTTCCCTAAGGCTGACTGATGACATTATATCGAATTATTCTAAGTGTAAGCACGGCCCGCTGAGATTAAGAAGACCAAAGTTTTACCACGGAGGAGACTTAGAAAGATAAAGAGGAAAGCCTTCAGATGCAAAACAGACATTCCCTAGTCTAGAAAGTGTGGGAGCCTTGAATACCTTAATTGCATATGAAGAGTCCAGTAAGACAGTAATTGGGCTTCTGGGGCACCAATGCATTCATTTAGGTTTCCCCTAACTACTCATCTACATAAGAGTCCCAAAGAAGTATGGAAAGTGAGAATGACTGAACTGAAACTAACTACCCTAAAGCCACCTGGAATGACTCCCCTGCTGGGAAGGGCAGAAGACTTATTGAGTAAGGAAGAATTATTCAGTAGGAAGGAAAGCCGTCTCCCATTTCCTGCCAGGATGTTTCAAAAAACCAAAGCTGAGGCTCTGAGAAATTCAAGTGGAAGACCTTCTGGTGGATACTAACCCTGACGCTATTGCTTTAGTGCCTCAGAAAGAACTTTATATCTCTTTGGCTGAAATGACCTCTTCCAGCTGAAGAGGTCACAGTACCATCCAGGAAAACGATGACTCAAGGTAGAAAAACACAGTAGGAAGCCACTGAACAATGAGATCAGGGATCAACTGGTCTAGTAGAAACTTCTCACTGAGAAAAGCCCAGATACAGAGCAATCAAACTTGCCCCATTTGGCAGCCCCTGAACAGTGCCTGAGCTGCCCCCTCAGATGCAACCAGCAGGAGTATAGCCAGCCTGGTCTATTTTGACAACAGTGAATTCTGGCGAGAAGCCAGAATCTGAATACCATGGAATCTGCCTGGCCTAGTCCAGAAGTAGCAGAGCCTGATAAGGAGCCAGAATCAAGTGGTCTGCTCACTCTAGCCCAGTCCACCAGTTGATTACCCTATCCACCCAAGATGCCATACCTTGAGATGAGTATTTGCTGGCCACAGCTTAGAGACTCTGCCTTGAGAAAAGTGACCACAGCTTAATAGGAGCAATAAAAAGAACTTTATGAAAATTCTCTCCCTAAAGAGGTAGATGGACACCCTCCACTTCTAGAGATGAATTACCTTGGCCTTGTGTACCCTGTATACGTATGACTCACTACCATTGTATTTTAAGTTCATAGCTGGACTGCGAGTGTATTTTTAGGAGAACGTCGAGTATAGTCACCCACAGGCTTACCCCTAGGATCCTGTGAACAGTCCCAACTACCCATTGAGGATCTAACCTGCCAGTAGGAGTGTGAGTTGAGCGAGTGAACCCCAGAGAGGGAGAAAAATAAGGATGAAAATATTACATAATGAACTAATAAACTGTATCCTTCTGCCTTGTGTTCAAACAAATGGACATTTTATCCAACTCAATGACTGGGTCCAGATAAAGTTATATCAATGAAGAAAACTCTCACTGGAACCCCACTGGAAGGGCTCATGTAAAGTTCTCAACATCAACACTGCAGTCAAGTGTCAGTCTTCTATCTTGAATTCACACTTTGTACCTCAAGACACATCAACTCCCCTAGAAATCAAGCAACTACCAGTGGATCCACCTGAAACAACCATGTTTCTTAGTCTCATGTTGGCCAACAGGAAAAAACAAATAAATTCAATGCTTACTTGAGCATCTAGTGGTAAAGAGGATCTGGCACTTCTGGAGAGGATGCATGGCAACTTCATCCTGACCTTTTGAAAAGGAACAAGCTTCCAGCAGTTTCTGGTTTTTCAAAAAAATGTGTTTTTTTTTTTCCATTTAGTGAGGCCTTTCAGGACTAATCTGAACCTTCTCACATTGGTCATATAAATTATAGAATAGCCAAGATTAACCTTAGTATATCATCATTGTTTCATAGCATTCAAACTTTGAACATTTCCATGATTTCTTTTCCATCTCCACTTATGTGGTGCCTGGCACATAGTAATTGGTGCTTAGTAAATGCTAATTGAATGAATATTGATTGTATTTATTATTCCCCTGGTTCATCCTTTGTATCAGTCCCCTCAAGTCTTACCCTGTGGCTGTGAATTCAATAGTCATGATTTCTATTATTACATTGTACTAGAATATTACACCCCTGGTTTCCCCATTTCCCAAATGATGGGCAGCCACTTAGTTTCTGGTTTTTTTTTGCTATTAAAAAGAAAAGAAAAAGGCTGCTATACATATTATGGTGTGGATTAAACTTTTCTTTTTATCATTGACCTCCTTGGGTCATACTCCTTTCGCAGTTGACACATTACCTCTACTAAAAAGAAAGGATCTCATCTCTAAAGTGCATTAGAAATGTTTTTGGTACTCTATATTCCAGGAATTCCAGGGCAGTGACTGACTAATTGGCAAGAGTCTTGCCCCTCTTATCTCTCCTTAGGATGTGGAATCTGTTATCTACAAAAACAAGGGTGCTAAAAAAATGATAATTTGAACTGAACTGAGCATTACAACTATTTTGGAAATAGGGGGACATCTCAACAGTTTAGGGATATTAGACAAATGATAAATTTTATAGGTAAGCAGAAAATAATCAAGGCATCCTAAGGAATTTTCCTTACCTCTTACTATCTAGCCCAGTGTCCTGGAGAATGGCCTTGGGGTTTGCTTTTTCAAGGGAGAATAATAGTGACTTTGATTTCAGGAGTTACGGCTTTCCCCCTCAGATTCTGCATATGAATGGTGACTTAACTGGGGGCAAGAGAAGAAAGTGGAACTTTCCCCAGGTTTCTAAAGCTAAAAAGAAAAAGTTTTAAGATTGCAAATACAGCTATCTATGCATGCATCTAGTCTTTAGGTAAGAATAATTGAGTCTTTTCCTTTCACAGAGAAAGACCGGCATTTTCATTTACAGAAATTCTAAATAGCAAACATCTTTACACTACAGAGACCAGACCTTATAGGAAGTGCTGCCAAAGTTAAAAGGTTTATTGCCCCTCCACAAGGGGTCACTGTAGGTTCCCAGTCATCAGGTCCAGGATATATCCCTTGATGTCTTCTTGATCACTCATCTAATATTTCATATTCTTTGTTCCCTATTCACACCTCTCTTCCCTGTTACTACCACGCTAAGTGCTGGCTTGCATTCTTTTAAACTTTCACTATTTACTCAAAATTTTAGGCCCAAGCTTTCCAGGGACAATTTCATTAACTTAAATTATCTAATCTAAATAGGGAAAGTTACCCAACACTTTGCATATCTCTGTCTGATAAGGCATTTTTGAATGACAATTTATGGGATAGCCAAACAATTGAATTTCACAATATGATAAAACATAGCTCCAGAACTCAGGTTAAAGTTCAATGAATATTTTGCTTCATCCATCAAACAGAACAATAATCACAACTTTTGGGACCCTATTGGAGAATCATTTTTCACTTTTTAATCACTACCTTTTTAGGTTTCTGCTAGCCAGCTGCTCAAAGGTGAATTCAAGAGACACTTTTATTAACTGGAGCAGTTAGACTTCTTCCTTCCCTTAGTCTGATGATTATTACCCAGATCAACTCAGAGGGGAATCCTTCCTAGATTGATCAGGAAAAAGGAGTATTGATGTGGTTTCAAAATCAAATCTTTGATAAGAACGTTATAGACAGATTTCAATACAGTGGATTATTTCTGAGTTGACAGTTAAAAAAGATCTATGTTTCTCTTTTAGATTAACTAAAGATTTCAGACTAAGATAACTGAAAAATACTTTCTTAACATTTCAAAAAGAGAGAAAGAAGGATTAATCTGCTTCCCTATAAGCAGTGGGGGAAAAAAAGATTAAAGGCATTTAACGAATATCCTCAATCCATAAGGAATATCCAACATTATATGTAGTCTTCCACACACATTCTCCTCTATCTCCCTCCCAAAAAAAAGCAAGGTGAGGGTCTGGGAGGTGGGGTGACTATTTATGTCTTTTTGTCGAGGCCAATATCGTTACCTGTAATTCATATGCAGCTTCAAATGTTTTTATTCTTTCCATTTGCATAATTAGATTGTGATTTTTCTCAGTTCTTAATTTTCTTTGCCTCAGTGATAGAAGTCTTTCTATGCTTCTCTATATCATTTGTCATTACTTCCTGCAGCACAGTAATATAATATTTCAGTCATGTATTTTAATCTATTTACTCATTCCCCAATTGATGTGGATACTTTGTTATTAGCTATTTGAAACTCCAATAAGGTGTTCCTATCTCTATATCTACCCATCTTTCCCCCACCCACCCATCCATCCATCCATCCATTCATCCATACATCTTTATATAAATATTATACACATACATGGATATACATGTCATGTTATATACATGACATTTCCCTTTTTTATCATTTATCTTTTTGAAGTATAAACTTTTCAGTATGATTTTTGGGTCAAAGATATTGAGGTTTAATCACTTTCTTTGTATTATTCCAAATTGTTTTTCAAAACAATTGGACCAATTCACAGCCTTATAGACAATATATTTTTGTGCCTGTGAAATGGGGAGAGGAGGACTGATGAGGACCTAGTCTTTAGAGCAGGCACAGCATACTATGTTTGATACCAATCCACTTGGAGGCTTGGTGAACTCGGTTTAGGACATATATTATGGAGCGATCTTGACCCCGTACCCGCTACCATTACATTTCACTTTCATGTGCAAATATCCTATATAGAAGGAAAAAAAATACTAATACTCTACTCTGCGATTGAGTTGAAGCCTGCCTGAAACTAATATAATACTAATTTATAAGTCATATCTAGTTAGGTACAACATCCACATTAGCACAGTCCATCCTCTCAATACCTCAACCCCGCCCTCCACATCATTCTCCTTGTTCCAAAACAATTTTAGATAACTTTATAGAAATCTTGAATAAAGAAAAGCTATTTAGAATATAGTTTGGTTTAACTTTCCAGAATTGAGTAACCATGTATCTATCCTTTTCCTCTTAGACAGTTTTCAAGAAATCAAAGGAATTCCTCCCACACTTCTATATGGAGAATCCAGATTGGATAGAGGTGCTTTAAGTGCATTCTTTTAATGGAAGATGATATTTCCAGTCTGGTGGACTCTAGTGTAATCCTTTCCTAGAAAGATTGCCCTTAGGTTGGTCACTATACAGTAGTGGAGGAGTAATAAGAGTGGGGGAAGCCAATGTTCTCTTTGACAAGAGCACTTCATTAAGTTTCTGGTTATTACCAATAAACTGAACCAGACTGAGGTACTACTAGGATTATGGTGTATGTACTTTTAAATCTTTAAAAAGCAGCAGCTAGGTGATTGATTCAATGGATACAATACAAGACTTGGAATCATAAAGACTCATTTTCCTGAGTTCAAAGACAGCCTCAGACACTTAGCTGTGTGATCCTGGGCACATCACTTAATCCTGCCTACCTCAGGTTCCGCGTCTGTTAAATGAGCTGGAGAAGGAAATGACAAAGCACTCCAGTATCTCGCAAAGAAAGTCCCAGATGAGGTCACAGGGCCAGACATGACTGAAACAACCAAACAAAAACAAATATCACCACTGATCCATTCACCTACCAACCCCCACTTCTCCCTGCCTTTTCTCCTGACATCCTAACTTTCCAAAGAACTTTCCTCAGGTGTCTGAAGAGGGCTTATTATATCCTAATATTTCTAGAAAATAATTAAACAGACTTTTAATATGCTTCCACACCTATGATTGCTTCCTGTTGGATTACTGTCTGGCAATGAAAAGCCTTTCCACTTTCTTCTGAGTCAGAGGTGAACATGCACACAAAGGCTGGGACAGATTAAACTTATCTCTTTTGTTGGTAGCTTTCAAGTGAGGAGGAAAGAATGCTGAGTGCAGAATAAATTAGTGTCAGTGGTGGTGGCAGGCATTGCTGCAATATTTTATTTCTCCACTTGAGCCTCCGTGTGGCCATGAATCCATAACATTTTTGTAATTTTGGACCCTGTTTTGTCAATTCTTTTTTGCTCTCAGGTGAATGAGCATGGAACAAATTATAACCTTGTAAGATTTGAAAAGGTGAGAAAGCTAGCAGGGGTCCAGTAACTTGAGTGCTTATCAAGGTCAGTCATTAACAACAACAGCTGACTTAATGAGGAACTGGTAGTCAGAAGCTACCTGTACTACTCAGCGCAGTAAGGCATCTACTAGCAAGGGCATCACTCATTCATACATTATGTAATCTTCAAAAAGGAATTTGTTGTGTGCAAAAGGGAGAATGTTGCTAGTCACCACTTTAGTTCAAATCCACTCATCCCAGAGACCAAGACAGAGGAGAAGAATGGGATTCCAGTTTCGGAGGCTTTTGCATTGTACTTTTTGCCATATCTTCCCAGAAAATATCATTTTATAGAAGTTAATGTTTATTGGTTAATTGATATTGCAGAAACATCAACTGGTGAAACTGACATTGGAGTAATGATTACAGGCTACATAACACTGGGGATATATCAACTGGGGATGATATGGTTATCGTATATACAACAGATAAGAGCTTGTGAACTATAGCATTAGAGAAGTCCTCACCCATCAGGGTCACCCCTAAAACTCTGAGGGCTGGAAAAATCTTGCTCTGGAGTCTGAATGTAGTTGGGACAGACCAGAGACTATATGTACTCACTCTCTCAGAACTCTTTCAATACTGACTATTCCTATTTCTCTCATCTTTCCTAATTGGGTGGGTGTGAGGTGAATACTCAGAATTATTTTGATTTGTATTCTATTCTCATATCAACATATGCAGAAAAGTTCTTTGAGAAAATTAAACTCCCATTTCTGCTAAGATCTCTACAAATACTGAAAAACACAGGCCTTTAAAAATACAATTAAAAACATCTGTCTAAAACTCAAAGCTTTTATATGCAATAGGATAACACTAGAAGCTTGCAAAAGAAATTCAGGAGTAAAACAAAGATTCCTTCTTTTACTAACTATAATGTGACATAGTTCTAAAAATATCAAGAATTTCAATGACAAGTGGAAGAAAATAAAGACATAGACATTGACAAAAGGAGTACAAAATTATCCTGATTTGCTAATACCTGATGACTTTCTTAAAAAAAAAACCTAAAGAATAAGCAAGAAAGAAGAAAATGAGTAGCTTCAATAAATTAATAGTATACAAAATAAACTCAGAAAAATCAACAGCAGATTTGTGTAAGGGGAAAAATTCAAGGAGAAATAATAGAAAAAGAAACCCCATTCACAGAAACAATAAAATGCATAAAATATTTGGGAGTTAATTGACCAAGGCACATTAAAAATCTGCATAGTTACATTTACAAAGTGCTACCTAAGAAATAAAGAATTACCTAAATAAATAGAGGGATATTCAGTTCTCTCTCTGAATCATCCTAATTTAATAAAAATAAAAATGCTGCCTAAATTAATTAACAAATTTAATGTTATAATAATCAAGCCATTTTTTTTTTAGATAACCAGACAAAATAACACAATTAATTTTGAGGAATAAAAGATCTATAATGTCAAGGGAAACATTTTTGAAATGTAGGAATAAAGTGAAGTTAGTCCCAACCTTACATAATATATAAAGTAGTAATCATCAAAATTATTTAGTATTATTTAAAAATAAAAAAGAAGCTTAGAGGGACAAACCAAAAAAACAAACAAAAAAAGATGATTGAATTTCAATTCTAGTTAACATGGCAATAGGAAAAAACCTAGAGGAGCCAAGTTTTCTATAATCACTCCAACAAAGTTCTAAAAATGTATCCAAAGCCATTATAAGTTACATCAAAAGAAACAAAAATGAAAGAAATAGCAAGAATTTCCTTTATCTAGTCCAGGACTATCACAGAAGACTGCAGAGTTCTAAACATAAATGAGGCAGAGCAGAGGGAAGCTAATATTGGAAGTTTGAGCCCAAATCCCTGATTTTCTGAACTGGACTGTTGGAAGCTCAAGGGTCAGAACCACACACTGTGGCTTATTGAACAAGGAAGTAATACGGTACCTTGGAAAGAGCTTAGGGTCAGAGAATCTAGGTTCAAATCCCTCTTTTTATTCTGTGATTTACTACTGTTTGCTCCTACTCTTCCCCCAAACCCTTCTGGGGATCATTCATTTGCATAAATCCTTCCAAGATAGTAGGAATCGGAGAGACAGACTCCTAGAATACTGACATGGTTTGGTTGTAGAAACAGGTGTGAAAATTGTAAACAAAAGTTGCTTTGACTGGTAGGTCAAGGATGAAGAGCATGATGTCAATGAAAACTGGAATGATTGTATGAAGAAATAAAAAGGAGACAGAGAAAAAACCAGAAACAAATGCATCAGAAAAACAGAGAAAATCAAAGAGAAAAATAGTAACAGAAGATGAAAAGAAGAAATTAAGAAAATGTTAGAAGGGCTAGAAGAACCTAAAGAGGCTACATCAGGAAAAAAAAATATCTACAGAAATTGCAGGGAGAGATAGACTTTGAAGCAGAAAAAGAAACCATTGTTGTAATGCAATCTGTGATATACTTGTCATGGACTCAACTTCATATGACTCCACAGAGTCAAGTTATCAAAGGATAATATTATGCCATTAGAAAAAATCAATACATTATGTTATATTTTTGGAGGGAGCATTTGATTTGGATGTTAATATTTCATTAGAAACTGATGTCTTGAAAGAGATCACCAATTCATTGACAATGCAGTGAAAGACAAACCAAAGAGAAAAGAAGAAAAGCATAGTTCTTGGAAAGAATTAAAGGCTACAGTAAGAGATGATCTGGCATCTTATGAAAGATATGGACCATACTTCATGTGACATTTCATCTTCTCCCCAGTGTCTCCCCAGTTGCCCATGGTCCTTTCAACAAGGAGCACTGGTCTTCCTTCAGTTCTGCCAAATGCTTCAAGCCAAAGGACATTATCTTTTCCTGCTCTTTATTGAACCTCTGAGCACTTAGGTGTTAATCCAATGAGGAAACAGAAAAATTGAGAAACTCAATTACTACCAAAACAGAGTAAAAGAAATCACAATAATGTCATTTTTCATGAGCCAGGGCAAAAGAATCAATAAATTGCAACCAACATTTGGTATGAGACCAAAAAAAAAAAAAGAGTATAGTATTTATCAGTATCATCAATAATTCAGCCTTCATCACTTCATATAAGCAGTTTACAACAACAGCACATATAATATTAAGACTGTCTTGTCTTAAGGTAGATCATGAAGAGCTTAAAAATATATGACAGAAAGCTGCCTACTTCAAAATAAGAATTCTGTGCTTGAATTGACTAGTAGTTTGACACTTTAAGAAATTTCAATGAAAAAACCCACCAGCCTTGAAGCTTCAGAGGTGTCCTCATTGTGATTGACAAAATTCAACTTTTGATCCCTTCATGAGGATAGTTGGTCTAGTTTATATTTACCACAATATTTCTACTGTTGCAACTCTTAAGGGATGGGGTAAGGATCTTTGACTGTTTTGTGTGATTTAAATATCTGGGGGAAAAAGTCTCTTTTGGTTTTGTTGAGCCATTTCAATCCTGTCGAACTCTTCATGAGATGAGTTGGAGTTTTTGTGGCAATGATACTGAACCGTCTTACTGTTTCTTTCTCCAGCTCGTTTTATAGATAAGAAACTGAAATAGGGTTAAGTGACTTGCCTAAGATCACATAACCAGTAAGTTCCTGAGGCCAGATTTGAACTTGAGAAGAGAAGTTTTCATGACTCTAGACCCAGAACACTATCAAGTGTGCTACCCATCTGACCCTCATTTTTTAGAGTGGGATTAAAGCATACTAACCACACTGTTTTCTCAGGCTTTACTGAAACAATTCTTGTAGGATGTTTGATACTTCCTTTCCTTTAAAGAACAAGCTTAGCAAACTATAGCAGTTACTGTAGTTTAGAAAACTTTTACATCAATAAGATACCTTCAATACTTTAAAAAGCAACTATTTAATTTAATAAAATCACTGTTGTGAGGGGAAGGATATTCTCTTCTAATGTATATTATCTGAACGACCCTGGTCAGGTGTCTTCATCTCCCTAGGTCTCAGTTTCCTCTTTGTAAAAAGAGAGAGTTGAACTACATTGTCTCTAAGGTCTCTTCTAGCACCAGATCCATGATCCAATGATGGAGGTGGGCTGTGCTTTTCTGGAACTTTCCAAAAAGGTCTGGGTTTTATAGGTAGCATGTGAAAAGGCTGGTGATTTTCATGCTTGCTACCTTACTGTGTTATTAGTTATTTCAATTGATTTTTCATTGTATTTCTAGGGTTCTCTATGGTCTCATTTCATATTATTCCACTTCAAGATCATTGTCTTAAGACAAACTGGACTAACCTCTGTGAAATACTCCACCTCTCCTCTCCTTACCTTTGCCTAAGTAACTCTTCTGTTTGGAATATGCTACCTCCTCATCTTTTCCTCATAGAATCCATACTTTCCATCAAGGCACCCATCAGTAGGCACCTTTTATAAATGACTTTTCTGGATCCCCTTGGCTGTTTGAGATAGTTCTCTCATAAAATTTGCACATACTTTGTATTTGCTTTTCTGTAAATGTGTTGTATTTTTTAACTTATCACCTTTATCTTCCTCTCCATCACAGAAAATCCACTCTTTATAGAGAGGGACTATATTATTTTTGTCTTTCTATTCCTAGCACTGAACATATTGCCACAAAAAGGAATGACTTTAAAAGTATGGATATAAAAAGATTTAAGTCCTTTTAAAAAACACAATTTTTTTTCAGTATTTGATACTTTTTTGACAATGTAAAAAGCATTCACACCTAGATAACACCAAATGAATAAGGTTACTTTGCATAGACTTTTGTTATTTTTTTGTGGTTTTTGAAATAATTTTCCTTTTCATAACTGTTATATAATAATGTGTGAAGAAATATTTTACTTACCATACAATCAACTAGAATTTAATAAGTTAACTGCTCTCTCAAGGGGTAATTTTTATAGCACCCACCAAAGTTGAAAGGAATTTCATAGGAATAGCAGAGCATGGAATTTGGAATTACATTTGAAAATATATTGATATTTCCTGCTTAACATGTTATAGGGAAATTGGCCATTTGAATTGGCTGGAATTATCTACAATAAAACATTTGAGCTTGATAACACTTAGACCTGTGGGAAAAGAAGCATAATATTTTATTGTATGTGCTGCTATTCAGATTTCAGCTTCCATTGCCCAGGAAAAACATAAAACTGGAAAATCAAACATTGCCACAATTTCTTTTCCTGCTATGAAAGTTGAAAACGATTAGAGTCTATGAATAAAACGTTTACAAATCACACAGCACAAAATTACATTAAATTTCTGGGACGTTGATGAAAGAACGGGAGAAGAATAACAATGATTTGAAGAGGAAATATCGTCCATGTGCTTCAGGAAATATTGACCAGAACGATCCAAGACCAGCGAACACAAGGTTTTTTTTTTTTCTTTTAATTCATCCTTTACTTTCCTCCTCCCAACATTCAGATTGTTGGACTGAGGAACTTAAAGAGGCTACACCAGGAAAAAAAATATCTACAGAAATTACAGGGAGAGACAGACTTTGAATTAGAAAAAGAAACCATTGTTGCTAATGCAACTTGTGATATACGTGTCATGAACTCAACTTCAAATGACTCCACAGAGTTTGACTAATCCCTTACCTCTCTTTCCCTCCTTCTTAGACTCTTTTAATTTTCATCCTGTCCATGTCCACGCCAAGTTTTCTTTTGAGTTTAATGTATTTTTATTTCAAAATCTCTCTCCCTCCCTTCCCCCCCCCCGCTCTCTCTCTCTCTCTCTCTCTCTCTCTCTCTCTCTCTCTCTCTCTCTCTCTCTCTCTCTCGTTGAAAGGTAGTATATACAATTATGTTCAATCTTCTTTTATTTCAATCACTTGAAAGTGAGATATATAGGATGATCATTTCCCCAATCCCTTTTCCGTGGGTATATTCTCTTAACCTCATGTACCTAAGTTAATTGTGCAATAGAGAAGCCTTCCACACTTCTTCCTTCTTTCCTCCCCAGTATAGCCCCTCATCCCTTCTATTTTGGTCTTCTCTTAAAACCATTAAAGAGAGAGAAACAAAGAAAACAATCCTAGACTCTTATCATTTTAATCTTTCTCTAAGGTCTTTAAGATAGTAGGATTCTGAGAAGACATTTATTTCTTTGCCCCCTACTAATGTGTAAACAATTCATGCCTGCATATTTCTTTCAGTTATACACATATTTGCACCTTTTTATGTTTCTCTTAGTGCCTACATTTCCATTTCCAAATAACTACTCCGTTCTGATCTTTTCCTCAGGAGTACTTGGAAATCATTTAATCCGTTAAAGAGCTGCCTTTTTTTCCCTAAAGTTTTACTATATGCACGGTAAAACTATACGATTTGTGGTGGAAGCTGTTAAGTCCTGTGCAATCTTTATTGTTATTCAGCCATTTTCAGTCATATCTCATCTTTAGTGACCTCATTTGTGTGGTTTTCTTGGCAAAGATACGGAAATGATTGCCATTTCCTTCTCCAACTCATTTTACAGATGACAAAACTGAGGCAAATAGGGTCGCACAGCTAATAGATGTCTGAGGTCAGATTTAAATTCAGGCAGATGAGTCTTTCTGACTCTGGAACTGGTGCTCTCTCCACTACAATACCTGTTTGTCTCAGTTTCCTTACCTGTAAAATGAGTTGGAGAAGGAAATGGCAAACTACTCCAGTATCTTTGCCAAGAGTACCTCAAATGTGGTCACAGAGAGTCAGACAAAACCGAAACATGACTGAACAGCAATCTTTATTTTGGCTACTTGCTATTTGAACTCTTTTTTGATGACTTCTAGTATTTTTTCTTTGACCTAGAAACTGGATTTATGACTATGGCATTCCAGGAGTTTTGCTCTGAGATTTCCTTTAGGAGGTGCTGGATGGATTCTTTACATATCCACCTTGCCCCCTAAATTTAATCAGAGCGGGACAATATTCATTTATAATTTTCTAAAATGCTGTGTCTAGATTTTGTTTCTGACCATAGTTTGTAGTTAATTGGATAATTCTTAGATGATTTCTATTGCTTTGTTTTCTAGATCAGCAGTTTTTGATATTTGATTTCTTACATTTAGCTTCTTTTCACTGTTTCAGTTCTGTTATTTCTTGTTTTATTATTGAGTTTACATTTTTTGTACATTCTAATTTACAGGGTAATTTGTTCTTTTTTTCTCTAAGTATATTTTATATTTCATTAAATATTTCCCAATTACATGTAAAATAGTTTTTCATTTTTATTTGCAAATTTTGAGTTCCAATTTCTCTCCCTGTCTTGTCCTTCCACTCTTTTTGAGAAGATAATTTGATATTGATGATACATATGAAGTCATTATGACCATATTTCCATGTTAGCTATGTTGTAAAAGAAAACACAGACAAAAATATGAAAAATAAAGAAAATTTTACAAAGTATGCCTGAATCTGCATTCTGAGTTCATTTTTTCTCTCTCTGGAGGTGAATAGCATTTTTTTTTTTTTTATCGTGGGTTCTTTGGAATTATCTTAGATCATAGTCTTGCTCAGATTAGCTAAGTCTTTCATGATTGATCATCCTTACAATATTGCTATCACTAGTATAATGTTCTCCTGATTGGGCTCACTTCACTTTGCATGAGTTCATTTCAATCTTCCCAGATTTTTCTGTAATCATCCTGCTCATCATATCTTATAGGACAACAGTATTCCATGACAATCATACACCACAACTTGTTTAGCCATTTCCCAGTTGATGGAGATTGGCTTCATTTCTAATGCTTTGCCACCCTAGAAAGAGCTATTATCAATATTTTTGTTCAAATATGTCCTTTCTCCTTTTGCTTTGATCTCTTTTGAGGTACAGATCTATTAGTGGTATTGCTGGATCAAAAAAGGAAAAGTTTTATAGCTTTTAGGATATAATTCCAACTTATTCTCCAGAATGGTTGGACTAGAAGGTATTCCTCTCTGCCCTTGAATGATGTCTTAGAAATGGCTACAGGCAAAGGATTTGCCAGACAGTGTCTGGTCCTGAATCTAGTCCTAGCACAGAGATGCCTTGTAACCTCTTTCTGACCATTTACCAGGTCTCCTTACCTCCTGCAGTTCGAAAACTCTTGAAGTTGTTACTGGTGCTTCTGCCACCATCTATTCCCACCCCTGGCGTTTCATCCATGTGGCCTCCAGGTCAACCTCTCCCATCCTGTCACAGAACTCTCTCTCCAATCTTCTAAATTGCCTTGGACTGGAATAATGTCCCACTCTAACCTGATGTTGGCTCTGCCACTCCAGAATTCGATTTAGGGCACTATTTTAAAGTTATTTGTAGGGAAATGTTGGGAGAGCCTGGCTAAGTGCTTTCTCTATACCACCATGGCTTTGTTCCCTGAAGGCTTGACATTTTGTCCTTCATTAAGGTTTTCCTTTAGTGGTTCTAAAGTGTCAATTTTCTTTACCATTCTTTTCTCTTCAGTTTTCTATTCTGATCTTGCTTCATTTCCTCTGGCTATTCCTACAATCCCTTTGGTTAGGGATTTTTGTTCTCTTAAGATTTATCAGGTCATGTTGTGAGTTTTACCCTTTGATCATTTCTCAGATGAAGGTATTTCATCGCGGTGTTGAAAGTTTCCTTTGAACTACTTTTGGGAGTGGGGTGAGGATGGACTTAGATTAAGCTCTACAACAGAATAGTGTGCTCAGGGCCTGATTGGTCTTGAGTAGAATGGATCAAGCTAGGCACCCCCCTTCCCACTTTAAAGGACTTTGGGAACACTCCAGGGCTAGTCTTGTCACAGCACTCTGTAACCTTTCCTCATAGTGGGCTCTGCTTGGGGTCCTTACCCTCATTGCTAGCTTCAAAGATTATTCTGATGTTGAGATCCATACACAGCCTTCAAGGACTGCTCAGGCTGGGATTTACCCAGGTCCTTTCCCTTGCTGCTTGGATCATGCCATGTAGAGCCTACCTGGAATAGCTTCAGGCTTCTTTTTCTACTAGGAGAAGGCTGTTTGCAGGCTGTGTCCTAGGGCCTGAAAGTCCTCAAATCCCTTGAGACTTGACTTTAGGCTCTTTTTTTCCCAAAGCTACACTGGCCTCACCAGGAACACCTTGAAGTAGCAAGATTTGAGGAGGCTTAGACTGGGAATGTCATGCTGGACTGCCTAGAATGCTCTAAAGTCAATCCCTTCAAGTCATGGATGACAGAAAATGTTCAGACTTGACTGGGCTTGGCTGCTTCAGAGTTCAAACAAGGACTGGTTAAACTATTCCAACAAATTCAGTGCTGGCTTCCTGTGTTTCACCCCCCAGTACTTCATTCTTGACCCTGCCCCGTTTGTTTGCCCTGGGATCTCTGTAGGATACCCACAGACCCTCTGTGGATTTCTGGGTGACCAATTACTATTCATTATTTTTCTATTGATTAATAGACTGGTGCATCTCTAAGACCCCCTAGAATGTTTGCAGAAGGTCTGCCACCTTTTGTGTCCTAGAACTTTGACATCTCACCATAATCTATAGAAGGGATCAAGTTCACTACATTCTAGAAGGGTGAGGGGAAAGTTAATGTGTTTACTGAGAATCTAGGATCCTATGAACATTAGCATATGTTCATCTTCCTACACCACTGTAATGTCCAGATTAGCAGAAAACCAAATAGAAATTCTAAACAAGCTAACCCCAATGCAAAGTGGGGGTGATTGAGTCTCCTGGGTGCTTTACCTAGTATAAAATAAATGACAAAATTCTAGATCCTGATGTTTTTTCAGGTAGCAATCAGTTAAGAGATTTGAACTAGGGGGGTTAACAAGGCATAGCAATCAGTCAACAAAAGCCCCAAGACTAAGTAGAAAAAAGTCCTTGATAAGTTTTCAATGAAAACCACAGGATGGAGTGAAATGACCGCACAGGATGTGTGCTCAGAGTGGTGGAGGGAACTGGTCCAGCTAATCTGATATCCAGTCATATCATGTATAATGTGCATAAACAGGTATACAACATATCTGTGTAAACAACGAATACACCAATGAAAATGGACAACCAAATAAAAATAATTGGGTGTTGTGAAATTATAAAGCTCAAGCTCAAATCAGCTTAAAAAGATTCGAAAAGACATATCCCTGTACTCCTTTGCTGAAATAAAGTGTAGAAAAGTAAGTAAGTGAGGTCAGAATTTTACATTGTGCTTATTGGTTTTTGCTTAACTTCCCCATGGGACAAAGGGATAATTTTTCCCTTTTCTTAATTCTCTGTTATAAGGGAAGGGTCATTTGGATAAGTGGAGGTGAAAGACAAAAGGGAAAATATAGGTGATACAAAAACATGTAAACAAAATCTATTTTTTAAAAGCAATATCCAATAGAAAATAAGTGATATGGGAACTAGAGCTCAAATAAGAGACTAAACTGAATATATAGATTTGTGAATCATTGAGGGTCATGAGTAGACAAATGATCATGGAAACTCTGAAAGCTGATGAGCTCACTGAAAGAGAAAATATATAGAGAAAGAATGGGGCCGAAAACTTAAATTATTCGGCATATCCATAGTTAGAGGGAATGGCAGGAATGATGAAACAACAAGGGGATTGAGCAGTGGTGTCAGAGAGATTGGAGGAAGAACAAGAGAGTAAAATCCAGAACCAAATTAAAACAAAAACAACCCTAAACAAGAGCAGCGGCAACAAGATGAAAAGTAATTAGGGTTAGAAGGTAGTCAGCTACATCAATTGCTGAAAAGAAGTTGAACAAGATGAAGAATGAAAACTGCCATCAGATCTCACAATTAAGAAATCATTGGGCATATTAGAGAGAGTAATTTCTGTTGAATAATGAGTTTGGAAACCATATTGTTGAAGTTTAAAGAGTGAAGGATAGGAGAAGAATTGGAGATCGTGAATGGAAGCCTTTAATAACCAATGTATTACTTATGTAGTAATAAATGCATAGTAGACATATATTAAGTACATTCTATGTTCTGATCACTGTGCCACGTGCTGGAATACAAAGACAGTCCCTTCTCTCAAGGATCTCACGCTCTAACAGGTAAACCATATCCACCGTGGTCTGTATAGTGTGAAAAAATTTAATAAACATTTATGAAGAAGTTTCTTAATGGTGGCATTAATGAAAAAGCCTGGAATTACCAGCATGAAGTCAGAAAGATTTTAATTTCCTGTCTAGGATGCATATATGTGCGTGTGTGTACACATGTATGTGTTTGTGTGTCTTGTGTGATAGAATTTGAGACAAGTTATTGTCATTGCTAGAAGGATTTCCAGGGATAAAGTTGGAGTTTTGTCTAAAAAAAGGATGGGATAAAAGAAGGATTGGTTTTCTATAAATGTATTCCAGAAGACCAATGACAGTCAAGGACCTTTGAAAATAAAATCTCTGTATTTTCCTTTGTCTGTCTTTATTTTACCAGGACAAGTGGAAACATTTCATAAAAATCAAGAAAGATATAAAAAAGATTCCATTAACATAGATGTATTTATATAATTAATTAACACATAATTACAATTGTATTTTTTTCCTTATAATGGAAAAAAAAATAAGGCTCACACATTCAGAACTTCAGAACTATTTAAACTTCAGAAGCTATTTAAAGATCAAATGGGGTTCTACATGTAAAGTGCTTTGCAAATTGCAAAGTACTATAAAGATGCTATGTTCCTTCATCACTTAAATATATGCTGGTTCAGCAAAGAGTAATGGAGCTCCTTTTGTCACACTGACTCTTGATTTCAATTCTGGATAGCTCTCTTGGCCACTGAGAAGGCTTCAGCTCTTATTGCTATAAGCTTATTAAACAAACCAAAGTGGGAAAAGGCTCTAGAAAATCTACTTGAAATTAAAGAGAAATTTGCTTTGTCTTTTTCTCCCTCTTATCTTTATGGTTTGTCAAAATAGTATAGCATTATCTAGAATAAATAAATTGGATGAAGGATTAAGTTTATCATCAGGATTGAATGTCTAAAACTTCATTTGCCTGGAGCTAAACTATGGATATAAAGTAAACCTTTAATTTCCTGTTTTTTCAATAATGATACAGAAAGGTCACTGTATGGTTTTAATGTTTTAATAGATGCTTCCCTCCATAATTACTTTCTTCTAGACTGTAAAAACAGCTTTCTAGTTCATAGAGTTCATTTTAACTTAACGTGTGTATGTGTGTGTGTGTGTGTGTGTGTTCGAGAGCGTTCATGTGTTTATGTCTGACTAGATTGTATTTCTAAGGATTTTTCATTGCTGATTTCATGTTTGGTAAGATACTTAGGATAATTAGTAGGGAGAAAAAGGAGAACTTTCAGTTAAGGTGGCAATGAGAAAGGTCACAGAGGAGCCCAGTTCTTTCACTTTGATCCCATAATTAGCTAAAAATTGCATTGTGATTGAACAGTGATAAAGAAAAGTAAAAAAAAATCTTGTCTTCATTCTGGAATGGCACATACTCCTCATTCAATCCAATATCAATAAATCAGCCTAAAACTAGGGGAGACTGATAGACAGGTCACACCAGGGAAATCAATGCCCTTTATTGACAAATAAGCCTTTGGAGAAGGACAATGTCATAGCAAGTATTGTGAGCTCTGTGGCACAAGCCTTACACCAGTGGGAGATAGGAGAGGGATTTCAGCAAGGAAACCAGCATAAACTCCAATAAAAAGGCCCAAAGCTTGGAGGAGGAGGGTGTCTCTGAATGAGGATGCTTCTTGGAAAAAGGAATCCTTGATAAAGTTTACCAACAGGAGCTTAGTAATTTGGGCCTGCAGACAATTCCTGGCCATAGCCTAAATGACCAGAGGCAAGAGACAAAGGCAGTCTCCACAAGTCATTGTTTCAAAAGACAGGACTACACATGCTTCAAATCACTAGGAGTCACAACAGGAGACAAGGGCAACTTGGCATTTAAATGGAAGTAGCAAAAGACCTTTTAGAAGGCTTGAGACTGGTTTTGATCTCCAGCATCTAACTGGGTCCTGTTGGGACCCCGAGATGGGACAGAATAAACTTCTCATTGATTGGGACTATGAGAAAGTGACAGACAGGCCCAGGCAGTATCTGCAGTATATGTGGTAAGTGGTAATATTTATCATTGGGAGATAAATGAAGAAGCCAAAAATCAGGTAGAGATAAATTCTAACCACATCAAACACAAACTCAGTGATAGTGATTTCCAAAGGGAACAGAAATAAGCAGGGTTTACCCAATTCATATAAAGGTTGTAGGGAATGAAGGCTGACCTGTCAGAAAGCCTCAGTCTAAGACCTGAGTATGAAAACATGACTAAACAAAAGAAACATCAAATACAATAATGAAACACAAGGCATGAAGAGAAACTCAAGAAACAAGTCCAGAAGATGAGGATAATTACACAAGAAATATGAGTAGAATCTTAGAAAATGATATATCCTTGTCACAAAGACTACAAGAATGGTTGGGTGGAAGATGAAGCAAGAGATTAAAATAATTTAAAGTAGAAATGAAACAAGAGCTTCAGAGGGGAAAACATGGAAGCAGAATAAATAACCGTGTGGATGGAAGGAAATCTTATCAAAAATAGAATAAGCAATAAGACCTCAGTAACTTCAAGTAATAAAAAATATTAGAACAAAATCAAAATACTGAAGAAGAAAAAAGAAAATAATATGTACTAACAAAAATAGATGATTCATAAAACAGGCCAGGAAGAGGCAATTTAAGAATCATCAGATCCCCTGAAAAAAATGACTGGAAAACAAGAGCAAAAATATATCATCAATTATAAATGAAAACTGTCTCACTCTATCAGAATGAGGAGGAAGAAATAAAAAGGAAAATAATACCAAGATCATTTATTGAAAGAAACTGCAAATTGCATTCATAAATGTTATACCCCAAATCAAGAACTTCCAAAGTAAAGGAAAATACAACAGGCAAAGAGAAAGAAAGAGGTTTCATGTAGTAAAGGAAACATTTAAAATCACATAAAACTTGGAAAAGGACAGAAAAATCTTGGAATACCATATTTCAATAGACAAAAGCTGATAACCCAATCACAAGTAATTTGCAAAACTGAGAATAATTACAGAGGTAGGAAGGTGAACTTTAAATAGAAGACATTCAAGCATCCATGATGACGGCACATTGATACTTAGCACCTTCATGCCGTGTTCTTGCATTCCAGTCGGCATCTCTAAACCCTGAACTTTCAACCTCAGATCTCAGGCACCTGAGTCATGAGCATTCACCATAGCTAGATTCATTCAGTTTCTCTTTCAATCTCCTTTTTGGTAAGGAGGGAAATGGAAAGGAGGGTGGAGAGAAAAGAAAAATATAAAAGGATAGCATGGAGGGAAATGCATAATTAAACAGTATTGCCATGAGAAAGAATGGGGTGAACTAATCTTCAAAACTCAAGAAGGCAGCAGAGTGGATTGCACAGAAGGGTCTCAATATATGATGTTTACAAGAAACACAAGATGACGAGAATGAGGGAATAGACCAGAATTGATTTTGCCATAGGTAAGTGCAAAAAAATGGGGATGGCAAGTGTCAAACACAGTATCAGGCAATGTAACAATAAAATCAGTCAAGGTTATATGAGATAGGCAGAGAAATTACATATCTATAAAGGTACTGTAGACAAAGAAAAAGTACCAATACTTACTTTATATGCACTAAATGTCATAACGTTGAAATCTTTAGAAAAGCCAATCCAACAACAGGGAAAAATACAAGGCAAATTGATAAGAACTATAGGCTGCAGTGTGCCCCTTTGAGACCTAGATAAATCTAACAACAAGTTAAAAAGAAATTAAGTATCTGAATGGAATTTTTTTGGGAAAAAATAAGTGTTCCAGAACTTTGGTAAACAAAATCAGATGACAAAGGAAAAGAAATATTTCCCAGTTCTTGGTCCCTTTCAAAAAAGTCATCATGTGCTATGTACTAAAATCCTGATATACACATAGAGAAACAAAGAAATGATAACCATATTCTTTATTGACCACAGTGCAATTAATAATAATAAAAAAATCTCTGAAGGTTCCTTAAAGAGGAGATTTAAATTTCAGCAGACTACCTCAGTAATTCAGTCCTAAGGAATGTGGGTCAAAGACAAAATCCTAGAATCAACAGATAATTTAATCAAAAACAGTAACAAATAGGACAATACACTCCCTCTATTTTGTAAAACCAAAACCAGTATTTGGAGGTAAATTTCTCTCTCTAAACACTCTCAACAACAGAATAATGGACTGGGCATATCATTAAAAAGAGGGTGGGAATAGGAAAGAAAATAATCAAAAAGCCCCCACTAGACACAAAAATAAAAATTAAAAGAAAGAAAATGAAAAACAGTCATTGAATTAATAAACAAATTTAGGGGAAACTGGTTGAAATAACCAATAGCATGGATTAGCTTTTAGCTAATATGATAAAGAATAGATAAAGCTATATTGAAATGAAAACAATAATTAACAAATGAAGAGGAATAAAATTATTAAAACTATTTTGCCTAATTTTATGGCAAAACTGACACATAACCCAATCTCAGATGAATAATCTGAAAATGATATAATAGAACTCCCCAAATGGGAAGGCAAGGAAACCCGAACCAGATGGATTAATAGGTGAATTCTATTAAACATTTGATGAATAATTAATTCCAATATTACATAAATTATTTCCAGACACAAGAAAGACAGCATCCTACCAAATTCTTCCTATGGCACATAGTACTTTAATACTAAAGCACCTAAACCAAAGAGAGACAAAGCAGAGAAAGAAAATTATAGGACAATATCCCTAATGCATATTGATGCAAAAGAAAAGTTTAAGATGATATTAGCAAAGAGTATGCAATATGTTTAAAGACATGTAGTATGATAATGTTTGACCAGAAATTTGAGGTTTGTTAAACATGAGGTACATTTTAAGTATAGCAAACCATGCTAATTAAAAAAATCACAAAAGTATATCAGTAGATGCAGAAAACAAAGTTTTTGACAATATCTAATACCCATTTATGTTAAAATATTATAAAGATTAAGGATCAGTAGACCATCTATCTAAATCTAATCTATAGTATCTGCAACGGATAATGTCTAGAGGCATCTCCAATCGCAATAATGATAGCAAGTGTAGCAAGGCTCTCCTCTCCATGTAGCATGAGGCTATCTTGTATGGTTTGAAAGGAGGCAGAAAGGCATAGTATCTGTAGGGGCTGAAGCCTAGATAATATTGCTCTCCCTTGAGGGTACTAGGGAACTTTGGACAGGTAGAAAACAGTGAAATCTAACCTACCTGACTTTTAGGCAATGAGAGCCAGGGTGGCCTGTATTATACTAGTGTTCATATGATAGTTTTAGGATCTACAAAATACTTTCCATGTAATATCTCACTTGATCCTTCCAAAAGCTCGTAAGTGCTATTATAATTCCCATTTTACAGTCAAGGAACGTGTAGCTGAGGGGTAAATAACTTACTCAGATTACATAGCTCATACAGGTTCAACATAAGGGACAGACCCAAGACTCCCTGATTCCAAGTCCAGAGTGCTCTCCACTATGTTACCTAGCTGACTCAATAACATTCGGAATAAAGTAAGCCTGTTCATTGACCTTACCCTTATATGATATAAACATATTAATCAGACATGAAAAATAAATTGAGGAAATAAACATAGGCAACAGGAAGCAAAATCATCACTTTTGCAGTTGATTAATGGGTTATTAGACAACCCGAGAGTTTCAACTAAAATTGATTGAAACAATAACTTCAGTTAAAAAAACGGAATATTAAATGAACCCATAGAAATCATTACCCTTCTATGTATTTTCAATAAAATTCATCAGTAAGGGACAGAAAAGAAAATACCAGATAGTAAAGAAAATACCACTCAAAATAATTATAGATGACCTAAAATATCTGTCACCCAACCTACTAAGTTAGAGAAATAATAATAACTAACATTTATGTAGCACTTTAAGTTGCAAAGTGCTTTACAAATATGATGTCATTTGACCCTCTCAAAAACCCTGGGAGGCAGGTGCTCTTACTATCCCTATGTTCTAGAGTGAACAGATTGTGAGAAATTCAGTGACTTACCTAGGGTCACACAGGATTTGTGAGGCAGGATTATCTGTGTCAGGATTTCAACTGAAGTCTTTCTGATTCAAAGTTCAGGTGGAAGTCACTCTTTACAAAGAGATGGAGATAAGAACCTGGCCTATGATTTAATTTTTATATGAAGCTTTCAGCCAACAATCTCCCTCAGCCACTGCAGGTAGGTATTCTGTCTGTAATTGTTTTAAATTATTATGTTTAAAAAGTTAATGGATCACACAGTCAGTATATGACAGAGGCAGACTAAAGATTTAAGTAATTAGACTGATATTAGTTGATAATTAATTATGTATAAATGCTAAAATAATAACAATGACAATACTACACAGATCTTCAGATTCAACAGCACCAGACATGGGTTTACTTTATAGATCAAGGCAAAATAATAGTAAAGTATATCTGGAGGGGGAAAAAAAGGTCAAGAATCTAAAAGCCAATAATGAACAAAAAAAAAAAAACCACAACAAAGTTGGAAAAAAGAGAGCCATTTAGTACCGGATGACACACTATCACAGAGTAGCAATCATTTAAAAAATTTGGTACTGATTTTAGAAAAAAAAATATGATCAAGAGTGGAGGAGAACAGGCACAGAAGATCCAGAAGCAATCAAAGATGTATTATATTGTTTAATAATCCCTGGTGTTTAATTCCTGGGGCAAGCATTCACTACTCAGCAAAAGATATTGGGAAAATAAGAAAGCAGTTTGGTAGAAATTAAGCTGACTCAATATTTAAACTTTATGCCTCAATAAAATCCAAAGGGATATATGGTTCAGATTTTTTTTTTAATAACATCATAAACTTAGTAGAAGTGCAAGGAAGGAGATACTTTTCACAGCTATGGACTTGGGAGAGTTCTGGATCAATCAAAGATAAGGAGGGAGGACAAAATGAATGAATGAATGAATGAATGAATGAATGAATGAATGAATGAAACATTCCCAGCTCTTAAGGAGCTCACACACTAAAAGGAAACAGTGTATTTATACATGCAATAGAAACAACTCTGCTCTCACTGCCTTAAAGCTAGGTATATCACATCTCATTCCAAGGCTCTCAGTATGTGTGTTTGGGGACTGTTTAGACTCTTCCACTGACTCCAAAAAGTGGCATGTTACCCTCCGTTGTAGGGGGTCACTTTTACCCTGGTTCAATTCAAACCCCAGGCACATTTCTTAGGGCTTCAGGGTGTAAAGGAGTGGGAAGAAGGAAGTCCTTCTCTCCTTACTGGTTGAGTTCATTATTTCTGTGCTGAAGGTTACACTTTACCCTTTGTGGAGAGGGAGTGGGAATGTTCTAGGCTGGAAGTTTGCAAGCAGGAGCTTGTTCTAGCCACACAGCCGCTCTAAGGAGGCTGCTTCCTTACATGCTGGATGAATGCAGGATGTTTTCTCCCAGAAGTAGGGTGCCTCTATGTTAGGCGATTTGTGATTGCCTCAAAGTCGCCATTACTTGCAGAATAGATGTAAACAGGGCAAATGTAAAACAATTAAATACAAGGGAGCCAGGGAGAAAGAGTAAGAACAATTGTGGGGCAGGAATAAGGAAAGACCTTATTCAGAATGAAGTATTTGAATGCCTTATGAAGAAAGAAAGGAATTCTGTGAGACAGAGGTGAGGAAGGAATGCATTACGGGCATCCAGGGATGGGTGTTTTATGTGCGGGGAAGGGTGAGCAGTGTAAATAACTCGAATCACAAGTAGTGAGGACCTCATGTTCTGGGACATTAATTTTAACTTCTGAAAAGACCTAAATAACACTTCTTTGAGATTTCATCCTCCTAGTTAAATGCTCAGAAAATACTGACTAAGAGGAATTTTATTGAGTCTAACAAAGGCATAATCTGCCAAGACATCTTATCCAAGAAGGATAAGGGGGCCTCCTCCCTTGCATGGCCCTGATACAATATCCCTAAGTGCTTTGCCAGGCAGAGAAACTCTAAGCAAATTGCATATCTGAAGAAATGATACAGTGAAACTCACAGTGGAGAAGGGGGGAATTGGGAAAATAAGTTTCTTGGGAGAAAAGTGATTTGCACATTTTAAAGTGTTACCCAAATGGGAATTACCATGATGATTGTTAATAGAGCTTTAGAAAATCAGTTCTCTGATGCTTATTGAGACATGTGGGGACCTGAGTAATTCTAGCAGTATGCAAGCTCTGGCAAGTTGGATCATACTGGGTGTGGTAAGTGACAAACTGAGCCTTCTTACTGCCTGAGGATGAGCCTGGGGAAATACCAAGTCTCTTGTAGCAAACTACATTTCTCGATACCCCATCACCACACTAGTTCAGGCCCTTCTGACCTCTTGCCTAGATTACTACAACAGCTTCCTGATTGGTCTTCCTGCATCATGTCTCTCCCCACACCACTCTATCCTACATATTACTGTCAAAATCATCTTCCTTAAGAGCAACCCTTAAACTCCTTGATTTCTCCGGGAGAGGGATTTTATTTTATTTTTTAATGTCCTACAATCACTACCATAAAACTTAGATTTTTAAACCCCAACACCTACCCCCCACCACCTCCCTCCCTTCCCAAGACAGCATACAATTCTATATAGGATCTACATATACTTTCCTATTGAATACGTTTTCACTATAGTAATGCTATGTAGATGAACTAATATAAATGGAAGAAATCATATAACAAATCAAAACACAATACACACACACATACAGACACACAGCATGATCTGCTACATTCTGTGAATGAATTTCATAGTTGTTTCTCTGAGTGTGGAAGGTATTTTGCCTTAGAAAACCACTGGAAATTTTTTTTTTAAGTTCTTGTGTTATTACGAAGTTCCAAGTCTAACAGAAAAAAAACTTTCACACACTGTGGTCGTGACTGTGCACAAAGTTCTCCTGGTTCTGCTCCTTTCGCTCAGCATCTGATCATATAAGTCCTTCCAGGCCTCCCTGAAGTCTT
Organism: Bettongia penicillata ogilbyi; assembly: GCA_023548195.1. Classification (NCBI taxonomy): domain Eukaryota; kingdom Metazoa; phylum Chordata; class Mammalia; order Diprotodontia; family Potoroidae; genus Bettongia; species Bettongia penicillata. Next base: position 2,786,098 of record JAJHZJ010000696.1, read on the forward strand.
CTTGTTCATCATTTTTTATGGCGCAATAGTACTCCATTACATTCATATACCATAATTTATTTGGTCATTCCCCAATTGATGGGCATCCCCTTGATTTCCAGTTTTTGGCAACTACAAAGAGTGCTGCTATAAATATTTTGAACATGTGGGACCCTTTTCCATTTTTATGATCTTGGGGGTACAGTCCTAGTAGTGATATTACTGGATCAAAGGGTACGCACATTTTTGTAGCCCTTTGGGCATAGTTTCAAACCTTCTCCAGAATGATTGGATGAACTCACAGCTCCACCAACAATGAATTAGTGTTCCAACTCTCCCACATCCTCTCCAACATTTATCATTTTCCTGTTCTATCATATTTGCCAATCTTTTAGGTGTGATGTGGTACCTCAGAGTTGTTTTGATTTGCATCTCTTTAATCAAAAGTGACTTAGAGCATTTTTTCATATGATTATAGATATCTTTAATTTCTTCCTCCGAAAATTGCCTGTTCATATCCTTTGACCATATATCAATTGAGGAATGACTTGCATAGTTGTACATTTGAGTCAGTTCTCTATATATTCTAGAAATGAGGCCTTTATCCCCAAGATTAGCTGTAAAAATTATTTCCCAACTTACTACATCCCTATGAATTTTGGTTGCATTGGGTTTGGTTGGGCAAAAACTTTTCAGTTTAATGTAATAAAAATTATCCATCTTGCATTTCATAATGCTTTCTATCACTTCTTTAGTAAAAAAATTCTTCCCTTCTAGGAGAGGGATTTTTAACCTTTTTTTGGTCTCATAGACCCTTTTAGCAGTCTAGTGAAACCCATTGACCCTGTCTCAAAATAATTATTTAACAAAATTAATAGTGGGAAGAAATGAAAATTTTCATTTAGTGAAAATAAGGAAGTATTTTCTCACCATTTAAGTTTACACACACCCCCCCCCTAAAGCTTATCCATATTTTTTTGGGGGAATATATGGACATAGGTTAAGAAGCCTTGTTCTTGGATAGATTCTTTGAGGTCAAGAATTGCTTATTGTGGAGTATATGTTTTGTGTGTGTGTGTGTGTGTGTGTGAGTTTTCTATTTTCTCTTACCACTGGCTTGATCCTTTCCTAGTTGTGCATCCCCATTTTAATGGGTCAATGGCTGTTATTCCCAATTCCATTTAATAGCTTAACAGTGAGTAACTATTACAAAGGAATATACACTTGAAAGAAAGAGTAAAAACAATATACCAACATTGCTATCAATACCTCCTTGCCTAATTTTCCCCACACCACCTTGGTGTTTTAGCTTGGGATGGGTGTTAAGCTTATAATTTAGTTTAGTTCCTACATAGCACCACCAAGTTCATGTACAGATGCAGCATGATTACTAGACAAATCCACTGGGCAAGAGTACCAAGGGTCACTTCTGGAGATAATTTCTTTGGCTATAAGACTTTTTCTGAATTTACACTTCCAAGTTTGTAGACTCCACTCCTTGCTCTTAAAATGGAAAAAAAAAATGAGAGGGCCAGTGAGGTCTCGTTTCCCTGGTGAGCCATTTGATCTGGAAGGGGAGAGGACCCATGACTCTTTCTCTTATGGTGCAGTCTCACTGGACACCATCACACTATCCAATCACAGCCGAAGACAATGAGGAGAAGGAAAGTTGACTCAAGCTTTGTGGAAGATATGAACAATTCTGTTGATCTGGTCAAAAGAAAAAGACTTTTCTCAACCATGTAGCCAACCACCTGGAATCCATTACAGAATGTCTCTACAGGACACTTCATTTACACATCATCATGATTCTTCAGGAAGAAACTTCCCCATGTTTTCCACTTGGAGAGAGGTCATCTGCTTCCTAACATCCTCCATGTGGAGGCACCATCTGAGGCACTTCGTGCCTGTCCCATACCCCCATTACATAGACACTGTATAATAGATTTTGAGAAGCAGTGCCATACAGTGGTTAGAAAGCCAGTCTCAAGGCCATGAAGACATGACTTCATTTCTCACCTCTTATATTTACTGACTTTATGACGTCAGACAAAGAACTTAACCCATCCATTGCTCTAGGTAAGTTTCTGGAACTCTCTATGTAGAGATGGTGAAAACTTGCCCAGTTAGGAGGAATTTCCTCATTCAGGATTTCATATACAAATGCAACCTGAGATTGAATCCCTATCCCTAGAAAGGGATTTAGCACTCATCCAACTCAACCCCTGCAATTAATAGAGGACACGATTGAGGTTCAGAAAAGAGGAAAGACTTGCATAAGATCACATAAGTGGTAAATAATTAATAACAGCTTAGAATGACACCTAGGTCCTCTACTCCAAATTCATGGCTTATTCTCATATATTACTGATTCAGCAAATTCATATGATTGATGGCTTTTGGTTTTCCTTGGTAGCTGTCCTCCTGGCATTCACAGTTTAGGATGTGCTCAAAGACTTTGTGAAGACTCTTAAAATGGTTTCAGAAGATGGCTACTTTTTTTTAAGGCAGATGTTAGAGAAATGCACCTGGAGTCAGGGAGACTTGAGGTCTACTCTTACTTCAGACACTAGCAAGACACTTAACCTCTCTATACCTCTCTATCTCTTCAACTGTAAAATGAGCACAAGAATAGCACTACCTTTTAAGGTTATTATGAGATCAAATGATGTAATATATGTAAAAAGAACTCAGCATGGTACCTGGCACAAATTTGGTTCTGTATAGTTGTTTCTTCTCTCCCTCCCTCCTTAAAGTAAATTCTATTTTAAATGACTAGAATTGATCTCTTCTTGAGCTTACTCTCTCTTTCAGATCTCCTAGGAGTGTGTATATGTTTTCTGAAGTGTTCATGTCTACAGATACATTTTTTTTTGAGAACATAACAGAATAAAATGGACTGAATGCTAGGGAACAGAGTGACAGGATCTGCAATAAGCTTCCAGATTTGAATCAGGCAACTGAGAAGCTTATTCCTTTGTTCCTGTTTTTCTTTCCACAATCAATCACTCAGCCAACTAAAAATTATTTAGCAACCAACTATGTGTCGACCCTGTATTCAGGTCATGTGATATATTAGAGACAGAAATTTAAGACAGGACATCAGTAGAGAGATCAGCATCGAAGAGATGAATGGATGGTATCTGATCTCAGAATGGGACAAGATGCCGCGAGGTGTCTAAGTATAAATTCTGTGGAGAAGATCTGTAGGAGGGCCGTCAGGTCTAGGAAGAGCTTTGAGAATAGACCAAAGGAAGATCTTGGGGAAGAAATTGGAATACTTAGCTTGAAGTAGAGACTTAGGAAAAAAAAAAAAAAACAACACTAGGCAAGGCTGGTAGCCTGTTCCAAGTTTCGAAGGGCTGACCTTCAGATGAGGGATGGAGTAGCTCTGCTTGATCCCAGAGGGCAGTAGTAGTTACTGTGGGTGAAATTTGCATTCAGGAAGATTTCTGCTGGATGTAAGGCAAAATTCCTAACAATATGGGCTGTCCTAAAGTGAGATTGGTTTCCTGGTGAATCCAGAGGCTGTCCAGGTTCCCAGAAGAGTACGCCAAAGAAGGGGATATTGTTCATATTTTGGGGCCACTAGGAGATCACAACCCTTTCCTTTCCCATAGCTCTGGGCTTTCAGAAAGCATTCTCGGAGTCTTATTCAATATGTAAGGGCATTGATTTTAGAGCTTTCCATACATATACGTAGAAAAAATAAAATAGATTGATATCAATTGGATAGTAGAGTATTTGCCAATTTTTCTTTGTTTTTAGTACTACCTGGATATCTGCATGCTCCAGGACGAGAGCCCAGATGGCCTCTGAGGTCCTTTTCTAATCTAAAGTTCTGACAAACTAGTCATTTAGACAGAGAGATGGACACACAGATGTGCCGGCAGGACGTCAGTCAGACACATGGATGAGGAGTTTGGGGTGAGCACACCACACTTATGGGATGCAGGATTTGCCCTGCCCTCCTCCGCCCTGCCCCCATCCTCCCAGACTCCACAGCCCAGTGGGTCTAAGCTGCAAACTTTCGGCCAATCAGAGCCCAGCATCCTCAGGGCCGCCGGCGGCGGGGCCTCCTCCTGGCTGAGCCGCAGCTACAGCGGGGACGGGGGGCCCTTGTCCCGAGCCAGAACCCGAGGCAGAGCAGGGCCGAGTTTCGGAGCGGCGGGGGCTTGAGGGTGACTGTGATCCGACCCCACCACTCTCTGCGCCCCAGCCTCCTTGACTTTGGCTGTGGCCGTGACCGTGGTAGCTGCGGGGCCCAGGCTGGTCCAGGCTCAGCCAAATCGCTGAGCTCTGGGTTCTCTCCCCCAGGGACCATGCTGGGCATGTATGTGCCCGACAGGTTTGCGCTGAAGTCTTCCCAAGTTCAGGACGGGATGGGGCTCTACACAGCTCGAAGAGTGCGAAAGGTGGGTGCCCAACTTCTGCCTGCCTGCTTCCTTTCTCTCCTTCCTTTCCTCTCTCCCTCTCTTCCCTTCCTTCTGCTTCCGCTGCCCACTCCCAAGAATGGGAGCCTGCCCCCGGAGGAGGAGACTGAGTGCGTGAGCTCGCGAAAGCCAGCTGAGCTGGGGGGCTCCTGTGAGATGCCGCTCCAGCCTTAGGCCCGACCTCTGTGCCAGTCCTGTGGTGCCACGTCGGAGGGGGCTGCCGCGCCCTCCCGTGTCTTGGGTCCAGCTTCTTCTGCACGTTTCCAGGGAACTAACTTCGTCCTGGCTTCGGTCACGAGAGCCCTTAATTTTCTCTAGTCTCCGAGTCCCTGGAAGAAAGGCTTTCTGGTGAAAGAAGGAATCTGACGCTCTTGGAGGAAATCAATGAGCAAGTACTTAGCGAGTGTATCTGTCCGTGCGGAGTAGTAAGTGGCCAGAGCGCCGGCCTGGATTCAAGTCACGCCCCCGACCACTTCGGGGTCTCGCCACTTTGCATTCTAAGTTGAAAAGGTGCTAACTTGCAATGGTGGGAGTTTCCTCACCTGGGAGTTCTCCACCAGGACGTTAAATAACAGGCATAGCACCCATCCTTAATTAACTAAGATACAAAATGATTTCTTTTCCATACTCACGTAAGAACACTATGCACATTCAGCAGATATGAAATAAATACTGATTTTAGGACTGGCGAGGGGGGGAAGGGAGAACAACAAAGGACTTCAGGGAAGGTGAAGTCTTGAGTTCAAATGAACTTTGAAGGAGACTATGAATGCCGAGCATCCATATGGCAAAGGGAAAGTGAGAGGGAGAGCAAAGAGACCTAGACTTATTATCAGAGGACCTGAGTTCAAATCCTCATATAGCACCTTTGTGATTCTGTGGTTTAATCCATATGATACATCCTCTCCTCTCTCCCCATTAGGCTGTTGGTGCCTCAGCCTGGCTGATTTGTGGGTCCTCTTCACAGAAGACATGGGTTGCAATTCCACCTCAGAAGCTAACTAGCTTGGGAATCCTGGGCAAGTCAGTCACTTGATCTGTCTCTGCCTCAGTTTCTTCATCCACAAAATGGGAATAATTATAGCCCCAAAATCTCAATGTTGTTAGAAGAATCAAGTGAGAATGTATAAACTCCTCTAGTTAGTATTTAACTACAGTCTAGCTCTTGACTATCTTTTGGGCTACTGTTATACCCTTCTCCACTTCATGCACTCTCTGGGCCAGCCAAATCAGTCTTGTTTCTCATACAAAGTACTCCATCTCCCACTTCCATACCTTTGCACCAGCTGTGTTTTAGTCTGAAATACTCTCCTGCCTCATCTGCGTGTCTTGGAAGACCTAGTTCCTTTCAAGATTCAGCTCAAATCTCAATTCCTTGGAGACATTTTTTTTTTCTCAGATTCCTTTAGTGGTTAGTGTCCTGCCCTCTAATGAATGGATATTTATTTTTATATAACTGGTCTTTACTTATTTGTGAAGTCGGAATTCTAGCATAATGCAGAATGTCCTCCTTGAGGACAGAACTGTCTCATTTTTGTATTATCGCCTCCATTTCCCATAATACCTTCTGTCCCATAGATGCCCAATTAACATTTGTTGATTGAATGACATGGACTGTGATTGAGAATCTTAAAGTGCTAGGTAAATGACAGTTATGATCATGTTGATGAAGAAATTCTGGGAGAAACTCACCCTGGGAAGGTGGAGGGATGTTCCAAAGTGAGCAAGTTCCAGGCTCTGAGGGAAGTTCCAAGGCAACAAGGCAGCTGAGGTACTTATTAGCCATTTCTCTGCCAAGTCATTTCACCTCTGCTTCAGTTTCCTCATCTGTAAAATGAAGCAGTTGGGAGTGGTAACCTCTCTTTCAGATCAAAATCTCTTTTATTATCATCAATCATCATCATCATCATCACTCTTATTGCCAACATTCAGAAGATAAGTTGATGGGAATGCTTTATGAATTATATACTTTGTATTCACAAATATTAGCCCTGGTCCCAGTTCTTCACACAAAGAATGAGTCTATCAAGAAGCAGGATATATCTAGGACCTCTTTTTGTGTGAGAGAAGGCTGACATCAGAGCAGGGAAAACCAGGTGACTACCTGGCTTTTCATTACTATCTTTTCCCCATATCACTTCTAAGCACAGCCACACTTTTTCATCCAGGATCTGTCCTTCCATCCCTCCATCTTTCCATCCATGCATTTGTTGTTTTTACACACCTACTGTATCTAGAGCTCCAGGTCAGATGCTGAGGAAAATACAGGGTTGAGATAAAAAATAGCCTCTATGCTAAATCACTTAGGCTTTTCTTAAGCTACTACTATGTATTTGGTCCTAGAGATAGAAAGATAAAGCCAAAACCGTTCTTGGCCTCACAGAGTTTACATTGCACATGCACTTATATAGCAACATACCAAGCTCACACCAACAAGATACAAGGTAGTTTAGAAAGCAAAGGCACTAACCACATGCACAGGGTGGAGGTTGAGCTAAAGCTCGAAGGAAATCAGGGATTCTAAGTGGTGGAAGGAGGAAGGGAAGAGTGTTCCACATATATTGGACAGCCAGTGCAAAGGCACAAGGAAGAAGATGGAGGAATATGCATGAGAATCTGCAAAAAAGGCAAGTGTGTCTTGAGCAGGACCTCTAGGTCCTCAAGTGTGACCCTTTGATTGTGGCCTTGGGGCCACAAGTTCCCCACCCCTGGGCTAGACCATAGACTGTATGGATGAAAGAAATGGAAAAAAAACTGGAAATGTCAGATAGGACTAGGTTATGAAGAGCTTTAGATGACAAAGAGATTATATTTCATCTTAGAGGCAACAGGGAGCCATTGGATGTCTATTGAGTACAACAATGTTGTTAATTATACTTTAGGAAAAATCATGTAGGTGGCTAGATGGAGGATGGATTGCAGTGGTGAGAGATGAGGCAGGGAGACAATTAGGAGGTTATCACTAATACACAGAGAGATGATGAGGGCACCGACCAGAGTGGGGGCTGTCTGAACTGACAGAAGGGAATGTATGCTAGATGTAGAGGGACATGACTAACAGAACTTTGCAGACTAGTAGCAACCACAGCTCTGGGAGAAAGGAGACACTTCTATTGTCCCAGCTCACATCTAGCCCAATTTCCTCCTATCTCTCCCCCTAGTACCTTCCTTCCAGGATATCGAAATACCTAGAACCCATCCAGGTCACTGATTGCTTAGACCAGATGGGAGTTATCAACACTCTTCCTTTTGATGATATGGAGGAAATCACTGGATCTTATTGTCTGCTTTGCACTTGCTTCCTACATCCCCCAGTGCCTTGCTAACTGGACTTTGTAATGGCCTCCAGATCTATTGAACTGTTATCTAACTTAGCAATGAAACCTAAACAACTTTGGGCCTCCTTCCACATGCGTAGGACTCAATTGCCAGGCAATTGAACTTTCTTTAGATGTTATCTTCCAAATTACAGTGTGAGCTCCTAAAGAGCTCATAAAAAAGAGCTTTTCTTAAGTTTTCATATTTCTGTTCCCAGTGCATAATGTAGCATTTGGCACATAGTAAGCTTATAATAAGTATCTTTTCTTTCATTCATTCATACATAGTGGAAAATAATTTTGTTTTGGACACATTGAACTGGCTATTGTGATACTAATTTCAGAAAAAGATACCTCCTACAGGATGTGGGCCTCAAATTATTCAGTAATTTTGAATCAAGTGCCTGAGCATCAGCAGATGGATGAAAGAGGGAGGTTGGTAGAGGGAGAAGGAGCTGGATTTGTAGATATGACAGTCAAGTTTAGAAAGATATGACCTGAACACGTGAAATGTCACCAAGGGAGAGGGTGTAGAGATGGAAGAGAAAGGGGTCCAGGATGGAGTCTAAGGGATTGGGCCATTGATGATGTTCCAGCAAAGGAGACTGAGAAGGAACAGCCAGATAGGAAGGAGAGTTGGGACACAGTAGTGTTGCAGGGTCTGAGAGAAAACAGAGTATCCAGAGTGTAGTCAACAGTGATGAAAGCCATAGAGATGTTAAGAAGAATGAGGAGTGGACACTAGACATTAGATTTAAGAGTTAAGCAATCTTGGGATGGGTATGGTGGCTCAGTCCTGTACATTCTAGGATGCTGAGGGAGTTCTGAACAGCATTAGGGCTAAAGTGGAAAGTGTATTCTCACTAAATCTGTTACCAATATGATGAGTCACCAGAAGCAGGATGCTGAGGGGGTGCAATTTTGCTTAAGGAGGGAAGAACCATCCCAAGAGGGAAATGGAGAAGGAAAATGTTACTGAGATTGGCTCAGGACTGAAATTTGGCAGGATGTGATCAACTTATTTATTCACTTCTTAATAGACTGAATTTAAAACTACAAGAAATTCAAGGGTAGAAGACTTCATCCAATAGAAGTTCCCAACTATATAGTTTAGATTAGAAGAGAAGAAGGCCAGGACACAGGTGGGGTCATTGATTGGGAAAATGGGGGTGGATATTGACTGGAGGTTACAGAGAAATGAGGAATAGTGTAATGAGAAATAGTCCAAAAGAGAAATGGAAGGATAAGAAAATAAAACTCTTATGTACCTTTCAACATAACAGCACTGCCTGAGCAAAATAAAAAATATTTTTAAAAAGTCAGTTAGTGTTTGTACCCATGCTTTGAAAGAAAAAAAAACCCAGAGCCTATCAATGAGCCAGTGTTTAAAGGATTGGGGAAGGAGAGATGGAAACACTGGGATGTCAAAAAAAGCTGCCTAGAAAGTTTATTTATAGCAGGTGAAAACAAGCCTAGATTTTCTGATCCCTCTTTCCCAAACCAATATTTTATAGCTTTAAAAATCCAGGAGAATGAAGTCTTTGACGATGAAGTTTTCTGTGAATACTAGCTGTATCTTTCCTGCCCATGAGTACATAGCCTATAAAACAGGCACCATTACCCAAATCTATCTATAGTCATAAAAGACTAGAAAAACAAACAATCCCAAACCCCCAAACAGATAAAGTACTACATCATCTTATGAACAAATATTTATTAAGTACATGCTATGAATAAGACTGTATGCTTATTGGGGATACAAAGATGATAGAGTCCATGACTTAACTGAGATTACATTTTACTGAGAGGTACATGTTCAAAAATAAATGCAGTCATAGTAGTAATAGTAGTAGAAGTAGCAGCAGTAGTAGTGATAGCAGCAGTTGCAATAGTAGTTGTAGTAGTATTCATAGTGGTAATAGTAGTAAGAATTTAAAAAGATATCAATTGCATGGCATATTAGTAGAGTTACACTGGGGTCAGAGGAGGAGAAGGAGACAGTTGAGGATGGAGAGAACACTTAGTTTGGGTGAAATTAGGAAATACTTCCAGGAAGATATCACTTCATCAAGGTTTCAGAGGAGGAGGATTTTTGTAGGTAGAGATGATGAGGGAATACATTTCAGGCAGATAGCATAATATAGTCTATAGATAGAGTGCTAGAATTGGAATCAGAAAGACCTGAATTCAAATCCTACCCCATACATTTAGCTGTATACCTTTTGGCAACTGTATACCTTTTCTAATCTAATTTGATAATCTTAACTCACTCTATAAATGTTATTATTATTAGATCAGATATGCTTCTGCAACTTCAAACCTTATTGTTTATAGATTTAAAATGAATTCTATTTCTTTATTTCATGAGTTTGTGTCATAACCCTATAGGGAGATAGTGCAGTACACTGGACAGTGGTGTTACTTGATTTAGAATTTTGAAGACCTTGGTTTGAATCCTGCATTAGATGCTTATAAACAATATGACTCTGAGCAAGTCTCTGTTCTAAAAAAATGAGCAAGTTAGACTTACTGTCTTCAACTGAAAATTAAACTCTCAGTCTAAGTTTCCTAATATGTAAAATGAAGATAATAGCCTCTGCCTCACAGGGTTGTTTTGATGATCACATAACACATGTAAGGTGCTTCACAAACCATAAAGTGGTGTATAAATGCTAGTTTTGATGAGGCTGGTGTTGCTGTTGATGTCATGATGATGATGATGATGATGATGGTGATGATGATGGTGATGGTGATGATGATGGGGATGATGGTGATGGTGATGATGGTGATGATGGTGATGATGATGGTGATGATGGTCATGGTGATGATGATGGTGATGATGGTGATGGTGGTGATGGTGATGATGATGATGGTGATGATGATGATGATGATGATGATGGTGATGGTGATGATGGTCATGGTGATGATGGTGATGGTGCTGATGGTGATGATGATTCTAAGGTCCTAGGTCTTTGAGGATAGAGGAACATGGGATACAAATAACAAAAGAAATGAAAGACCAAGGCCCCTATTCTTGACTTCTCTGTAGCCTTTGACACTATTGATCACCCCCTCTTGGATGCTTTCTCCTCCCTTGGCTTTCTCAGCCTTACTCTTGAATAGTTCTCCCTCCCGTAGACACTTGCCTAACTGTTCTTTCTCTTAGTTTCTTTTATTGAACCTTCCTCCTGTGCTCTTCTCTTGCCTTGATATCACGTGCCCCCAAGAGATCTGTCATGGGTAGTCTCTTCTCATTCCCTTCTATCCTTTGACTTCATCAGTTCACAAAAATGCAGTTTTCATATCTATGCACACAACTCAGATGTAACTGTCTAGCCCTCATCTCTCTCTTGAGCTCCAGTTCCACATCACTACCTGCTTGCTGGATATCTACACTCGGACATCTTCTTGGCATCTCAAGTTCTCCATTGAAAAAATGGAACTCCTCTTTCTCTTAAAATTTATGCTTGAGGAAACTGAGACAAATAGAGATTATGTGACTTACCCACAGTCACATAGCTAGTAAGTAGAGCTACTTGCTCCATGATACCTCTCCTGATCTCTCCATCCAAAGTCTTCTTTCCATCCTCAGATTTTCCTTGAACAATTTTATTAGATTCTCCCTTTTGCTCTTCTCACATTCTTCACTTTCTTGGCTAATACTTATCTTTGTATCTGCTATGTCATTCCCAATGGAGTATAATCTCCTGGAAGGCAGGGGTATTTCCCTCCACCTCAATATTTGTATTTCCTGAGTATGAGGTCTTTCAAATGACAATTACTAAAGACATATGTTTTCAATGGAATTTAATTTCAAGAAGAGTAGGCCTTCCCAACTCTGTAACTTGAGACTGGTGACTTTGCACAGTCCTTCCTCACTCAAAACAAAGTCAATTGCAAGTCATGTCATCATTCCTCTGATTTCATGGTCTTCTTTGAAAACGAAGGACCAACGCAGCAAGCTATATGTGTGAATCTGATGAGGTCCTTTGTCCTGTCTAGGTCTCAAGTTACTCCTCTGCAAAATGGGTTGAGAGTAGATGGTCTCTCTGAGGCAGAATCCAGTGAGTTCCAGCAGGGGAGTTACTTTCATGTGTATTGTGATAGATATTTACCCAAGATTTCTCTTATTCTTGAGGGGAAGGATTACTTCCTTCCAGTTATTTGTAGTGATATTCCCTAGCAAAGTGCCTTACACCCAGTATGTGCTTGATAAATTATTATTGAATTGATTGGATTATACATAATTGAACTGAATTTGGATTATATATAATTGAATAATTATATATAATATATATAACTGAATTGAATTTGGATTATATATAATTGAATTGAATTTGGATTATACATAGTACCCACTGTGTTTGTTGCTGCTTCCCTATATCACAGTCATCCTCTTCCCACTTCCTTTGGAGACGCTGCTGTTGGTGGCATTTTTCTCAAGGTGAACCTGTAGTAAAGGCTTTCCTTTCATGAGTAAAGGAGCACCTTCCTGTAGTCTCCCTGCAGATCTGGCTGAAGAATGCTTGGTTTGTGTCTCTAAATTCTGGCTACTACCGAGGGCAGACCCAGGTCTACCCTATTTAGTGTTGTTTCTGGAGCTGGCTGACTGTGGCTCAGCTACAAGGCACCTCACCCTTAACACAAATCAAGCACAAAGTCTGCCCCTGTGACTGGCTGTTTGAGGTGCCAGCCAGGGATTTTGTACATTTTTTCCTTTTCGGTTTTTAACCAAAGCATATATACTCTTCTGAGGATAGCATGTCCTTTCTTTTTCTTCAGTGGTGTGGATGGATTTGTTATTCTAATGGAAAACTAGTAAAGTCCAGTACAGGGACTTTGTCTTTCAAACCAGTAAAGACTGGTCCTTGATGGATCTCTAGGACGTGGAATAGTGACATAGGGAGAAATTTAGGCAATGTAAAGATAAAATACATTAATAAAGTTATTTTCAAAAGTCTCAGTGCTTTTGATTCTGAGGCCACTTACCTGGGGGCTATGGACAGGGCAATATTCTTTTCAATGTCTTCCTCATCCTAGAATTCTGAATGATTTAGTCTTTTCTGTGGACTATTGTTCAATGACTAGTCTTTAAACAGCAAATCAATTTGAGCTTAGACCACTAAGGAAGGCAAACATTTGAACCTTTGATTGGTATTTTATTTACCAATATTTTCCTAAAGAGTCCAATCTCCATGAAATTCTGAAAAGCGAATGCTGCCACACCTTTTTTTTCTAAAGCTGTTGTTCATCATCAACACCATTGACTCAATGATGTTACTAATGCCTTTTCAATGTCATTCCTATTTAGGGTGAAAAGTTTGGCCCATTTGCTGGAGAGAAGAAAATGCTTCAGGATTTGGATGAAAGTATGGACTACAGGTTGATGTGGGAGGTGAGGACAACATGGTTGTTTTATTTAGGCATTTGAAAATTAAAAATTCGGTCATAGGAGATACCATTTTGAAGAGTTTAACTATAAAATAATTATAAGGTCACATAACAATATATTACTCCTGGTTTGCTTAGTTTATTTAGTTTGATGTTAAAAAATAAATGTGTATGATTCTACACACACACACACGCACACACACACACACACAATTGCTGAGCTTCCAATCTGGTTATTATTGAAATAACATATTGTTGGATCTTTGTTTCTAATACATTCTGCTCATCCCTTCCATTTTATGGAGGAGTTATTCCCATTTACAGTGATAGTTACGTTTGCCATCTATGTATTTCCTTCCATCCTACTCTCTTAAATGTATCCCTTTAAAAAACAAAACATACAAAGTGATGTTGTGATAACCCATTTGGTTTCTGACCACTGTCTCTTATTTCTTCTCTTTTAATTCCTTTTCTTCCTACTTCCCTGTTGGTTAAAATTAATATCTGCACCCAACTGTGTAAATATGTATTCTTCCCTTCCTGAATCAATTTAGATGAGGGTGAGGTTTAAATGTTGACCAATCCCTCTCCATTCTTTCCTCTATTATATAAACTCTTTCTTACCCCATTTATGTGAGAGTCTTTCCATTCTTCTTATTTCTTCCCCAGTTTCTCAGTACATTCCCTTTATCATCATTTTATTCTTTTCTTTTGAGATTATCCCAACATAATGAAATCATGCCCAGTCCTCGGTCTTAGTAGATTCCCTCAAAGAGTCCTAATGATGATTAAGTTCTGAGGTGTTATATGTATCATCTTCTTATATAAACAGCTAAATTTTGTTTATTACCTTATGATTTGTCATTCATTCTTACTTTTTTATGCTTTTCTTGAGTCTTGTAACTGAATGTCAAATTTTGTATTCAACTGTACTTTTTCATCAGGAATGCTTGAAAATTTTCTGTTTCATTTAATATCCATTCCCTCCCCATACCATTATACTCTGGTTGTAAGCTCTTTGAGGGCAAAGATTGTTTGGCTTTTGCTTTCTCATATACCTACTGCCTGGCATAGTGTAGACATAAAATAATGCTGATAGTCTTGGCTCCTTTGCCTTTTGCAATATTTTAATCCAAGCTCTTCATTTCTTTTTGGTCTAGTTGCTAAATATTGTTTATTCTCCTTGTAATTCCAGAGGACTTGAATTATGTCTTTCTGACTGCTAACAATATTTTCTCCTTGACTTAAGTTATGAATTTTGACTATAATATTCCTGGAAGTTTTATTTTGGGAATTTCTTTCAGAAGGTGACCAACAGTTTCTTTCAATTTCTAGTTCCAAGATACCTGGACATTTTTCCTGTATAATTTCTTGAAATATGATTTCTAGCCTCTTATTTCGTTCCTAGATTTCAGATAGCCAAGAGACTGTTAAATTATTTTTCTGCAATCTGTTTTCCAGGTTGGTTGGCTTCCCTATGAGATGTTTCATTTTTTTTCTATTTTTTTCAGTCTTTTCACTTTGTTTTATTGTTTCTTGATGTCTCATTGAATTACTGACCTCCCTTTGACCAAGTCTAATTTTATGTAGTCTTATTCAATATTGTTTCTGTATTTTTAATCAAGCTGTTAAATGTCTTTTCATAATTTTCTTGAATCACTCTCATTTCTTTTCCTGATTTTTTTCTATTTGATTTTAATTTTCTTTTGCTCTGTTTTAAAAACTCTTTACTTCTTCTCAGGATGTCCAATATGCATTTTTCTTTAAGGTTATGCTTGTAGGTGTTTTAAAATCATTGTTTTTGTTTTTACTTTGTTTACATCTTTGAGCTTTCCTGTCAACAGAATAGCTTTTTTAGAACAAGGAGTTCTTTCTTTGCTTTCTTATTCTTTAGGCCTACTTTTTGATGTTAGACTTTATATTAGTGTTGTGTCTTGGTCACTTCTGGGGAGTGGTGGTGAGGAGATGAATTCTGTTGCTTTCACAGCTCAATCTAGAGGTCTATACATTTTTTGTGCTTCTAAAGTGGTGTGATGTTGGGAGAGTTCTATTCACTACCTTGATGGTCTGTATCTGTAAGTTCTCGACCCTGGTTTGCATCTGTTGGTCTGTGTGTAGTTGATATTTCATTGAGTGCTGTTGGTCTTTGTCACTGTTAGCCTGATGGAAGGTTCTGCAGATTCAGAATGACTGAATTGCTGACCCCTTCGTGGATTTGGTACCTGCCTTTGTTTATTCAGCTAAAGGCTAACACACAGGGCCAAAGCTCAAAATGGAGTCAGTCTCTACTCAGCTTTTGGGCTCTTACAAAGGTAGGGCTTCTGTCTCTTTGTGACTACACAGAAGTGGGTAATAGGACACAGAACTGCCAGATGCCACCTGTTCCTGGTCCCAGTGGTAGTCTTCTGGGATCTTTTGCTGCCTCTGCTTTTCTTGCCTTGATGTTGGGTTTTTTTTTGATATCTATGGGTGCTAGAATGTTCCCCAACATTGCTGCCCCTGCCACTGAACTGGACTCCTGCTTGGACCTTGATCCAATGCCCATAGATCTTTCTGTCTATTTTTCCAAACTGCCTGGGGCTGGAAAAAATGATTGACTGTGACTTTTTCTTGGCTTTCCTGATCAGAATTTGGTCTGGCAAGCTTTCTATGTTGTTGTGGAGAAAGTTGTAGAGGAGCTAAGGCAAAAATACTGCCTTTCACATTGCCATCTTGAGCTCATCCTCATATGATTATTCTTTATATGGAGTTATTCTATTTAAATATTCTGGAAATCGAGAATTCACTAATATGTCATTTAAAGTTATTTTCCTCTTATAAGTGTGATTTGCTTAAAAAATGCACATCTGATAATCCCATGGCTTTTACTGAATGCAAATCATAAGGAGTTCACATACTCTGAGCTTTATATAGATAGCATTTTCATAAAAATTAATTAAATTGTGGTATAAAACTCAATGCAGAAAAACAAAATAATAAACCTATCTTTTATGGACCAAAATGCAGTAAAATTATAATCAATAACTGGAATTTGAAAACAATAGACTTATGTGGTAACTAAATCATAAACTCCTAAAGAATGAATGACTTAAAACATCACAGAAACAATGAATATTTTTATAAAAGGAAATGATAGCAATGAGACAGCATTGCAAAACTTCTAGGTTGTAACTAAAGCCATCCTTCTGGAAAAAAAATCTATTTCTATAAAAAAAAACACAAACAAGCAAACAAACAACAAGGACAGCAAAAAAGAAATCAGCTAGCATTTATTGTTCACCATGTGCCAGGCAAGTACTAAGTACTGGGGATATAACTACAAGAGTCAGACGGTCACCGCCCTCAAGGAATTTATATTGTAACAGTGGAGGCAACATGTATATATTAACTATGTATAAAATATATGAATATAATAATATATCAAACATATAACTATATATGAAGCTATAGGCATATATAGATGAATATACACACATGTATAAATGAGTATAATGAATAGAAAAATGAGTACACACACAGAGGTTTGATGAGTCAGGGCTCTAGTGACTGGGTAAATGAGCAAAGGCTTCTGGTAGAAGGGAAGCAGGCATTCCAAGAAGAAGAGGTGAGGAGAGCTCATCTCAGGCATGGGAGAAGCCATTAAAACACAGGGAGCTAGGACGAGGCATACTGTAAATTTGGAACAGTGACAATCCTATGGCCATATTGCAAAACTTGTGGAGGAGAATAATGTAGAAAACAAAAGAAAACTGAAAGTTCAGGAGTTCAGGCATATTAACCTACTTGTAATTTTTCAGACATAAAATTCTATTTCCTACCTTCTTGCTTTTGCACTTATGTTCCTCCACTTTTCCTTTGGACCCTTGCCTCTTGGAATCTCTTTTTTTCCCCAGGAAATCAAATACTTCCTTTTTAAAGAGAATCCCCCCCTCCCTGTACTTTCTAGATGCTAATGACATCCCATATAAATACACTTTTGCTTTTTATGAATTTGGTTATCTTTCCACCTCCATTACTGCTAACACAATCCTCCAAATGGAGTTCAAATACAGAGATAACCATAATAGCAAAAATAACAAGAACATTAGCCTACATGAGCCTACAGAGGTTCTATTCTAAGGTTTCAGTAAAGCTAGAAAGAAGCAGTTATTTTATTCATTTGTGTAATAGTCTTTAAAGCATTACGTATAAAAGAATAGTAATAGTAAAGCAGTCTGTTAAAAGAAATGATATCTGAACTCCATTGGGAAAAAATGAGAAAAAGATGGTGATTATGATGAAAGTAGCTTACTTTTATTTAGGATTTAAGGGATATAAAGTCTTGTTCACACAATATTTCATTTGAATGATGCCCACAACATCCTAGCAATGCATAATATTCCAAGATAAGTACATCAGAGAGACACAATACTAGGTGCTCTTTGGAGTGATGTGGTGGAATGACCTTATAGATTGGCCAAGCTGAAAGGGGTCTCTTGGAATAGCTCTGGTATTCAGTCAACAAGCATTTATTAAACACTTACTGTATTCTTAACACTATGCCAAAGGCAAAATCAAATGACCTATACCATCACAGGACTAAAAGTTTAAAGAGGGGAAAATGATATGTCATTAGTCAGATGGTATTTGAGTGTTACGTGAAAGGATGAGTAGAAATAGAGGAAAAAGAAGAGAGAGGAAGGAGGGCATTTCAGCCAACAAGGACATGAAAGTGGGGCCCTGACGAGACCATTTTGGCTGCAGTAGAGTTCATGGAAATAGCAATATGAGATAAGGCTCAAAAGGGGAGCTGATTCCATATTTTGGAGGGCATAGAAAATCATCCAGAGGATTTCAAATTTTACTGAAGGCTATAAGAGTGATGTGACGACAAGGAAGATTATTCTATCATTGATATGAAGGATGGATTGGGGTAGAGAGAAATCAGCAGGAAGAACTGGTTAAGTATTTTAAAGAGTAATAGAAAAGAAGATGGAGTCAATTGTCAACATGTATTCATTGCTCCTGTCTCCACTCTTACTTGTATTAGTGATTCAGGATTAGCATGGACATGATTCGACATATGTCATATGTTTTCTTTACATGCCTGGTGGGTTATGATTTAAAAATCACTATTTTTAATATAGATATGGCTTCTCAATAACTACACATTTTTGTTTGTATCTATAAGACAGTGGCTATTCTTGGGTGAAAAGTGGTTATTGCTTTTGATTGGATGAGACCGTAGGATCCCAGGATTGAGAGTTGGTGACCAGCTGATGCTCTGTTCTGGAGTTGGCCCTTTGCCTTTAGTCTGGGTCCTTTGTTTACCCTTCTCTCTTTCCTTCCCTTGCCTCTGGGCACATACAGCTGTCCTGCTGCTCTGGAATCAGCTCCAGGATCCCAAAAGGTTTTGTTTTTTAGGAAAAATGTTTTTAATTTCCTGGAATCCTTTCTTGCTCTTTCTTGTTTATAGTGGTCCTTTAGGTGTTTGTGACACAGAAAGTCCTTGTCCAAATGTTTTTGTTTTGTAGATGATAACATTCTGTTTTCTTTGGGTCCAAATGGAATGATTTAGTATAGAACATTGATCGAATTGGCCACCCAGGAAGCCTTGTAGACTACTAAGACCTGGCATCGGACTGCCAAGATCAGTGGCTCCCTGTTGCTTCAAGGATAAAATCCAAATGCCTCAAAGCCTAGCATAGAAAACTCTCTGCAGTCTACCCCCTCTCCATCCTTTTTGGTCTTGTTTCATATTAGTCTTCTTCATATAATTTCCACTTCAGTCCATCTGGCTGTTTCTGTATATGCCATTCTATGCCTTTTTTACAGCTGTCCCTATACTTTGAATGCACTTTCTCCTCTCCTCTGACTCATAGGATTCTTAACATCCTTCAAGGAGCTCAGATGCCACATCCTATGGGAGGCCTTCCCTGATCTCCCCAGTGACCAGTGCTATCTGCCTTTTGAGATTTTTTTGTATTATAGAATCATAGATTGAAAGTTGAGTGAGACTGTAAGGGTCATAGGGATCCCAGATAGACAACGGGAAGGCTCCCTAGTCTGGAGTTCATCAAATCTCACCACCACATTGTACAGAGGAAGAAACAAAGGCCCAGAGAAAATTAAATGATTTGATCTGAGTTACAAAGCTAGTAAATGTCCAAGGCAGGATTCAAATTTGGGTCTTCTTGATTCCAAGACCAGCACTCTAGCCACCATATTACACTACTTCTGTTCCTTTGCAGTTAATTTTCTTTGCACTTGTTGTATCTATCCAGTAGAATGTAACTTTTTAAAGGGCAGAGAGTATTTCTTTTTAAAATTTCTGTCCACCTTATCTAGCATAGTACTTGGTACAAGAAAGATGACTGATAAATTTTATTCAATTAAACTGTCCTCTTTTCTGTGATAAGGTTTTAGAGTAAAGTGGCATGGTCAATTGTAGGCCTGGCTCTATATGACTTGGATTTACTCATGACTCCCAGGAGGACTTTGGAATAAATGAATCATAATTTTCTGGGGTTTATGCACTCTCACCTCCATTCAGGGTGATGGCTGAAGACTAGGACTGGAAATGTGACTTATAAATATTATTGCTATCCATGGCAGAGAGGTTGTGTTTAAAAAAACGAAACAAGCAAGCTGGCTTTGGTGGAATTCTTCTGTTATGTTAATGGTACTGCTTACACCTGATATCAAACTTTTGCCATTCTTTTCCTAATGGAAGAATTAAGATACTTGTGATAGGAGAAACTTGAGTCTTTGATCACATATATCCTCTTAAGGACTTAAATTTTGCCAAGATTTCCTTTATACATTTGTAGAATCAGTTGTAATGTTTATTGTTCATGGTGACTGTTATTCAGAATGGGAGGGTTAATTTTTTTTTATTCAGTTATTTTAGTTATCTTTGACTTTCCATGACTCCATTTGGGGTTTTCTTCACAAAAGTACTGGAGTGGTTTGTCATTTCCTTCTTCAGCTCATTTTACAGATGAAACCAAGACAAATAGCGTTAAGTGACTTGCCCAGGGTCACACAGCTGGTAAGTGTCTTAGGCCAGATTTGAGCATAGTTAAGAGGTTGGACACTATCCATTGTGCCATCTAATGGCTCAGGAAGGTTAATAAAACATCCTTAAGATTGTTTGGTGCCATATAAGAATAGTACTTTTTATAATTTTATGTGGAGAGTTGCAAATTTTGTGAAAATGCATTTCAAGAAAATGTGTGACTTCTAGTGAATGCTACGTTTGGAATCAGAGGATCTGGGTTTGAATTCAGACTCTTGTTACCCGTGTGATCTTGGGCAAATCATTTGAGTTTTGGGGTGTTAGCTTGTTCTGTAAAATGATGGGGTTGGAGTCAGTGACCTCTGAGATTGCTTCCAACTACAACATTGTGACTTTATGCCCTTCTTTAATATTACGAAGAATAAGAAGCAACGTAAGATGAAGGGGGTGGACTAGATCTCTAAAATCCTTTCTAGCTCTTAAGTTTTATGGTTCCATGACTGAAGACATATAAAATTCTATAGGAACAAGTCATATTTGTTCTCTATTACCTCTCTTTTCTCCCTGACAATTTAAGACACATTTACAACATTTAAGTTTCTGAAAATTGGTGCAGATTGTTTTTTAATAGGAAATCATTCTATCTGGATTGTTTTGTGGATGTGGTGGATATTGGATGATACTTTTGGTTAAATAAGATGCAAAGGAAAAGTTGGTTGATTTTTGCTTGTCGAAACGATAGATTTCAGAAAGATGATGATGTTACTATTGTTGAACCAAATCTATTTTTCCTCAAGGCTATTTGAGCAGAGTTAAACTGTTCAAGGTTTTATAATGGATGAATGAAAAACCATTTCTTAAATGATTATTGTATCTTGGGCACTGTACTCAGCATTGTAAATGCAAAGATAAATTAAACAGCTCCTACCTTCATGCAGCTTCAATTCTAATAGGGAAAGACAACAAATTAGAGGGAAGTAATAGCTGAAGAGCTGTGTCTTGGACAGGGAAGTCAGATCATATGGTGACTGGATAATAATCATTTGTTATCGTAGAACGGAAAATATTCAAGCATCATTGAGTGTTATTTCAGGTTCTTACTGTATATGTTATCTAGGAAACAGCTTTGTTTGGTACAGGAAGACTCACGAAAAGACATTTGGCCTCTAGCTGGTAATTTTTTTTCCTTTTTGGGAAACCACACCAAACCTATTGAAGAAATGAACCAATCGTCACACCTGCTTGCCACATTTCGGACAGCCACATGTATTAGCCTGTCAACAGTCATGTCCATTGCAAGATTTGGTTTTCTTTTTAGTACTAAAATATTTTTCCCCCTGATTTGTTTCTGTCTGGCTTTTGGCCACCAAGAAAGAAAGATATTAGCATAGAACACATTTGGAGATTTTCTGGAGATTTTAACTTAGCATGTTCTTATTTTTTAAGATGGTCTGAATCTGAGTTTGATTTAATTGAAGGCAATCTGTGAGTAGCCTGGGGTTAAAAACTGGTGCCAGACCAGGAATAAAACATCAGCTGCTTTACAGATGTTGGAATCCAGGTCAGGAGATGGAGAGTGGAATGCATAGAAAATGCCATCATGAAGGAAGAGTGCCAGGGTGCTGAGGAGTTAACTGAGACTTAGTGAGGAGAGCTAAGGACAACTAACAGGAGGTCTTACTTTGTTTTGGTTTTTTGTTTGTTTTTTCGTTTTTGAAGCTTTATTGGGAAAAGAAGGAGATCAGAGAATAGGCAGGATCACTGCCCAGGGTGGATGAGAACAATGGAAATGAAGACAGAGAAGATGGATATTTTCCTTGTTTTTTTTCCCTCTAAAACATTCTTAAGGGGACTGATTCCAGTCCTGGGGAAGAAAAAGAATAGAAATGGTTAAAAAGATGTTGAAACCCAAGGAAAGTAAGGAGATAATAAGAGAGTACACAGGTGCTCCTGACGATGGGATAACTTAAATAACTTAAATGTTATGTGGAAAATGAAGTTTCTGTGGGAGTGGGGAGAGGGACAGGAGGGAGCAAAGAGCTGAAACCGAACCAAACCAAACTCTTGGATGTGGTTGCTGAATCGTTTTTAGTTGACTTTGAAAACATGGATGATAGAAATGTCCTGGAACTTGAAAAGGGCATATCTCACAGTTTTCACAAAGGAAAATGGTTTTATTAATTGGACTCGTATTCCTGGGTAAATTCTGAAATATATTGTTAAAAACTAAGACTAATAGATACCATTTACCTATCACTTTAATGTTTGCAAAGTACTTTATAAATATTACCTCTTTTTACCTTGCAACAACCCTTTTTCTACCTTATTCATTTGTACTTTTTCGTTTATTTGCATTTTTGCACCATTATTGCTGCCATTTTTAGATGAGGAAGCTGAGTCAGAGGAAAGTTAAGTGATTCGTTCAAAATCAAGAGGTAGCAAGTATGTGAGGCTGAATTAAAAAATTCAGGGCTTCTTCACTCAGCATCTAGCACGCTAACCATTATGCTACCAAGCAGCATTTAGCTAGGAGAGTGCTGAATGATATAGGTGGATGATGAATAAATGAAAATACCATTTATGAAGTACTTATTATGTACAAAGTACCATGCTAATACTACTGATGACCACAAAGTAAACACATAACTTTTAGGGAATAAGTCATGCCAGAATAAAGTCTTATTTTAAATCAGACTGGTTGATCAGAGGGTCATAGTATCATGGATTTATAGCTAGAATGGACCTTGAAGATCATCTAGTATAATCCCATCATTTTATAGATAAGGAGGTTGAACCCAAAGCTGGTTAAATAACTTACTCAAGGTTGTCCATCTTTAATTTCTCATTTTCCCACACTCCACACAACCAACTAATTGCCAAGTCTTGTCAATATTACTTTAAACCAGCTCTCATATATATCCCCTTATTTCCTTTGGCATAGTCACTTCCCCTCATTCAGTCGCCAATCACCTCCACTCTGGATTATTGCAAAAACCTCCTACTTTTGTCTCCCTGCCTCAAGGAATTTACCAAATAAATTTTCCTTTTTATGGTTTATTGTTTGTTATGAACATTTAAAAAAATTGAGTTTCAAATTCTCTTTCTCATTCTCACTCCCTCCTCCACGCAGTGAAAACACAAGCAATATATACATTATACAAATGAAATCATGCAAAATATATTTATAAATTGACTATATTGCAAAAAAAAAGCAATTATGGTAACTAATAGTAACAGCAGAAGTATTTAAGAAAAGCTAGTAAACTTCTTCCTCAGCACACTGGGTCCTTCTTACTTGTCTTTGCCTTCTGACACCTTTTTCAAAACCAAACACCTAGTCAGCTAAAAGTAGAGTAGGTTACACCAGGTTACTACCTAATGTCCTCAGTTATGACTCTGATACTCATTACGATATTGGTTAGTGACCTAGGACCTGCGTTATCCATCCCCATGCACAGAGCAAAATCTCTGGTAATTTCCACTAACATAGAAAGACTTTGAGTTGGCAAATCTTTCAAAGGACTGCAATTTTATTGTCAAAGGATCAGTGCGACTAAATTTAGAGATGGTCATCAACTGAAGGTTGGCCACTAGGCACATGATATTTTTGGCTACAAAGAATCATGGAAATACTTATTAAGGCTTTGAGGAATCAGTGGAAAGAGGAAAAGAAATGAATGAAATTTGGAATGTTTGAAGTTTTGGAGTATAACTGGAGTGATGTAGTACATGAAAAGAAAGTGGTAAGAAATGCATTTTGAAGCAGTATATAGTTTCCTTCTTATGAAGGTCACTTAAGGTTCAGAAGTGAAATCTTCCATTTATTCTAAAAGAGTTTCAATGCAGCTATACATGTGACCTGTTTTCTTACTACCAAGTTTGTGCTTTTGACCTCTGAATTGGTGAGACTGCTTTTCATAAGAGTTAATTTTGGAAATATTATTTTTTACCAGCAAAGAATTAAGTCTTTTTACCCCAGAATTTTAATTTTAACATTTTATTACTCTGAATTTCACAATCATATGAACATTTGCATACAATAAGAACTAGAAATGTGGATTATATATAAAACTATGAGTTTGTTATTTAAAGTGTTTTCAAAGCATGTATAATATTCAAAGCATTAATTGAAAAGCTGTCCTGCTTCTCTGTCTTTGAACTTTCTTCTGTTCTTCTATTGAATTAAAAAGTCTATATGCTCACACATGTTTGTGCGTGTGTGAGGGTATAGATTTTAAATTAAATAATGTATGTGTACTCATGAAGACACACATACACATATATATGTATACCATATATGGATGCCCATATAAATACACATATGTTCGTGTGTGCATTTGTGCATACATATATGTCTTTTCTCCTCTGCTCTTTTTTTGAGGCCTCATTCTCTCTAATCTATTAGTCCCACTCAAATTCCTTAATCCAAACAAAATGCTGCCCTTGTAGCAACTACGTATAGCAAAAACCCTAAAATAAAGTCACCATGTCTGAAAATGTATGTCTCATTCTGCCTCCGTGTTCCTCATCTCTCTCTCAGTGGATGAGAAGTGTATTTGGCATTGGTGCTTTGGAATTATGATTGGTCATGGCACTGATCTGTGTTTTTAAGTCTTCTCAAGTCATTTTTCTTTACAAAGCTGTAGTTACTTTTAGGAGATGATCAGTGGATTTTCCCCACTACGATCCCCTTTTCCCTCAGATTCTCATAGATTGGGAAAGTTTTAATTTTTTATTTCTTGAAATATGATCACCAGGTTTTTGGTTTGGTCATGATTTGCAGGGAAACTGACTCTTAAATTCTCTCTCCTTCCATTATATTCCAGATCACTTGTTTTTGATATTAGATACCTTATATTTTCTTCAATTTTTGCTTATCTTTTGATAGAAGGAAGTGGAGTGACCCAATTGCACAATGGTTACTGTGATGGGCTTGGAATCAGAAACACATGGTTCCAAGTCCTGCCTCCAACCTCTCAGTCTCATTGGTGTCATCTGTAAAAAAGGGTTAAAAAGAGCAACTGCATAGGGCTTAGGGCTTTTATGAGGACCAAATGAGATAATGTATGTAAAGTGTTTTGCTAACTTGGAAGTGCTACATAAATGTAAGTATTATGATAATTGTTCTAATATTTCTTGTTTCATTAGGTTCTTTCTGCTTCATCCAAATTTTCTGGGTGTCTATTACTTGGGTAAAGGTTTCCACATTCTGTTGTAAATTATGCAGTCTTTTTTCATTCTTTACTCCAGAACTCTTATTTCAATTATACAGCTATCCCAAAAGTCTTAGAGCAGTTTGAAACTTTACTAAGGCTTGGTCAGAAGCTGAATGTTCTTAACGCAGACTGCACTAAAACTTTGGGGGGCACTGTTTTGTCATTTTGTTTTGTTAAAGTCTCTTCCTTCATTTCTTTCAGCCACTCTTGGCATTGTTGTGACCAAATACTTAAAAATTTAATCAGACACTCTGAAAGTACTTGTAGAGTTACTTTTTACTTCTGGGCTTTTTCTTTGGGTATCTCTTGCCCCACGGTATTTCTTCATTGTTTCTGAGGTCTTCTAATATCTCTAGCTTCCATCCTTGTTTGGGGATCTGTTTCAGAACCCAATCTTGCCATCTCTCATACACTAAGATTGGGTGATTGGATCTTGTTCAATAATAACTTAAATTTCCCAAGCTGCTACAGATGATTTCTACCTTTTGTAATGTGTCTGTACTTATATCACTAGTAGATTTTTGGCCCTGCAGACTCATCCCAGGCCAGATTGCTTTAGCCTCCAGGCCTACTGAATCATCCTCAATCAGAGTGCTCTGATCCTCAGGCCTCCATGGAGTGCTCTATTGCTTGAACATTTCTGTTCTCCTCCTTCACATTCCCTTCCTCTTCAGGAGACACTACAGGGTCCCAGCTTCCTGGAGCAGCCCTGTTCAGAACACTGAGTCCTGCAGGCTTCACATACCCCTGGAATATTGCTGGCTTGAATTGGAAGGGGCTTACTAGCAATTTACATATTCTCCTGCTGCTTTCCTTGGCAAGCTTTCTCTCTCTCTCTCTCTCTCTCTCTCTCTCTCTCTCTCTCTCTCTCTCTCTCAATCTCTCTCTCTCTCTCTCTCCCCCCTCACTTTCTCAATCTCTCTCTTTTTCTCCTCTCTCTTTTCTCCTGTTTTTCTGTGTCTGCCTCTGTCTTTGTCTGTGTCTTTCTCTCATCCTGGGCTGGATAAAGGAGGTTAGTATTGCTGTCATTTATTCTTTGCTGTAGTATGTATGGGAGACTGGGCTCCTTTATGCCATTTCACATAGGCATTTAAAACAGAAATCTTCTCAAAATTGTTTTCCTGAAAAAAAGACAATTCTATTAGTTCACATTTCGTGGTTCCTAAGATCATGCATTTAGAGGCAGAAAGCACCTTGGATGTGGTCATAATAGCAGGTCTTGTCTACCCTGAGACCGCCATTCCATGTTGGTCAGGGAGGTATATTAAGTGGGTGAGGATACTGCCTTATGATTTGTAGTGGGCCAAAGAAAAGAGTCGTGGTTCTCTCCTTATTCCTTTCTGACTGCTCAAAATGGTCAATATTTGCACAGTTCCTCTGGTCAGAGTGCCATGACATCCTGTACTTTCCTGGCTAGGCTATATATCTTCAAAGGATTCCAGGAAGAAATAAGTTATGCACCATTGTAGGGATTTTGAACAGCACTGATTGAATAATTAGATTTTCCTATCAATATATCTTTGGTTAGAATTGACATAAGGAGGTCTACAATGACTAGGTTATAGATCAAATGTAATCATGTGTGTTGTTGGTTTTCCCTTTATTTGTGTTCCCTGGGCCACGTATTTTTAGAGCTGAATCTGTTTAACTACTTTATGTCCAAGGAAGATGTAGAATGAATTATGATTATAAAGCTATGTTTGACTAACATCTTGTCCAAATTTAGATTGTGGATAGAGTTGTTTCCATTAGATAGATATTTTTTAATCCCCTGCTATGTGTGAGAAACCATACTGGATACTGGGTCTTTCTGAAGAATTTTGGAATTAATTATGAGACTTGGGAGATGTTGGTATAAGACTGCCCAGCATGGAATGCCCACATCAAAGAAAGCATTTTTCTCTCTGAGATAATCAGAATTGCAGTAGCTCAAAAGAAATGTGAGATGCACAAATTTAGAGACATTGTCACTTCAGATGTTTATATGGAATATTTGTGCCTGACCTGTGGCAGATCTGAGCTTGTACTGGTCTGATCAGCCACAGTGAGATGAACTGTACCTTGACCCAAACCTAGTGATGTAATTTTGGTCCTCTTCAACAATAAAGGGCAAGAACCATCAACCATCTGTGCAGCATGCAGAAATGGAGAAGAAATAGTCTCTGCTTCACAGAGATTTTAGTCCAAAGGGGAGATAAGCAATGGATAAAAACAACTCTACTATGAGATAGATTGTGATAGAGGAGAACCACAAATAGCAATGATCTGGGGGTACAGAGGGAGGAGAGTTGATATTCAACTAGGACAATCAATAGAGGGGGTTGCATGAAAGTTTTAACTGGAATCATGAGAATAGAAAATTGAAAGTATAAGAAACATTTTTAGCAAAACCTAGAGGAGAAAGTGTGGAATATGTCTGAGGAATATGAAATAGTTTCTGGAGTCTAGTAATGCTTGAGGACAAGTGGTGGGACATGAAGCTAGAGAGAAGTTGGAATCACATTGTGAATGAACTGGAATGCTGTCATGAGGACTTTAGACTTCGTGAGGCATTGTGTGGGGGAAAGCAGAAAGCTTGTGGATCATGGACCTACATGAACATAGCTGTGATTTAGAAAGTTTATACTGGATTAGAAAGGAAGGAGAATATTGAAACAGGAATAGTGATGTCTGTTTATAGAAAGGCAGCAGGAGGGAAAAGGAAGAAGCAGTCATATGTTCCAGAGACTGTGTCTTGCTTACATGGTGCCTCTTTCGATAAAGGATGAGAAGGAGTTAAATAATTGGAAAAGACATTCAAGTCCTTTCATGAGCTTTTCACGGTACATATAAAGAAATTGAAATCATTCAAAAGTTAGTTCTTTAATGTCCCCAAAGACTCAACTTCATTCATTCATTCATGCATCCACTTATTCATTTTTATTTATCATTGTTTTAGTTTTGTCTACTTTTTGATTAAGGCAGTAAGAATATAACTTCTCATTTCCATTTGGTTTTTCCTCGAGTTTTATTTTCATTGGCTGCCCTTAGTCCTAGTACAGCTTGAACTATTACTGTATATAGGAGTCCTAATACAGCTAGGACTATTACTGTATATAGGAGAGGGCCACTGTGGATCTTCATGACTTCAAGTCTACAGTGCTACCCAATACCCCAGAGCTTTTGAGGTAAAGGACTCTCATTCTAACTTATTATTCCTAGTGTCTCCCATGAATAATTCATTTAACAAATATTTTCTTATTGGGATTGATTTTATAATGTGAAATCATTTTCTGACACCTTATCTCAAATCATTTACCTCCATTCTCTTATCTTTCATTTATTTCTGTGAAGAAAAAAAAAACTTACGTTCCAAAAGTATGACTAGTGTTGTACTCAGAGGAAATGAATTCAAAATCTGCTTTTGACACCATCTGTATGATTCCATGTCTCAAAAAGATCCCCCTGCCTCAGTTTCCTCATATATACAATGAAGAGGTAGGACTAGATGACATCTGATGTCCCTTTCTGCTGGAGATATAGGATCATATGAGCCAACTGACTTGAATTTCCCAGTGGATCGGGGAGGGTACTCCCTCCAAAGACAGAAATCAAAACCCGGACATGCTTGTCCATTCTCAGTCATGCTTGCCCACGTCCTTACAAAAATCTCCTCAGGATTAGGGACTTCCTTGGTTAAAAATAATCTGTATGCATACTCAAGTCAACGTAATCCCATGAACCTCTCAAAGGTACATGCGTTGCTTTCTATTTACTTCTACACTTCATAAAGACATAATAAATGTTTTACTATCAAATTCAGGAAATTGTCTATAGAGAATTCGTGTGATAGAAAACTATTAAATTATAATAAATAGAAGACAAAAAAGAACTAACAAATAAGCAACTAAACAAAGAAACAGACAATGAGGTGGGAAGAGAGCAATAAAAGACCCAAAATTTCAGAGAAAGAATGGAAGGACCTGACCGAAGGTTCATTTGTTGATAATGACTACATAATTGTTTTAGATTATAAACTAGTGCAGTTCACATGCACAGTGGGATATCCCAAGATATCCTGGGATCCCCCTTTCTGCAGGTCTTTGAGCAAATACTGAACGGCCACCTGTCAGGTATAATCTGTATGTTTTACAGAAATTTTATAGTATGTATAACATTCCATTGCCTCCGAGTCACCAGAGGGAGACATCGGAGACTGAAAGGGACTGACTAACCAATACTAGACCAGGTTAGTGTTAGAACGCTTGGATCCAGTACACAGTATCCCACCAATAAATTACCCAAAGTAAGGCATTGCTGGCCCTGGAACATGTCTTTCTTTGCTTTTGGAATGACATCTTTTAAAGTGATCTGTTTGTTGCAAATTTTGAAAATAGATCCTTAGTGAAATCTGTGAGTTCATAAATATTCCCCAATCTAATATCCTTTGACACTTTTTTGGGCATCCATTTTCACGGTTTTCCAACTTTTCCTCTTTTTTGAGGGTCAACATCTGTACTTTTAATAGTTTATTATGTCTTTATGAGGTGAAAAAGTCAATAGAAAGCATAGCACGCGTCTTTGAGAGGTTTATGGGATTACTTTGGTCAATAGTTTCCTTATGTGTTAAGTTCTTGATGCCAGTTTGATGTGTCTCCATGTGTTGGCAGGGAAGACCACTCAAACAGCTTTGTAATGAATGTAATTTTTTTCCAGTATAATTTAAGGCTTATGCAAAAGGAGGAAATAGATGAAATAGTCGGTAGAAGAACAGATGTTTTTAATCAGAAGGACTTGATTGTCTCTGTAACCAAATATAAAGTCTAAAACCATTAAAGGAATATGTGGTAGGTCCTTCCTATATTTAACCCCTCCACTTTCCCTCCTTTAAAGAAGGACTAACAGCATTCCAAGTTTATTATCATTTCTTTGCCTTGATATTGGGCATGGAAGTGTCTCTGCCTTGTATTCCAATATAACATTTTACATGTGTTAAACCATTTATTGAAGTTTTGCAGCTATGATTTATGTTCAATATAGGGGGAAAAAGTAGCTGATAACTGCAAGTATTATTATTGTTTTCTTTGTACATTTAAAAACAAACTATTATAATTTGATAAAGAACAAAACATTATTTAGTGGGTAAGAAGCTCACCTAGAATGAAAGCTGTATTTTGTGAATCAATGCTGGGGGCTTTCCTCTGTCCTCTTAAAAAAGTTACGTTTCCTTAGTGCTTTAAGGGTTACAAAGATAGTCCCACAACAGCTCTGTGAGTATGAAACAAGATGTATCAGTGTTTCCATTTTACAAATGACAAAACTGAGCCTCAGCTTACTGATTTTTGCACTGTCACAAAATTTAAAGTTATTATACCAGCAACTTGAATTCAAGATTTTCCTATTGCAAGCCTCGCACATTTCCCTTTCTACCACAATGCCTGTCTTTATAGCTGGCCCCTGCTTTTAGATGGAAGACATTAAAAAAGTGTAAAGAATTTCATCGAAGCATTTTGTTGATACAACAGAACCTAATATTGCCCCCCCTCAAAAAAAAGTCCATTCTCTGAAAACAATGAAGGAAAATCATCTAATAATGTGATTGTGATGCCACTTTTTCAAGTCTATCTCCATTTTAGTCTCCAGATACCCACCAAAATGGTTTTCATAAAGCATGTTTGTCTTTGTCATCTCCTACTCTTTAAACTCTAGTGCTTCCCTATTACCTTCTGAATCTGATATAAATGCTGTCCCTCCCCTCCCGCCATTTTTAACCTTTCTAGTCGTCTAGTCAATTCCACGCACTCTATGGTTCATCCATCACCACCATCATCATGAGTATTATTTACATAATACTTGAAGGTTTGCAAAGAATTTTAGATACATTGTCTCATTTGATCTTTACAACAACCCTTTGAGGTAGTGTTATTATCAATAGTATTCTCATTTTATGGATGAAGAAAATGAGTCTTGGAGAAGTTTAATGATTTACCCAGAGTTAAACAGCTAATGAGTGCAAGGTTCAAGTCTTCAAGATCGATACTGTGCTGGCTTTGAAGAACTGATTGATTTCCTTGTGCCTCAAACACAATGCTCTTCTGCCATCTCTCGGCTTTCACATTGGCTTTCCCTTTTACCTGGAATGATTTCTTTCCTCACACCTATCTCTTAGAATTCCTGGTCTCCCAAATTCAGCTTATGAGCTACATTATAACTGAAATCTTTCCTAGTCCTTCTTGTTTCTAACGCTGCCCCTCAAAAAAAAAAAAAAAACAAAAAAAAAAAAACTACCTTGTTTTCATTTTGTATATATTCTGAATATATTTGTATATGTATATATTATATTATTCATTAGAGCATAAGCTCCTTGTTTTGTGTCATTTTAACATCTGTATCTGACAAATGGAAGACAGTTAAAGAATTCCTGCTCAGAGATTGTTTTAGTTGATAATATTGCTCTGAACATTTTTGTCCATATGAGTCCTTCCTTGCTATTGGTAACCAACTTGAGTGTGGGATTTCTTGATTAACAAAGGACAAATTCCACTTTGTAGCATCAGTGATTTCCTGGGACCATGCCTTAAGCATGCCTTAAGTGAACATCTCTGAGGTGAAATTGTGCAGACTACAAGGTTTGTTCACACTGGTGGAAAGCATTGACTCAGTTGGGGAGGACAATTCTGGAATGGAAGGTGAAATGCAAAGCATTAGAAAGGGAGGGCAGGGTCCTGGATTTTATGGCCTTGTCTTAACAAAATCATCCCAAAGGCCACATGAGGCCTCCCAGAGCACTTGACTTTCTACCTCTTTAGTGTACTCTAAAATAACATTTATTAATATCTTAGGTTCATCTTCATTTCTACACCTCTCCCTCCTATTTCTATTTTAGAATAGTATCATCCCTTTTAAAAAAAAGTAATGGAGGTGGAGACAGTTCAGCCAAGATTATCAACCAAGTCTGAATTACATTGTGTTTCATACCCTCTGATCAATGTAATGAAGGGAGAAAGGGAATATTCTCATAGGCCCTCCTTGGGGTTAAGCTTGGTCAATGTGTATCTGTCATCTGTCTTTTTATTTTATCTACATATACATTTATACATATATGTGATTTAGATAGATATGTGTATATATATACATATAGTGTAGAGATACATGCAAACACATACATATATGCATGTAATCTGTAAACATACACACATATATATTTATATATATACTCACAAGATATACATACATCCATATCCACACATGTGCATGTATAGATGTAAATATATACATGTGCAATCACAATACACGTGTATGCATAGAGAAATAAACACGTGTGTATGTATACATGTACACACAAATACATATATACACAATCCATACGCACACAATTTCATTTTTATAGAGAACTGGTGAAGAAATTTCCTCTACCAATGTACATCATCAGATTCTGCACTTGGGGTGGGTCTGGTGCCCCGAGATGCTAAATAATAAGTCCAATGTCCCACAGTCAATGTGGTTCAGAGGTGGGACTTTTAATCATTATAATTTTGCAGTATTACATTTCAAATTTGTGTTGTTGTTCATTTCATCAAATTAAGTTTTAATGCCGTGGTGTATGGTATGATTACCTTCTTTAGTGTTTGGTTTCCTTGCTTGAATGACAGTTCCACAAGGGCATGGGTTTTGATTTAAACTCTTTCTTTCATGGTGCCTCAAATAGCACCCTCTGAACAGGGAACGTACTTGGCTAAAAGAATGAATGGAAAACTTGTGTTTCCTTTTTCTTTTTTAAAAAATATTTTAACATTTTTATTAAAAGTTTTGAGTAATAAATTCTATCCCTCCCTTTTTCCCCTCAGAAGGTAAGTAATCAAATATAGGTGATACATGTGCAATTATATAAAACATTTCCATATTAGTCATTTTGTACAAGAAGACTCCAAAAAAAAAAAAAAAGCAAGTGAAAAACAGCATGCTTCAATCTGTATTTAAAAAAACAAAAACAACACTTCTTTCTTTGGAAGCAGATAGTATTTTCATCATTAGTCCTTTGGGATTGTTTTGGATCACTGTATTACTGAGAATTGCCAAATCATCCACAGTTTCTTCTTCAAACAGTATGGCTTTTTCTGTGTACAATGTTTTTCTATTTCTGTTTACTTCATTTGCATCACTTCATGTAAGTCTTTCCATGTTTTACTGAAATCATCCTGCTTGTCATTTCTTATAGCACAATAATATTCCATTAAAATCATGTACCACAGCTTTTTTAGTCATTCCCCAAATGATGGACAGTCCTTTAATTCCTCATTCTTAGCCATCACAAAAAAAATTGGACAAAGAGGTCCTTTCTCCCCTTTTTTAATTTTTTGAATGCCTTTGGGGTGTAGACCTAACAGTGGTATTGCTAAATCAAAGGGAATGCACAGTATTATAACTTTTGGGGTACAACTCCAAATTGCTCTCCAGAATAATTATATCACTTAACAACTGCACCAACAGTACACTGATTTCCCAGTTTTCCCAACTCCCCTTCAAATCCAATATTTCCCGCCCTTTTTTTTGTCATATTAGCCAATCAGATTGGTGTGAGGTAGTACCTCAGAGCTGTAATCAACAGTGATTTAGAACATTTTTCATATGAATATAGATAGCTTTAATTTCTTCATTTAAAACTGCCTGTCCATATGGTTTTACCATTTATTAATTGGAGAATGATTTGTATTTTTATAAATTTGACTCAGTACTCCACATATTTGAGAAATGAAGCTCTGATCAAAGATACTTGTACAATTTTTCCTGCAGTTTTCTGCTTTCCTTATAATTTTAGTTGCAGTGGCTTTGTGTAAAAATTTTTAATTTTATATAGTGTAAATCATTCTGTTTTGTATTTTGTAATGTTCTTTATATCATCTTTGGTCCTAAATTCTTCCCTAACCCATAAATCTGACAGATACACTATTCCATGCTCTCTTAATTTGCTTATGTTATCACCCTTTAGGTGTAAATCATATACCCATTTTGACCTTATCTTGGTATATAGTATGAGATGTTTGTCTATTCCCAGTTTCTGCCAAACTGGTTTCCAGTTTTCCCAGCAGTTTTTGTCACATAACAAGTTTTTGTTCCCAAAATTTGGGTCTTTGGTTTTCTTATATACTAGATTACTAAGGTCATTTAGTATAATGTAATATGTACCTAATCTACTGCACTGATCCCCCACTGTATTTTTTAGTACCAGATTGTTTTGATAACTATTACTTTATAATACAGCTTGAAATCTGATGGTTAGACCACCTTCTTTCATATTTTTCTTTTTTACATTGATTCCCTTGATATTGTTGAGTTTTTGTTCTTCTAGATGAATTTTATTATTTTTTCCTAGTACTATAAATATTTTTGATGGCTTTATTGATACAGGACTGAAGAAATAGATTACTTCAGGTAGAATTGTGAGTTTTATGATATTGACTTGGACTACCATGTGCAATTAATATTTTTTCAATTCTTTAGACCGGACTTTATTTTTATGAAAAGTGTTTTGTACTTCTAGTCACATAGTTTCTGGGTTTGTCTTGGTAGGTAGATTCCCAAGTATTTTATGTTGTCTGAAATTATTTTAAATGAAATTTCTCTTCCTATCTCTTACTGCTGGACTTTGTTGGTAATATATAGAAATACTGATGATTTATGCAAGTTTATTTTATATCCTGCAACTTTGCTAAATATGTTAATGGTTTAACTAATATTTTAGTTGATTCTCTAGGATTCTCTAAGTATTCTATCTTATTGTCTGCAGAGTGAAAGCTTTTCTTCCCTTATTATAATTCATCAATTTCCTTTTCTTCTCTTATGGTTATAACTAGCGTTTCTAGTATAACATTGAATAAAAGTGGTAATAATGGACATTCTTACTTTAGCCTTGATTTTATTCAAAAGGCTTCTAACTTATCCCCATTATAGATGATGCTTGCTGATGATTTTAGATAGATCTTACTTATCATTTAAGGAAAGTTTCATTTATTCCAATGCTTTATTGTGTTTTTAATAGGAATGTGCTTTATCAAAAGCTTTTTCTATTGAGATATCTATTGAGATAATATGAATTCTGTTTTTTTATTGATATGATTAATTATTCTTACAGTTATCCTAATATTCAACTAGCCCTGCATTCCTAGTATAAATCCTACCTGATCATGGTGTATGATTCTTGTGATATATTGACATAAACTCCTTGCAAGTATTTTATTTAAATTTTTTGCATTGAAATTAAATGGGTAAATTAGTCTGTAATTTTCTTTTTTTTGTTTTTGTTCTTCTTGGTTTAGGTATCAGCACCATGGTTGTGTCATAAATAATTTAGTAAGACTCCACTTTTTTCCTGAATAGTTTATAATTAGAATTAATTGTTCTTTAAATATTTGGTAAAATTCACTTGTGAATCCATCTGATCCTGGAGATTTTTTTCAAAAGAGTCAATTGATGGATTGTTCACTTTCATGGTCTAAGATAGGGCTATTTAGCCATTCTATTTCCTCTTATTTCAATCTGGGCAATTTATATTTTTATCAATATTCATTTCCCTTAGATTGTCATGTTTATTAGCTTGTAATTGAGCAAAATAGCTCCTAATAATTGCTTTAAATTCCTTTTTATTGGTGGTACAGTCACCCTTTTTATTTTTGATACTGGTAACTTAGTTTTTGTCTTTCTTTCTTTTTTTTATCCAATTAACCAATGGTTTATTTATTTATTTTTAAATAAGACCAGGTTCTTGTTTGTCTTATTTTTATTAGTTCAATGGTTTTCTAACTTTCACTTTTACTAATCTCTCTTTTGGTTTTTAGGATTTCCAACTTGGTGTTTAATTGGGGATTTTTAATCCTTTTCCAGCTATTTTTTTAGTTGCATGCTCAATTAATTGATTTGCTCTTTCTCTATTTTATTGATTTAAACATTTAGAGATATAAAATTTCCCCTAACTACTGCTTTTGGCTATGTTCTCCAGATTTTGGAATGTTGTTTCACTGTTGTTAATCTCTTTCATGAAATTATTGATTGTTTCTATGATTTGTTCTTTGACCTACTCATTCTTTCAGATTAGATTATTTAGTTTCGAATTACTTTTTAATCTTTTTTTCCCACCACCCTTTACTGAATGAAATTTATATTGCATTATGATCTTATGATCCCAAAAGGATTCATTTAATATTTGTGCTTTTCTGCAGTTGATTATGAGGTTTTTATGCCCTAATGCATGATCATTTCTGTGTGTATATGTGTGAGTGTGTGTGTGTGTGTATGTGTGTGTGTGTGTGTAGGTCCCATATACTCCTGAGATAAAGAATTCCTTTCTATTCTCATTCAATTTTCTCCAAAGTTGTATTATAATCGAAATTTTCTAAAATTCTATTCACCTTCTTTACTTCTTCTTCTTGTTCTTTTGTGTAGATTTTTCTAGGTCTGAGAGGGGAAAGTTGAGATCCTCTACTAGTATAATTTTACTGTTTATTTCCTCTGTAACTCATTTAAATTATTTTTTAAAAATGGATGCTATACCGTTTGGTACATATATGTTTAGTATTCATACTGCTTCATTGAAAATGGTACTTTATTTTAAGCAAGATATAGTTTCCTTACCTTTTTAATCATCCCCCCTTTTAAAAAGCATAATTAAAATAGCTTAGGGCTCATCCCTTTTCTTATTATTTTAAAAATCATTTCTAATCTGTACCTCTTGCCCAGGTTATTTCAGCACTCTCTTAAGTAGTCTTCCTGTTCCAGGTCTCTTAAGTGATTTTCCTGAAGTGTAGATATGAACATATCCTTTCCCTACTCAATAAATACTCTCTATTGCTTTTGAGGTAACATATCATTTTTTCTGTCTTAAAGTCTTTCACTACCTTACCCCAACTTATCTTTTTAGCCTCATTCTTTATTTTTCCCCAACTAGCACTATAATTGAGCCAAACTACTCTTCCCATATGAAAATCTCTAGTTTTTGTGCCTTCTCAATGAATTTCCTCCATAACTGGAATACATTTTCTCCTCCCATCCATTTCATAGAATCTCTCCTTTCTTGTAAGACTAATGTATCAAGCATTACCTTAGTGCAGCCTTTCTGATGCCCTAATTGCTTGGGTCGCCAAGCAATTAACTGCTTTGTATTTATTTATAGACTTTTTTTGTTAACTGCTTTGTATTTATTTATAGTCTTTTTTTTTATATTTATTCCATATATGCTTATATATGTGCTTATCTACCCTATTAAAAAGAAAGTTCATTTCATTCTTTGTATTTCAGTCTCTAATTCCTAGACTTGTACTTTATGTAGTAGGCACTGAATATTGTTGATGGATTGCTACCTCCTCATATTCCTTTCCTCAACTGTATTCCCAATATCAATACTCTTTTTTGTGACAACTAAACATCATCAGAAAAAACAGAGTTAGTCATTGGTTAATCCTATTATCTCATAGCTTAAAGGATTTAGAGCTGGAAAGGATTTTAGCAATGACATAGCCCTACCTGAACATTTTATAGTAAAACACACTCAAGCCAAGTTTTTTGGAAATGGTCATAATGAGAGTAAATACTCAAATTGGGATCTGAGCTCCATGCCATCTAACTCATTCCTTTTCTTTGCTCCCCTTTTTGGGCTACTTCCCCTTCTTGCCCCAAATTTAACTATTTCTAAATCAATGCGGAGAAAAAAGTATTCAGTTTATAAAAATATTATTGTCACATAGATTTTTTAAAGCATACCTTTTTTAAAAAGTGAATTTTGATTGGCTGGACATCAAAGCTTTGGCTGTAACTGAATGAAACCATATTTCCTGAAGGCAAATGGTAGAAAGATCCTCGTCTTTTTGCCTGAGGAGAGAATGTTCATTTCTACTGACCAGTGTTGCTGGGGTTACTAATGCCTGGTTGTAAGGAGATTTGGGATGGAGAGGACAAAGCTTGAGTTTCTTTACCATGAGACCCCCCTTTGCTGCTCCATTTGTGTCCTAGGTTGCTGGAGCCTTCCCTGCCAAATCTGTCTAAACCATTTTAGGGCTTTGCTGCCAGTCATTTTGTTTGCAGACAGGAGATGGATACAGTTGTTGGTGGCAGTAAGCCTCTTGGCAGGACCCAAGAGAAAGATTCATAGTGAAGGACAAACCCTGTGCCATGCTTAGAGGACAGTGTTTGTGATGGGGATGGCATTCAGAAATTTCATTGTGTTCAAAGGAATAACAGCATTATTTGGAAATTGTCAGAAATGAACTAAACTCTCCCAGTCAGCAAGGAAATATAAATTTTTTGCTTAAGAAGACTGATGACATCATCAAGATTTTTATCATGTGCAAAGGGAAGCAATGTGAATATAATAGAAAGAACAGTAGATTTGCAGTTAGGACTGATCACTGAATCCCATTTCCTCTACCCCCATGACCCAGGCCAAATGACCTGACCTTTATTCAGTTTCTTCATCTATAAAATGAAGGGGTTAGGTACGATGGATCTTCCAAATCTAAATCCCTGCCAAGTCAAGTCGTCAACAGAAATTCATTAAGCACTTACTATATGCCAAGTATTGTGCTAAGTGTAGAGAATATAAATAGAAGCAGAAAGAAAGACAGTCCCTGATCTCAAAGAGCTTATGTTCCAATGGGGGGTTGGTAGAGACAACAGATAAAAGAAAGCAGAAAACCAGGGAGGAATGGTAGAGAAAGTCCATTGACTCAAAACAAGTTGGAGAACTAGATATGCTCTTTGTTCCTCTTGATTTCTCAAAAGACTTTAAACTAAAATTTATGCACCAAAGATAAAGCAACTTTAGATGTCTCCATTGTCCAGGACACTCAGAATCCAAAATATGGTTTAAAAAATCAAACTGAGGCTTGATCTCACCTCACATCTTTCATTCCACACACCGTCAAAGTGACAATGAAGCTGCACTAATAAACCCAAATACTCAGTACTTAGGTTTGTGACAAAATGTGACAAATATTCAGGCTTGTGACAAAATTCAAGGTACCCAAAACAGGAGATTTCAACAAAACGCAACCCTGCACTTCAGTCACCCCTCCCTCATTCTAGTGCTGTGAAGATCTTTGCTCGAAGCAACAGAAGTTTGCTTGGCAGGTGATAACCAGCCAGTACCACAAGTGCATTCCTGGGACAGAAGGTTGCTGTGGTTGCAACAGATAGCCCAGTACAACAGCAGTAGCAGCAGTCTGTATTATAAAGTATATCTTCATGAGAGTCAAAGAAGCGAGTTAAAGGAATAGATATGTGTCTGCATTTAAAATATAGCTCAGTACCATACCCTATACTCTCCTTCCTCGTAGAAACACAGATACCTAAATTAAAAGCAATCAGTCCTCTAGTTCCAGCATGGAATGCTATGAACTGTTAATACTAGACCAGAGAACTGAAGAGAAGAAGGATTGAGAGAGGACAACACAACAGGACATCATATATGGAGAAGCTATGGACCATTCCACTAAAACTGATAGGAAAAGAGCTTAATAACCAGTTTGGGCAAATTCTGTTACCCCACTCCCAAAGTAATTTGGAACAGAGACCTAGAGTAGTGAACCATGTGTTGAGCAGAGACTGGGAAGAGCTGAGATGCTTTGAAATCTGGTCTCCGTGGAAACCAACATTAAAAGGGATGGAGTCAGAAAGTGAGCAAAAGAGGAAAATAAGTGAGGATGAGTGGGAAGGGAAGGCAGAAATTACAAAATATCTCAGGAAGAAAAAAAATCAAAGATCTTGAATAGAAACAGACAAATCATTAGGGGAAAAATAACGGTCAGAAGGAAATATGAACAATGGACCTACTAAGTGAGTTCAGTCATCTATGAATAAATACTGCAAAATGAAGAGAAGCAATTCAGCACCTTATGGGATGGAGGTACCTTTGGAATTTGAGGAAAAAAGAGCCACATCACATTGTTCTAGGTTTAAAAGAGGAATGAGAATTATGAGAACAAAATTTATGGCCAGCCCAGAAGAATAAAAGGGCAACTATGTAGTTCAGTGGATAGAGCAATCAGATCTGGAGTCAGGAGGATATGAAGTCAAATACAGCTTCAGACACCTACTTGCTGTGTTATTCCAAACAAATCATTTCACCCTGTTTGCCTCAGTTTCCTCATATATAAAATGAGCAGGAGAAGGAAATCACAAACCACTCCAGTATCTTCGCCAAGAAAATCCCAAATGGACGTGACTGAAACAATTGAACAACAGCAAAAAATGATGGGCAAAATAGAAAAGCTGGAATCTGTGATGACGTCTCACTAAAGAAAATAACACATTGGGAATGTATTAAACGTAGAGGTGAAGGAGAATAAAGAAGAAGAAAAGCAAAACAAAATGATAGCATTAAAAGACTCACTATCCAAATGAAACATACCTTCAAGGCAGAATATGTAGAGATCACTTAAAGGTGATAAATCTCCCAGAAGAACACAAAAAGACAAAAAAAAAAACACAACTAAACAACACTATAATGCAGAAAATAATACAAGAGAACTGACCAGAACTTCCGGACATGGAAAATGAAATACAAAGTGAAAGGATTCATAGATCACCTCCAGAAAAAAAACAAAACACAAAAGCAGAAGGAAGGCTACAAACTCCATGATTCTGTGGTTAAATTTAAAAATTTAATTTGGAAAAAGCACATTCTGCAAGCAATCATGTGAAAGATGTTACAATATGAAGGAAATAAAATTGAGATAACAGCAGACTAGTCCATGCCTGGAGGCAGATGGTGTCTCAGTGGATACAGCACTAGTTCCGAAATCAGGAAGACCTGAGTTCAAATTTAGCCTCAGACACTTACTGGATGTGCGACCCTAGGCAAGTCATTTAACCCCAATTCACTCAAAAAAAGATACATGTTAGCTAACATACTAGGAAGATCTGAACTATAGCCTCCACGTGAATTTTCCTTGTGCATCTATTCATCCTTCGTTGCCGAAGTAGACCATGCCATCAGAGAAATAATGGCATGACTTGCACGTGACTTTGTTGTGAGTGAGGGAGGGCTGTGCAAGGTCACCAGCCTCACTTCTCCTCCATAGCCATCTGAATCCAGCGACCAGATATTCATCAGGATAACTGGAGATGACCAAGGATGAGGCAATTGGGGTTAACTGACTTGTCTAAGGTCACACAACTAGTAAGTGTTTCAGGTTACATTTGAACTCAGGTCCTCTTGAGTCCAAGATCGATGCTTTATCTGTTCTGCTATCTAGCTGCCCCAACCTCTACCTTAAAAGAAGAATATGTCCATGACATCAGAACAGTTTCTTGAGGACAAAGATGAAATACAAGTTCTGATTCTACTATTAATTTTTTAAAATGACCAATTATAATTAGGTGATACAATGGATAGAGTGATGACCTGGAATGAAGACGATTTTAGTTCAGATCCTGTCTTACTAGTTGTGTGATCCTGGGAAGGTTGATAAAACTATCATGTTTGGTTTTCTTATCTGTAAAATAGGATACTAATAGCACCTACTCACAATGTTGTTGCAGGGTCTAAACAAAACAACATGTAAACTGCTTTTCAAACCTTAAAAACCTTAAGGTGATATATAAATACTAGATATGAGTAACTGGTTATAAGACCATACACATAAGGTAATTTTCCTTACCTACAAATGAGGGGATCTAGATTATATCACCAAAGTCATAAGAATACAGACTTTTGAGAAGGAAGGATTTTAGAAATGATGTGGTCTAATCCTCTCATTGTAAGGAGTGAACAAAGGTCTAGAGAAGGCAAGAACCAAACTGATGGGGCAGTTGTTGAAATGGGAGGTGTTAACCTGGAAAATGTCTATTTAAGAGAAAAAAGTCTACTAAAATACTTAGTGATTTATTTCTTTGGCAAGACTTTCATGGTTTCTCAGGGAAAGTAAGGCTAGTTAGTGGGTCAGGGTTACCAAGTACTATCCATAGAGGGAAGAAATGAGCAGATGAGATGTATAATTAATTTCTTCCTAGGTCTAAATAAAACCTTTGGGGGGTAGAATTGTTTCTATGAAACAAAACAAACACAAAACTTCCTTACTTGAGGGACTATAAATCATAAAAACCTGTCAGGTGATGACATTAGTTGTTGACCTTGGGAATTGTTATTTCTTTCATTTAAATGTGAGAACTAGGTGCTGTCAGAATGG
Source organism: Bettongia penicillata ogilbyi (assembly GCA_023548195.1). Lineage (NCBI taxonomy): Eukaryota > Metazoa > Chordata > Mammalia > Diprotodontia > Potoroidae > Bettongia > Bettongia penicillata. The sequence goes on from JAJHZJ010000696.1 coordinate 2,828,587, forward strand.
ATCACTCTAAGAGGGGGAGGAGGAAATCAGAGGGGTGGAGTAATCTTTTTATTTTCATTCAAATATATTCTCAAGATGAAGTAATTAAGCAGTCAAGGCAAAGACATTTAGACACCCACCAGTGAGCCAATTGCAAGAGGAAGACCAGTAATATAAACACTAGTACTTGATGACATCCTTAGAGGTCTGTTTTGTTTTGTTTTGTTTTGGTCTAAGAAAATACTCATTTTGTCAGTCTCGCTGAAAGATTGAAAAGAAAGTGTGTTTCCTTGTATAAATTAGTCTCATGGCATAAAACATGGTGATCTCCCATTAGGAAAGATTGGGCTTTTTCTCTCATGGGACTCACTATCTTTCAGGAAAAGTGAAATTTTGCTTCCATTACTATAATACATTTGAGAATTCCACCCAAATAATATAGAAACCAGCCCACCCACCTCTTCTCATCCTGTGGAAATGTATCTGCAATATCTCTAGCATGCATCCCCTATTCCCCATTGTTCTCTCAATATGAATCCCTCCAGTGAGTTACAGGTTTTCCTCTGATTTTTTGAGGATTTTGTGGATACCAGGACAATTCTTCTCCTCCTCCTCCTCTTCCTCTTTTTCCTCCTCCTCCTCCTCCTCCTCTTTTTCCTCCTCCTCCTCCTCTTTTTCCTCCTCATTCTTTTCCTTTCTCCTCCTCCTCTTCATCCTCCTCCTTCACATTCTTCTTTTTCTGATCATTGCCTACTTCACTATGCTGTCTGCTACATCCTTTCTTATGAGCCAATCACTGATAATATCTTGCACCGTTGCTTTGCACCAGCAATAGCGTAGTGCAAGGTAAAGGCTATTGGTATTCAGGTCAGAGGACTTCATTCTCTCTGTTGAATTGCTCTTTCTCTGTCTCCTTTGCTAGATCTTCATCCACATCATGCCCAATGCCTGTAGGTATCCTGTGAGACTCTGGTCCTTCTCCTATACTATTTCATGTCCCTCTATACTATTTCACTCGGTGACCCTAGTAGCTCCCAGTGTTTCAATTTTCATCACTATGCTGATGATTCTCACATCTACTTATCCAACTCTTTTTTTCTTTGCTGACCTCCAGTCTCACATCTCAAACTGGTCGTACCATAGATATCTAAAACTAAACATGCCTAAAATGGAACTTAATACCTTTCTTCTCAAACCATCACCTCTTCCAAATTTCTGTTACTGTCTAGAATACCATCATTTCCCCACCTTCTCAGGTTCACAATTTAATCATCATCCTCAACTTCTCCTGGACTATTACAATAGCAATGGTTGATCAACTGGAACAAGTCTCTAATCCCATTGATGCCTATCATTTACTCATCTACCAAAATAATCTTCCTAAAGCTTAGGTTGGATCACCCCTCCCCCCATTTGATTAACTCCAGTGGCTCCTGGTTTCCTCCAGCATCAAATGTAAAATCGTTTTGCCCCTGATAACTTTTGAAACTCTAAATCTATTAGTCTATGTGAAATAAAATGTCATCTATTGATCCTTTGGTGTGTTAAAAATTTTCCCGACTCCCCCCTCACCTTTTACAATGTTCTCTCCCTTCTAAAATTCTAATCTGTTTAGCTATTTAAATATTGTATTTCACCCACATTAGATTCTTAAGCTTCATCAGGGATAGATTTAAAAAAAATCAGCTCATTTATTTAATTTTTTTATCCCTTAGTACCTAGGTTTATGTGCATTACAAATGTTTAATGGATGGTTGCTGAATGCATGAGTATGATGGAAAAGGCATTGATCTGGGATTTAGGAGATAGGATTGATCTAATTAAACTAACCAAATGCACAGGTGACTACATCTGATAGACTTGGAGTCATAAAGACCTCACTTCCATTCCTGACTCAGAGCTTTACTGATTGTGACAGTTTAACCTTTCTGTGCTTCAAGATCCTCATCTGTAAAATGGGATAATAACTTCTGCCTCTCACTATTATTGGGAAATGAGATAACATATCTAAAGCACTTTGTGAACCTTAAAGTACTATACAAGGACTAGCTGCTTATCATCATCATCATCATCCTCTGTAAAAATGGAGGGTTCAGACAAGATAGTCTTTTTCAGCTCTAGCATGCTATGGTTCTATCATTTAAATTTCATTGCTTTTGGGTTTCATCAGTGAGACACTGTGGTTTCTACTGTTTATTTGCTGTGACCTTGGAGAGGTCACTGCCCTTCTCAAGACTCATGTTTTTTTTTTTCTTTTCTTAATGAAGTAGTTTATTAGACAAGCTAGCCCCTCTTTCTAAGATTCCGTGCATCCTGATGAGTCCGATTCTTTTTCTGGAAAGTCATCAGGGGCACTTTATGGAGCATCAGTGAAGAATACCTCAGGTAGTTGAGTTCATTTAGAATGTGATAGAAAAAGGAAGACGTGTTCATATTTCAGATGTTGATGTGTGAAAATTAGCCATGAATAAGAATCTTTTCCCACTTTTTCTTTCTTCTGTTATCTTTGTTAGAAAAATATTTCATGAGAATATATGGGGATAGACCTTGAAGTATTCCTAATTTTCTATCCTCTTATTAAGTCTTAAGGTTTTCCACTGGAGAAGCCAAAACTATAGACAACCACCTATAGTTGATAGTGGCTAAGGCAAAACTGCTTGTGATTGTGACATATAGCAAAGTTTACTCAGTCAAATCCATATGGTTCAGAAATGGTAATGGCCAACATATATGCCTTCTGTATTGTAATAACATCTTATTCATCTGAGAATTTACTAGGATCCTAGCCAAGGCATGGTGTCATTTCATGTAAAGTGGTATAGTAATAAAGACATGAGTCTATGGAAACATTGGGGGATTTCATAACTGAGGAGATAATAGATTGCATTCTTTGGAATCAGAGGGTCTGGATTTGAGTCCCACCATTAACTTATGTAACCTTCAAGTTTCTTTGCCTTTCTAGGTTTCAGTTTTCTCATCTGTAATATGAAAGGATTGGACTAAACCCTTACTAAAGTCCCTTTCAAAATGGTACAATAGAAGGAACACTGACTCTGGAACTCAGCTTCTGGGACAAGTCACTCCAATTCTCCCAACCTCAGTTTCCTCACCTGGAAAAAGAGGGGTTCAACTAAATGGTCTCTGAGGTCTCTTTAAGCTCTAGAACTCAGCCCCAAAGAAAAAAAATGCATTATCCTTTTGTTCCCCCTTCCAAATTTTAGACAAATCTGAAAGGTAAAATTATTACTAGGTGTCCTGGTGAGTCAGATTTATTTTGGAAGAGGGATATTTGTGATTGGGAGAAAAGAAAGCCAACGTTTTCTAAAACTGATCTTTATTGGCAAAGATGTTGTAGGGGGACTAACAAATAAATATACTGAATTTTTTCCCTAAATAGAATAAAAGTAAATGGCAAGAATAATTTACATTTGACTTAAGGGAAAATATTAAACACAAAATATGAGAAATGATGAAAGGGAGGCTGAGAAATTCCTCAATGAATTAGATTTTCAAAATTACTTTTCATTAAAAAAATACATTGGATTTCCTCAATATATGAAAACAGGTAGAAATGTTCATGAGTCCCCACTTTGAACTGTTTTAATGTAGTTTTTCTCAGAGGAAGAGTCTAGGACCCTTGAAGGTTATAGAATTTCCAGTTCAGAACAAAGTGAAGGGATCTATATGGCTATGGTAAGAGAGTGAAAGTGATGAGAGGACACAGATGGAACTTTGAGGAGCACATCAAAGTGGAGTAATTTGTAATTGTAGAAGATCTCTTTGAAGGAAAGGATGGATGGCTAGAATTTAATGTGAGAAAATGTACTGGTTCAGCGACTGAAAAGTTATCTGGATGGTGGAGTTCAAAATTAAATCAGTGAAAAGTGAGCAGCATCTAAAGTCCAAGAACCTAAACTTCAATCCTATGCTGCCCTATTATGACCTGTGTGACTTTGTCAAAATGCTTGTCTTCTCTGGTCTCATCTGTAAAAGGAGACAGTTAAAATAGATAACCTCTAAGATTCCTTCCAGATACAAATATTGGATCGTAAGTGGATGTTAGAATTGCTAAAGCAGAAAAAGGTTAATTCTATTTTTTTTATGAATGTGAAAAGACATCACTAGTAGGTAATTATATTGCCATAAGAGTCAACATCACAGGAATACTAGTTGTAGGTAATGAGACACATTTCAGAGACATTTTATGTCATACCTATCCTAGTAATACCTATGTGATACCTCTCGACATATTAGGTGATTAAAATTTAATGAATATTTGCTGAACGGATAATCATATTGCATATGATGTTAATTGGGAGGTATACTGTGAGATAGTAATAGTTAAATGAGAGAATTAATGTAAAGAACTTCATAATTCTGAAAACACTCTGGAAATATTAGTAATGATCTTGAGAAGAGATCCCCAAAGTATTTGCATAGCCCAGAAGGAAAAATAAGCAATGCGTTGTAAGTACTTGTACAAGTTGGAATCTGAAGTTAGTGGAGGAAGAACAATAATGTTATTGATTAAAGCCTCGGTCTTCTCAATTAACAAATATTTATTAAGCATCTAATGTGTGCCAGGCACTGTCCAAGGCATTGGGAATGCATATGTGAAGAAACAATCCTAGTTCACAAGAAGTTTACATTTCTTTTGTTTTGTAAGTTCTGAAATGAACAGATATCACATAAAATTATTACATCTTCATACAAATTAGAATAGAAAAGATGATTGTACATGAAACCATGAATCTCTTTTCTGCCCAAATTACTTTCGAGTATATAATGCATTTAGCATATACCTTTCAAAACTATCCTGCTTGTCCATGTTAAAGGCTGACATTCTACTGAAGATGACAGCAACTATGCCTTTGAGTATTTAAAGAATAAACGTAGGGAGCCAAGATGGTGGAGTGAGAGCAATAACTCACCTATGCTTTAGACAGACTCCTTCAGATACCTCTCAAATTTTGGAGGTGCAGAATCCAACAGGAGACAGACTGTGGCAGATTCAAAGCCCAGAACAAACTGGAAGGTCCACAGGAAGGATCTGTTCTGTGGGTGTGAGCCCACAGTGCAGTGGAGCAGAAGGGCCCTGGGAAACCTGAGACAGCAGCAAGTGAAATCAGTGGAGTCACAGCCCAGGGTGAGAGACCAGTGGAGCCCAGTGAAGGACAGCCACTGAGCACCAGATACCAGCACAGCTACTCCTAAGACTTTCAGCCCACAGATTAAGCATCTGTAAGTCACCTACTTGAACTTCTAGGAGCCAGGATGGTGGAGTGATCAATAAATGCTCTCTCCTCCCCACTTGATGACCATGAAAAACCATAAAATATTTCCCCAGAAAAATCCTGGATCAGTGGAAGCAGCAGAGGTGGCAAATAGTCTCATAACACCTGAGGCTAGGAAAATAGCTAAGGGATATTCCTCCTACTGTAGTGGAGGCAAACAGAAGTAGAAGGGACCCAGGGCAGAGAAAACTCACACTAGGATCTAGGTAAACCTCAGAGCCAGGAGAGGAGCCCCACGAGGGGTGGAAACTTGCACTAGGATCTAGGCATGCCTCAACACTCCAGGGGAAATGGGAAGAGGATAGGGAAGCTGGGATCACCATCCCCTGAGTTTGCCTTTGCCTCATTTCAGCTGAGGAGATCTCCCCTGGCCAGACCACTTCTTCCCCACACTTAACAAGCTAATCCCAGGGCTGATCGTGGAAACACAAAACAAAAACCTGGTCTTAGCTTTTCACAAAAAGAATGAATGTAAAGGGTTGGGGGCAGAGCCAAGATGGTGCAGAAAAAGCAGGGACTTGCCTGAACTCTCCCTCAAAGTCCTCCAAATACCTGTAAAAATGACTCTAAACAAATTCTAGAGGTACTGAATCTACAAAATGACAGAGTGAAACAAATCCCCAGCCCAAGACAACCTATAAAGTAGACAGAAAGGGTCTTTCAAAGCAGGAAAGGGAATGGAGTGCAGTCCAGCATAAGCCACAGCAGCATAGATGGGCTAGAGAAGGCCTGAGGGGACTGAATCATTGACAGCCAGGGCAGTTTCCAGACTCCTCAACCCACAAATGCCAAAAAGGTCAGTTGGAAAACTCTATGGGACCTGGGTGGAAGAGTGGTCTTTCTGGGTCCCACCCCTAGCCTCAGGGCAGTGGGGGTAGTTATGGTAATGACCTGCAATGGAGGTGGCAGCAGCAGGGGCAACAGCAGTGAAAGCTTAGAGAGCTCTGGGCCCACAGGTGGTGGGGGATTGAGCAGCTGATACAAAATTCCTGAAGCTTGGGACAGCATACCCATCTCCACCTCAACCCCCAGATATACTCCCACCCTTATTGGAAGCAGAGTCCTGCCTTGACAAAGACTTAGAAAGTCTAGTTTTTGGCTTGGAAGATGAGTAAACATCATAAAAGAACTTGGATTATAAAATCTTATTTTAGTGACAAGGAAGATCAGGGCATACAACCAGAGGAGGACAGCAGAGTTAAAGCTCCTACATCCAAAGCTTCCAAGAGAAATATGAATTGGTCACAGGTCATGAAGGATTGAAAAAGGATTTTGAAAACCAAGTGAGAGAAGTAGAGGAAAATTTGGGAAGAGAAATGACAGCGATGCAAGAAAATCATAAAAATCGAGTCAACAGCTTGCTAAAGGAGACCCCAAAAATACTGAAAAAAAACCACCTTAAAAAATAGACACTAATCCACATGGCAAAAGAAGTCCAAAAAACCAATCAGGAGAAGAATACTTTGAAAAGCAGAATTGACCAAATGGAAAAGGAGGTTCAAAAGCTCACTGAAAAAAATAATTCCTTCAAAATTAGAATGGAGCAAATGGAAACTAATGACTTTATGAGAAATCAAGAAATTATAAAATAGAACCAAAAGAATGAAAAACATAGAAGCCAATGTGAAATATCTCATTGGAAAAACCACTGACATGGAAAATAGATCCAGGAGAGATAATTTAAAAGTTATTGGATTACCCGGAAGCTATGATCAAAAAGACAACCTAGACATTGTCTAAGAAGTTGTCAAGGAAAGCTGCCTTGATGTTCTAGAACCAGAAGGTAAAAAAGAAATTGAAAGAATCTACTGATCACCTATGGGAAAAGATCCTCAAAAACTCCTAGGAATATTGTAGCCAAATTCCAGAGTTCCAGGTCAAGGAGAAAATATTGCAAGCAGCCAGAAACGGTTAACAGGAAAGAGAAATCATAAGAGACTTATTAAAGTTGAACTGTTTACATTTCTATATGGAAAGATGATATTTGTGACTCATGAGATCGTGCTTAGTATTAGGGTAGTTGGAGGAAATATAGATGGATACATAGCTAGACAGATAGATAGAGGGTACAGGGTGATTAGTACAGAGCTCTTGATTATACCCAGAGGTAAAGGGCATCATATAGATGAGACTCTAACAAAAGATCTTGAGAAGGAACAGTCAGACTGATAGGAGGAAAACCAGGATCAAGCTGTGCCATGAAGAGTATCCAAGACGGGATGGTGGCTAACAGTGTCATATTACGAAGAGAAGTCAAGGAGGATGAAAATTTAGAAAAGACCATGGAAAACTACTCTTTGCATGCTGCCATTCTTCCATTTCAGAATCTGTGGGATAGTCTAGTCTGCATCTCTTCATCAGAATAGGATGGGAGAGTTCATTAGATGCTTTCCAAAAATCTAGACAGACTACATGTACAATATTGTTCTGATCTCTCTCTTTAGTGTTAGAAAAATATGAAATAATTTTAGCCTATGATAACCTATTTTTGATAAAGCAATGATGGATCTTTGTAATTATGAGTCTTTGGTGTGACTATCTCTTTGCTGATACATTTTTAAGTTTGCTAATAATCAATGTTGCACTTGCTGGCCATAGTTTGCAAACTGTTTATTTCCATTGCTTTGGAAATTGGGACAGTATTCACCGTTATCTGGTCCCACTGTTACTCTCTTCTATCTCTCAAATATCACTGACAAAGTGATCAATCACATCGACCAGTACTTTCAGCACCTGAGGATATAATCATCTGAGCCAGGCAACAAGACTTCATTGAGGGTTTTAGCTCCTTACTTATCTTACTAATGGGGCACCAACTTCCTGTAAGCCATTTTTATTGCAAAAGTCATTCTTCTTGGCAGAGAAACTCCTGCCCCAATCAAAATTAGAGTCCAGTATTCTGTCTCCTTTGAATTATCGTCATCTTATTCCTCATGCCAGTATGGTTCCATCTGTCTCCCATAGCATAGCTTTAAAAAAACACTTCTTGTCCTTTGACTCTCTCATCATCCTCTGGTTATTCTCTATGTTAATGCTCCTGACACTCTTTTTATATGATGGGGCCTCATTCTTAAATTTGTGCTCTATTACTTGCCTATTCTTCCATTTTTTTGTTCCTGCTTTTTTAGAACTAGATCTCCATATCTCTCAGGTTGGAAGTTCAGTGGTCACTTAAAATCCTAATCCCACTGGGGCTCTGCCCAGAAGCTTTGAGCAGGTCTGTTTCTGAGAGGGGCCAGTTTGTCTTGCCTTCGGTGGCCTGCATGGCCCCTGTTCTTGGAGTGGGGGCTCACCACACTGATGCCTGACTCAGCTTAGACACCTGATTGTCTTAAGGCACTGCAGCTCAGAACTTCCAAGCTAAAGTGCCTCCCCAAGGCAGGGATTAGTGTGCATCATCATGACCAGTTATGCTTATCTATCTTTCTAAAGACATAGATGTTGCCAAACTGTCTTGTAGTCACATCAGTCTCTTTAGAAATATTTTCTTCCCCTATACCCTGCCCCAATTATTCCCCTTTGTGTCTTTGGAATTTCATTCTTAGTGTCACATGCACAAACATATGAACACACATATGCATGTACGTATATGCACATATACATGTATATACACATAAGTGTAATATACATGTAAAATATGTGTAATATACACATTCAAAAAATTTAACTACAAGATAGTTTAGGAGGGAGGACATTAGTAGTTAAGATCAGAAAAGGCTTCATAGAGAGGATGGAGCTTGATCTGGGTCTTACAGGAAGAGAACAACTCTCTGAGGTAACAATAATAGGAAGTATATTCCAGGTCTGGGAGACAATCATGGAAAAGACATGTGTATGAGACAGGGTGTGAAAAACAGCCACAAACAACAACAGAATGCCAATATGACTCAATCACAGAATGGTGGTGGGGGAGTAATGTTCGATGAGACTGGAAAGATAGGTTGGGGACAGTTTGTATAGGAGCTTTAAAAGCTAAGCAGAGAGAGGTATGTATTTTATCCTAGAGGAATAGGAAGTCCCTGGAATTGGTTGAATAGTATCATGTGGTCAGATTTATGATTAATAAAATTGACTGTGGTAACAATGAGTTGAACAGACTAGAGTGGTGAGAGGCTTGTCGCAGGGAGACCAATTATAGGGCTGCTGCAATAATTTAAGTCTGAGGTGATGAGCACCTGAAATGTGGTTGTTGGTGTAAGTGGGGAGAAGTGATCAGATTCAAGAGATCCTGTGGAGTTTAGAAAGAGCAAGATCTGGCAGCTGATGTGTGGTGAAGGAAGAGTGAGGTGCCAAGATTATTAACCTTATATGTGAAACTATGAACTTGTATTAAGTACAGATTCTTTAAAATATACATATTAAGTTTCACAAGATCATAACAGAACCTCCCTGTTCGTTTGTTTCCTTCTGAACATTTTTCTCTTCTCCTTTGTATTTTTCAATTGCTTTCTTTCTTTTCTCCATTTAAAAAAAATTGTCCTCATTATTACCAGTTTTCTCCCTCTCCTATAGAACTCCTTCATAACATAGCCATCCATTGTCCATATCTGCAAATGCGTTATGTTCTATACTTTTATTCTATTGTCTCTCTGCCAATAAGAGAGGGCATGTCTCATCAGCAGTGTTCTGGAGTTATATTATTGGTTACTATTATTATATAATATATTGTTACATATTACAATTATACTATTATAATTGGTTACTACATTGAGAAAAGTTAGTAAGTATTTCAGTTTTTCTTTACATTTTTATAATCATTGTGAAGTGTCCTGGTTCTATTTACTTCACTTTGTGTCAGTTCATAAAAGTCTTCCCTTCTGATCCATGCCTTAGCCATTTCAAAAGGAGCAATTACATCCCATTGCATTTACATATCATTTTTGATCAACAATGCTCTGGTCAAGGGCCCTCACTTTATTTTCAGTTTTTACCACAAATAAAAAAAAATGATTCTGATACAAGTACTTTTGAGAATTTGAATCCTTTCCCTCTGACTTCGCCCTCTTTGGAATATATACCTAGGAGATTGTGGTGCTTGTCAAATGGAAGGGAGAGTTTAATGACTTTGGGTATAGTTTCAAATTACTTTCCAGGATTGGATCAGTTTACCACTTCACCAAGAGTGTCCCCCAACAGCGCCTCTGATTGTTACCACTATCTTTTGTCATCTTTGCCAATCTGATAGGATGAGATAGTTGTTTTCATTTGTATATGTCTTACTCATTTCCCATACTTGTTGAAAGCTTGATTTTTTTTCTTTTGAAAAGGGGCTGTTCATGTTCTTTGGCCATTCATATCTTGGATCTGGCTTTCTTCTCCTCTGTCTCAAAAGGGAGTGATGAATTTTCCCTATTGCCATCCTTTTCCACCCTAGTAACCTGTTCCCTCCGTTAGTGAGGATCAGTTCCAGAATAGAATTTCCCCTTTCTATTTCAATTAGTTTTTTAAGGAGGAAGTGATCATTAAGGCAAGTCAAGAAGTTATCAGCTGCTCTGTTTTTGGCAGAGAGAGAGCGAGCGCATTCCAGTAGATATCAGCATAATTGAAGTCCCTAGATCACTACACTATCAGGCTTCTTTGCAAGGCTTGTGATATCTCCCAAACTGCTCATTTATCTCATTTCTATTTCTTTCTTTCTTTTCTGCAAACATTTACTTCCATCTTTCTGAAAAATGGGGAGGTTGCTCTAGATAATGCTTTTCCTTCCAACTCCCAAACCTGCGATTCTCAATAGGTGGTGTAAGTATTGTTACTTTCTTAAGGGAAAACATCTGTGGTGACTTAGTCCTTCCATTTCTTTATGGGGCACCATCTGCAGTCTTTTCCTTTGCAACTAGATATTGGCCTGGAGCCATCATGGGAGAGCTGGCCTTGATGTTCAGAAGTGTGAGGGCCAAGTCTTGCTCCTGACGTTTCATGGCACTCTGATACGGGCATGAATGAATGAAAGGATTTCTAGTGAGCTTATTTTGTGCCAAGCACCGTGAGGATTTTTGTTGGCACTAATACCAAATAAAGATTGTTCCTGCCCTCAAAGAGCACACAGTCCAGTAAGGGGAGAAAATAAACAGAAGAGAGTTTCCATTGGAAGATGTTTTTATTTGGGAGGTTACAGTCATGGTAATGACAGGCAATTGACACATTCTTTCCAGAAGAATTAATTACTATTACTGTCTTGGGTAACTTTCTCCCTCTCATCCTCTAGGATTGCAGTCTTGACATTTTCCGTGACCCCTCATTCTTACCCCAAATAAAGAAATAGTTGCTAAAACTTGTTTTTCCTCTGCCATATCGCTCGTATTCATTCCTTCTTCTAGTCACGCGGCTAACACTTTAGTACTTCTCTCCTGGACAATTACCATGGCCTTCTCATGAGTCTGGCTCCTCTCCTGTTCAGCTTGCATACAGATGCCGAAGTGACTTTTTTGATGAGGTCAGATCTGATCATATCACTCCCTGGCACAATAAATTCCAGACAATCTGTATATGAAGTGGATTTTAGTATATGTAGGGTGGATTTCTGTTATTCTTTATTATAGTTTCGTTTCTCAGGATCCATGGCCATAACAGTCTATTTCTCAGACTCATGGCTTGTAAACATCTCCACCATGCTTACACAGTGTTATATAATAATAAATAATATAAACATTTGTGCTTGCAATTATAAATATCCACTGTGACTACACAGTGAAATATAATGGTGAGATAAGGTAAACCTGTGAGGTAATTAATGACAATATTCCTTCTTTTTTACCCTATAAATCAGGTGGGCACGGGTCAGTGACTGAGGAATATGATAGTGTAATGCTGTGGTGCCTTCATCAGTCTCCATGGAGTCTTGGGGGAACCCATTGGGATTTGAGATTTGGGTAATGCACAGAGGAATGCATGTATCTGCCTCAACTGGCCCCCACTGAGGTTTGAGGGGATTCAGGGAGTGCACAAGCTGGAATGCTGTATCTGTCTTGACCGACTCCATCAAGATGTAGAGGTAGTTACCCCCTGATTCTCTCTGGCCTCTGCTAGGAGGATGATTAGGGAATGCTGTAGGAGTTTGTACTTCAATTGTCAGCACTCCCACTGAGAAGACTAGATTAGAATAAAGAGCTTATTTAACCCCTCACTGTCACTCCATCCCTGTCTTCTTGTCTGCCCAGATCAAGAATGAATCTGTGTTAGAGAGGCTGTAAAACACCTGTAAATCCTTCCTGTTTGTTTACCAATCTTACAGGATCCCTATTGTCTCTTAGAGAAAATATAAACTGTTGTTTTTGCCTATTGAAGTCCTTTACAACCTGCCCCCTTTCTATCTTTTTAGCCCCATCCACTCAAAATCTACTGATGGAAACTAAATTAAAATGGTTTCTAATTCTATGTGATTTTCTGCATACTAAATCAGCTTTAGGTTGCCTATGCTGATTACAACTGAAAACAATAATATACTTGACTTTTTCATGTTCCAGGTGCGTGGAAGTAAGGGCCAAGTCCTCTATGTTTTGGATGCCAGCAACCCACGCTTCTCTAACTGGTTGCGCTTTGTTCATGAGGCACCCACCCCAGAGCAGAAAAACCTGGCCGCCATTCAGGTAAGGGGCCTGCTGGGTATCTCTTGGTACCACGTAGTTTGTTGGTAGTGAATTCACTGTTCTATATGCTTCTACTGCAGTTCAGAAACAGAGGTCTAAATTCATGACTGCGTTCAACCTGAGTTAGCAGTGTGTCGCGACAGGCAAAAAGACTAACATGGATGTGGGCTATATGAACAGAAGCAACAGCGTTCACAGCATGGGGAGTGCTAGCCATTCTTTACCCTGTCATGGTCCCTCAGCTTTTCTCATTCATTGATTCATTATCCTGTTCATTCATCCAGCCATCCACTTATTCATTCAGCTTGTCAATTCCTGGGGCAGATTTTGAATGTAAACACCCTAAGTTCAGTGCACATATATGGTCAGAAAAGTTAATGGTCCATCATGAAGACAGAACCAAGGGTAACAGAACAACTGCCTGGATATTGTTCTAGTATACTGAACTATTGCACTTAGAAAACAGTCTCTCGTACACAGGGGGAATTTTCTTTGGAGGATTCATTTAAGGACACAGACAAGAACTGTACAAGGTAATTAGACACAGATGGGTTGAGATTTGTGATTCCCAAATCACTGAGATCACTGTTACAATGAATTATTCAAGTATGGCAAAGTGGAAAGTCTGTTGAATCTAGAGTCTGGAAAGAGCTGGCCCTCAATTTCACCTTGGACTAGAAAAATATCAGTCTCTCTGAACTTCAGTCTCCTAACCTGTAAAATGGGTATGATATGATCACTGGGCCATATAACTAGAAGTGATAGGAACTAAGTGAAAAGTCCAGGACTGTGCCAAGATTATAAACCTGAGGCATTGGAAAGAAGTGGTATCTTTGAAACTGTAAACACAACCATTTCAGTATTTTAAAAAATGTTATGAAAGAGGTTTGCATTTGAACTTATTTTAGGGTTAGTTTATTATATCTCATTTTACATATCGAGAACTGAGGGAGGGAGGAAAAGAGCAAGGGAGAAAGGGAGGAAAAGAGAGACAGACACACAGAGAGACAGAGAGAGAAGGAGGAATGGGAGAGTTGGGGAGGGGAGGAGAGGAGAGTGGAGAGGACAGGAGAAGAGAAAGTAATTAACTTTGTCACAAAGGTGACACAAAGTATCAGAAATACAATTTGAACCTAGGTCCACTGCCCTTTCCTATATAATGGGGTAATGATACCTGTGCCAAATAGTTCACAGTTTTATTTTAAGATTCCAAAAGATAATGTATGCAAAGCATTTTGAACTTTGACAAGCTAAATGAATCACAGTGTTAGTTCTCATTATTAAGAAAGGACATTTGACTGTAATTTGGGGAGGACAGTGGTAGTTTCTTCCCAGCATCCTTTGGGGCTTCTGGTGAGGGAGATGAGGAGTTTTCCATCAGAGGCTGGGTTTTCCAGGACATATATTAATCTTCCCCTTCATTTTCACTGATCCAAATAATTTTTCTTTTATTTTATATGGGCATTGTTTAAAATTGCATAGTTTCCTTTCTTTTAAGACTCCCTGAAGCAAAACTCTTCTTAAGAGTGTAACCGTTCATGTGATAATTTTCACTTAGAGCCACAATTCGAATATTTGCTTACAAAATGGCACTTGCAGCCCTGAAAAGTTGCCAGGGAAGGCTTGCACGTTTCCGGATCTACTCATTGCCAAGTCTCCCCCAATGTCTTTTTGGCATTCACTTTTATAGTGGATTCTCTTGCTCCTCATTGAGATAATGTTCCCTGAAATTTTAGATCTTATGCTATTAGTTCACCCCAAACTCCTATGATGAAAGGTTGTCGTCTTTCCTTCCTCTGAAGGAAAGTAGATACTCTTTAACCCCAAGAATGATGCTTAGTCCTTGAGGTGCTAAAAGAAATGATTCCCATTTCTGTAGCGCTTTAAGAATGGCTAGCATCCTGAATCTGGAACTGAAGGAAACCTCAGAAACATGAGAGGCTAAGGAAGTCAAAGTGTCAGAGGAGGGATTTGAACCCAGGTTCACAGACTCCAGAGAAATCAACCTTGTGAGTTAGGTAGGGCAAAGATTATTTTTCTTATTTTGAATAAAGAAACTGATGAAATCATTGGATCATGGTCCAAAGATAGATGGAATTTAGATAGATCTGGGAGGATATAAGGATGGCTTAAGTTGGATGACCTGGTGCCTGATAGTCTTTTTGCTACATCACACTGTCTCTCTAGAGACACCAGGTGGCACAATGGTTAGAGCATCAGGTTAAGAATCAGGAAGACCTGAGTTTGAATTTGTTCATAGACCTTTACTAATTGTGTAGCATTAGGTAAGTCACTTAACCTCTGTTTGTTTCAGTTTCCTCATCTATGAAATGGAATAATAATAGTACCTACCTTCCAGGGCTGTAGTGAGGATAGAATCAAAAGACATTTATAAAACCCTTAGCTCAGTAACTGGTACACAGTAGTCACTTAATAAGTCCTTCCTTCCTTCCTTCCTTCCTTCCTTCCTTCCTTCCTTCCTTCCTTCCTTCCTTCCTTCCTTCCTTCCTTCCTTCCTTCCTTCCTTCCTTCCTTCCTTCCTTTTCCTGTACATTGTAAACAACATTCTTCCAACATCTTTTTCTCTTTTTTCTCCATCTTTCCCTAAAAATGTAGAGGAAGGGGATAATCATTTATAGAGAACTTACTTTTTACCAGTAAAATATGGTAGAGTCGTTATCCCATCACCCCATTCTTGGTGCACTACATTATGGGAAACTATCATATACTCTTCTCTAAAGGAGATTCTTGACTTCACAGTAGTGACAGTACTAGACTGTGGGCAATCTAGGCCTGAACTTCAGCTAGGGCAGAGGGGGAAATGACCTGGTTCTGGGTCAGAGAGCAGCCTCAATCTTGCAGTTGGTTGGAATGATCTCATGAGGTTTACATTCCACTCTGTGGGCCAGGAATGCCTGGTGCTATGAGTGTATCATAATGTTTCCTGCCTAACATTATGAATCTTTTGGATTCCAAATTGCATCTGGTATTTGGGATATTCAGGAAATTTTTTATTTGGGTTGTATATCCCTGGAGTGGAGTAAATGAAAAACATTTGTGTCTATGTGGCTTGCTTGGTGGAAAATGTCAATACTTGGTCCAATTTTTTGGACAAGAGATTGAGAATTTGAAGTCTGTTTTGGCAAAGGATTGGAACTCCTCGTTGAAGGCTTGGTTATAGTCTGAACTCTGCTGTTTATTTGACTTAAGAAAATTTGCTTTGGAAATGATGATTTAAGTATGAAAATCATTGTGGGAGGATTTCATAAGCAAACCTTCTTCCCACGTGCCTAGATTATGAAACTGAAGGCAAACGGTCCGTTCAGATTTACTGAAATGTATCTCTCTCTGGCAGCCATGGATTTTAGAATTAGAAAGACATGCCAAATTATCAGAAAGAAATTTCAAAGTCCATAAGTCATACATTTTGAAGAATAACTCTTGATGGGGTTTGGGAGACTTAGAGAGATTGGATAGAAAAAGCAGAAACATACATGTAGCATTACAGCAAGGAGAGTTCAATTGAAGTCTATTCAGTAGTTTAATGATGGAATATTTATAGTGATTTGGAGGAGTGGTTGCCAAATATTTTAAATTACACTCTCTGAGCAGTTTAAAAGAGCATGAGCTTCTAACATTTCTACATTTCTAAAAATTTAATTTTCTTTTTTTCTCTCTTACATATCCCACTCTCAATGCCAAAAAAAAAAATTAAAAAAAATTATTATAGCACATACAAATAGTCAAGTGAAACAAATTTCAACATTGGCCCTGTCCAAAAACATATGCCCCATTCTTCAGCTTGAGTCTTTCAGCTCTCTGTCAGGAGGCATTGTTATCCTCTGGAGTTGTGGTTGGTCATTTCATTGATCCAACTCTTCAAATCTTTTAAAGTTATTTGTTTTTACAAGGTTGTTGTTGTATGAATTCCTTTCCTTGTCCTGCTAAATTTACTTTTCCTTAATTTATACAAATCTTCCAAAATTTCTCTGAAACTGTCCCTTTCATCATTTCTTATAGTATAATAGTGTCCCATCACATTCATACACCATCACTTTTTTAAAGGAATTCCTGAAATATTGAACACTTCTTTAGTTTCCAGGTCTTTGCCATTGCAAAAAGAGCTGCTGTTAGAAACTTTATAATCCTTTTCCTCTTTTCTTTGATCTCTTCTGAGTAAGGCTAATAATGATTGTATATATAATGATCTAAAATTCAATATATATACTATCTAATATATTGTGTATGTTTCAAAGCATATAGAAAAGTAGACATTTAAAAATGAAATAATGAAATTATATTTCAAATTACTTAAAATTTTCTAGTAGTACGCTAAACAAAACTTTATGCTCTCAAATTTCATCAGCAATAATAACCATTTTTAATGAGAGCAATGTGATTGAATATGGTGTGTTATTTGGGTAAATATTTTAATATTTTGTTATAAAGCAGTAAGCTGCAATTTGCTTACATCTGACGACACCATCATTTAACTACTCAGAGGATGCCCATAATTCCCTTCTCCGATTTTTGTCTCTTGGGTCACCACTTTCCTCCCTTCTTTCTCTTGGGGTCTTGAGGTGTCTGAGTGTTGTCTTCCTCATCCATAGGAACATCTAATTTTAAGAGCAACTCTATTTCCTTGTACAAATGACCCATGGTTGACTGTAATGAAGAAGAGAAAAAATTTCCTAAGAAGCCCCTGGATAACATGGCTCAAATTCACTAGTACCTAAGGAAAATGTATACCTGCCACCATTAGAGAGTGCATTCAAGACAGAACCCAAAGCGGTTTCATCTGCATATCCAGCATCTTGCCATCTTTAATTAGATCCATTGAAACTCTAGAAGGGCTATAACTGGGCTGATTCAGTAACCACATTCAACTAGAATAATAAAGGCTATTCTTGAAAAGCTCAAACCAATACACCAAAGATTCGAGGATTAAGGAAATGCTTTGGTAGAAGATGAAGTTTCAGTGTCCACTTGATTTTCCTCTGCAAAATAAACCTGGGAGGAATGAACTGCTGAGTTCAAGGCATTGAAAACAACTTCCTTTTGTAATGGTTTTACCTTTATCTTTTGCTCCTTTTCTTGATTACTTGATATCCATCCACACTATTACTTTTGAAATAGTTTTTGCATACATCGCTTACTTTTTAAAAATTTCTTCAGCACGGATATTTAGTCAGTCATTTGCCTCTTTACATATTATACTTGATTTCCTTTCACACTGTTCTGTTTAATTCAACCAAACTAGCTTTCTTACTACTTCTCTTACATGCCACTTTATTTTCCTACTGCCTGCCTTTTGCATTTGTATCATCTCCTGTCCTTGGAATGTGCTCTTCCATCTTCTCTACTACTTAGAATTCCTAGTTTCCGGGAAGGTTCAGCTCAAGCGTCATATTCTACATGAAGTCTTTACTGATCCCACTAGCTGCTAGTTGATGAGGGCAGTAGATAGTGCATTGGATAGAGCACCAAGATCGGTGTCAGGAAGATCTGAGTTCAAATCTGACCTCATACACTTCCTAGCTGTGTGACCCTGGGCAGGTCACTTGCCCCTATTTACTTCATTTTCCTCATCTGTAAAATGAAATGGAGAAAGAAATGGCAAGCCACTTTGGCCACAACTGAAACGACTGAACAATGATAATAAAAATGTGGCTTAACTCCTTACTTACATATTAATTCATTGATCATGGGACATTTGTGCATATTGACCCAGATCAATAATAACAGTACCAAAGTATATATGTTAAATTCATAGGAACAGTAGAAAGAGAGAGAGTGCTCAGTAAGATCCGAGGGAGGAATTCACTGCCTATGACAGACGATTCAGAGAAGTGGGCTGATTTGCACTTATCCTTAAAACAAGGAATGCAGGAATGAAAAAAAAATTATTAACCACTTAGTTGTTAGACACTGTGCTAAATGATTGGGATGTAAATTTAAAAGTAAAAATATTCTGCCTTCTTTTATGGAATTTATATTCTAACCAGAGAGCAATAAATATAGAAGAGTGGCCACCATGGAGAGTTTTCTTGGAAAGTGATAGGGGTGATGAATCTATCCATTTGGAGAGTAGATTGATGCACTTTTTTTAGTATCTATGACAAACTCATCTCATTATTATTCCCAAACTTTAAAGTGGGGGAGTAAGGAGAGGGTACCAAAAATAGATTCATTCAGGGTAGGAAGGTGACTGGCAAGAAAACAACCAGGGAGAAAAGCAAAGCATGGCCGGGGTTGGTCTGATGATGAAAACCAGGTGAGTCACTCATAGAACCTAGCCCATAGAATTGGAGCTGAAAGGGTTAAATCATCCAGGGTACGATTTCTGGTCTGGATGGTTAGGTGACTGGGAGATGATTGGAGAAGTAGGAAATACATGCACACATACATATATGTAAGGTCTTAAGTCATGCAGTGCTTTAGTGTTTTCAAAACACTTTATAAACTTAGCTCATTTGATTCTCAAAAAAAACAGTCTTGTGAATTATGAATTGACCAACATTGCTAATTACTCACAATGTGCTGGACTCTGTGTTAGGAGCTCAGAATACCAGGAAAGAAGGAAAGAAGCAAGAAAGGAAGAAAAAAAGGGATAAAGGAAAGAAACAAGAAAAAAAAGAAGGAAATAATCATTTAACTCTTTGCTATGTGTCAGATACTAAGTGAAGCACTTTACAAATGTTATCTCATGTAACTGTCATAAGAACTTCAGAGAATTTAATGACTTTCCCAAGGTCACACAACCTGCAAGTATCTAAATTAGGATTTGAATGTGTGTCTTTTTGACTCCCAGTCTGACCTCCCACACACCAAACAACACTGTTTCTCAGAGTAGTCAGGGTTTCAGTGAGGCTACATGATCTCAGGATTGGCTAGAAGACCAGTTACAAGACTAGAGTTAGGTTTGTGTTGGGGACATGTTGACTCTGTGACCTTAGGCAAATCATTGACCTTCTCAAGGCCCCAAGAACATTCCTAAGAGTATAAGTTATAGAAGAGTTGCTGATTAGTAGCTATTTATGGAATTTCCATACTGTAAGTCCTTCACATAGGGTGAAATCATAGATCTGGACTAAAAAGCCCCAAACCAACCAAAAGGTTTTCAAAAGCTTTAAAGTAGAAGAACTGGGGAATGAGAAATATTCAAGTTGGTAGAGTAAGGGAGAAGATGTAAGAGGGAGTGGAAGATATGTAGAGGAGGATGGTGAGTAGTTTCTTTTGGATTGCTTTTCATACACTTAGAAGTTTGCCTGTGTCTAACCCCTGCTTTTCCAGGTCTGCTAAGTGGGTAAGTTTGTTGTCTGTGTGCAAAGATAGATGAAAAGACCTTCCACTTACTATGTGATATACTTACTATGTCGATGATAATAATCATTGGCATTAATACAGCCCTAATGTTTGCAAAAATGATGTATATAATTACCCCTGTTTGATTTTAACATCTCTGGATATATTATGAATATTAATTAATTAACGTGACTATTAATGAATATTTTTAATATTATTTTTATTTGTTTTATTTTGTAGAAGAGGAAACTGAGTCTTAGAGAGGTCAGGGGACTTGCCTTGTCTTGTAATTGGCACAGCTATCAGAAGCCATTGTGTCATAGTAGAAAAAGTAGAGGAGTGGGAGTCAGGCGACCTGGTTTCCAATGCCTATTGTACTATTTCCTAGCTCTATGACCTTAGGCAAGTTACAATGTCTCTGGGTTTGAAAAGAGGAGACAGTTAGACAAGAAGGCTTTGAAGGTCCTTTCCGGCTTTAACTCTACGATCCTAGCAGGTAAAGGGTTGTAAAGAAATGAGCCGATGTCCTCTTGATTCCGAGGCCAGCTTTCTGTCCATCACAACAGTCTGCCTCTCACCCGAGAGGGACTTAGAAGTAAGTTTCATATCAGTTTCTGCCAGCCACCTCCTTCCTATCTCTGCTAGAGATAAGAAGTGTAGTCCCTTTTCTCATTTAATCTACTACCCCCATTGATTTATTTCATTTAGATGTCGGTAAATGAAGCCTCCCTGAAGCACATAAGGCTGGAAAATGAGGAATGAATGGGAGCCTGCTGATGTAGGAGGTGACAGGAAGGTTGTGTTGATGCCAACAGAGCTCTCACCACAAAACCTTTTCCTCTCAGCAATAGATATAATCGCATTTGTTTTTCTATCCCATGATTAGCATAAAGAGATGCAAATGTGCCTACTCCTCCGAGGCTGCAGGGCTGCCAACAAGTTTATTGAGTTAAATAGTTTTAACAGAGATATTAACATTTTCTCATTTTATTACAAAGCTTCCCAACTGTTCAGTACCCTGCCTTTTCCAATGACAGTTCCAATTAATCTTAGGTTGCAAAATTAAAAATCATTATCTTGTCCTTGTATTTTGAAGGGTGGATATATGGCCTGCAAGGCTGTGAAGATGCTTCTATTATCTTTTCTGGTTATTAATCTGATAAACAGAGATTGATGAAAATGCATTTCTCCTCTTGTTGTATTAGGGCCTCAGGCCTATATGCTTGGCTTCTAGAGAGGAGGAGAGTCTCTGGTGATTTACAAGAGGGTACCTGTTTTTGCTAAATCTCTAATTTGATGATGGCAGCTGGGGGGCGGGGTGGATGGGTTCAAAGAAGGGAATTCACGAATCCTAAGCTTAATACCTGCGAGGCTGTGGAAATCACCTCAGGGCTATGATTGGTGGGGCCATGTGGCATTGGAGCCAGAAAGGGAAGGGATCAATCACAGAGATTTCCGAAGAATGAATCTTGGGGAGACTGTGTCTCAGCAGTTCTAATACAAAATCGGCGAGTGTGGTAAAGATATATACAAATGATAAAATAGGGAAGTATCCCTAGGGGAGGTGGCCCAAGACTTCTAGCACCCTTCCCTGTCAATCTCCTAGAGGGGCAATGTTGATGAGGAAATTCCTGTGAGTAGAGAAGGAAGAAGGAAAGGAAGTAAGGAATCATGTATTAAGTGCCTACTGTATGCCAAATATTATGCTAAGTACATGAAAATATTATCTCATTTATTCTTAACAACAACCCTGGGAGGTAGGTATTACTATCCCCATTTTTATTTGAGGAAACTTAGGCAGACAGAGGTCAAGAGACTTGCCAAGAGTCTCCTAACTAGTAAGTGTCTGAGGCTGGATTTGAACTCAGGAAGAAGAGTCTTTCTGACTCCAGACTGGGAGCACTCTAACCCCTTTGCCATCTCGTTGTCCCTTATGACTTCAGTTATCACCTACCCTCTTCTGGCCCATTTCCTTCATTCACTACAATCCTATTAATACTAATATCCTAGACACCCTGCTCATGAGGAAATTACTTTCTATTGACTTCACTCCTCTGAGTCTCCATTCATTCTCCCATCTCCTGTAAAAAAAAGAGACAATAAACCCTTGAAAGTCACAAGATGGTTACAAGTCCAAATGAAGTGATATCTAATATATGTTGCTTTACTCTGATAAAGCTAGAAGGAGAGGGAGTAGATTTGTCAATTTATTGGTGCAGAGAACTCCCAGGTGAGTAAATTCCCTCTACCAGTACAATGAGCACCCTTTTGCAACTTGGTTTTAGTGGCGTGGGAGATTGAATAACTTGCTTAGGGTCTCAGAGTCAGTATGGGTAGGGGTGAGGTTTGCCTGGTCTCTCAGGCTTCAAGGTCTGTTCCCCTTCTCCACTAACTCTACTGTAATTAAAAAATATCATGGGAAGGTTGAATGTTATATTTTAATTCATCCAACTAGCGTCACAGTGTATTTCTTTCTGCTGGCCTTAGGAAGGAGAAAACATTTTTTACTTGGCGGTGGAAGATATAGAGACAGACACGGAGCTTTTGATTGGCTATCTGGACAGTGACATGGAAGAGGATGAGGATGAGGAGAAAGAAATGGAGGAGACAGCTGTGAACAAAGAGGCTCATGGGAAACAGAGCAGAAAAATATCACCAGTTCATGGGAAAGGTACTCACCCACTCATTCATACCGTCGTGTGTGAGCAAGAAAGTCCGCTGACATCAAGTTGCTTCAAAATTGTCTGCTCAAAAATGGATTAGTTACATTTTATGAATCTATGATTTTTTTCAAGACGTCAAGAATTGAGCGTTTCTTAAACTACCTTTTTCTTTTTTTACTTATAGTCCATGCAACATACACACACACACACACACGCACACACACAACCACCACAACAACAACGAGGTGGCATTCGGCTTTCTCATGCACTTACTGGCTGTGTGACCCTGGGCAAATCATTTAACCCCTGCCTGCCTCAGTTTCCCCATAAGGTTTGGTTTTGAGGATCTACTGTAAAGTGACAGGCTCCTTTAAATTACCTGACCTGGATGTCTGAGGCACTGTCTAGTAGTGGAGATTGTCTTCAAGCTTTGAAGTGGCATTTGCTACTATTTTTCTTCCAGTTATCTAGATGAGGATATTGAAACTCAGATATATTGAAGGACACCCATGATCACACAGTTAATAAATTTCAGAGATAGGATTTGAACACTTGGCTCTTCTCGCCTCTATGTTCACTGATCTATCCTTTTCACGAACCTCTCTAGAGAGCCACACAATGTCCATGGTTGACTTCCTAGTGACTGTAGATCACATCTACTTCAGTTTAAGCCTATAGTTTAGGTGTAGGGTAGTTAGGTGGTGCAGGGCATAGAGCACCAGTGCAGGAGTCAGAAGGACCTGAGTTCAAATTTCACCTCAGACGCTTTACAGTCAGTAGCTGTGTGACCTTAGGCAAGTCATTTAACCTCAATTGCCTCATCCTGGGTCATCTCCAGTCATCCTGATGAATATCTGGTCACTGCTTCAGATGGCTCTGGAGGAGAAGTGAGACTGGTGACCTACACAGCCCTCCCTCACTCAAAAACAAAAGCCAAGTGCAAGCCATGCCATCATTTCTCTGATGGCATGGTCGTCTTTGGCAACGAAGGATGAACACACACATAGTCTAGGTATGCAGTAGAAAGACACTGGATTCAGTCATAAGACTTGAGTTCAAATTCCTACTTGGAAATGACTACCCGTGGGATGTGGGGTAAGTGCACCATCCCTGAATGAACAGATTTTCTTTATGCCTCTGTACCATTTGGAGTTAGAACCTCATGATCATTAAAGTCTTTTACAGCTTTCAATGACATCATTATCTCCAGTGATATCAGGGATGTTCTCGTGACTCATATCCACCACCTCTCATCTGCTAGGATGTTGGGGAACAGACAGATTTTATAGCCAATTTGGGTAGTGTTTTTCTTTCCATTTTGCTTAGATCAGTGTTCCAAGTCCTAAGAATAAAGTTGTATCTTCTGAAGTACAGGAGATGCTTGGACCTTTTCAGAATCTACTTCATACATAAATATTAATTGATTTAAAATGTCTCCTTACTCTTCAAAATGGACTTGCTGTTTTTGATTTAGTGTTTAAGAGAGATGACATTGGGAGGGTACAATCTTTTCTGTATATTAACATTGCTCTCCCTAGACAATGATGTACAGGGTTCATATGGTAGTTTCCAGCACTAGGCACATAACAGGGGCTTAATAGATATTTGTTTATTGATCCATGATAGGAATGGTGCCAGAACCTATGATTTTATGGTTAGGAGGACCTCCTGATTGAGGAGACTCCCCCTCTTAGTGCAGGTTGGTGCTTTCTCTGCAGTGTCTAGTCTTAGAGAGTGGCCTAGAGCCCTCAGAAGTTGTATTCTATCTGCCCAGGTGACTTGGACCCAGGTTTGCCTCTCTGCTAACACTGCCTTTTCATAAATGGTTTTAAAAAATAAATGAAATGATTGACCATAAAATGACAAAGGAGTACGTAGTGATCACTCATGCTTATGAAGAAAATAGATGTTAATTTCTAAAATAGGGGGAGGACATCTGTCATCCTAAGTCAACCACAGATAAACAGGGTTCTCTCTATGTTTCATTCCCAGATTCTCCAAGTTGTAAAAAGGACCATGCCTGTCCCCACTGTGAGTCGAGCTTTGCCAGCCAGGAGATCCTGGCTGAACACCTACAGATGCTTCATCAAAAGCCAAGTGAGGAGAAGGAATTCAAATGCAAGAACTGTGGGAAGAAATTTCCAGTGAAGCAGGCTTTACAGAGACAGTGCGTACCACCCTCCTTTCCTTCCCAGAATGTCTTTCACAAACAGCAGGAGTATATCTTCAACTGCTATGGCTGCTGTAATGTAACTCTTTGTCCTCCAGCCCCTGAGCTAGGCATTCACTCTCAGGTTTATGAATCAGAGTTCTGGGTTCTCATTCTGAAGGCCAGAAATGGGGTTTTGCTTGGCCCGATCTGTCAATCCTTGATTGATTTCAATTCACCATTTCTTAGGTACTTAGGCATCACTGGGATCCCAAAGACAAAAATGTAACAGACACAGCTCTCATGGAATTTTTCTTCTCTTAGGGGGTGGTAGTGGGGTGAGGATGAACCCTGGACCCAGAGGAGTAGCTAAAAGTCATGGACAACTGAAATAAGGTGATTGCGAGAGAAAGCTCGGTGAAACACTGTAGGGATCAAAAAAGGCTCTGAGGTGAGCCTTGAGGACAGCAAATATTTCCAGAAGGAGGAGGTAAGAAATAGAGGGGGATCTGGATTAGAAAGATTTGTCAGGCCAGAGATCTCTGTTAGCTTCCTTTATAGTGAGACAGCAAAGTGGCATCATACACAGAACACAGCTTTTGGAATCAGGAAGACCTGAATTTGAATTCTGCTTCAGACAGTGATTTTGTGACCTTGGGCAAGTCATTTAACCTCCTTTGGCTTCAACTTCCTCATCTGTAAAATGATAATATAAGAACAATAACAGCTTATATTTATATACTGCCTACTATGTGAGAGGCATTGTCCTAGGCATCTTACAGGTATTCTCAAGGGATCCTCACAACAGTCCTGGGAAGTGGGGGCTATTATTATCTTCATTTTCAGTTGAGGAAACTGAGGCAAGCAGAGGTTAAATGACTGCCTGGAATCATACAGCTAGGTAAGTAGGCAGGATTTGAACTCACATTTTTCCTAACTCCAGGCCCACTCTTCTATCTACTGAGCCACCTACAGATAAAAATATACCAGATATCACACAATATTACTCTGAGGAAAGCATCCTCCTCCTAGGGTGCTGTGAGGAAAAAATGAGATGATACTTTCTAAACCTTGTTATTGTCATTTAGACTCCTTGTGACCACTTTTGGAGTTTTCTTGGCAAAAAGTATTGGAGTGGTTTGCTATTTCCTTCTCCAATTCTTGTTACAGATGAAGAAACTGAGGCTAACAGGGTTAAGTAACTTGTTCAGGGTCATACAGCTAGGAAGTGTCTGAGGCTTGATTTGAACTTAGGAAGATGAGCTGTTGTTGTTTTATGGCAGATTAGAAAATTAAAGCTTAGTTTGGATGGACAACTTGTCAATATTCACATACTGGTCAGTGCCCAAATCTGTACTGTAACTCTAGACTTTTAATTCCATTTCAAGAACTTTTCCCAATTACCCAAATACTTTCCCATAATATAATTGCATTGCAGGTGATCTGAATTAAAATAATTATTTATGAAAAATGGTATAAGACATGAAGACCTTTACAGTATTAGTGATTGGAGCTTTCCAATTCCTAGGTGGTTCATTGTGATTTTTATCTTATCGAGCACCATATGATTTGGTTTAAAAGAGTTCAGAATCCATAGGTTATTTACTTAGTTTGAGGACAAGATGAGTCCCAAATCCATAGTTGTTGAATTTCAATGGAGGGATGCTTCCTGACTGGTCAGCAGATATGGTGAGTAGAATACTAGATTTGGAGTCAGGATGGCCGGAGTTTGAATCTTGCCTTAGACAAGGTTGTTAGGACGGTCAAGTGAGATATGAGTCCTTGCAAATGCTAATGCTATGTGTCTAATGATCATCATTACTTTGCATTCAGAATGTTTTTCCCCCTGGGAATGTTTCTTTTCTCCAGCTGTTCATTTTTCTTTTCTTTTTTTCTCCTTAGTATCCTTCACTGCATGGAGAAGAACTCTCCTGGGGATTCCCTGAAGACTTTCCGCTGTTCTGTTTGCAATACATCCCTGAGCTCAGAATCGAGGTTTTGTGTCTGAGTTGTTGATGTCCTGGCTCTCCTGTCCTTGCTGGCCCGTCTTTGCATGTCTCTTTTGTGCTTCCTAGGCTGCGATGGTGCATGGCCAGACAGCCTAAGCCCTTTTCTGCTCATCTGCTTTAGGTAATGCATGCTCCCAAGTGGTGCCTACTCCCTAGGCCTGCTGGGAGGCTGAGATGAGTGGGGCTTTTTTTAACTCTTTCCCTTTGCCTCTTCCACCCCTTTTTTACTGGCTCCCTGTTCTAGTTTGGAGCAACACAGAGAGGCATGTCGAGGAGACCCCCAGTTTATCTGCAAGACTGAGGGCTGTGGAAAGAGATTCAGAAGTAAAGATGCACTGAAAAAACACAAGGAAAACATTCATGTCGGTAAGCACAAATGGATTCTGTCCTTTTCTTGAAGGCTGTCAATTCTGGAGGTCTCAACAATCTGGTTTCCATTGTCCTTCTCAATGGGAGAGTTGGTCTCCTCATTATCTTTCCCACAACTATGGGTCCTGGCAGTCATTGTGTTCATTTTGTTTATGTAGGTTCATAATTTCTGACTGATGTTGATTTAGGCAGTTTTGAGCCCTCTCTGGGGAGGTGGCATTCTCTTGGGAGGTAGTGAGTTCTCCTTCATTGAAGATCTTCAAGGAAACCTTGGATTAGGTGTGTTGTGGGAGATATTCTTGTTTAAGTGCGGGGCATCCTAGATCCCTTCTGGGGTCACTCTCAAATTTATTCTCCGGTATGTTTTGGAACTGAAAATGCAAACTACTGATCTATGGTTGCATTCAGTACACATTTAACCAATTACTTTGACAATGATGTGACTTAAAAATTAAAAATTGGAATAGCATTTTTAATGGTTCAGTGATGACAAAGAAGTTGAGTGCATGTAGGTTGAAAACCATCCTTTTTTTATAGAGTTTTAATTGCTTTTTAGTCATGTCCAACTCTTTATAACCCCATTTGGGGTTTTGTTGGCAAAGATATTAGAGCAGTTTGCCATTTCCTTTTCCAGTTTATTTTATAGATGGGGAAACTGAGGGAAATAGGATTAAGTGACTTGTCCTGGGTTACACAGCCAGGAAGTGTCTGAAACCAGACTGGAACTCAGGAAGATGAATTTTCCTGACTCCAGACCCAGCACTCGATCCTCTGTGCTACCTGGGTTACTATTATCACACCAGGATTGCACTGGAGAAACGTGATCCTCCAAGAGAGATCTGATTAGAAAGAGAGGTCGATTCACCAAGTAGCAAGCGAAAAGGAGAAACCAACAGCTAGCCTACTTGCTCCTTTGGTAGTGACTCAATGTTAGAGGCAGCTAGGTGGTGCAGCAGATAGACACTAGGTTGGAAATCATGAAAAGAAGTTGAAATCCAGCCTTAAACACCTTCTAGCTGTGTGACCCTGGGCAAGCCATTTAAAGTGCTTTCTGCCTCTGTTTCATTATCTGTAAAATGAGGATAGTAATAATTTTTGAAGATCACATGTGATATTTATAAAGCCCTTAGTACAGCGACTGGCACATAGGAGGTTCTGAAAAATGACATTTCCTTCCCTCCATCCAAAGTTTGAGGAAGATTCCCAGGATGGAGTTTCTGTCTTGAATATTCAAACACTGATTTGATATTTTTATTAATCTATGGTTTTTTCCCAGGGTATGAATGAGAAAGCCTCTTTCCAATGACATACATCAAACTAGTGCTCCTGAGTGTATATTTGATTAAAGCAGGTGGTGCTAAAGTCAGGAACATTATAAACTCTGCCTCAAACACTTACTAGCTCTGTGACCCTGAACTAGTCACTTAAATTCTCTATACTTCAGTTTCCTTATCTCTATAATTTGGGTAGTGATAGCAGTAAGTAGTAGTAGTAGTACTAGGAGCAGCAAATAGCAGTAGTAGTAGTAACAGTAGCAGCAACAGCAGCAGTAGTAATAGTAGTACTGCTAGCAGTAGTAGTAACAATAATATCTATATAACTCTTTAAGGTTTGCAAAACACTGTATTAATATTATTTCATTTTATCCTCAAAACAACTGTGGGAAGTAGGAGCCATTGTTATCCCCAATTTAGAGTTGAGCAACCTGAGATCGAAAAATGTTAAGTGAAGTGCCCAGGTTCACATTGCTATTGTCTGAGGTCATATTTGAACTCAATCTTGTATTCTCAAATCTAGTACGCTATTAACTGTGCTGCCTAGTTGCCTTATACAAAGTAGTACATAGATACCTACTTTTCTTTTTTTTTTTTCAGTGTGGGAACTGGTTTATTTCTTTCTTTTTTTTAATATAAATTTATTTATTTAACTTTTTACATTCATTTTCACAAAATTTTGGGTTCCAAATTTTCTCCCCACCCCAATACACTGAGCATTCTAATTTTCCCTATCACCAATCTGCCCTCTCTTCTATCATCCCTCCCTTCTCTTGTCCTCATCTTCTCTTTTCTCCTGTAGGGCCAGATGACTTTCTATTCCCCATTAACTGTATTTCTTATTTCCTAGTAGCAAGAACAATACTCAACAGTTGTTCCTAAAACTTTGAGTTCCAAATTCTCCCCATCCCTCCCTCCCCACCCATTCCCTTTGGGAAGGCAGGCAATTCAATATAGGCCATATCTGTGTAGTTTTGCAAATGACTTCGATAATAGTCATGTTGTGTAAGACTAACTGTATTTCCCTCCATCCTATCCTGCCCCCCATTGTTTCTATTCTGTCTTTTGATTCTGTCCCTCCCCAAGAGTGTTGACCTCAAATTGCTCCCTTCTTCCATTGCCCTCCCTTCCATCATCCCTCCCTCCCTGCTTATCTCCTTCTCCCCCACTTTCCTGTATTGTAAGATAGGTTTTCATACCAAAATGAGTGTGCATTTTATTCCTTCCTTTAGTTGAATGTGATGAGGGTAAACTTCATGTTTTTTTCTCAGTTCTCCTCCTTTTCCCTCCACTAAAAAGTTTCCTGCTTGCCTCTTGAATGAGATATAATTTACCCCATTCCATTTCACCCTCTCTCCTCCCACGACATTTCTCTCTCACCATTTACCTTAATTTCTTTTAAGATATGGTCCCATCCCCTATTCAATTCACTCTGTGCTCTCTGTCTCTGTATGTGTGCGCATATGTGTATGTTTGTGCATGTGCACGTGTGTACATATGTGTGCGTGCGTGTGCGTGTGTGTGTGTGTGTGTGTACATCTGTGTGTGGTCCCACCAACTACCCAGATACTGAAAAGTTTTAAGAGTTACAAATATTGTCTTTCCATGTAGGAATGTAAACAGTTCACTTCTGGTAAGTCCCTTATGACTTCTCTTTGCTGTTTACTTTTTCATGCTTCTTCTCATTCTTGTGTTTGAAAGTCAAATTTTCTTTTCAGCTCTGGTCTTTTCATCAAGAATGCTTGAAAGTCCTCTATTTCATTGAAAAACCATATTTTTCCATGAAGTATTATACTCAGTTTTGCTGGGTAGGTGGTTCTTGGTTTGAGTCCTAGTTCCTTTGACTTTTGGAATATCCTATTCCATGCCCTTTGATCCCTTAATGTAGAAGCTGCTAGATCTTGTGTTATCCTGATTGTATTCCAAGAATACTGGAATTGTTTCTTTCT
The DNA here is from genome assembly GCA_023548195.1 of Bettongia penicillata ogilbyi. Lineage (NCBI taxonomy): Eukaryota > Metazoa > Chordata > Mammalia > Diprotodontia > Potoroidae > Bettongia > Bettongia penicillata. The sequence goes on from JAJHZJ010000696.1 coordinate 2,859,164, forward strand.
AGCTGCTTGCAATATTTTCTCCTTGACCTGGAAATTCTGGAATTTGGCCACAATGTTTCTAGGAGTTTCTCTTTTTGGAACTCTTTCAGGTGGTGATTGATGGATTCTTTCAATACTTATTTTGCCCTCTGGTTCTAGAATCTCAGGGCAGTTTTCCTTGATAATTTCATGAAAGGTGATGTCTAGGCTCTTTTTTTGATTATGGCTTTCAGGTAGTCCCATCATTTTTAAATTGTCTCTCCTGCATCTATTTTCCAGGTCAGTTGTTTTTCCCATGAGATATTTCACACTCTTCCATTTTTTCATTCTTTTGATTTTGTTTGGTGATTTCTTGGTTTCTCATAAAGTCATTAGCCTCCATCTGTTCCATTCTAATCTTGAGAGAACTATTTTCTTCAATGAGCTTTTGAACCTCTTTTTCCATTTGGCTAATTTTGCTTTTGAAAGCATTCTTCTTCTCATTGGCTTTTTGAACCTTTTTTGCCAGTTGAGTGAGCCTATTTTTCAAGGTGTTATTTTCTTCAGCATATTTTGGGGTCTCCTTTACCAAGGTATTGACCCGTTTTTCATGCTTTTCTTGCATCTCCCTCATTTCTCTTCCCAGTTTTTCCTCCACCTGTCTAACTTGATTTTCAAAATCCTTTTTGAGGTCTTCCATGGCCTGAGCCCACCAGACATCCACCTTGGATGTCTGGGATACAGAGGCCCTGACCTCCACATCTTTCCCTGATGGTAAGCATTGTTCCTCGTCATCAGAAATGAAAGGCAGGAACTTCTGTTCCTCAAGAAAGTAGCTTTCTATGGTCTTATTTTTCTTCCCTTTTCTGGGCATTTTCCCAGCCAGTTACTTGACTTCTGAGATTCCTCTCTACCCCTGCCTAGATCTGCCCAGCTAGTGCTTGGGGTCTGAGATTCAAATGCTGCTCCCCAGCCTCAGGGCTTTCAGCGATGGGTGGGGCTGCTGTTCAGGGTAAGATTAAATCATGTTCTCAGGTGGGGGCAGGGCCACCTCCCAGGCTCAGGTCCCTCAGGGGGTTTATGTGGAGACCTTTGGTAATGGCCCTGAGCTCCTGCCTGCCTGGCGAGCTCCTGGCTGCCTCTGCCTCTGCCTCTACCACTGCCTCTGCTGCTGCCTCCCAAGGGGCCTGAGTCACGGAGACACCCCGCTCCCCTCTCGGCCAGCCCAGAAGTCTCTCTCACTGACCTGGAGTGCCTATGGGTGGAGGGACCCTCGTGGCCGCTGGAGGTTCCGTCCCTGAAACCTGCTCGGATCTGCTCCTCTGGGGCCAGCGGCCAGGGCAGCACAGGACTGGGGTCTGCTGTCCGGTGTGGGATAGCCCTTTGGGGTTGGTTTTTCAGTGTTGTCTGCAATGACAATCTCCCCCACTGCATTGCTGCGTGGCTTCCACTGCTCCAGAATTTGTGGGGAGTTCTTTTTACAGGAAATTTATGGGCTGTGGATTCGGAGCTAGCATACATGAGTCTTCCTACTCCGCCATCTTGGCTCCTCCCCTTGATGCCTTCTTTTCATGTTGCTCTTTTATCAAATGAGATAATATACATTAAGGTATCCACCAATGGAATGACTGCCTTGGGTCATGGCGTGATAACACTCAGTTGGAATCCTCAAGTAATGACCACTTGATCTGATCCTTTGCTAGGTGTATTATATTGGGGGCTGCTTTTTCAGCAAAAGTTGGACTAGGTCTGGGGTCCCTAAACCTTTATTTGTCTCTTGTGGGACCACTTCTGCTAGCTGACAAGGTTTATGGACCCCTTCTGAGTATAAACAAACAAATACAAAAATGCTAATATATACACATATACATACACACATATAATTCAAGGAAATACTAAATTTCAGTTAAAAGTTAGTGAAAATCAAGTTGTATTTTCTGCCATCCAAATTCATGGATTCTATATCCATCCCCTTTGCTCTGGGGCACAGATTAAGGACTTCTGAACTAGATGGTCTCTATAATCCTCATAAGAAATTCTTTAGTTTGATCCATTGGTGTATCTGCAATAGAAGTGATGCAGTTCTTCCTTCCACAATGTAGATCATAACCCAGACCCACCTTCTGCTGTCATGTGATTCTTATCCATATTCTCCCAAAGGTACCCTGTGGCGGAGTCACCCAGTGTGCTGGAACCTTCCTCTATGTCTTTTTCTTGTTTTTCAATGATCATTTTAATGCAGAAACTACTCTAGCAATGTTGACATCTGAAGCCAGGATTTTCAAACAGACACAGTTAAATGAAATGTCTTGTAATAAAAGAGCTTCATGGATGTTGTTGTCTAAAATAAACTTGAAACATTGGTAAAAGGACAAATCTGAGTAAATGATATATTTTTCTCTATTGGAGAAAAAAGGAAGGATTATTCATCTGTAATAAAACCTCTCACTAATTTTGTGAATTATCATGAGAATTGATATTTATCTGGCAGATTCAAATATTTTGTGAATGTTCTGCACAAGCCACTCCCTCTCCCCTGCCTTTTTTTGTCTGGTTCCAAATTTTCAGTTTTATGTAGTCATGCGATGCTTGACATTGATGACTTAAAGAACTTCTGTTTTCAGCAACTTTTAAATAATGTTTTTAGCTTTATGAACATGGAATTTTGCCCACAAAGTCATAAAATAGGTCGAGATTTTCATATCACCTTTTTATATGTTTCTAACTCATTCTGTAAATTGTGTCTATGATTATATTTTATGAACTTGTACCTATTAGGTAAAAGGTTGATTTGAAGTCAGTTCACAAGACTATAATGATTGTCACTATAGCCGCCATTTTTCAAGACTTTGAAACTGGCAAAGCACTTTCCATGTAATATCTAAGTTGGGCTTCACGTTAACCCTGTGAAAAAGGCCCTCTAGTTATCATTCCTGTCCTGCAAGGAGTAGTTATATGACTTATCTGTGTTTGACTGCTTTGGAAGCATCAGAGGGAAAGCTTTGATCCAAGCCCCTCCTGAATCTCAAACTAGTTTGCTTTCAAGTATATCACAGATCTTGTGTCTAGTGATAAAAATAATACAGAAATTCTATATGAATTAATATTTTAACATTTTAAAAAATCCTTACCCTGTGTATGTATGTATGTGTGTGTATATATGTATGTATGTATGTATACACACAAATTGTTTTCAGATAAAATTTGAGTGTTTTAAGATAGAAGATGAACTATGGAATAAATATAAAGATAAGATACTTTGCAAAGGATGTAGAGTAGTGAATAGTTTGTTTAAGGGACAGATGAATGGCTTTTATTCACTAACAACTTATATGGATACCTAATATATATGCTAGAGGACTATTTTGAGAACTCAAGGCATTTTGAACCTTTAGTTCATTTGTATGTAGCTGTTTAAAGATCTAAGCATGTAAGACTCAAATGAGAAATTGTGTAACAGTTTGAAAACTAAAGGGTGATTAAATAGGACTGTTGATTTTTTAAGGCAACATTTTTGAGTTGTCACTTCCTAAATGAAAGATGAGTCAGTGCCAGGAGACTCCAATTCAAGTCATTAAAAGATAAAGGAGAATTTTACTGGAGAGATTGAAGAACAAAAAGTAAAATGAGTCAACAGAGTGTGTGTGTGTGTGTGTGTGTGTGTGTGTGTGTGTGTGTGTATGAGAGAGAGAAACAGACAGAGAAAGAGAGAGACAGAGAGACACAGAGAGATAGAAAGAGAGAGACACAGAGAAGCAGAGAGAGAAACAGAGAGAGAGATAGAGACAGAGAGAGAGACAGAGAAAGAGACAGAGAGAGATGGAGACAAACAGAGAAACAGAGACAGAGAGAGAAGCAGAAAGAGAAAAGAGAGACAGAGACAGAGAAAGAAGCAGAGAAAGAAACAGAGACAGAGAGAGAAGGAGAGAGAGAGACAGAGAGAGAGAGAGAGAGAGAGAGAGAGAGAGAGAGAGAGAGAAGGAGAGAGAGAGAGAGAGAGAGAGAGAGAGAGAGAGAGAGAGAGAGAGAGAGAGAATTAGCTATCCAGGAGGCATATGAGGAATAAAGTAGCAGCTAAAAGGAAGGCTTTGGTTACTCATTTGTGATTGGCTGAAGAAAGGCTTCAGTTGCACTGTCGCTGTATTTTTTGACTTCTATAATTCACATAGTACTTAGAAATATCTTAATTATGTATTTTAGACATGGAAGGTTTAGCGATTGTAAAGAAAGCTAGTTGGCCTAAATGTATTATATACGGATGGGAACTGGACCTGGTATGGTATTGGGAACTATGGGATGAGGATATTCTTATTATCGATGTGGGTTAGCACCTTCCTCATGTGTTGAAGAGTTGCTGGCTTTGCTTATTAATGTCAATAAATGTCAGAGGCCAGCTTTAATCTCAGGTTGTCATCACTCAGAGACTGGCTCTGTCACCACTGGGCCACATTAATTCTCTGAGGGAATTGCAAAGTCACTGGAAACATAGAGTATGTTCCATTAAGTTTCCTTAATAAGACCATGTTTGCAATTTCTTTCTGATTTAGGAAACTCCAGGAAGAGGCTGATGTGTACAGTGTGCAGTAAGAAATGTTCCTCATCATCCACTCTTCAAGAACACCGGAAGGTTTGTAAGAGAGGGGATGAAACTCCTCAGGTTTTGATTTCACTATAATATGCTATGAGATCTTAGGAGCATTCGGAGGTCACACTCCCACATGAGCTAAATGCCAAAACCAAAAACATCTTTATTGATGATCGTATATGTTCTAGTTTAGGAATTATAAATTTGCAAAGAAGATGACCATGTCAGAATCCTTTTTAAAGTGTGCATTGGGGTTCAAGTCAGTTAAAAAAAATAAACCAACATAAATAAAATTTCATATTGATAGAGAGTTTCCTGCAGCTGACTCATCATCTATGATCAAACCCACTGAGGATATGAGAAAGGTCTTCAGAAGGCATTTGATCCAACGTTCCCCTCTCGTCTCTTCCTACCCCTCAACCCTCATAATGTGTGATTAATGAACTTTTCTAGTCACTCTGACTATCTAAGTTCAGTTCTCTCCCCCTCCCACTAACTGTGAAGAAAGAGAAAGAAAACTGTTGTAACAAAATGAAATCAAGCAAAATTAATTCCATGTGGGTTGTTCCCCTAAATGTGCATCTCTTTCTTCAAATTTAGGGGTTCTTGAGTCTTTCTGAATTGTCCACGTTTCTAGGTTGCAGACCAATGAATGAATGGCATTCGTTCTCTCCTCAGAGAGCTTCCAATGCCAATAAAATCACAGTTCTGAATCCTATCTTTGACTTAGTAGGTAAATCATATACCCTTCAAGTAGGTAGGATTTATGACTCATCCAGGGCCATGTAGTGTTAGGAGCAGGGTTTGAGCCTACATCTGCCTGATTTCAAGCCTAGCACTCCAAGACTCCAAACTACCTTTTATTTTTTAGCAGAAAATATGACAGGAAACCCCCCTCCCTCCAACACACATAATGTATTCCTTAGTAATATATACAAAACTTATCTTACTGATTTTTCATATTAAAAATATGCTTTGAAAATGAGTTCATATGCTTACTTAGTACAGAAATATTAGCAGATGATGTCACTAGGGCTTAGTTTTACCAATCCCACAGGAAGGGTTCATAAAAGGAACTTTCTCTCCACCCCCACAAGCCAAAGTGCAGGAGATCTAGTTTCCTAAACTGATATCCTGTTTATCAGATTGAGCAGAAGTCTTCTATTTCCTCTAATAACCTAACACCAGGGAGGATATGGATGGCATCAGTGAAAGTGAGCAAAATCCAAAGAAGTTTATTGGTTTTACTTTTGTTGTTATTGTTAAGGACTAAACTTTGCTCGTATTTGATCATGGTTCCAAATACCTCGACAGGTTTTTACAACTCCCCCGCCTCCCACTCCATGTCAAGCTCTGAAAGATATCAACAAGTCCAAGAAGATTATAGGATCAATGCTCAGGAGATGGAATTAGGAAACTGAGGGCCATGGGGATTTAGATCAAATTAAGGTTATAGGGAATAAATAAATGGTGGATCTAGGACTCAAATGCAGGTCCCATGGTGCCAAGTCAATATTCCCTATTCAACTGACTTTTGCCTCCATCACCCTGCTAAGTTGAAAAGCTTGGATTCCTTACTGCTAATGACCATAACAATTTATGAAGATGATTCGATTGAGTGTCAAAGCATTGTGCCCTGTCATGAAGATGCTGCTTACTGATGACATCTTTTCAATTATTAGAAAAGCAATAACTCAAAATGACATGGCTGGGTACCTCATACATCTTTGCAAGATCTCTTCCTCCCTTCTTCTGTCCATCTTTCCAACCATTCCTTAGGGTTTCCAGGGTACAATTTCATCAGCTGATGTCCTTCTTCCCATAAATAATATATTGGAGGAGAGATGCTGCTAGTTGTACAAAAGATAAATATCACCCACAGAACTCTTCTGGTGAGAGGCTAGGTGGAATTTAGAGGGACAGATGTAGAGTCAAGATAGCTTGAGTTCAAATTCTCTTCAGACACTTAACAAGCTGAGTAATCCTGGACAAATCACTTAACCATTTTCATTCATACATTCCCTATCTTTAAAACGAGAATAATGATAGCAACTGTCTTACAAAGGTTCTTATAATGATCAAATCAAATGAGGTTAAAGCTGTACAATATTATGGAAGCCTTAAAACACCGTATAAAGTTTAGTAATGATTTCTTTTTTCTTATTATTCTTACTATCATTTTTTCTTCTTTGTTGCGATATTTTATTGGCCTATAGGTAAAGGAACTACAATTACTGAAAATATTTTTTTTTGCAAGTTACACGTTATTCATAGTACATGAAAAACATATTGATTGACATTCCATTTTTGGAACTATGTTCCAAAATACATGTTTAGTGTAATGTTTGTTCGTTTTAATTAATAGTTAACAAGCATTTATCAAATGCAATATGCCAAGTATCTTGCCAGTTACTGGGGATACAAAGACAAAAATGAAATAGCCCAGACCCTCAAGGATCACCTATTCTATGGAAATAGACAACATATGTTTACATTGTTCATGGATTGGTAGTGCTTTTACGCCTACCTCATAGAGTAGCTATGAAGAAAGTTCTTTTCACATCTTAAAATTTTATATAAATATATGTATTGTTTTTGTTCTCCCTTCTTGCAAAAGGAGAATTAGTTATTATAAATAAAAATTTATAACATATAAAATCATTGTAACAAAAGTTGTAAGTTAAAATTATAAACTGATTTAAAATAATTATTGTAACAAATTAGATAGTTTAAATTTAATTAATTAAAATATACAAATATAGTAAATAACTTTGATATAAAGTGAAACAATAAAATTTAAAATATAAAATAAAATATAAAAAATCCCATATATAATTAAATATAGCTAATTATTATGAACTAAATTTGTGTTATAAACTTCTTACTTGCTGCTTCCAGTTGAAATTCAATAAAAGGGAAAGGTTAGATAGCCAAGTCTGTGAGCACAGTAATAATACTTGATCTTCAAGAAGGATAGAAGATTAAAAAAGGCAAATTCTGATATTGCATTTGTTAATTATTTTGATGAAGAATAAGGTGTCTAACGAGATCCTTATAACTTCAAGAAAAATACCCTGAGGATCTCAGACTCAAAAAGGTCAGGTATATTAGGTGGAAGCTGGGGTTTATTACCAAGGTTAGATGTAAAAGAAAAAAATATGGATCTTTAAGAATAATATATTAGGGATAGCAAGGGCTAGAACCTTCTGAATAATGCTAAGAATAAGAAAAAAGTCCTGTCATAGATAGGTTAATAATATTAATAAGAACAGAGTCTGTAGGTGTGCTGCTTTGGGTGAATGATATAATGGTGATAGACAGTAGAAAGTGAAATCAAGGTACTTCTTTTCTTTTATATTTTACATTATGATTGGAAAGAGTAGATGTGTTTGAAAGAATACAGTATCCTTATAGATAAAAAGACGATAAAAGGCACCAAGATGATTTAACTGGGTTCAAGTTTCCTGACTTGGATAAATTTCATCCCAGAGCAGTGAAAAATATTTGCAGATGTGATCACTGAATCACTGTCAAGAATTTTGAGAAAGAGTGGAAGAATCAGTGCAAGAGAAGGTTGCCTTGTTTTTTATAAACTGGAAGAAAGGTTTGCAAATGAGCATTTTAATAACATTTTTAAAGGGAGATAGCTGTCAGTTGGAACCAGTCATGAGGTCACCCAAATAAATCATTGCTTATTAACCATGTTTGGTTTTTTTTTGATAGTGTAGAAGAATAAGCAGGCAAATCAATGTATACAATGTTGGTCAGATGCCTTGTGAACACCCGGAAAAAATTATCTTACAGAAATGCATAACAACCTCATAAGTAACTGTAGAAATGCAGAAATGATGAACATATCCTTTAAATCAGTAAAAACTACAATAAATGAAGGCTTTTTGAAGGTTGCTTTCAAACTTACATGGAAATTAATGTAATGCTAAAAATGATGTCAAGGAACAAATCATAAAACAATACATATTACTTTCTTTTTTTAAAATTTATTTATTTGTTTTTAGTTTTCAACATTCATTTCCACAAGATTTTGAATTCCAAATTTTCTTCCCATCTCTCCTCTCCCACCCCAAAACACCATGCATTCTGATTACCCCTTCCTCCAATCTGTTCTCCCTTCTATCACACCCTTCACTTCCCTTATCCCCATCTTCTCTTTTTTCTTGTAGGGCAAGATAGATTTCTATACCCCATTACCTGTATTTCTTATTTCCCAGTTTCATGCAAAACAATTCTCAACGTTCATTCCTTAAACTTTGAGTTCCAGTTTCTTCCCCTTCCTCCCTCCCTACCCATCCCCACTGAGAAGGAAAGCAATTTAGTATAGGCTATATATGTGTAGTTCTGCTAAAGACTTCTGTAATAGTCATGTTGTGCAAGACTAATGATATTTGCCTCCGTCCTGTCTGGCCCCTATTTATTCTATTCTCTCTTTAGAGCTTGTCCCTCCCCTAAAGTGATTACTTCTTCTTATTCCCTCCTCCCATTTGCCCTCCATTCTATAGTCCCCCCACTCCACTTATCCCCTTCTCCCATACTTTCCTGAGGTGTAAGATGGATTTTCACACTAAATCGAGTGTGCATATTATTCCCTCCTTAAGCCAAATGTAATGAAAGTAAGCTTCACTTTTTCCCTCTCACCTCCCTCCTTTTCCCCTCCTTTGAAAAAGCTTTTTCTTCTTCTTTTATTAGAGATAATTTGCCCCATTCTATTTTTTCCTTTCTCCTCCCAATATATTCCTCTCTCACACCTTAATTTTATTTATTTAGATATTATCCCTTTCTATTCAACTCACCCTGTGCCCTTTGTCTATACATACATATATATACACATACATATACATATGTGTGTGTATGTGTATGTACATTTCCTCCAACTATCCAAATACTGAGAAAAGTTTCAAGAGTTACAAGTATTGTCTTTTCATGTAGGAATGTAAACAGTTCGATTTTAGTAAGTCCCTAATGATTTCTCTTTCCTGTTTACTTTTTCATGCTTCTCTTGATTCTTGTGTTTGAAAGTCAAATTTTCTATTCGGTGCTCATCTTTTCATCAAGAGTGCTTGAAAGTCCTCTATTTCATATTTTCCCTGAAGTATTATCCTCAGTTTTGCTAGGTAGGTGATTCATGGTTTTAATCCTAGTTCCTTTGACTTCTGGAATATCATATTCTGAGTCCTTCGATCCCCTTAAGGTAGAAGTTGCTAGATCTTGTGTTATCCTGGTTGTATTTCCACAATACTCAAACTGTTTCTTTCTGGTTGCTTCCAATATTTTCTCTTTGACCTGGGAACTCTGGAATTTGACTACAACATTGCTAGGAGGTTTTCTGTTTGGATCCCTTTCAGGAGGTGATAGGTGGATTCTTTCAATATTAATTTCCCCTTGGTTCTAGAACATCAGGGCAGTTTTATTTGATAATTCATGGAAGATGATTTCTAGGCTCTTTTTTTGATTATGACTTTCAGCAAGTCCCATAATTTTTAAATTTTCTCTCCTGGATCTGTTTTCCAGGTTAGTTGTTTTTCCAATGAGATGTTTCACACTGTATTTATTTTTTCATTCTTTTGGTTTTGTTTTGTAATTTCTTGATTTCTTGTAAGGTCATTAGCTTCCATCTGCTTCATTCTAATTTTTAAAGAACTCTTTTCTTCAGTGAACTCTAGAACCTCCTTTTCCATTTGATTAATTCTGTTTTTTAAAGAGTTCCTCTCCCCACTGTCATTTTGGGCCCCTTTTGTCATTTGTGTTAGTCTATCTTAAAGATGTAATTTTCTTCAGCATCTTTTTGGGTCTCCTATAGCAAGTTGTTGACTTGCTTTTCATGATTTTCTTGCATCTCTCTCACTTCTCTTCCCAATTTTTTCTCCACTTCTCTTATTTGATTTTCAAAATTCTTTTTGAGCTCTCCTATGGCCTGAGACCATTGCATATTTATTTTGGAGGTTTGGCATGCAGAAGCCTTGACTTTTATGTCTTCCTCTGATGGTAAGCATTGTTCTTCTTCATGCAAAAGGATGAAAGAAAATACCTGTTCACCAAGAAAGTAACCTCCTATAGTCTTATTTTTCCCCTTTCTTGGGCATTTTCCCATCCAGTTGCTTGACTTTTGACTCCTTTGTCAAGAGGAGGGTATACTCTGGGGACCAAGAGGAGGGTATACTCCAAGGTGGCACAATCAAGGGAGAGGAGTTTATTTCTGTCCTGACCTGCGCTGTGGTCTGGGAGCTACCAAAGCTTTTCTGCCCATGACCTGCAAGTAGAATTCCCTTTCCAGAGCCTCTACCAACTCCACCATACCAGCACTCTTCCTCACTCCAGGACCAGCAGTCAGGCCTGAGACTCAGATCAGTGGCTCAATTTCCCCAGGGGCTTTAGGTCGACGACTTCAAAAATGGCTGCTGCTGCCACTGCTGCTGCCACCACCTGGGGCTGGGGTTAGAGGAGGACCTTGCTCCCTTCTCACCCAGGTGACAAAACTTTCTCAGTGACTTTTGAAGCTGTCTTTGCCTTTCTCTAGGTTAAGGGATCAGAGAACCACAGCTGCTGTCATGGATTCCTCCTCCGAGTCCTGCTCTGGTCCTGTTTCTGCTAGTGCTGTATGTAGAAGTTCTGCTGTGCTCTGTGGGCTGCACTATTCTTTGCACCCCATGTGATTGACCTTATCTGTTAGCCTTCCAGGCTGCCTTGGGCTGGAAGTCTCTTTCACTCTCTCATTTTGCTTTTTTTTACAGGTTTTTTATGGGCTGTGGGGGAAGAGCTAGAGTAAGTGTGTCTTTCTACTGTGCCATCTTGGCTTTGCCCCGTAATTTTGTTAAAAATGACAACAATAAGATCATGTGCCCAACGTTTTGAAGTGTAGACCAAGGAGCCCCCAGGAGAAAACATATATCTCTAAGGAAAAAGATAGAAAGAAGAGGTTGTTGGATTTAAGCACAAGCCAAAATAAATATTTAAAAAGCAACAAATTTTTAGAAAGGGAACAAAATATAAATTTTAAAAATGAAAGAAATAGAAAATAGAAGAAAGAGAAAAAGTAATAACAACAAAAATACTGTATTGAATCCATACGAAAGACTGTGGTTTAGAGGGAAAAACTACTAATAAAATAGATCAACTATTAGTTAGTCAGAGAAGAAAAACATAATTGACATCATTGAAAACAGAAAAAGAAAAATTCACAGCACATTAAGAAAATGTTCAAAAGTATTTTACCTAATTATATGTTCATTGGTAAATTGGATGAATTACATGAAATGGATGGACATTTCAAAAGTAGAAAATTATACACAGATTAACAAAGAAGACATGGTACATTTAAACACCAAAATCAGAAAAAAGAAAGTGAAGAGATGATAAAGGACCTGTCAAAGAGGGGAGTTGGGACCCAAGAGTTTTTATAAATAAAATCTGTCAAATGTTCAAAGAACAATTAATTCCATATTATATATATTGTAAGTAAAAATTGAGAAAGAATGGAATCCATGAACCTTCTGGTATTTAAACTTCAGGGAAATAGAAGAGAAAGAAAACCATAAGACAGCAGCTCTAATTAATATAAACATAAAAATATGAATAGTAATTTAGCTGAAAGACTATAATAATATGTTGAAAATATTATAAATTATGGGCAGGTTCTATTTATGCCATAAACACACGTTTGGTTTGATATCAGGAAAACTTCAAAAATAATAGTCCATATACATTTAAAAAGCTATTATTATTACATGATTCAACTTCATCAACTAATTTCAATATTAAATAAATTATGGGGTCATGAAGTGTTGGACATGAGTGAAAAGCAACAGAACAAAAACAGGATGATAGAGGGGTCAGCTTACTCAAGTAGATAGGTGGAATTTGGTCACTTGAGAATGTAAGAAAGCCTTAAAACTTTGTGTTGGCAAGAAAAGGGAGACCTCCCTTGCTTCTTTAAGCCTCCTATTGACCCAGATAAATGTTTAAGTCTACCTAGGGTCTCAAATTCATATAAAAATGTTTAGTAACTTTTCTGGTTTTTTTCCCCCAGAATACCTGAATAATAGCTGTAAAATTAGAGCAGACTGTTTGATATTAAACTTTATTCCCAGACTTCACTAAACTTCTGTTGCAAACAATGCACTGTACTTACAGAACGTTCAATTTTGTCTATTGTCATGGCATTCTAGGACAAGTTCATGCATTCTCTTGATTCAATAGGTTAAGAATTGGGAAATCCGAATGAGTAAAAAAATTAAATATAAATCCCCTCCCCCATTTTATCACTGGATGCAATATTTGAAACATTAGACAAGATACAAAACCACTTCATGTTAAAAATATCAAAAAGCTTAGAGAGAAATGAGCCTTTCCTTAATAGCGTAATCATCATCCATTTAATCAAGAGCATAGTATTATCTGTAATAGAGAAGTGCTAGGGCAACTGAATGGTGCCAAATTTGATAGAGTGCCAGAATAGGATTCAGGAAGACTTGAGTTCAACTCTGGCTTCAGACACTTCTAGTTATGTGACTTTAGGGAACTCACTTAACTCTATTTGCCTTAGTTTACTCATCTTCAAAGTAAGCTGGAGATAAAAATGGCAAACCACTTCACTATCTTTGCCAAGAAAACCCCAAATGGGATCAGGAAGGATCAGACATGACTGAAAAAAATCTAATAAAAGTCTTTCATCCAATCAGATAGAGACCAAGACAGTGATATCCATTGTCATGACTATTACTTGAAATAGTTTTAGAATTGCCTGTTATAGCAACAACACAAGAAGAAATAGAGATAAATTCCATTTAAAATAACTACATAATGGACAAACTGTCTAGGAGTCCAGATACCAGGACATCCACAGAAACTATATGAATTTAATTATAAAACAATCATCACAAATAAAGGTAGAGCTAAATAATTGGAAATGTATTCGTTTCGCGTATCATATTACTAAGGCAAAACTTGATCATGCTGATGGCTCTGATATTTTACATAGGCTGACTTCAGTTTATCTCCATTAGGAGCTGTTCTTTCAGTCACATAGTTCAATGCCCATTGACACTTCATTTGCAGGTCCATGAGATCTTTGAATGTCAGGAATGTAACAAGAAATTTATTACCCCCAATCAGCTAAAACGTCATATGATTACCCATTCAGGTAAGTTACATCTTTTTTCTATTTATATTGCTACTTGTATAGAAGTTTTCATTATTTTTCAGAAGCTTTGATGAGTACTCCCATGCCTTAAATACTTTTTTTTGTACCCAAGTCTCTTCCTACTTTGCTGGGCTTACTACTCATGGGCTCAATTCTGTATTGATGCATATGGGAGTTTTAATCTGCCTTGTTTTTGATCTGGACTGATATGCCCATCCTAAGACAATCTCTTCTCTATGGAAAGCTCACCGTAGTTATGTTGACATCAAGTCTACTCAGTCCTATTCCAGCTCCCAACTTCCAGGATCAAGTGATCTCCAGCCTAAGCCTCTATAGAAGCAGTAATTATATCAGGGCACCACCACACTCAGCTGTTTGTGTGTCGCACACACACACACACAATGTTCTTTTTTTTTTTAAAGTGAAAAACGTTCTAATTAGGCCGGGTTTGGGAATGATTTTGAATTCAATTATTTCAATTACCTTCCCTCTTTATATTTATTCCCTTTGAAAGTTTAGACATCAAAACTTTGATGTTAGTTTTCTTAGATAATTTAGTTTGATGATAGAGACTATCAACTAAAGGTATTGCTGCAAGGCAGTGGCTATTTTGAAAACTAATAAAAATAATTGTTTTAATTGAATGTGAAAGTGTTTAAACTTGTATCTGCTTTTATATTTGTTATCTTAAAGCAATCCTTTTTAAGTGAAGCTCTTTTGGTTTAAGTTAATTAATTGGAATGTGGTTAAAGAGATGGTTTTACACAAGACTGTGCCCATTTACGGTCATGGGCCCTTTCACACGTCTTTCAGTTAATCAATCATGGTAACACAAATTTCAGTTGCATTTTTTTGGTTTGTATATGACTTATTTAATTCTCACAACACACCTGGGAGGTGCTACTATTGTACCCATTTTACAGATAGTTCAGCTGAGACTGAAAACAATTTAGTGGCCAGCCCAGTATCACACATGTAATAAGTATATGAGGACAAATTCAAGCCCAGGTCTTTCTGACTCCAGTCCTAGCATTCTACCTACTACACTATACTGCCTTTGATAGCGTTAATGGGATCTCAGACTTTACTAAGAGACACCTAGTGACTCAACTTGGAGGAGATGGTTCTGCTCTATATCAGTTTGGTTCTCATATAATGATAATAATAATAGCTTGCATTTACATAGAGGCTACGATGTGCTAGGCAATATACTAAACATTTTAAAATTATTATCTCTCCAAATTCTCCCCATCCCTCCCTCCCCACCCATTCCCTTTGGGAAGGCTGGCCCTACAGGAGAAAAGAGAAGATGGAGACAAGAGAAGGGAGGGATGACAGAAGAGAGGGCAGATTGGAGATAGGGAAAATTAGAGTGCTTGGGGTATTGGGGTGGGGGGGGGAAGGGATAAAAGGGGAGAAAATTTGGAACCCAAAATTTTGTGAAAATGAATGTAAAAAGTCAAATAAATAAATAAATAAGTAAAGAAAGAAAAAAAAATTATTATCTCTCTTGATCATGACAACAACCCTAGCCCCATTTTGCAGAAGAGGAAATAGAGTAAAATAGAGGTTAAGTGACATGCCCAGGATCACACAGCCAGTAAGTATCTGACCTCAAGTCTTCCTGACTCTGGCTCTGGCATTCTAATTTCTGTATCATGTAGCTTCCCTTGAGTGTTGGTTCACTTCTCAGCACTGCATTTATCAAGAGCATTGACAAACTAGGATTGTCTAGATGAGAAGACAGGATGAGACCAGCCATGAGATCTGGCAGTACGAGTGTAAGCTAGAGGAGTCAATGAGGTCTAGCATGGAGAAGAGAAAACTTATGGGGAACATGATAAATGGCCTCAGGAATTTAAGGGCTGCCATGAGAAGGAGGCAATAGATTGTTTGGCCTCAGGTGAGCTGGGAGCAGTGGGTGGCAGACTCAAGTCATGTAGAGGGGAAACAAAGAACCCTAGACCTAGAATCAGGAGCTCTCTGGGCTTCCATTCTCTTTCCTACACTGATTAGGTCTGGGACCCAGCAGAAGTGACTTAGCCTTTCTGGGTCTCAGCTTGATTTTCTCTAAAAGTAGGTAGTAATACCTGCAGCATTCATAGGGTTGTATGGAAAATAAAATGAGATAATATATTCAATATCTTTGTAAGCCTTAAAAATCTTTAGAAATGTCAGCTGCTGTTATCAAAGAATATATTCCTAATAGTGAGGAGTGTCCCAATGTGGAATAGGATACCTTGGAAGGAGGTGAGTTCTTCCTCATGGGAGGTCTTCAAACAAAAGTAGATCACCACTCATTGGTGAAATTACATTAAAATACAAAGTTCCTTGAAGAAAAGGATGGTTTTTATTGTTCTAATTGTCTCCCTGATGCATAGAGTTGTTATTTAGTTCTTTCAGTTGTATCTGACTTTTTGTGACCCCATTTGAGTTTTTCTTGGTAAAGATGCTAGAGCGATTTGCCATTTCCTTCTCCAGATCATTTTGCAGATGAGGAAACTGAGGTAAACAACGTTAAGTGACTTGTTCAGAATAACACAGCTACTAAGTGTCTGTGGATTTGAACTTAGGAAGATGAGTCTTTTTGAATCCAAGTCTGGTACTCCATCCACCATGGTGGATTTCCTGGTGGTTTCCTGGTGGATTTTCCTGGTGGAAACCACCATGGTGGTTTCCCTGACACATAGTAGAAACAATGATTTTTCATTGAATGAATGGCCACTAGGTGGCATTGTGGTGTAGTGGACAAACTGCCACTGGGCTTGGAGTCAGAAAGACATGAGTTCAAATCTTCACTCAGATGCTAGCTATGTGACACTGGGTAAATTTCTCTGGGCCTCAGTTTCTTTATCTGTAAAATGAGGAAATTTGTCTCTCATGTCAAAGCCCCTTCCAGTTTTAAATCTATAGAACTAAGAATGTAGAGTGAATGTTGGGGTAGTTGCCTCTGAGGTCCCTTCCAATCCACAGATTCTCTGATTGTTTTGTTAAGTAAACTTATTTGCAATCAATGTATCTGGCGGAATGCCTACTTTTTTTTTGCTTCATTCTGTGCTCCTGTATAAACAGGAGATTAAATTTCTCCCCTGCTTTTCTGCAGAAAAACGTCCCTACAACTGTGAGGTTTGTAATAAGTCCTTCAAACGAATTGATCAGGTGGCTGCACACAAAATCATACACAGTGAAGATAAACCTTACAAATGCAAGCTTTGTGGCAAGGGATTTGCCCACAGAAATGTTTACAAGAACCACAAAAAGGTAAAACCTCCACCATTACTATTTGCCAGTTTCTCTATCTGAGATCAGTTGCATTGCCTTCCAGATACTTGTTAGTGTGTTTGGATGAATGTGTACACATACATATGTGTTTGTATTAGCGTGTTATTGTGTAACATGGGATGGCAACATTGGAGAAAACCTTCCTGACATCCTTTGTTCTGAAGGCATTCTATAACCTTGTCATAATTTCCAAAAAGTCCAGTGGCCACTCTGGGATTACAGAAATTTGCAGACATCCTCTGCTGTCCTAACATTTCTGCTCTTTTCTTTCTGTGTCATTAGGCTATGTGGATCTTATCTGTTGTAAATAGTCAGGGATGTCTTCCTCCCATCCTCACTGTGATGAGAGAGGACATTTCCTTTATTATGCAAGCTGTGGCTACTTCTCCAAGGTTGGAAAGACTGAGCACAAGCCCAAGGACAAAATATTTCTTGTCATCCAGTGATCAATCTCATCAGTTTTGGAGAATAGATGACAAGGAAGGCTTTGGCCATGGGAGCTCACAGACAAGCCACTTCTTTTCCCTGAGCCATCTTTTCTGAATCTGCAAAATAGGGGTTTTGGAGAAAGGTCCCATGCAGTTCTGGGAGACTATAACAGAATACTTAAACATCATTACATTTTGGGCATGGTTCTCTTCTGTGGTAACAAGATGTTGAAAAGCCAACTTTGGGGAGGGGAGTAGTGGGGATGGAAATTGAACTATTGAAATCTTTAATTATGACACCAAACCCACAGTTTATCAATAAACCCTGTCTATTCATGGCAGATAAAGATCAACTAATAAGATTCATCAATCACCTTCACCTAATTGCTAGCCATTATTTTAAACTGAGGGATTATACTTTCCAATTTAAAATGGTATCCATGCTGCTTTGGCAGTTACATGAATATAAAATTTATCCGGTTGGTTTTTTGCCCACTCTCTTGAACTTCCTTATTTTTTTTTGTTATGAAACTGATACAGTGACATTTACAAGCTTTTCACAATTTGGTTTATATTATATGTGAGCTGGGAGTTGATACAGGTTTCCTGAAGCATCTCTCATGCTTTGAGTCATAAATCATGGGAAAGTAATAAGGATGACTCAGAGTTGGTAGAAACAATGATACCTTGTATTTCCAGAGCAGAAAGTCAAAGCTTTTCTGTGGTCAACAAATCCATGATCCATCGTTCAATGATCTTAGTGACTCTATGGTTACCTATGAAGCAGCCATGATTATAGTGAAATTCCTGAAATATTCTCTAGGGAAGAACATTTTTTTTTTTCTGCACGCAAAGCAGTCTTTTCTTCTCCGCTACTCTAGTTATAGAGAGCAGTGAAGTGGAATAATCTTCCTAAGGGGACCACAGATAGGTATATGGTTCAGCTGGATGATGTGATGGAGGTTGCATAGTAATTGGGCAGCACAGAGGATAAAATATTAGACACAGAGCCAGAAAGAATGGAATTCCAATTATGCCTCAAATCCTCACTCACTGGATGACTTTGGGCAAGTCACTTAATCTGTCTGCTTCAGTTTCCTCAACTGTTAGGTGGAGATAACAGGAGCATCTACCAACCAGAGTTTGGGGGAGAATAAAATGAGAAAACATATGCAAAGTGTTTTGTAACCCCCAAATTGTTATATAAATACTGGCTATTGTTGTTAGCTATTGCTGTTATTTTGTTATTTACCTATTTGTGTTCATGTTGAGGCCATGATATTTGTTGACTAAAGTGATAACATGGCAGAGCGGATAGAACTCTGGGGTCAAGAGAGACCTGGGCTCAAATCCTGTGTCTGAAATTTGCCAGCTGAGTGACCCTGGATAAATAATGAAATGACTCTTAAGTCCCAGTTTTCCACCCTGTAAAACAGAGACAATCCTACATCCAGTACTTCATGGGGTTGTATTGAGACTTTCATCAAGTAATTCTTGTTCAATTCTTCTAAGCTTTAAAACACTATAGCAATGTAAATTTTTATATTAGTAATTCCCTTGTTTATCACCATTGTCTTTTCATCACTACTATTTGTGGTATTGAGAGCTCAATCTTACCTCTGAAATTGAAAGTCCCTGGTGAAAATTGTTTTTGGTTCCCATGCAATTTAGGGCTTTCAGGTGGGAGCAGTTTGGAAAGAATGCTTTTTCTAAAACTAAAATTTATTCCTACTAAAGGAGAGTCACTCTCATTGCACCCAATTAATTTTTTTTGACTAAATTTTATCTCACATTAGTAGCATTTGATACCATTGATGAAATTGCAGTATAAATCAAAACCACTTCTTGCATTGGGTTCCTTCCTCACACCCTTCTTTTCATATGTGTGTGTGTGTATGTGTGTATATGTATATGTGTATGTGTGTGTATATATATATATATAATGTGTGTGTCTATATATCTATATCTATGTAGATATAGATATATAGACACACACATATGCATAATTAAACACCCTTTTAGCACCTGTGGGAATTTCATTTCTTGGGAATAATTCTTATAGCACACAATAGTTTTTTTTTTTCATTCTCTGATGATATCAAATAGATAAATGAAGTCCTATATCACGGGCACTTAGACCTTGCTAGGAAGGACTATGGATGATAAAGAAGTTAACTCTATGGAGATGTGATTTATCTTCCATATGATAAGATCATCAGCTTGTAAATCTTAAGCTAAAAAAAAAATCAGTGGCTTTTATAGCAAATGTTTCATTTTACAGATTGAGTAAACTGAAGCCCATGGAGATTAAAGTGAATTATCCAGAGTCACATAGCAATTGAGTCACGATTTGAACCCACATTGACTTCAGACCTGATGATTCTTTTCTCTGTTTCTCATACTTGTGATCTGTGTTCTATGATGTACCATGAGTCATTTTTGTCCTTAGACATCATTTTGAATTATGGATATTCTTAATTATGGTTATAGCCTTAGTGAGGAAAAAATATGGCCATTTAGAGGCAGCTGAGTTGTGAGATGTGCTGTGTTATGAGCTTTAGTTACTTATCAATATCATTAACTTGTTGGTAACAATAACCTGTAAATAATTACAAAGACAAAAAGTCTTGCTTTTTGAAGTAGATGTTTCTATTTGTTTTAATAATTTGAAATGCAAAGTATAATAGAAAATAGAAAATAATGAATTAATGAAAACTTATCCATTTCCTTTTTCAGTATTTCTCTCATTGGATTTTGACAAGGTGGGCTTATAACAAACCCATGTGGAAAATGTGGAAAACATTTTATTGAAAATAGTCTTAAATAAACTATTTTCAAATGTGAAAATCAGTAGAGTATGGTCTTTCATGCCATATAGTATAAATACATATTTTATATTTAAAATCAGAAATGGATTATTTGAACATTGGACTGTTTGACTTTTGCAAACAACTGTATCACTGTGAGAAAGAGATTGGCTACATTTCTGTGAGGATTTCATTGAGAATATTTCTTCTCTAATGGTGATGACATTTCACATACATGGGTGGAGTTTAGGAAAAAGCCCTTTTTGACTGATTCAGCATTAGTTAAATGTTTGGAACCTGAGCATCTGTGAAAATGAGATCATTCAACTTTCCAAATGCCTAGAGAGCCGTTTCCCATTCTAGGGTCAGGCCCTGGAGTCTAGAGAATGATCCGAGTTCATGCACTCCATGTTTTTGCATCAGTTTTGCCCTTCTATTTGTTTGCTTCTGAATCTGGGAATACAACCATCAGAAACCACCTACTTTCTCTGAACACATCATGTCAGTTGGGGAGACCAAGTCTCCTTCCCGTGGTGTGGTATGTCAGCTTGTAGAAGGTTAGAGACTTGAAGCCACGAACTATCCCGTTGAAGTCTTTCTATAGACCCAGTAGAGTATCTGGAACATTGTAGTATTTGCTTAATAAAATTAAGTTTAATCGATCCTTTATTAGAACTGACTGAATGATTGTGAGTCCTCCAATGAACCATTTCTTACCATCTGGATAGACTTTTGTACAGGCAAGGAGGATATCTTCAGCATCTTCCTTTCTTTTTAAGGGCTTTCTTCCTCTATCAACCCTTTGACTCTGGAAATTATGGTTTCTGAAACTTCCTTAAGTGAGGGATTTCTAGAAGTGAGGCCCTCCACTGTCTGGGAAAAATGGGGCCAAGCAGGTAGTTCTGACAAAGATGGCACCAGCTTCTTAGCGTGAAAGATTCAAGACTTTCAAAACATTTAGGTAACTTTTTACTTTAAGTGAAAAAGTAAAGACTGGCTCTCCTAGTTGAGACCTGGCAGAGGAAGGGAAACAGAGTAATTTTTTTACCCTCAAGGATTTCTAGGTCCAATAGGATTGAATATCTTGAATTGATTTCTGTTCAAAAGCATGTTGTAAGCACATACCATGTTCCAGACGCTGTTCCAGATACTCATTGGGCATACAAAGCCAAAAATAAAACACTCTTTGCCCTGAAGAAGCTTACATTCCATTGAGTGACACTACATAAGACAGACATGATAGAAGAGAAGGATAACTGACACAAAAGGTAAACAGAGTAAATATTAATTAACGTCTAGATTTGATAAGGGTGGATCTGGAAAGGTCTTTGTCATGTCAGAGATCTCAGAGGCATAATGGAAGTTATAGAACCAAAGGAACAGACACTATGGTCTATTGGGAAGAGTAGGTCATAGCACAGTGAAAGGAAACCCAAGGCTGGAATCAGGCCTGCCTTTGAATCTCTGACTCCATCACCTTCTAGCTGTGTGATTCTGAATTTAACTCCTCCAAACCTCAATTTTTTTATTTGCAAAATGGAGAGGGATAGGAACTTTGAACAACTTTGGAAACTCCTACTGAGGCAATCCTTCTACCAAAGCAGATCAGCCACTTCTCAGAAGCTTAAAATTTTATAAAGCTATTGAGAATGCTGAGAGCTTGCCCAAGATCACACAGCTAGGAGGCGTCATTCAGAATGTTTTCCTGACTTCGAGACCATCTTTCTATGCACTACTCCACAATGGATGTCATAACATCAGTGGGAATGATGATGATGATAAAGGCAAAATAACTTATCTTGCCAGGTTGTTATAACAGTAGTCTTAATTAACAATTAAAGTGCTATGTAAATATAGATTATGTTTTTCTTTTCCTCGTACATGTGTCATTAAGTCTAGGGGTGTGCTGGTAAAGTTTTAGCAACCAATTCTATTATATGTGTATGTATTATTTCTCATATATAATATATAACATTTTATATATGTATGTATATATACATAATAATATATTACATACATAATATATACATATGCACATAAATCAAGGTTAACCTACATTATTGACACTTTTTTCCATTACTTTCTTAAGTCAAGATAGCAAGAAAACAATAAATCAGTCCCTGATTTGTAGCATATGCTGATTTCTGAAGTGTTAATACTCAGATGGAAAGTTTAATAACTGACTCCAGTGAGCAGCACTGAGTTGGCTCCAACCTTCCCCTGACTTAGGCCTGAGCATCACATATAAGCATTGTCCTGGTAGGATAGGAGGGAAATGACTTCAGTTTAAGGATTCAGGTTTTGGTTTGATTGACTCATCCTATGAGAAGGATGACAAGTTGTGCACATATACCATTTTATATTATGCATGAGGAGGCATAAATTAGTATCTAATTTCAATTCAAGTTTCATAAGAATAACCCTCAGTGCCCAGCATATTACTTAGTCTTTCCAGCTCACAGACAAAACCAGTTTGCATCAGAGTGCAAGCCACATGTTGTTTCAACTAAAAATGGTGGCAGAGCTATGCAAAGACTTTTGTTATATTCTCAGAATCCACTGATCCC
This sequence comes from Bettongia penicillata ogilbyi, assembly GCA_023548195.1. Taxonomy (NCBI): domain Eukaryota; kingdom Metazoa; phylum Chordata; class Mammalia; order Diprotodontia; family Potoroidae; genus Bettongia; species Bettongia penicillata. The sequence continues at coordinate 2,881,945 of JAJHZJ010000696.1, forward strand.
TGCTGAGAACATGGGCACCCACTCCTGCTGTGCTAAGAGTCTCAGAGTGGGTTTGATAACTTACCCTCTAGAGAAACTGATTTCTCCATTCTGTTCCCAGCTTCTATTTTCTCTGATAGAGAAGTGGCTGTTTTAAAGGAACTCATTTTAAAGCTGGCAGTAAAAGTTTAATTCATTGACCTTGAAAGCAAGACAAATCTTTTATGTAACTTCGGTTTTATATCCTGCCCCTAAGGGAGAGTCATATGCTTAGGATATTTTGTCTCATGGTTGGGGAGAACCAAAAATCCTCCCTACTGGTTGTTTCCCCTAAATTTTCTTGGCTTCTGGATTTTTCCACGAATGTTCATACTGATCTTCATGTCCCCAACATGACCTACTGATTAAGTGGAATTTCCAGTAAAATACAGGGTTATGTGGCAAAGCTCATATTACTGATGGACACATTTACTACTCAGCTTGAAACGGCCATGATGAAAGTTTCACTTCTGCCATAAGGTTAATATTTGATGACTGTGGTGAGGAATTTACCAATTCAGCAATTCCCACAGAGAAATAACATCAGAAGTCCTACTGAAGCAAGTTTGAAACCTTTCTCTAAGTGGCTACAAAGAAGACTTCATGTTTTCACATAAATATTTTTGGCATCTGCAACGGCTGTAATCAATTGGGATTCAGATTCTGTCATGGCATGCAAAGGAATTTATTTATCTATTAATTCTCACAACACGAACATTATTTTCTTCTTAGGAAATTACTTTTTAGATTTTATTTTGACATCAAATTAATTTCCAAAGATATCCTCCTTTACCCCATCCCTTGTAACAAAGAATAAGTGAGAAAGACTGAGACACACACTGATAGAGAGCAAAGGATTTCAACCAAACTCATCAACACATCGATTGCATCTGCCAGAATAAGCTTGTCTCACCCTCATAGTATCCTACTTCTTTGAAGAAGGTGCATTTTCTGAATGAGTTATCATGGCCAAGTTTGGTTATTACACTTAAGTGGCATGCAGGGTTTTTATTTTGTTTGGGTTTTGTAATTGCTGGTGTCCTTTTTGTTTACATTTCAATGAACCCTTTAAAAGATCTGTTATGTGTCCCTTATACTTAGCTGCTGGACAAAACCAAAATTATCCTTGCCTTCAAGGAACTTACAAACTATTGGAAAGAAACAGAAAAAAAACAAAAAACCTCACATACATATAAATTACTACAAAAAACTATACAAGGGAGGCAGTGTGGTAGGCTAGAAAGAGCATGAACTTGGAGTCAGGGGACCTGGGTTTGAATCTTGACTTTTCCATTTACCAGCTGTGTGATGATGCCATAAGTCACTTACCTTCAATGGGATGTTGTTTTCTTTTCTTGAAAATGGAGATTTTGGAATGGATGATATCTGAAGTTTCTTACAGCTCCAGCTCTGAAAAAAAAATTAAATAGTTTTTGGGGGTAGGTTAGAAAGTTAGTAAGGAGGTAGAATCTCCCTAGGTTAAGAGTAGTGTTGTAGAAGGTGGCATAATCTATTCTGGATGGATGCTAGGGCTTTTTTAATGGACCTATGTAATGTGTTCTCCTTTATCATGTTGATGTCATCTATAATTTCTATAGGAATTGAACTAGGCTGTCTTGCACAGAAAGTATCATGTAATTTGGACAAAACAACAAGGTGTTTGGAATTCTGTTCCTAGAAAAAAAGAGTTTAACAGTCTATAGGAAGATGCATACACATTCCAATGGTCATATTAATTATTGCTAGCTTTCATACAGAACTTAAAATTTTGCACAGCACTTTATATGTGTCATCTTACTAATCTTCATAACAACCTTGTGAGGTAGGTGCTATCATTATTCCCATTTTACAGATGAGGAAAATGAAGCAGACAGAGGTTAAACAGCTTGCCCAGGATCACAAAGCAAGTAAGTGTCTTAGGGAGAATTTGAATTCAGATCTTCCTGACTCAAAGCCCAGTACTGTAGTCACCTTTAGAGAAGTGTCTCCCACCTCTTTGTATCACTCTCATACATTTCAGTTCATTCCTGTAGGGTGCTCTTCCCAAGGTGAGAAGGGCCAGCCATTCCATGTCTTTGTGTCTAGTCTTTGTACCTCTGTCCTGATGTTATCTTCAATTTATGCTGTATAGGTCTTCTTTGTACATAGTCATCTATATGTTGTCTCCTACATTGTCCTGTGCACTCCTACAGAGCAGGGACTGGTTTTGTGCAATGACTAGCACATAGTAGGCACTTAAATGCTCATTAATTTGACTAGTCTGTCCATTGTTAACTTCTCTACAGTGACTACTGGTGGGTAGGTAGTACTGATTCAACCAGTTCAGAATGTGGTGGTGATCTTTGCAAAGAGAATGACCATGGATTTATCACTTGATTTTGGCCATTTAACAGATGAGAAAGATTTTATGGTCAAAATGTGAGCCAGTTCCTTTCATGCTATTTTAAATACTGAGCTCTGTCTTTTCCCACTTCATTTATTGCCAATCTATGGAGGCTAGTGACCTGCACAGTCCTCCCTCACTCAAAACAAAGTCAAGTGCAAGTCATGTCATCATTTTTCTGATGGCATGGTTTTTTTCAGCAACAAAGAATGAATACAATGAATCTCTACCTCAAAGGAATATTTTCTTCCTTTAGATGATACCACAAAAATGAGATATCTTTCTCTAAAGATTTTTTAAAGAACAAAGAAACCTAGAATTTTTACACTATATAAGAATCAGTATTAGCCAAAATGGTTTTCTTAAGGTACCATTTTGACCATGTCACTCATGCAAATCAACTCACTCCTTATTGCTTCTAGCAGATATAAATTTTCTGTTTTTGCATTTAAAACTTATCACAACTGGCCCCTTCCTACTGCACTGTATGGGCCAGTCCTATTGGCCTTTTTTCTCTTCTCAAACAAGATACTTAATCTCTTATCTTCATGTCTTTACATTAATGGAGATCTTTCCAGGTGCCCTTAATTCAATATTACCTTGTATATACCTTGTATATTATCTAAATGTATATTTTTAGCCCACCTCCATGATCCCCAGGAGATTATAACCTTTTTGATGAAAGTCACCATGTTTTTGACTTTGTATCCCCAACACTTAGAATAGAGTAAGTAATGGAAAAACATATCATTGATTGATGAATTCTAAATTATGAAACTGATCTTTTTGCCCCCAAACAGTTTACTTAATTTGTTCATCTTACTTTTTAAACAGACACATCAAGAGAATAGGAAAGTTATGTAGATATAATATCTATCAACACAAGATCACTCCTTAATTATACTGATGATGTTTAAAGTTTTCAATAGTAAAGTGGTTTACTTTCCAAGCAGTTACTCTTATTTTTATATCGCTAGTTGAAGGCAAAATCATAGCTTTTCACAAATTTCATTAGTTAGAGTAAAATCATATGAGCAGATGTTTGAACTTTAAAAAATTTTTGATGCCCATAGAACTTACATTCTAATCAAAAGAATAAGTAAATACAAAATATATACAATGTATCAACAAGTTGCTTACTGGAGAGGAATGCATTAATGATGAGGAGTAAGGGGAAGGAAGATATCAGAAACGGTCTCATGCAGGGGAAGACACTCCCACTCATCCTTGAAGGAAGTTCAGGATGCCAGGAAGTAGAGGTGAGCAGGGAGTTCATTCCAACTATGGAGAAACAGCCTACTCCAAAGGCTGAAGTTTGAGATATGGCATGTTTATAACAGCTCTTCTGGTAAGGTTTGTCTGATCCCCTTACCAGAAGGACTGGTCAACTGTTATCTCTATAGAGACATTGCAACTGCTATGACCTTCACGATATTCCCTCCCTTCCAATCTTTCACCACAAAGCTCAAGCAACTCCCCATTTCTGAAATGCCTAACTGATGTTCCTGGTCCTTCCGCCTGACACACTCTTTCATCTGCAGACCCACTCTGAGGAGAGGCCCTTCCAGTGTGAGGAATGCAAAGCTTTGTTCCGGACCCCCTTCTCTTTGCAGAGACACCTGCTAATACATAACAGTAAGTGCCAATTCAGGCATTTGGTTAGAGGGAAAAAGGGCAAAGAAAGGGTTGCCAAGCTCCTGGAGCTCATGCTGACTCACTTAAGCAACATCTATGACAAAAAAGGCCCTTCTATGCACAGGGAATTATTGACTGTGTTAAATTCTGTGAAGACTCTATCTTCATAAAAGAAGGAACGCTGAAGGTGAAGCCTGACTTCCACTAAAATCCTGGCTTTCTTTTCATATTCCCATTAATTAACCTCAGTTTCCTCCTCTGTACAATGAGATGATTGGAGTACATAGATGCCTAAGGTAATCTGTGCTCCTGAACTTCTCAAATAGGGAAATTCATTGCAAAATTTGAGAACTTTGTTTCTGCCTTCTGATTCCCAAATTGACTTGGTTTATTTGTTTTATTTCAAAGTCCCCTTTAACTTTTCCACTAGAATTAGTTCTTGAGTTTAGATATGTTCTTGGAATTTACTTAAATGGATCTCAAATATAGTTATTTCCTATAACAGGAAAGACTGAAAGGAAAAGCCCTAATGAAGAGAAAAGGTTTGTGACTCTATAGACCTTGGATATCATGTAATCTAACTCCCTTACCCCACATTTTTGCCTAGGATAAAACAAATGCCCAGGTGAACTGTGGCATCCAACTTCACATCATGATGACAGAACCGAACTGAGAAACTAAGTCATCTCAGGCCAGATCTTTTCACTAGACTACTCTTTCTCTGGTCTCTTGCTTATTTTGAAGGAACATGCATTCAACTCTTACAAAATACACCACAGAAATCCTGGAGTCTTAGGATCTTTAGACCATAAAAGAAAATTAGTTATCTAGCCACTGCTTGAAGACTTCTAATAATAAGGAACTTAATTCTCTCACGCATCACTCTTCCTTTACAGATGACTCTAATTGGGAGCAAGTTCTTCTTTGAATTGAACAGGACTCTTCCTCTCATTGTTCTTAATTCTATCCTCTGAGGATAAATATTATAATTCTCCTCCTTCTGCATGACAACCCAGTCAAATGCCATCAGTTCCTTCTGCTGAACTTTGTAGAGCAAGTTCTCTCACCATACATGTTTCGTTACCTGAAATTACTTCTGTCTTTCTGTACCCTTCCTAAACTACAGCACCTTAATCCAAACACCATGTGCCAGGTGTGAGCAGGACAGTGTACATCATCTGACGATCGAGTCTTTCACTCTAAATGTTATGCTTTTGTTAATGCAGCCTAAGGTCACATCATGATTGAGTATGATTATTACTAGTTGCCATGTTGGAGTTGACAATCCACTCAAATCTCCACATCTTTTTTTCTTTAGAAATGTTTTCCGGTAATATATTCTACTGGTGCAATTCATTATTTGAACCCAAGTATAAGACTTTACATTGATGCATGTCAAATTTCATCTTATATTTGGCCCTTCATTCTGACCTTTCAAGTTCATTTTAGATACCAAAGGCTGGAGTCTTGTGTAGGGACTTTGAGACCCTGGTTTTGGATACTATTCCTTTCATTAGTCAATATACCCCCTCCTACTCAATGAAATATTTGAGTCTTTTTTTCAGAAACTCAGGTCCTTTCAGAGTGGGAAAGCAGTTGAGTTTTTGCCAAATGGAAAAAGTAGGATTCCATAAAAACCCATCAGAGAATTGTTGCAACAAATTTAAAATTATGATTTTATCTTCTTTTTACCCCTTTTTCTTTATAAGATTTTTCAGAAGCTACACATTTTTTAGGACATCAATTTTGTGAACTGGAGGCTTTGAGGAAAAAATATTGTGCTGTGTTTTATAAAAGTGGCCTCTACTTCTGAGAGATCAGAATTTTATGTGATAGAGAAAAAGAAAAATCTAAGATGTTCTTAACTCTACTTATCCTTGGGAAATCATGGTTTGGATGCTTATGTATTTTTCTTTTATCCTATATGTTACATATCATATAAAATTAATTGGGTATTTATAGATTCATTTACATCTTACTGTATAGAAGTTGCAACCTTGAAAGTTTTTTTTGAAGACAAAAAGATTCATGGATTTGGATAATATATTTAAAAGAAAAGTGCATCTTGAAGAAGTTCCTTTATGTATGAATATTAAAGTTTGGTAACAAAAGAATCAAGTTGTTATGACTTCCATAAATGTTGTATAATGATGATAGTGATGGTAATTGACTACACTGTTTCTTTCCATTGAGAAAAAGGGTACTGCATCTCTTAGATGCCATTGGTGCCTAGCTTATAATAAGGCTTCTTAGTTTTGAAGATTTTATTATGCATCATACAATTGATTCCCAATTTTCTATAAAAGAGGAATCAAAAAATAGATTACTGTTTTGTACCACAGCATTGATTTCACTATACTTCAGAAGCATTTTGCTATTTTTTAAATAAAAAAAAAACAAGTTTTTACAAGATTGTTTTTAAGAAAGGGATTTTTTAAAAGTTACTTCCTCTAAAAACAGTAGGATTTGCATACCTAAGTCTTGGCCCCACATTCTAGAATGTAATTTTATTTCTCATCCTAATAGTGAGTACTTAATGGGAAGAATCCAATACTTTTCATTTTTATTTATTAGCTTTCAGACAACCAGAGATATATGAGATTAAAGATGACAAGAATAATTAGATGTGCGAGCCTACTTTTGTATCTGTATGTTATATGACATGATTTGAATGAAATATATACTAAAAGCATATTTATGAAATATTTTTTCAAAAAGCTTTATCCAGATGTTTAACTAGTTAAAAATGATTATTTGTATTTATGAATCTTCATTTAAAATCCCTAAAGTAAAATATAAAAAATAACACACTGTTGTATAGAGAATAAAGGACCAACTATAGAGTTGGGTAGTATCTCTGGCAAAGTACTTGCTGAGTAACTGAAAGCTGGTCATTTAATATCTCTGTGACCAAGGACAGGTTACTGAATATCTTAGTGCCCTAAGAAAAGCTGCAGGACCAAATGTTATTGATAAATTACCAATCTGTGCCAGTAAAGGGAGTTAATGCTGGGAATCCCTAATGAAACTGCAGGCATGCCAATCTCCCCCACCCCCAAAAAGTTATCAGGTAAGACTAATAATTTTAAGAAAACTAATACGATGTAATAGAAGATCATAGATGAATAGATGTACTAAGGTACATCAAATCTCAATTCATTAAGAAAAACAACAAAATTAGAAAACAGCATTTATGGCCATACACTACAGAAAACAAATCAGAGTGATGTCTAGAATTGTCAGAGTTTTCATTTCCTTTCAATCCCAAGACAAATAGCTAATCAGCTTCCTCATTTAAAAAAAGAGGCAGTGACAGAGCATTAGAGTTGGAAAGCTCCTTAGGGGCATGTAGTTCATGAGGAAACACTCCATCTACAGTCTTCATCGGAAATATACACTCCTCTCCCTCATCACCAGTTAGAGGAAGCTGCTATATCCCAAGTCAGCTCATTCTCCTTTTGGACTACTCTAATACAAGGGTGGTGGGATCTATATATTTTTTACTTTTCTACTTCTTGTTCTTAGTTCTGCCCTGCAGATCAAATCTCCCACTTTTCCCACAAGAAAGTCCTTAAGATACCTGGGGGTCATTAACATCATCCCTCCCTTATATCTTTTCTTCTTCAAGCTAATCCCTGTTTAGTTCAGCAGATCCAACACTATCTTGACACACTTCAACATTGCAGATGCTTTCTTCTGGATATTCCATAGCTGATTAATGTAGTGCCTAGAACTTTACAAAATGCTCCACCTGTGTACTGATCAGGCCATAGAGTATTTATACTCTCATGTTGCTAGTGCTGAATGCAATTTTAACACAGCTTACAATTTTATTGACTTTTTAGTTGCCAGTTTAGATATCTTAGATTGAGATCTGGAAGGGACATTGGAGGGCATTTAATCCAAGGTACTGTCTTGTCAGATTAGGAAAGCAGATGAATTGCCAAAGATCACATGGGTGATGTCAGAGTTGGGATTCGAACTCAGGTTCTATTTCTCTTTTAGCAGTATCATACTGCCCCCAAATTCATATTTAACTTATTGTCTATTAGCATTCTTATGCATTTTTGCAATGAATTATGTTCTAATCATATCCCTCCATTTCACCTAAGGATAGCACCCACTTATCCCTATCATATTTCATCTTCCTAGATGTGATTCAACTTTCTAAGCCTCTTGAGATCTTTTTTGAATCCAAAAATCTTTCTTTCTTATTAATATGCCTTTAGTTTATTTCAAATGATTTTAGAGATGGTTTTAACATGGGGCCTGTGAGAATAGAGAGAATGATAAAAAGCTTTTCCAGAATTCTCTTTCCTTAATATCTAAGGATGCTCAATATTTCACCAAAACTAACAAACTCAATAGAAGTTTCTCAAATGACTCTTGTTGAAAAGAGAGTAAAATCCGAATAAAGTGGGCTCATTGGCCTCAAGGAATTGGGACTGCTCATACATTTTAAACACTGTGCATCCATCCCGGGCTAACTGTATGCTATACCTTAATTCTGTTCTGCCAGCATGCCTTAGAATTGGTTCATATTCTTGGGTCAATATTCCTGCTGTCATTATATCTTCATCTTTCTAAAGTAGTTACTTTGGTATTCAACTAGATTTGTCAAAGAGAGGACATAGGCCTTTCCTTACATCTGCTCCCTGAAGACAGCTCCCAGCACCTTCCTTACCTTTTTCTAGGGTTTTCCTATGAACCACCTTCAGAGAGGGTAGTGAATAGAGTGCTAAACCTATAGTCAGGGTGACCTATGTCCAATCTGGTCTTAGACAGTTACTATCTGAGTGACCCTGAGCAAATCCCTTAACCTTGTTTACCTCAGTTTCTTCACCTGTAAAATGAACTGGATAAGGAAAGACAAATCACTTCAGTATCTATTTTACAAGAAAATTACAAATGGGGGCTTGTAGATTTGGACATGACCGAAAAATAACCAGGGTCATTGGAAAACAAGGTGGAAAGCAAGAGGATTGTAATAGAAAAAACCAACCAAACTAAACCCAACCTAAGTCATGTAGAAGTGTTATCCTCTTCCTATTTAAAAATATGCAGGAAACTAGGTCATATAATTTTTTAAATTGTTCTTTTGTCTGGTTTGATAGCAAATGATTTTCGCTGCAGTACACTGCATTGTACACACACACACACACACACACCCTTGAAGTTAAAAAGAGAACAAAACAAAACAAGAGAAGAGATCCCAATTTGGACAGCTCTTTAGAATCTTGTGCATAGATTTTGATAGAGACAAAAGAAAATCAGCCAGCTGAAAGATGACTGAATAACTTTATAGCGTAGTATAGTGATCATTCAATTCAGTTATTTAATGACTGAGTAACTTAAAAGGTTGTTTCATCTCTGTGGTAGTTGGAGAGGGGAAGAAGGTGACGGTCGTCAGTTTCCTTCTGGAATATTTCTAGTCCTGCTTCCGTTCGTATCCCTTGTCATGCTCCCTGAAAGGGAAAAGGTGTGGTACACTAAGATATTCAACATTTAATAAAACTTCATTAATATGGGGAAAAGGACAGTTTATAAAAAAGCTTACTAGTCATGGGAAAGGGTGGAGCTTATAAAGACCCTCAGAACGGTTTGGATAATATAGACAGTTTATTTTTTAGATTATTATAGAAAATTCATACTACAAACCATCACTGACTATGGCTTTGGCATTTGACAGTCATTGGATTGAGTTGGATGCCCTAGTTGGGATGACCCAAACAACTCATGCTTGAGTGAAAGCTATACCCCAGTTAGAAAAAGATGAAAACTACCATAGCCTATAGCTTAGTTTATGAATTGAAACAGACTAATTTTATTTGGGGAATTTGGGTCCTTTGAAAATTTTGAAAAAATTGAGGCAATGTAGAATGATTGAAATTGAAGTGTCTTTATTGGCCCAAGGTTATCTTGCTTCATTTCCTCCTACATCTATGGGATACTATTGACCTTTATCTCCATCTTTGCTGTGAAGATAAGATTTTTATCTTTGCCCATGTGGAGCTGGTTTAGAGGAAGAGAAATCAGTTCAGTGGGAAGGTAAGGGAGCCCTTTCCCATTCAGTCTGGAGCCAAGGGTAGGAATGTCTGAAGTAATGTTCACCATCCAGGAGAAATGACTTTCTTTTAGGGTTATTTCTTTGATAGTTAGGCAATATTTCCACGTAGGCTGAGGTTAGTGGGGGAAGGGCAGTCATCAGCTGACAGGAAGAAAGTGTTCCAGCCTCGCTTGGTCTCTTCACATTTGACTTTTTTGTTTCCAAGGTGAACGAACTTTCAAGTGTGATCAGTGTGATGCTACCTTTAAAAGGAAAGATACCTTAAATGTTCACATCCAGGTGGTCCATGATGGACACAAAAAATACAAATGTGATCTGTGTGATAAGGCGTTTGTAACACCTTCTGTGCTTAAAAGTCACAAAAAAGTAAGTACAAGTCCACCCCCAGTTGGAATTCTTTATATATTTTCTTTCCCTCATTACTTGAACATTTAAAACATGCCCAGTTTGTCTTGCTAAGCCTAAGCTTGAGGCTTTCCTTTCACTGTCCTAGATACCATCCATAAGTTTATTCTCTTATTAGAGGGAATATAGCTGCAGTGGATACAATGCTGAATTCAGAGTCAGGAAGACCTGCGTTCAAATCCAACCTCAGACAGTAACTGTGCGATCTTGGGCAAACTGCATCATGTCTTTCTGCCTCAGTTTCCCCATCTGTAAGATGAGGTTTTACATTTATATTTACAAAATGAGGTAGCACTTACCTCTCAGGGTTGTGAGGATTAAAGGAGTTAATAATTATGAAGCATTTAGAAAACCTTAAAGTGATAAATTAATGTTAGCTTTTATGATTCAGGGGGCCTGAAGAGTGATAGATGAGCAATAAGTACTCAAATAAATACTTCTGGAATGGAAACTGATTGATTGGTATATATTGTCCAGTGAATTTTGCCATTACATTTTACAAAAAAAATGTTGATTTGGTTACTGTGTTTGCCCAATTTTCTAATTCAAGCGGATACTTGTGAAGTCACTGATACAATTGTGCATATTTTGTGATATATTTGCTTCTTTATATCAATATCAATGTATCATGCACAGGGTATTCCAGGCGTCTCAGAGCGATTTTGAGCTATTAGAGCTCATAGTGCTTTTAAGTTTCACAAAGTCCTTTGCAATTAAATATATATTAAATATTACAAAGAATTTCTTTAAGTCATTTGAACCTCACAGTAACCCTACCAGTAGATGAAATGACCATCTCCATCTTGTAGATAAGGAAAATGAGGTAGAAAATGTTCAGTCACCTTCTCCCTATCAAACAGCTACTAAGATTCTGAGACAAATTCAAATTCCGGGATTAAAACCAGATTTTTGACCCCAAGAGGAGCATTCCATCCACTGGGCCACTGAGTGGTCAGCAAACATCCAAAGCAGGAGATGCATAAGTATTATTTACTGAGGGGAAAAAAGGCTTATTTATTCTGAAATTTTAAATATGTATGTATATAGATACAAAATAGTTTAAGTATTTTAGCAAAATAATTTATGTTCTATAGTTTAGCTATAAGTATGAAGTATGTATAATATCAAACATATTATTGAGATAGATTGATTTTGTAATTTAAAATATTGTTATGCAAATAAATTAGTTTTCACTTCCCTCTTTTTTTTTGGTGGGGAAGCAGGTGTGGAATTTGCATCTATGGTATAGGGAACTTGTGGTATGGAAACTATATCCATGACTGTAGGCTGCCACCTTCTTTATAACTTATTATAGGTTTTATGACTTACTATAGATGTATTCTGGGCTCACTGGCAATTAAGTGACTTAGACTGTTCAGCCAGTAAAGGTGAGGGCCTAACATGACCCATGGCTACTTGGTTCTACCATGGTGCTTTTCCTCATTATTAATGAAGTTCTTTTAAAATGAGATTCTTTCTATTTCATAGGTTGATGGATCTAAGTCTGGAGGTGACCTTAGTGTCTAATCTGGCCTTCTCCTTTTACAAATAAGGAAACCAAGGCCCTAAAATTGAAATGACTTACCTGCAGTCACAAATAAGCCACAGGAATAAGATTTGAGCCTGGTTTCCCTTGCACTTTGAAAGTAAAAGACATGGAAAGAAAGAAAGAAAGAAAGAAAGAAAGAAAGAAAGAAAGAAAGAAAGAAAGAAAGAAAGAAAGAAAGAAAGAAAGAAAGAAAGAAAGAAAGAAAGAAAGAAAGAAAGAAAGAAAGAAAGAAAGAAAGAAAGAAAGAAAGAAAGAAAGAGAAAGGAAGGAAGAAAGAAAGGAACAAAGGAAGGAAGGAAAAAGGAAAGAAAAGAAAGAAACAAAGAAATAAAGAAAGAATCAGCTGCTACTGATTGTGTGTTCAGTGACTTCTGATTCCCCAGCTACAAACACTGATGGAGGGTCTGCTAAGGCAGAGGCTTCCTCTGAAGTGATAGGCATATGGAGAAGCAGCATACACATGCACATCACCTTGACGCCAGCCTCTTCAATTGGGTCATTGCTTGTTCTCTGAATGTTTAGCAGGAAATTTATTTATAAATTTTCCTTTGGAACTTTTCCTGATGAGTATTATGGTTGAATGAACAGTGGAGACTCATTTCATATTTAGCTTGTCTCCAGTAGCATAGGATTCACCTCATTGGAAATACTGGCAAGAAATCATGACTCAGAGAAAATGCGTGACCTATTTGGATTTATTTTCAAAAGTTTTCTTAAAAGGTTAGAGAAACCATTCAAAAAATCTTATTGTCTCAAATAACAGGGCTAGGCATTCTTTATTCATAGTGAGTTTTGACACACTTCCAATGGAGATTAGATGGAAAATTTTTAAACTGAGGTAATTTTAGCCAATAATGTTTTAAATACACATATATTTTCACTTAAATGTAATATGAATTTAAAATACATTTGATTACAATTGTCTTAATAAACTTAAGGAAACTTTTTGTGTAAACTTACTTATAGACATTTTTTAAACTGAGATAATTTTAATCAAACATTTTAAATTCATCTCTCTCTCTCACACACACACACATGAATTTAAAATATTTTTGGTTAAAATTATCTTAGTTTAAAAAGATTACACACACACATAAAGAAACAGAGACAGAGAGAGACAGATACAGAGAGACAGTGTTTGTATTATACACAATACTTTTTCTGATAACTTCTGGGAACTAATAATAGTAGTAGTGCTGTTTAGGTTGATAAAGTGGTCATATGTTTTTAGTCATTGTATTTTAAAAATGGCTTCACTGTGGGTTTTTAGATTCCAAAATGAAGAAACTAGACAATGTGATGTGTGTGGGGACCCCTCTAGACTAGAATTTCTAGAAGTCTATATCATAGAGAGCTGAGTTTCAATCCAACAAATGTATGACTCCTTTTCAGCATTGTATGGAATAAATATGCACACAATTGCAATCTAATTGTTTCTTCTCAGGCTAAAAGTGTTATGCACCACAATTGTCCAATGTCATCGATCAGAGGACCCTGGAGAATTCTGAGTGCTATTGTTTATATTGTATTTCTGAACACATGCCCTCTGCTTTCCTGAAAACCTAGAAAATCCCTTGCCTGCCAATTCTACTGTTACAGAATTCACTACTATTATACTATTGAGAAAATACACCTTTCAAATTTAGTTTATTTTTAATATTCTAGACTAGAGTAATTCATGTACTTAAGATTGCTTTTTGTAATATTAGAGTACTTCTATGTTTTCTCTATGTTTTGTCTCCATGAAATCAAGATGTTATTTGTAAAGAAGGTCATGAACTAAGGAAAGCATGTCTGCTTTGGAATGAAAAAAAAAATAACTTAAATAGCTGCTGTTGATGTCATGATTTCAGTTTATCCGACTGTAATGTTTCAAAAAACTGACTTTTTCTGTTTAAGGCCATATTTACTCATGGTTCTTAAGAATGGCAATCAGTTCTGATTGGTTAACAATGAGAGATGGACTTTACAGAGAGAAGCCTGCTCACTCCAGTCAGAGGCTGAGAGTGACATCATGCCACTCTTGAACAGAGAGATTATCTCTATAACCAGAACATTCTCAACTTTGGGCACTCTAAGCAAAGGATCTATCTCCACCAAATCTTACTTGAGTGGAAAGCGATGGGCAGATAGTTTAGGAGGGGTCAATTTTTGACTGAAGTCAATACTGTCCTTTAAAGGCTGGGGTTTGAACACGGAAATAGGACAGGGAAAAAGCCTGGTTCTACCCCATATTTAGTTATTAATAACAATTTCTCTCAAGTTGAAAGAGGTCTCAGAAGCTATTTATTCCATGCCTTTCATTTTATATATAAGAAAATTGAGGCTCAGAAGACTTGCTCAAGGTTACAAATCTGGTTGAAGTAAAATACAGCATTTGAACCGAGGTCTTCCTAGCTCCCTGCCAAGTGTTCTGTCTGTTATGATATTGATATTTTCTAATGATTTTCCATTCAGCCGCACTGTGACTCTTGGAATTAACGTTTCTTACTGAGAGATGAAGAACACATAACATGTTCACTAAATTCAGGGCTTAGAAAATAATGAAACATTACAACACACAGAACCAAATGGAACTTTGGAAAGCCTGTACTCTAAGAGATTTCAATGTATCAACGATCATAGATAAACCTCTTTCCTTTAGCCTCACTCTATATACTTTAAATTGAAATTAGTTAGAAAATGTTGCAACCAATCAAGATCGTTTTGCCTTCACTTGCCACCAGGTAGATTTCACTTTCATCTATATTTACCTTAGAATATGGCATATTTGAGAGAGGATACAAAATTGCCTTTTTGGGAGAAATGTCATGAGTAAAGCTAAATGGTTCCATAGAACCTCATATCTCGACATTTCTGGCCTCTTTATACTGTTAAAAGAACCAGTGCAGGAGTCAGGAGGACCTGAGTTCAAATGTCACCTCAGACACTTGACACTCACTAGTTGTGTGACCTTGGGCAAGTCACTTAACCCCAATTGCCTCATCCTGGGTCATATCCAGTCATCCTGATGAATATCTGGTCAGTGGATTCAGATGGCTCTGGAGAAGAAGGGAGGTTGGTGACCTGCAGCCCTCCCTCACTCAAAACAAAGTCAAGTGCAAGTCATGTCATTATTTCTCTGATGGCATGCTTTTTTGGCAATGAGGGATAAACACACACACACACACACACATACTCTTAAAAATTATGAGGACCCTCAAAGAGTTTTGTCTATGCGGGTTATATCTATCAAAATTTTCTGTATTAGAAAGTGAAACTGATGATTTAAAAATATTCAGTAATGCATTTAAAATAATGATAAATTCATTATATATTAACATAAATAAGATTTTAAAAATAATTTTTCTAAATCAAAAAAGTGAAAAGAGTGGAATTATTTTGTGTATTTTTTTTGGCAAATCTTTTCATTGTCTGACTTAATAGAAGACAGCTAGATTCTAATATTTCTGTATTCAACCTTTGTGATTTATTTTGTTGATGTGTCTGAAGAAAGTCCACCCTCCCATAGATTTGTAGTTGGGAAAGGGGGAAGCATTTTAATAAGAAAATAAAGTATTGTTATGAAAATAGTTCTGATCTTTTTAATCTCCTGAAAAAGTCTCAAGGATTTCCAAGAGCCCAAGAATGATTCTTTGAGAACCATTGCTGGCCCCACAGGACCAAGATTCTTCTGGCTCTGATTTGTGACTTAAATGAATTCATGTCTTGACCTAATACAAACTGAGTTATCTTCCTGGGACATTAAGAGGAATAACTGTAGAGTGTACAAAGGACTAGGGATGAATGAGGCTGAATTCAGTTCTCATTGGTCTTAGAATCAGATAAAGAGAAATTGTTTCCCTCACCAAGAACCTCAATCCCAGAGAGTTCAAACAATTAATTTTGCCCAATGTAATAACTAGAATCCTCTTACCTTGAATCCCAGACCAATGTAACTTTCAACAAGTGACTATTGTCAGTGGAATTTTTGACAAATAACTCTTAATTCTCAGTTCATGATCCTGTGATCCTGAAGAGCCCTTTTAGTTTTTTTTTTTTAACATAGGAATGTGCTGTAAAGACAAGTTACATGCTAAGATAAAATCCAGTTTTGAATGAATGAATGAAAGGTATTTTTTTTAATTTCCTCTATGATGCTTGTTGATTTTAGGGTTCAGGAAAGGTATTTATTAAGGTAACAGTGCAGTTCAGTGTAGTGAACAGAAAACTGGTCTTGAATCCAGAAGACATGGATTCAAATTTTGCTATGACACGTACTGGTTATTTGACTGCGAGGAAGTCACTCAACCTTTCAGTGTTTTAGAGGTAGCTCTCTAAGAATGTAAGTTATGGAGAAGGTACCTACATGAATAAGAAGTGAAAATTCCTGCATCACGGAGTTCTCTACAGCAATGCAAACAGGTCCAGACCCACTCCCTATCCCTTACTGTGTGCCAGGACTGTCCTACATGTTGGAAATGCAAATTAAAAAAGCAAAACAGGTCACACCCTCAAGGAGAATACATTCTAATATGGAAATACAACACATACAGGAGATTGATGGCCAGGAAGAGATCTCTTGCTCAGGAATATCACAAAAACAGTGAGTCGAGTCTTAGAGAAATTAACATCTCCACTGGAATGTTAGAATTGATGTATGAGGCAAATTATACATATGGAACCTTTGAAAACTTCTGAAGTAAACTGTAGTATTTTCAAATAAATTTCAGTTATGTTCCAAATTCACTGTAAATATCAAAAATCTTTCTATATCAAAGGTAGGTACAATTTAGTAGCTTTGGGGGAATGGTTCCAAATTCCTTTCCAGAATGACTGATCAATTCAAATCGATACCAATCGTGCATTATTGTGCTCATTTCCCCCTCACAGCCCATCCAACATTTGTTATTTTTCTCTTAGTCAACTTTGCCATTCTGATGAGAAGGCCACTAAACTCAATGGTGCTTTAATTCTCATTTCACTAAATATTTGTGATTTGGAGCGTTTTTTAATGTGGCTATAGTTTGAATTCTGTTCATATCTTATAATCATTTGTAAATTAGGGAATGGCTCTTGTTCTTCTATATTTGAGATAATTATTTATGCATTTTTGACATGAGAACTTTATCAGAAAAAACTTGGTGAGAACATCTCTTTCTCCAGTTAATTGTTTCCTTTTGAATTTAGGCACATTATTTTTATTTCTCCAAAAAAACCAAAAAAATAAACCCAAAACTTTTTAAAAATGTTGGTAACTACAATTGTACATTCTATTTCCAGAGGCTGTCTTTATCCTCTATTTGTCATGGACTGTTTCCCTGTCCTCAAATCTGAATGATCCTTTCTTCCTTGCTCATCTAATTTGTTTGTGAGGGCACTGTTTATGTCTCAGAAGCTATATCATTTCAAGGGAATGTAATTATGGAAAGTAAGCAAATGGCCATGATGAGACCTACCTGAACCTCTTTAATTCTATGGAGTCATCCTAAAACTATTCATCTATTTTCCTCTTTCTACATAGACACACACAGGAGAAAAGGAGAAGATATGCCCATATTGTGGACAGAAATTTGCAAGCAATGGGACACTGCGGGTACACATCCGAAGCCATACAGGCAGGTGCCTTCTACTTGTTAATACAAAACAAATAGAAAACTGATGTACTTTGTGGCCAAAGCATGGCACTATGTTCTTTTTATGTTCTACAAGATATATGCAAGTTTAAATTTTCAATCCCTGAAAAATTGAAGAAACATTTTGTTCTTTTTTCTGCCAAAACTTGCAGCAGAAGTGCTTCTAAACCCACTGAAGCATGCAGTCCAACAGTACTTTGATATTTTTTTTTGATAGCAAAATTTAAAATTTCCCCGATGGTTTCATGCATTTGTCATTTCCACGGATAAAACTGGGATAAGAATAGGTGGGCAGGTTTTATCTGTATTGCACTTATTTGTGTATGACAGCTGTC
The DNA here is from genome assembly GCA_023548195.1 of Bettongia penicillata ogilbyi. Classification (NCBI taxonomy): domain Eukaryota; kingdom Metazoa; phylum Chordata; class Mammalia; order Diprotodontia; family Potoroidae; genus Bettongia; species Bettongia penicillata. The sequence continues at coordinate 2,899,952 of JAJHZJ010000696.1, forward strand.
ACGGTCGATTCAATCCAACAAACATCTGTGAAGTGCCCACAGATGGAATTCAAGGCTACTGGGGGGAAAAAGATAAATGCAACCTAAACAATGCTCTCAAAGAGTTCTCTAGGGGAGAAAGGCATGTTCTTTAATACCTAAATATCGATAGAAGCAGAAAGAGGAAGTCTAAGCAAAGTGTTATCAAAAATGTCATCAAGGAAAGATTTTCTTCCCTTGGGGGAAAGGGTAGAGAGAGAAAATGATATCTGAGTTGGACTTTTCATTTATAATCCCGGCTGGATTGTAAACTTATTGGCCACAGGAATCATTCTTTGGCATTACAATATATTATGCATTGCACATATTCAAATATTTATTGGATAAGTGAATGAATGAAGAAGCTTTTACCTAGGTTGATACAACCTCCTTGATGACTCTTGTAAAGCACATTCAATGACTCACTTCATCGAGAACAGGGATTTCTTAACTTAGCATATTTCACACACACATATACACACACTTAAACATATATTTATAGGTAGATAACTATATCAATGTCATCTATTTCCTTTGTAATCCTGTATATTTTACCATATTCATTTAAAAACATTATTCTGAGAAGGAATCTATATGCCTTACCAGATTGACAATGGTGCCGTGACACAGAAAACATTAAGAACCTGGGCTAGGCCTACCTGAGATTCAAGAAGAGTGGTTGTTTGTCCTTCATTTTCAGAGGGCTGATGACACCATGGAGTTGCCATTGCTTGAAATGTTCATAGCATTGATATGTCTACTGGATGGCTCTGTGTTAGAGACCACTCAAGTCTTCTGGAAATACTAACCAAGAAGAAAAGGAAAAACATTCTTATAGTCATACTCATAAAAGTTTCAGTGTTTTAGATGTCTCAAATATAGAAACACAAAGCTGATTGATCAAATCTATCTAGAGGTGCAGGAATTCCTGAGAGATGATTTAGTCAAGAGATGTCAAACAATCCATATGACAACCAATGAAATAGTGGAAAAATGTCCGGAGGAAGGACCCCAGGAACATCAAAGGATCACATTGTTTGCAGCTTGAAAACACCTTAGAGATATCTAGTACAAACACTTAATTTTACACAGGGATAAATTAAGACCCAGTTAGGTGAGAGGACTTACCCAATGTCATACAGGTAGCTAGTGGCAGAGACAAGATTTGACTCCAGGTCTTATTATTCTAAGTATAATGATTTTTCTTTTTCTTTTCTTTTGGGGTATCTAGCCACAGTTAAATAATATGGATTCTAGTAAATAAGGGCAGTTAATGAAGAGGGAACCATAGAACTGAAAGGAAGCATGGTTCAGTAAAACTCTGACCATCTGGAACACTCCCTCTAGTTGTACAAAAGTAATGACATAGACCTGTGAAGCAGGCAAACTTGTTTACTAGCAAGGAAACAGGAAGTTTCCGAACATTTACGTGTTTTGTTATGAAATGCAATTGGGAAAGATCCGGAGACTAAATCTGTTCTGTAGGGATTGACTGGCACCCGGAAGGAGAGATGTACTTTGATTAGTGGCCAGGATTTACAAATATCTGACTTTTGATGAACAAGCTAAAAAATGTGGGAGAAAAGCTAGCTGAGAGAAAGGGAAACTGAATCTATTTAAAAATGGAATGGGCTGCCTTGGCAGACTGCATGATCCTTATTACTCCATCTCTATTTATATTCAAGAAGAGTCTAGACCATCACCTGTAGAGAACATTACAGAAGGAATGTATACATTGGGAAGGAGGTGGGGGCAAAAATAGGTGACTTTCACAGATGCCTCCAACACTAACATTTTGTAATTTCATCATATTAAGGAGTTGTATTTTAATTACTGTCTTCTGTTTTTATATCCCCTTTATTTCCCAACATGTTCCTCCATCTTCCCCTACCAATGAATCACTCTTGTGACAAAGATGAGAGAGAAAAGAGGGAGAAGGAGAAAGAGAGGGAGAAATGGGGAGAAAGTGAAGGAGGGAGAAGGTAGGGGGGAGAGAGAGAGAAAGAGAGAGAGAGAGAGAGAGAGAGAGAGAGAGAGAGAGAGAGAGAGAGAGAGAGAGAGATCAGTGAAACTAACCAGCAAATCAACTGAGTCTGACAATAAATGCCATCTTCTATATCCACAGTAATCCATGCGATCCTCAGTTCCCAACTGCAAAAATCTTTCCCCAACTCCTGATGCCCTTCCACCAAGCCCTATCCCCCTCATCTCCAGTCTTTTCTCCCTCATATTTCCTTTCTTTTCTGTTTTCCATTTCCATTGTGTCCACTGGAAATACCATTTTGCAGTTGACAAACTTCCATTAATTAAGACCCTTTTCTCTCATGCTCCTTTTATCTTCTGGTTCTCTTTGAAATTAGTGCATCCTAGCCAAATGACACCATATTCATGGTCATCTTTATCAGAGCTAGCTACATTTTCTTTGGTCTCAGTGGGGGAAATAGGAATACTCCTTAATTCCTGATACCACTTCCAGGCTCAGCTACCTCTCTTCCTTGAAGGTACATTATGTCAATTCATATTCCTATGATTCTGTTGGCCACTATCTACTAACCCCTAGGACATTCTTTTTCCTTTCTCAATGACTTGAGTACCTGACTCATGGTTTCTCTCTAACTGCTGCCTTCACACTAAGAGACTTTACCAAGCATGTTTACATTTGCTCTAGTACCCTAGCCTCTTAATTGGCTAATGTATTCCACCCCTATGACCTATTCCTCTAATCCATATTAGGTGCTCACAGAGGTGATTACACTTTTGAGCTTGCCATCCTACACAAGTGTTCTGCTTTCATGATTAAGAAGTATGAAGTTCCTGTATAGTCACAATCATTATCTCCTATCTCTCTCCCTCTGTCTTAACCCCTCTAAACCTGCTACTCATCTTTATTATATTCTCCATGCCCTCTACTCTTCAGGACCTTACCAGACCAAATTTTTCTCATTTTTCAATCATAATACATTAGTGAATCAACTTAATTCTACACTATCCTCCACTTCTGAATCTCTTGTTCCCTTATCCTGTCTACTTATCCCTTGACAAGAAACCATCCTGCCACCATACTCTTTTGCTCTTTTTTGCATCCTGCAAATGGAACAGTTCCTGTCTTTAAAACATCAAAACTTTGCATCATCTTCTCCCATTTCCACCATACTCGAATCTTTATGAAAAGTCATCTTTTCTTATTATGAAGAACAGAACCTCTACATTTATACATAACCCTATCTTCTCCATATTCTCCAGCCCCTAGCTACCACTATATCATTATTTTGGTATCTTCCCTGACATCTGTAAACACAACATTCTCCCACATCATTAAAGAATATTTATATATATATATATATATACTTATATACATACATACATACACACACACACACACACACATATATACCACATTCCATATTTCTAGTTCCTGACATTTCTTCTAAGAGGAAGAAGGTATACTTTCTTATTTGAATTCCTTTTATTCCACAAATGAATTGGTGTTCCCCACATTCATCCCTGATCCTTTTAACCAGGGTACCTCATGACCAACAGTCTTCTTTGGAGAGACTGCTATGTAGGGTTAGGATTACAAAATAGGATTTTAGAGCAGCTCTGAGTTTTGTTTTATTTATATCATCCACATAGGGATTAGGTCTACAGCTTGACCTTAATAGCATTGACTTCCAACCAGAAAGATTTCTTTCTAATTATTATTTTTATATAGAGGTAGAAATGAAGATATAGATATTGATGGATATCTTACATCCTCATACATGTGTATCTTCTTCCTAGGAATTCCTCTGTTGGAGCCATCATTAATCATTACCAAAGAAGGTGGGTTAATGAGGTGAATTGGGGCTCTATTTGCCTCTGCTCCCATTCCTGCTTCAGTCCTTCTCCAGGATATATGACTCTGGCAGAGTCTGTGATGTGCCTCACTCCTCTAGACTATATTGAATTTTTGAGCTTACTGTTTCCAGCTGTGCCCTAGACAATTTCTCTGTTACCTCCGAAGTGGACTTTGATTGTCTAGGTCTGGGCACTGGGGACTTCGTTCAAGATCTCATTTACTCTAGGAGTAGCACAAAGAGGGACAGTGGAGCAACATATTGGAAAAAAGAAGGTGATAGAAAAGCAGAAGATAGTAATAAAAAACCTTCTTACTCTGATGGAATTACAAAATATTAGTGTTATAGGCATCTGTGGAAACCCTGCTTTTCAACCCCCCTTCCCAATGAATGAGAAATATTTCTAAAGTTACATTCTTTAAATATGTGCCACGAGGCTGTCTCTTAATAGTCCATTTCTCCATCCTTCCTCCCATCATTAGAAGTATAAGATGAAACTATTCCAAAAAGCTTTAATAAATGAATTATAAATATAAATGAAACCTACAAACACAGAGTGTTTCTTCCAATTAGAACTTGTCTGAGGTGAGCGAAAGCACCACTAGAGAATGTTAAGAAGCATCTTCTATTAAGAAGCAGAGCCAAGATGGTGGAGAAAAGACAGTGACTCGCTGAGCTCCACCCCCAGCTCCTCCAAACACCTTTAAATAATGCCATAAAACAATTCCTGGAGCAGCATAACACGCAAAATCATGGTGTGAAATAATTTTCCAGCCAAAGACAACTTAGAAGGTCGGCAGGAAAGGTCTGTTGCACCTGGGTTAGAATGGAACACAGTCCAGCATAGGCTGTGCCAGCGCAGCCCCAGCCCAAGCATAGTACCATCTCCAGTAAACCAGGATCAGACCTTGGGAACCACTGTATCTGCATTAGCAGTGGCTGCGTCTTAAACTCTCAGCCCACAGAGGGTAAGGGGGTCACATGACAGGGGGCTCCTTGCTAGTACTGAAGAAGTTCTGTTGTTTTGATCATTCTCAGATCTGGGCTGCAGTCCTGGGTGGCAGCCCCAGGGTGAGGAGGAGCCTTGCCACAACAGTGAAGCAGGGACACTCATCACATTGCAGGGCAGAACAGGGTGCTTTTGGTCACTCACAGATCAGAGAATAGGCCAGGAGAGTAGTAAATACACCTCTCCTCAGATCATTCCACCTTGGAAGAACTTAAAATTTACAGGTACATAGAAATATCTCAGAAAATAGTAGCACAAAAACCAGTGAAGCTTGGGACCATGCACCCTCCACACTGGAAGCAGAGTCCTACTTTAACAAAGAATTAAAAGTCAAGAAATAGTCTGTGAAATGAGCAAGTAACAGAAAAAATTTCTGACCATAGAAAGTTGCTGTGGTGACAAAGAAAATCAAAACAAACATTCAGAAGAAGATAAGAAATTAAAGTTCCTGCATCCAAGAGCATACGAATTTGTCTTGAGGCATGGAAGGGCTCCAAAAGGGTTTTAAAAATCAAATAAGAGGGGTAGAAGAAAAATTGAAAAGAGAAATGAGAGCGATGCAAGAAAATCATGAAAAAAGAATCACTAGCTTGGTGAAGGAGACACACACACACACAATGCTGAAGAAAACCACATCTTTAAAACAGATTAGTCCAAATGGTAAAAGAGGTACAAAATGTCAGTCAGGAGAAGAATGTCCTGAAAAGCAGAAATGGTCAAATGGAAAAGGGGGAACAAAAATTTACTGAAGAAAATAAAAGCTTCTTAAAAAACAGAATTGGCCAAGTGGAAAATGAGGTACAGAAACTCACTCAATAAAATGGTTCATTAAAAATTAGAATTGATCAAATGGAAGCTGAAGATGAAAAATAGAAGACAATGTGAAATATTCCATTGGATGAACAGCTGACTTGGAAAATAGATCTAGGAGAAACAACTTAAAAATTACTGGATTATCTGAGATATTCTAGAATCAGAGGGTAAAATAGAAATTGAAAGAATCCACTGATTACCTCCTGAAAGAGATCCCCAAAACAAAACTCTCAGGAATATTATAGCCAAATTTCAGAGATCCCACATCAAGGATAAAACATTGCAAGCAGCCAGTAAGAACAATTCAGGCAACATGGAGCCACAGTTAGGATAACATAAGATTTAGCAGCTTCTACACTAAAGGATTGGAGGTCTTGGAATATGATATTCCAGAGGGCAAAGGAGCTAGGCTTACAACCAAGAGTCACCTAGTCAGCAAAACTGAGTATAATCCTTTGGAGGGAAAGTATATATGCAGTGATGGAGAGGACTTTCAAACCTTCTTGATGAAAAGACCAGAGCTGAATAGAAAATTTGACTTTCAAGAAAAGTATAAGAAGGTAAATAGGAAAGGGACATCATGAAAGATTTAATAAGGTTAAATTCTTTACATGCCTACCTGGGAATATGATATTTGTAATTTATAAAATCTTTCTAATTACTCCTAACTATCCTAGTTATACATACATACATACATACATACATTATACACACACATACACACACACACACATATATATATATATATATATATACATATATATGTATATATATATATATAGACTGAGGGCACAGTTGTGAATTGAATAAGAAGGAATGATATCTAAAAAAAGTAAAATTAATAGGTGAGAACTGGGAAGGAGAAAGGAAGTAGAATAGGGTAAATTATCTCACATAAAAGAGGAAAGGGGAAAAAAAACAAAACTTACAGTGGAAGAGACTATAAAGGAGTTGGGCAAAAGTGAGTGAACCTGACACTTATCAGAATTGTGTCAAAGAGGAAATAACATGCACACACACTCTATTGGATATAGACATCTATCTCACTATACAGGAAACTAGGAGGGGTAGGGGAATTGTGAAGGGAGGCATGATAGAAGGGAAGGTATATTGGGGGAGGCAGTAGTCAGAAGCAAACACTTTTGAGGAAGGACAGATTAAAAGGAGAGAGAATAGAATAAACAGAGGGAGGAGGATAGAGGGAAATCCAATTAGCAACGATAATTGTGGAAAAAGTAAAGCAAGTTTCTCTGATAAAAGTGCTATTTCTAAAATATATAGAAAATTTAAACTAATTTATAACTTTATGACTACTATATTATATATTATATATAAGATAATATATATATAACTAATATGTATTTATATATTATGATATATTAAATATATTGTCCATTAATGATATATAGATATATGATGATGTTATATATAACAATATAAGTATATGTATAATTATATGATTAATATACAATATATATGCTTTTATATATTTGCCGCTTTATGACTAATATATATGCTATATATGAGAAATACATATCATGTGTTAGATATAATTTATAAATTTATTACTAATTATAAAAAAGAGTCTTTCCCCAATTGATACATAATTAAAAGATATGAATAATTTTCAGATGAAATAATAAAAGCTATCTATATCCATGTGTAAAAATGCTCTAAATCACCATTGATTGGAGAAATGCAAATAATGAGGTACTACCTCATACGTATTAGATTGCTTAATAGTTCAGAAAAGGAAAATGACAAGTGTTGGAAGGAATGTGGGGAAAATAAGACATTAATTCCCTGTTGGTGGAATTGTGAACTGATTCAATCACTCTGTAGAGCAATTTGAAACTATACCTAACTGGCTATAAAGCTATGCATACCCTTTGACCAAATAGACTAGACCTGTATCCAAAAAGAGATTTTTATTTTCTTATTTTTATTTTTTAATATAAATTTATTTAACTTTTTACATTCATTTTCACAAAATTTTGGGTTCCAAATTTTCTCCCCATTTATCCCCTCCCCCCATCCCAATACACTGAGCATTCTAATTTTCCCTATCAACAATCTGCCCTCTCTTCTATCATCCCTCCCTTCTCTTGTCCTCATCTTCTCTTTTGTCCTTTAGGGCCAGATGACTTTCTATTCACCATTAACTGTATTTCTTATTTCCTAGTAGCAAGAACAATACTCAACAGCTGTTCCTAAAACTTTGAGTTCCAAATTCTCCCCATCCCTCCCTCCCCACCCATTCCCTTTGGGAAGGCAGGCAATTCAATATAGGCCATATCTGTGTAGTTTTGCAAATGACTTCGATAACAGTCATGTTGTGTGAGACTTAATTGTATATCCCTCCATCCTATTCTGCCCCCGATTGTTTCTATCCTGTTTTTTGATCATGTCCCTCCCTGAGTGTTGACTTCAAATTGCTCCCTCTTCCCATTGCCCTCCCTTCCATCATCCCCCCCAACCCTGCTTATCTCCTTCTCCCCCACTTCCCTGTATTGTAAGATAGGTTTTCATACCAAAATGAGTGTGGGTTTATTCCTTCCTTTAGTCGAATGTGATGAGAGTAAACTTCATGTTTTTTCCTCAGCTCTCCTCTTTTTCCCTCCACTAAAAAGTCTCCTGCTTGCCTCTTGAATGAGAGATAATTTACCCCATTCCATTTCATCCTCTCTCCTCCCACTACATTTCTCTCTCACCGTTTACCTAAATTTCTTTTAAGATATGGTCTCATCCTATTCAACTCACTCTGTGCTCTCTGTCTCTGTATGTGTGTGCATGTGTGTATGTGTGTGTGCACGTACATGTGCACGTGTGTGTGTGTGCGTGCGTGCATGTGTGTGTGTGAATGTGCATGTGTGGTCCCACTAACTACCCAGATACTGAAAAGTTTTAAGAGTTACAAATATTGTCTTTCCATGTAGGAATGTAAACAGTTCACTTTTGGTAAATCCCTTATGACTCCTTTTTGCTGTTTACTTTTCATGCTTCTACTCATTCTTGTGTTTGACAGTCAAATTTTCTTTTCAGCTCTGGTCTTTTCATCAAGAATGCTTGAAAATCCTCTGTTTCATTGAAAGACCATATTTTTCCCTGAAGTATTATACTCAGTTTTTCTGGGTAGGTGATTCTTGGTTTGAGTCCTAGTTCCTTTGACTTCTGGAATATCCTATTCCACGCCCTTCGATCCCTTAATGTAGAAGCTGCTAGATCTTGAGTTATCCTGATTGTATTTCCACAATACTGGAATTGTTTCTTTCTAGCTGCTTGCAATATTTTCTCCTTGACCTGGGAATTCTGGAATTTGACCACAATGTTCCTAGGAGTTTCTCTTTCTGGATCTCTTTCAGGTGGTGATCGATGGATTCCTTCAATACTTATTTTGCCCTCTGCTTCTAGAATCTCAGGGCAGTTTTCCTTGATAATTTCATGAAAGATGATGTCTAGGCTCTTTTTTTGATCATGGCTTTCAGGTAGCCCCATCATTTTAAAATTGTCTCTCCTGGATCTATTTTCCAGGTCAGTTGTTTTTCCCATGAGATATTTCACATTCTCTTCCATTTTTTCATTCTTTTGGTCTTGTTTTGTGATTTCTTGGTTTCTCATAAAGTCACTAGCCTCCATCTGTTCCATTCTAATTTTGAGAGAACTATTATCTTCAGTGAGCTTTTGAACCTCTTTTTCCATTTGGCTAATTCTGCTTTTGAAAGCCTTCTTCTCCTCCTCATTGGCTTTTTGGACCTCTTTTGCCAGTTGAGTTAGCCTATTTTCTTCAGCACTTTTTGGGGTCTCCTTTAGCAAGGTATTGACCCATTTTTCATGCTTTTCTTGCATCTCTCTCATTTCTCTTTCCAGTTTTTCCTCCACCTGTCTAACTTGATTTTCAAAATCCTTTTTGAGCTCTTCCATGGCCTGAGCCCACTGGACATCCACCTGGGATGTCTGGGATGCAGTGGCCCCAACCTCCACATCTTTCCCTGATGGCAAGCATTGTACTTCCTCATCAGAAATGAAAGGATTAAGAAACATCTCTTCCCCAGGAAAGTAGCTTTCTATGGTCCCATTTTTCTTCCTTTTTCTGGGCATTTTCCCAGCCAGTTACTTGACTTCTGAGATTCCTCTCCATCCCAGCCTAGATCTGCCCAGCTAGTGCTTGCTGTGTGAGATCCAAATTCTGCTCCCCAGCCTCAAGGTTTTCAGCGGCAGGAGCGGCTGCTACCCAATGTGAGCTTAATTTCTGGTGCTCAGGTGGGGGCAGGGCCACCTCCCAAGCTCAGTTCCCTCAGGGGCTTTATGCAGAGACCTTCAGTAATAGAGTGGAGCTCCTGCCTGGTCTGGGAATCCCGGGCCATTGCTGCCTCTGCTGCTGCCTCCCGAGGGGACCCAAGTCACGGAGACACCTGCTCCCCTCTCGGCCAGTCTCTGTCACTCACCTGTAGCACCTGTAGGTGGAGGGACCTTCGTGGCTGCTAGAGGTTCCGTCCCTGCATCCTGCTCAGATCTGCTCCTCTGGGGCCTCGCAGCCAGGGCAGTGCAGGGGTGGACTCCACTGTCTGGTGTGCGACGGACCTTTGGGGTCGGTTTTTCAGGGCTCTCTGGAATGGAAATCTCCTCCACTGTGTTGGTGCACGGCTTGTACTGCTCCAGAATTTGTGGGAAGTTCTCTTTACAGGAAATTTATGGGCTGTGGGCTTGGAGCTAGCATACATGAGTCTTTATACTCCACCATTTTCGCTCCTCCCCAAAAAGAGATTTTTAAAAAAGGAAACGGGCCTAAATTTAGAAAAAAATATTTATAGCAGCTCTTTTCTTATGGCAAAGAATTGTAATTTCAGGTGATGCCCATTCATTGGGGAATGATTGTAAAAATTGTGCTATGTGGTTACGATATGGATGTGATGTACCTATTGTGCTATAAGGAACAATATGCAGGATGCTCTCATAAAAATATCTGGAAAGACTTATGTGAGCTGATGCAGAGCAAATTGTAGAAAGTAACAGTGATATGGTAAGATAATCAGCTATGAATGACTTATGTATTCTCAACAATAGAATGATCCAAGACAACTTTGAAGAACTTATGATGAAAAATGCTCTCTGATCAAAGAAAGAACTGATAGTCTGAATACAGACTGAAGCATAGTTTTTTACTTTATTTTTCTTGAGGATTTTTTTCTTTATGTTTTCTTTCACAACATGACTACTATGGAAATGTTTTGCTTGAGTACACACATATAATCTATATGGTATTGCTTGCCATTTTGCTGAGTTGGGTGGGGAGGGAGTAAGGGAGAGAATTTGGAACTCTTAGTTTTAAAAATAAATGTTAAAATTGTTTTTACATGTAATTGGGGAAAAACAAAATGCTAAATATAAAAAAAGAAGGGGAATGTTTAGATCTTTTTCTGGCGTGCAGTTCTGTAATTCATCATTGGTGTTTCCAGTGTGCAAATGACAGAGATAGTACTCCATAGGTCAGTTTGAACAGTATATCACCTTCACCTGTGTTTTATCCTATTGGTTTATAGCTTTTTAGGGTCAGTGGGAACTGGGGTTAATTCAGCAAAAAGAAACTACTGACTGTGACATGAATTCCATTAATGGATCATAAATTGTGAAAGAAATTATAGGAACTACCCTTTTTTTTAAAGCTGTGGGCCAGAAGGTTAATTGCTTGCCTACAATTCCAACCAGCTTTCAGTGTTAACAGATGCCAGCTGTCACTGGATACTTTTTCCACCAACCGTAACTTTATGTACATGGTTATTCAAGAGCAAATTACTGTCTTAGAGAAAAAAAATACTAGTTTAATTGGTCAGGTTACATATGAAAAATGGCTGCTATCTTTGGGCTCCAAAAGCAGCAGCTGAAACTCATAATATCTTGTATCGAAGGATTTTCATTTACCATATTTCTTTTTTACAAAAATATTTTTTGGGGGAAGTTAAGCCTTTATTTAGGTCCCTTGGGATCAAGAGAAGATAACTTACAGTAATGGAAAGAAGAGTGGGTTTGGAATTAGTAGACATGTTTATATATCAATTCAATTTATTACATAACCATTTAAAACACTGATTTATCATGTATGGAGTATTAGGGATACAGTGACAAAAACTAACACATCCCTACCCTCAAGATGTTTACATTATACTGGAAAGATATGTTATGTGTAATGTACACAGATAAATAAATATAAGGTAATTTGATGAGGAAATATTATGAAGACCCATAAATAAATTACTTTTTTCTTATCTATTTTTTTCTTGCATTTTAATTTATTTATTTAAGTTTTCAACATTCATTTCCACAAAATTTTGGGATCCAAATTTTCTCCCCATATCTCTTCTACCCCCACCCCAAAACGCCAAACATTCTAATAACCCCTATCACCAATCTGCCCTCCCTTCTAACATCCCTCTCTTCCCTTATCCTCATCTTCTCTTTTGTCCTGTAGGGCAAGATAACTTTCTATACCCCATTACCTATATTTCTCATTTCCTAGGTGTATGCAAGAACAATACTCAACAGTTGTTCCTAAAACTTTGAGTTCCAACTTCTCTTCCTTCCTCCCTCCCCACTCATCTCTTTTGGGAAGGCAAGCAATTCAACATTGGCCATATCTGTGTAGTTTTGAAAATTATTTCCATAATAGTCGTTTTGTGTAAGACTAACTATATTTCCCTCTCTCCTGTCCTGCCCCTCCATTTCTTCTGCTCTCTCTTTGACCCTGTCCCTCCCCAAGAGTGTTGACTTCTAATTGCTTCCTCCTCCCATTGCCCTCCCTTCCATCATCCCCCCACCCTGCTTATCCCCTTCTCCCCACTTTCATGTTTTGTAAGACAGGTTTTCATACCAAAATGAGTGTGCATTTTATTCGTTCCTTTAGTTGAATGTGATGAGAGTAAGTTTCATGTTTTTTCTCTCACCTCCCCTCTTTTTCCCTTCACTGAAAAGTCTTTTACTTGCCTCTTTTATGAGATAATTTTCCCCATTCCATTTCTCCCTTTCTTCTCCCAATATATTTCTCTCACATCTTAATTTCATTTTTTAAAGATACGATCCCATTGTATTCAACTCACCCTGTGCTCTCTCTCTCTCTCTCTCTCTGTATGTGTAATCCCACCAACTACCCAGATACTGAAAACACTTTCAAGAGTTACAAATATTGTCTTTCTATGAGCAATGTAAACAGTTCAATTTTTGTAAGTCCCTTATGATTTCTCTTTGCTGTTTACCTTTACATGCTTCCCTTGATTCTTGTGTTTGAAAGTCAAATTTTCTTTTCAACTCTGGTCTTTTCATCAAGAATGCTTGAAAGTCCTCTATTTCTTTGAAAGACCATTTTTCCCCCTGAAGTATTGCACTCAGTTTTGCTGGGTAGGTGATCCTTGGTTTTCGTTCTAATTCCTTTGACTTCTGGAATATCATATTTCACATCCTTTGATCCCTTAATGTAGAAGCTGCTAGATCTTGTGTTATCCTGATTGTATTTCCACAATACTTGAATTATTTCTTTCTAACTACTTGCAATATTTTCTTCTTGACCTGCGAACTCTGAAATTTGGCCACAATGTTTCTAGGAGTTTCTCCTTTTGAAACTCTTTCAGGGGGTGATTGGTGGATTCTTTCAATATTTATTTTGTCCCCTGGTTCTAGAATATCAGGAGAGTTTTCCTTGAAAATTTCATGAAAGATGTTGTCTAGGCTCTTCTTTGATCATGGCTTTCAAGGGAGACCCATAATTTTTAAATTTTTCTCTCCTGGATCTGTTTTCCAGGTCAGTTGTTTTTCTGATGAGATATTTCACATTATCTTCCATTTTTTCATTCTTTTGGTTTTGTTTTGTGATTTCTTGATTTCTCATAAAGTCATTAGCCTCCATCTGTTGCATTCTAATTTTTAAAGAACTATTTTCTTCAGTGAACTTTTGAACTTCCTTTTCCATTTGGCTAATTCTGCTTTTTAAAGCATTCTTCTCCTCGTTGGCTTTTTGGACCTCTTTTGCCAGTTGAGGTAGCCTATTTCTAAAAGTGCTATTTTCTTCAGCATTTTTTTGGGTCTCCTTCAGTAAGGTGTTGACCTACTTTTCATGCTTTTTTTGCATCTCTCTCATTTCTCTTTGCAATTTTTCCTCTACCTCTCTTACTTGATTTTCAAAATCCTTTTTGAGCTCTTCCATGGCCTTTGACCATTGAATATTTATTTTGGATGTTTGATACAGAAATCTTGACTTTTATGTCTTTCCCTGATAGTAAGCATTGTTCTTCCTCATCTGAAAGGATGGGAGAACATATCTGTTCACCAAGAAAGTAACCTACTATAGTCTTATTTTTTTCCCTTTTTTGGGCATTTTCCCAACCAGTTACTTGACTTTTGTGTCCTTTTTCAAGAGTAGGGTATACTCTGGGGTTCTGTAAGATCTCAGTTCCTTCAAGGTGGCACAATCAGCTGTTTACACTGGTCTGGGAGGAGAAAGAAATTTTTTTGTCCAGATTCCCAGCAGTTTCCTCTCCACAGTCACCTGGCCTCCAGTTCCACCAAGCCAGCACTGGGGGCAGTGGGGCCCTGCAGCGTAAGATAAAGATCAGCTCCCTCAGGGCCTCTACACAAGGCTGAGGTAATAATCAGTTCCTCAATGCCCCCAGGGGTTTTATGATTCAAGCTGCTATAGGGGCTGCTGTGGGAACTGCTGCCACCTGCCTGATGTGGCCTCTGTGGCCACTACCTGAAGTTGGAGCTATGGGAAGGCCCTTCTCCCTTCCTGGCCAACTTGAAAAACCCTGTCACTGACCTTTGGTGCCTGTGAGTTGAGAGATCTGTGGACCTCTGCTACTGTGACTGGGGATTCCAGGCCTGGAGATTCCACCCCTGAGGATTGTTCATGATCTGTGCCACACAGCCAAGGCTGGGCTGGGCTCTGCTCCACGTCCGATGCAACAGACATTTCCCGTGACTTTTTTTTTTTTAATTTATTTATTTAAATTTTTTACATTCATTTTCACAAATTTTTGGGTTCCAAATTTTCTCCCCTTTTATCCCCTCCCCCCACCCCAATACCCCAAGCAATCTAATTTTCCCTATCTCCAATCTGCCCTCTCTTCTGTCATCTCTCCCTTCTCTTGTCTCCATCTTCTCTTTTCTCCTGTAGGGCCAGATGACTTTCTATTCCTCCTTAACTGTATGTCTTCTTTCCTAGTTGCAACAACAATACTAAACAGTTGTTCCTAAAACTTTGAGTTCCAAATTCTCCTCATCCCTCCCTCCCCACCCATTCCCTTTGGGACAGCAGGCAATTCAATATAGGCCATATCTGTGTAGTTTTGCCAATGACCTCCCTGATAGTCGTGTTGTGTAAGACTAACTGGATTACCATCCCTCCTAACCTGCCCCTCATTGTTTCTCTTCTGTCTTTTGATCCTGTCCCTCCCCAAGTGTTGACTTCAAATTGCTCCCTCCTCCCTTTGCCCTCCCTTCCATCATCCCCCCCCTTGCAATATCTCTTTCTCCCCCACTTTCTTATACTGTAAGATAGGTTTTCATACCAAAATGAGTGTGCATTTCACTCCTTCGTTTAGTCAAATGTCATGAGGGTAAACTTCTTGTTTTTTTTTTTTTTTCTCAGCTCTCCTCTTTTTCCCACCACTAAGAAAAACTACCTGCCTCTTAAATGACATATAGTTACCCCCTTCCCTTTCCCTCCCCCTACATTTCTCTCTCACCATTTACCCTAGTTTCTTTTAAGGTATGGTCCCATCCTATTCAGTTCAATCTGTGCTCTCTATCTCTGTATGTGTGTGCATGCGTGTACATGTGTATGTGTGGTCCCACCAACTACCCAGATACTGAAAAGTTTTAAGAGTTACAAATATTGTCTTTCCATGTAGGAATGTAAACAGTTCACTCATGGTAAGTCCCTTAAGACTTCTCTTTGCTGTTTCCTTTTTCATGCTTCTTCTCATTCTTGTGTTTGAAAGTCAAATTTTCTTTTCAGCTCTGGTTTTTTCATCAAGAATGATTGAAAGTCCTCTGTTTCATTGAAAGACCATATTTTCCCTTGAAGTATTATACTCAGTTTAGCTGGGTAGGTGATTCTTGGTTTGAGTCCTAGTTCCTTTGCCTTCTGGAATATCCTATTCCACACCCTTCGGTCCCTTAATGTAGAAGCTGCTAGATCTTGGGTTATCCTGATTGTATTTCCACAGTACTGGAATTGTTTCTTTCTAGCTGCTTGCAAGATTTTTTCCTTGAGCTGGGAGTTCTGGAATTTGGCCACAATGTTCCTAGGAGTTTCTCTTTTTGGATCTCTTTCAGGTGGTGATCGATGGATTCTTTCAATACTTATTTTGCCCTCTGGTTCTAGAATGTCAGGGCAGTTTTCCTTGATAATTTCATGGAAGATGATGTCTAGGCTCTTTTTTTGATCATGACTTTCAGGTAGTCCCATAATTTTTAAATTGTCTCTCCTGGATCTATTTTCCAGGTCAGTTGTTTTTCCCATGAGATATTTCACATTCTCTTACATTTTTTCGTTCTTTTGGTTTTGTTTGGTGATTTCTTGGTTTCTCATAAAGTCATTAGACTCCATCTGTTCCATTCTAATTTTGAGAGAGCTATTAAATTCAGTGAGCTTTTGAGCCTCTTTTTCCATTTGGCTCATTCTGCTTTTGAAAGCATTGTTCTCCTCGTTGGCTTTTTGAACCTCCTTTGCCAATTGGGTGAGCCTATTTTTCAAGGTGTTAATTTCCTCAGCATTTTTTTGGGTCTCCTTTACCAAGGTATTGACCTGTTTTTCATACTTTTGTTGCATCTCTGACATTTCTCTTCCCAGTTTTTCCTCCACCTGTCTAACTTGCTTTTCAAAATCCTTTTTGAGCTCTTCCAGGGCCTGAGCCCACCCACCACCCCCCTGGGGTGTCTGGGGTACTGAGGCCCCGCCCTCCACATCTTTCCCTGATGGCAAGGATACGTCCTCATCTTCGTCAGATCCGAAGGTCGGGATCATTTGCATTTGTTGGAAAAAACTCTCTAAAGTCTTATTTTTCTTCCCTTTTCTAGGCATTTTCCCAGCCAGTTACTTGACTTCTGAGATTCCTTTCCACCCCCGCCTGAATCCACCCAGCTAGTGCTTGGCCTCTGAGATTTAAATGGGCTTTCCTCCTGCAGGCTGTCAATCAGTGAGCTTTAGTTCAGGTGCTGGGGTGGGGCCAGGGCTGCCTCCGAGACTGATCCCTCGGGGGCTTTCTGCAGAGACTTTCAGGAATGGAGCGGGTGGGGGCGGGGTGGGGGGCCCGCCTCCCAATCTCAGCTCCCCTGGGGGTCCTGAGCAGAAGCCTTCAGCAACAGAGCAGGGTGGGGGCAGGGCCGTCTCCCAGGCTCAGCTCCGTCAGGTTTTATGCGGGAATCTTCCGTAATGAAGATCCTGCCTGCTGTTGGGGGATTCCTGAGTCTTGGGACGCTGCCGCCTCAGCCGCGGCCCACACCTCTGCCTCCGCCGCTTCCTGCCCCCGTCCCCGCCGCCGCCGCTTCCTCCCGAGGGGGCCCGAGTCACGGAGACGCCCCGCTTCCCCTCTCCTTCAGCCCGGCCTCTCTCACTGACCTGCTTCTGTGGGTGGAGGGACTTTCCTGGCTGCTTCAGCTTCCGTCTCTGAGGCCTGCTCGGATCCGCTTCTCTGAGGCCTCGGCCAGGGCAGCGCTGGGGGTCGGGTTTACTCTCCGGGGCGCGCCGCTCAGGGCTCCCTGGAACGGAAATCTCCTCCACTCTGCCTCTGCATACTTTGCACTCACCCAGAATCTATGGGGGACTCTTTCTACACCAATTCCATAGGCTTTGGTTTCGGAGCTTGTAAACGTGCGTCCTTCTACTCCGCCATCTTGGCTCCGCCCCCCCTTCCCGTGACTTTTTTAGGTCACTCTGGGCTGGAAATCTCCTCCACTCTGTTGTTCTCCACTTCTACTGCTCCAAGATTTGTTGAGAGTCCCTCTTTACAGGTATTTTATAGGCTGTGTAGGGAGAGCTTGCGTATGTGTGTCTTTCTACTCTGCCATCTTAGCTCTTCCCCCCATAAATAAATTATTGGAGAAAATATATTTTTTCTTTTTTTCTCCTCTTCTCCTTCACTTCCCTTCCTCTTCCCTTTCTATTTCTCTTTGCCTTTTCTTTTGTTGTCTCTTCATTTCTTTCTCTTTTAACTGGAGAGGTTTTAATAGTCTTTGTTTAGGATGTAGTATGTATTGGGCCTTAATAAAAGCTAATCATTGTATGAGGAATGGTAGATAAGTCTAGATATAAGAGTCTGATGGGGAAAAGGAGAAGAAACACTGAATTTGGAGAACAACCAGTGATATAGTTTGGCTGAACTATAGCAATAGTTGTGTACATGAAGCAGAATAATTCAGCAGATATGTAGTAACATGGTTTAAAAAAAAATACTGAAAAGGTAGTTTGGAAAGTCCCTCTGAACCAAGGGTCATGAAGTGATTGGGACGATCAAGATTTTGTGCTAGTTAGACCAGTGAGCTAATCATGTCCTCCTAAATTTGTTTTACAAACGAGAGACCTATTACCCATTGAGCTGAAGTGACGGCAAAATCAAAATCCTCAGGAGAAATAAAGCCAGACTTGATCCTAGGGGTCATGACTCCTTATCAACAGTTTTTTCCCCTCTGCTCCATGTTATTCTGAGGTTATGTGATTCTGTGTTCTTACCAATCAGCCAGGTCTGTCACCTTTGAACTCATCCACAGCAATCCATAACAACCAGTGGACAAGCCTAGTTAATTCTGCTTCTGCCATATACATCTCTTGCACCAGGTCAACCTTTTCTACTCCTAATAACCTTTCCAATGGCTGCCTCCAGCCATGTGTGATTCTTCCCCTTACACTGTACCTGCCTACCAACTATGCTACTAGCTGCTCATCTACTTTGTTCTTTCATCTCCAGCTTCCAGATCTTTGTGTGCACCATGACAGGGATGGGCTTCCCCTTGCCCACTGTTCTACTCTATCTCTTTTTAAAAGTAATTTGTTTGTTTTCAGTTCTCTATGATCACTTCCATAAGTCTTAGATTTTCTCTTCTTCTCTCCCCTCTTCCTCTCCAAGATGGGATGCTAATACGAAAATGTGTATAATACGAATGTATGTGTAGAACCCTACCCTATCTCTTGACATCCCTTGCTTCTGTAAGGTCCAGCTCCAATACCAACTCCTCCATGATGTCTTCCTTTATCCTTTTCATTCATAGGTGAACCCTTCTTGAAGCCCTCAGATAATTTTTACTTCCCTTTCTCACTTGGTCAGTTGATAACTTGTGCGCTCTCTCTCTCTCTCTCTCTCTCTCTATATATATATATATATACATATATATATACATATATATATGTATATATATGGAAATAATCTTCATAAATACAAAATATTTATGAAGATTATCTCCATAAATACCAGTGAATTCTTGAGGAAACTCTGAGACACAGACTTTCACACTTTTTTTATATCAAATGATGTCTTTACAATTTTGCAATCTGCTGAAAGATCTGTCAGTCAGTACTTACTATGTTCCAGCTGTAATCAGCAAGATGCTTAACCTAAGTCTGCCTCATCTTTGTCCCTGAACATGCTCCAAAGTGTTGAGGACACCTCTGTCTTCCCAGTGACCCAGACTCACATCCTTGACCTCATACTTGATTTCTATTTTTTCACTTCCCCCCATATTCAATTCATTCCTGTCTTGTTGTTTCTACTTCATGATATCCCTTGTCTGTACCAACTCTCAGCAAAGAGGCCACCATATGATTTCAGGCCCAAGTCAATTCTCACCTGAACAATAATTGCCCCCTAATTAAGTTCCTTTTTTTCAACTGCTTAATCAACTAGCATTTAATAAGCACCCACTATGTGCCAGCCACTGTGTTAAGGGGTAAGGATACAGCAAGTTTCTCTCATAAAGGCATTATTTCTCAAATAAATAGGAAACTGATTCAAATTTATAAAAGATCCATTCTTCAATTTTCTTTTTTATTAAATTAACTAATTTATTTATTTTTAGTCTTCAACCTTCCCTTCCATAAGATTTTGCATTCTAAATTTTCTCTAGGAAGTTTTCAGAGGAAGAAATCAAAGCTAGTTACTAGTCATATTTATAAGAAAACTCCAAAAATTATTGATGCAAGAGATACATATTGAAATAACTGTGAGGTAATACCTGACACCCATCAGATTGACTAACATGACAGAAAAGAAAAATGACAAATACTGAAGGGGATATGGAAAAAGTAGGACACTAATGCATTGTTGATAAATTTATGAACTAGTCCAACCCTTCTGGAGGACAGTTTGGAACTATCCTCAAAGGCATATATGTATATGTGTATGTGCATGTATATCCCTTGTATATGTTTGTACGTACATGTATATGTATATTTATATCCCTCGACCCAGCAGTGCCATTACTATATCTCTGTCCTAAAGGGATTAAGAATAAAGAATAGAATCTATTTATTATAAAAATATTTATATTAGTTCTTTTTGTGGTAGTGAAGAATTAGAAATTGAAGGGATGCCCATCAATTGGGAAATAGTTGAACAAGTTGTCCTATGTGGTTGTGATGGAATTCTATCTTACTATAAGAAATAATTAATTTAGGGTAGTTTAATAATTAATAAGATTAATTATAATTAATTATAATATATATTAATTAAATTAATAATTTAGGGTAGTTTAAAATACATCTAGGAAATTTTATATGAGCTCATGCAAAGCAAAGTGAGCAAAACAGGAGAATATTATACAGATTAACAGGAAGATTGTTAAGAATGATCAACTGTGAAAGACACTTTGATCAAGACAATGATTCAAGATAATTCCAAAGAACTCATAATGAAAAATGCTATCCATCTACAGAGAGAGAATTGATGAACTCTGAATGTAGATTCAAGCATACTTTTTCTCACTTTTAATTTTCATTATTTTGTGAGTTTTATTTTGCAGTGTGGCTAGCATGGAAATACATTTTGTAGGATTACACACAAATAACCAATAAATTATTTTCCTTCTCAACTAGTGGATAATTCTTGAGATAGAGGGAGAGAATTTGGAAGTAAAAAAAATTAAAAATAAATGTTACAATGTTTTTAAGTGTAATTGGGAAATATCTTTTAAAAATGAAAATGTATTTAGACATTGCGGAATGTCTACATTCATGTCACATGGTAGAAAAATTGAAAACTCTTTCTTGATCGTTCAGTAGGATGACATGTTTATAGTTCCCCCAGTCCAACTTCCTCCTTATTATAGATGAGAAAAGAGAAATCACATGACTTGTCTAAGATCACATAGTGATCTTAGATTAATGACTGTGAGAGGCAAGATTTGAATCTATGTCCTCTAGAATTTATATATAATCCTATGCAGTATACAACTCTATTGCCATGTCTGAAATTTTATGATTAGTATACTTTTATCTATTTAAGTAATACATACGTCTATTTTTTCTAGTATTAACTCATGAGATATGTATGATTTATTCTTAATTTTAAAGGAGGAATTATAATTGTCCTGGTGACATTCAAGTCTTCACAAATGAAATCTACATGCTCTTGGTTATATGTGTTTGCGTTATATATGTGGTGACAATTTTAAAATCACATGAGTTTCCTTTTGCCATCCAACATAGTTATCAAAACAACCTCTTTCTAATGGTAGCTGTAGCAGGGTATGATAAAGAAAGAAGGAAGGGAGGAAGGGAGGAAGAAAGGAAAGAAGAAAGAAAGGAAGGAATGGAAGAAGGAAGGAAGAAAGGAAGGAAGATGATGGCCATTCCAGAGTTTGAGGTAAACAAGGAAGTTATCAATTTCCTTCATAGCTGACACAGAAACTAGTCCTGGTCCTGAGCAGATTGCAGGGATTTAGTAAACACCTATTGAATTAATGTTTAAGTTTCCAGGAGTGGGGAACCTGCAGCCTCAAGGACACATGAACTTCTATGTCTTTGGGTGAAACCTTTTGACTGAGTCCAAGTTTTATAGAACAAATCTTTTATTAAGGAGATTTGTTCTGTGAAGTCTGGATTCAGTCTAAACTTTAGACTTACATCATCAGTACTGATAGTTGAATTAATTGAGCACATTTATTTGGTGCCATTCAATATTTACAAGATTCTACTCCACACTGCGGTGTAGGGAAATAGGGTGTTCCTTTTCAAAGAGAATAGAAAGAAGGGAATAAGACAAGGTCACAACTATAACAAAGTACAAAGTGTGAAAAGTGAGGAACAAAACATGACAGATACAGAGAAAGACAGATGCCATCAGTGCTTGGAGAGGGGTATGAATTAAGAAATACTCTGTGAAAAAAGTTGGTGTTTTAGTTTGCTGTTGAAAAAAGAGCAGAATTTCAACATATTTACTTGTGGGGGGAAGTAAAAGGGCAAAGAAATAGAGAAATAAATAAAACCAGAAACTGACAGGACTCTATGAATATTGAAAGTGGATTATTATTGAATTACTTTCAGAATAAACTAGTTTTGGTTCTTCCTCTTTGAATGAAGTTTTCAAACTTTTTGGACTCAAAAGTATTGAGGAGCCATCCTCCAAAGACCTTTAGTTTGTGTGGATTGAATCTATCAGTATTTGCCATATTGGGGCAGCTAGGTGGTGCGGTGGATAAAGCACGAGTCAGGAGGACGGACCTGAGTTCAAATCCCACCTCAGACACTTGACACCCACTAGCTGTGTGACCTTGGGCAAGGCACTTAACCCCAATTGTCTCATCCTGGATTATCTCCAGTCATCCTGATGAATATCTGGTCACTGGATGCAGATGGCTCTGGAGGAGGAGTGAGGCTGGTGATGTGCACAGCCCTCCCTCATTCAAAACAAAGTCAAGTGAGAGTCATGTCATCATTTCTCTGATGGCAAGGTCTTCTTCAGCAATGAAGAATGAACACATACCTTTGCCATGTTAGAAACTAAAATACCTTAATATTATCATGAAAAGAGTTTTGATCTTTTGGAATCCCTGAAAGGGGCTGGAGGAATTCTTGGGATACACAGATCATATTTTAAGAACCACTGCTCTATTATATGTATAAGAGAGTAATGGGAGGTGGGGCTAGAAAGGAAAGTAGATTAGGACTATTTTCTAGAGAGCTCTGATGCTGAAACTTTTGATATGATGTAGTAGGCACTAGGGAACCACTAGAGATCTTTGAGTAGGAATGTAAGATGTTTAAAATACATCAATAATGACATGATCAATGACATAATATTTTTAAATGACATTTTCAAAGTATCTTTATGTCCTTAGATATTTGTATTATTTCCATATATCTCCCCCATTAGGGTGAGCTCCTTGAAATCAGAGACTGCTTTGACCTATCTTTGTTATCCCAATGCCTAGTGCAGTGTCTGGACTAGGTATTTAAGCATAGGCATTTAAGAAATGCTTTTTGTTTGACTGACAATATTAACATGAGGCTTTACTTCCATGCCAAGTAGAGTAGATGATGGTTTAATATACTCTTCCACAAAATAGCTCTTCAGAAGGTCCAGTCTTGTCCCTAGGCTATAATGGTAGAGAAACAAAATTCTATAAATTGGTTATGGAACAGAATTACAGAGAAAATAAATTCCATGATGTGTGTGTGTGTGTGTGTGTGTGTGTGTGTGTGTGTGTGTGTGTGTAGAGGGCAACCTTTTCTTTTTTGGCTCTACCCATCCTAGACTTCTAACGGAGTCCCACTGGATGATAGAATATAGAGGAAAAATATTTGTACCAAACATGGATATGAGATCCATTTTTCATTCCCTGAGTGGTACAGCAGTTAGCTCTTTGCATAGCTTCTAGCAAGTTAAGCAAAAAGAAAGTGATTTAAACTTAAGATTCTTTCCCCAAATCTTACTTGCATCCCCTGTGGACACACTGAGCTTTCATTGCATTAAAAAGATATATGGTCTCCGTTAAACCATAGGAGGGCTTGGAGTGGCCAAATTCAGCCTGGTTTCCTATCAAGGCTATGAATGGGAAGAATCAATTGAATTATATCATTGGGAACCAAAGAGAGACCAAGGGAACTAAAACCACATGGAAGGAGGACTCTGGGCTAACAAAGCTGCATTGAGCCATTTGGAGGAGTGACTAGGAAATCGGGGGTTACATATTCTCTCAGAAATCAATAAGAAGTAAAACAAATATACCATCATGGAGGGACAAATCTATACTCTAACATATAATGTTTCTAGGACCGTGATCTTGGGCATAAGATATTCTAGATTCCTTGGGAACTAGGATCCTTAGGTTCCCCATAGCTTTCTACAAGCTATAAAGTGAATTTATAGTTTTCAATATCCATTTTAATACTAGCTTGCATGAGGATCATCCTTTGATAATATTTTCATGATGAGGTGTGGAAGAAGGACTGATTTTAAAATTAAAAATCGCTGGAAACTCGGATGTGTCATTTAACTGTTTTCAACTCTTGTTTGCTGTCCTGTAAACGGGTTGGATAATGCTTGTATTATCTAGCACATAAAATTATTATGAAGAAATCATTTTGTAAGTCTCAGAGCTATGACTTAGCTGGATTCATATATGTTACTACACAATTTTCATTTTACAATTTTTGATAACTATGTGTATATGCACATACATGTGTATATATATTCATATATGCATACATTTATACACATGTGGATATTTACATATTTCCTTAAGTTTTATTCTGACCTTAACACCAAATAAAATTAATAATTTCTTATAAACAGTAAAGCAGAGAAAGGATTATCTATGAAACTGCCAGTCTTTTATAGCTTGTTTTTTCTTTTTAAGTTTATGATAAATTCCACATGTTATTTACAGAACTGTCCTTCCCTATGTTTCCTTCTGGTCTTCTTTCTTGCACTTTTAGCTGCCCTAAAAATATTTCATCTATTTTTCCCTCCCTCTCCCCACTTTTTTTCTTCTTTCCTTCCTTCCATTATTCTTTCCTTCTTGGGGGGTGTAATCCAATTCTTTTCCCCTATCTCCTTTCAATTCCCCCTGAAAAATGAAAAGGAAAGGAGATACTAATTTAGATGGCACCCACTATATGCCAGGAACAGTGATAAGTGCTTTTCAGAAATATCTCATTTAATCCTTGCCATAATCCTGTGAGGTAGGTTCTATTATCCCCATTGAACTCAGGTCTTACTGACTTCAGGTCCAACACTGTATGTGAATCCATACCATCTTTTTGCCTCAAAATATCAAAAAACAAAACAAAACAAAAAACCCCAAAAAACAAAGGAGAGAAAACCCATTTGAAAAGGCTCAATGATCTTGGGCAATTCACTTAACTTTAGACTCAGTTTCCTGAGTATAATAATTTGAGTAGTTAGCTGAACATAAAGAAAAAATATATATGTAAAGTATTTAGCTATTCTTAAAGGCACAATTAGTGTGTATATATGCATATATGTAAATATACACATATGCGTATTTTACATATAAATTATGTGTCTTTGTGTCTATGTATGTATGTGTGCACACACAAACATTTGGAGTGGAAGGGAAGAGGAGAGAGAGAGAGAGGGAGGAAGAGAGAGAATAATTACTATTGTTGTTGTCATATTGAGAATGACATGTTGTTAGGGACCTCGCAGCTTCCTGTGTTCCCAGAGGTAAAACACTGGGTAATGGTGAGGCCGCTTGGCATCCCCATCCTATTTGCTAAAGTTGGTTTCTTTCCCTTGCAGGTGAGCGTCCATACCAGTGCCATTACTGTGATAAAGCTTTCAGCAAAAATGATGGCTTGAAGATGCACATCCGGACCCACACGAGGGTAAGAGTGGAGCTCATCATTATTTATAAGAATTCCTGAAAATGTTTTCAGCCTATTCATTGAAAACACATACACACACAGACACAGACACACACACACACAGACACACACTGTTCCATTATATGGGCAAAGACATTTCCTTTGAATACACTGATCTCTAAGATAAGAAATCTAAACTTTAATAAAACAAAACAACAAAAGAGTATAAACACAAATCCAAAAATATGCCAGAGTACTAAGTTTATGATTATCACTTATTAATTGATTAAAAAATTGTAGGTGCATGTCCTATAAGTATTTTAGACACATGTATACTGAGATGACCAGAGTATTGGATGTCCACATGGAAAATATCTCTATTTAAAACATATCAACAATAAAATGTTAAAAACAATGGATAAAAATATGGTATATTTTAGGAAATAATTTATGCTCAGAATGCTGATGTTTAGTATTAGAACATGGTCATTTTTCCTGAAAGGAACTGAGTATGACTTTCAAATTAGAGAGAGACTCTAGGTTTATGTATCAATCACTAGGTGTACCTGTATTTTATCAAGTTAAATGTCTTCACTAAAAAGCAGGTTAAACATTTCCTTCATTTAGTGAAATCCTCTAATTATATCAAAATGTCATTTAAACTGGATAAGTATAAAATTCATATTTTATTCCAAAGGACAATACAGAATGAATTGTTTGAACTTGAATCCAGAAGTCAAGTAGAAGTGGTGGATAAAGATGAGAAAAATCTCTTTGCCTTTTCCAGGCAAGGTATATTAAAACATAAAGTTATTTTGTAGAGAGCTATAGCTTCCTGCATTTAGACACTTCCTGGCATCCTGAAGCCAACTCCAATGGGAACAACATATTAAAAGCCATCAACTTTCACAATCTGGAGTCTTAAAATTCACCTTTGAAGAAGTAAAATGAATAATAATGGATTAAAAAACTATGTAGATCACAGCTAATGCACTGTAGAGAAGGGGCTAAGGGAGGAAGCCTTTCTCCAGTGATTACTATGTGTTCAACATTAGAAAAGCACTTCTTACAAATATCATTTCAATTTGATGAGGGACCATCACCCTAAGGCAGCTACTGAAAAATTAACTCTTCCTTTTCCAAAATGAGGAAGAAAACTGAGAGATATCCTTAAATTGGATAATAAATAGGATTGCAACTTATAAAAACCCTGTTGGAACAACAGCTCTAATTTCACAGAGCAACAGTAAAGGCAGACAAGATTAAACAGTACAAATTACTACTACTGAATTTACCAAATCTAACTGATATAATTTAAAATCTTTACCTCCGAATGAAGCCTATGAATAGGCTAAGATCTTTCTGTTGTCTTATACTTATGAAATAAACAAGCATTTATTTTCTCTGTCCCATCCCACCAAATTCTAAAGAAAACAAAATTAAAAGTATAACAACATATATTCAAAGTCAAGGAAAACCAATTCCCATATTATCCATGCCCCCAAATGTGCATCTCCTTCTTGATCTTAAGCCCATCAAATCCGTTCCATGGTTCTTTCAGGATGTGGTTAGCACAGTTCAATATCAGTCCTTTGGAATCATTGTAGGTCAATGAATTGATCGGGATTCTTAAGTATTTTAAAATTGAATTAAAAATGTTGACTCTTATTGGTAAAAATTGTTCTCCTGGCTCTCACTGTACATTAGTTCATGCGAGTCTTACCAGGCTTCTTTGAAATCATACAATTCATAATTTCTCATTATTAAAATAGCATTCCATAATATTAATATCCCACAATAGTATTCCATTAAATTCATATACCATGATTTGTACAGTTATTCTCTATATGATAGCATGTAGTTTCCAATTCTTGCCACTATTTTAAAAAAACTACCATAAACATTTTTGTACATTTGGGTTCTGTTTCCTCCTTTGCTGATCTCTTTGGTATATGAAACTATTAGAGTTATTACTGGGTCAAAGGTGGACTGTATAGTGATTTAGGGGGCATAATTCCAAATTACTTCCCAGAATGGTGGCAACAATTCACAGCTCCATCAATTGTATATTGATATGCCTTTAAAAATACTACCTTCCCATAACATTTGTCATTTTCCCCTTTTGTCAACTTGGTTTGTCTGAGGGCTATGAAATGACAGTTCAGAGTTACTTTATTTTACAATTCTCTAATTGTTAGTAATTTGAGGCATTTGACAAATGACTCTGGGCAGCTTGGATGTCTTTTTGTAAGAATTAGTCTTCATAGCCTTTGACCATTTATCAGTTGGGGAATGGCTTTTATTGTAAATTTGAATTGATACCTTATATGAGACTTCTCAAGGAAACTTTCCACAAACCCCCAATGCCACCCTCACTAAATTACTTACCTAAAAGTGGCTAATTTCTAAGAATAGAACCACATGACCCTTTATTGAGGGACCCTCTACACAAATTCCTTCAACTGCTGGTTTCCTTGTTGACAAAGAAACTGACAGCAAGTGGCATATGGATTTGTTCAGAGAAATGGAAGCACAAGATCAGTTCATTGCTACCCAAGACAACAGAAACATCATCTTTAAGAGATCAGACTTATAGATAGATACAGAGAGCCAAAACATCACTACACATCACAAACCTTTTGAACTTTATGATCAGTTCCTTAAGTACAGTCATCAGAGCTACATGTTACTGAGAGATGGTATTCCCAAAGTCAACATTTCTGCTTTGTGTTTTACAAAAGATAATGGGATATACTGGAAAGAACGTTGGATGAATTCAGGAGAGACTTCTGAATCTCACTTTTGTTGTAGGTGTGCAGCCCAGGGTAAATCCGATATTCTCTGACCCTCAGTTTCTTCATCTCTAAAATACGTATTATAAAGTTTGTGCTGCCTGCCACATGGAGTATTCTGAAAAATCAACTTCTTTGTAAAGCTTAAAGTATCATGTTAGTAGGAGTTATTGCTATCCTAGAAGGAATGAACCTGCAGGAAGTACCTCCACAGAAATAGAAAGGGAAAAAGATGTCATTAAAATAAGACACGTGGTTTTGTGAAATTCAAAATCATTAAGGCAGTGAATTTATTTTCTAGTAGCAATATAGGAGATAAAAGTCTCTCACTGAGTCAATCAGATTCTGATACTTCATGTTAGGTCCTGAGGTTTAATAGCATCTACTTTGTATGGAGTATGGGCTAAAGTTTATTGATCTAAAAGCTAAATTTCTTCTCCACCCTTACGGTTTTTTTTTTTTTGATGTTTCTGATGACTTTCTGCAAGGTATTTAAAATCCAATATGAATCATATCTTCATTCTTTTGTTGATGTTAAAAAATTTTTAAATGGGATTTAATACAATAACAAAATCTAATATTTCTATAGCAAATTTCATTTTCTGAAACATTTTGCATTGTCAACCAAGAAACATTTATTAAGGACTTACTATGTGCCAGGCATGGTGCTATGTGCTGGGGATACAAAAAAAATAAAAGGTACCAATACTTCTCCTGCCCTTCAGTAGATTCTGAATTAATGAAGAAGAAAGTATGAATATTAATAGCTACATACATTCAAGATCCATAGAGAGTAGATGGAAATCACCTTTATATGTATCCATTATGTCGCCTCATCCTCACAGCACCATCATGGCATGACTCCCCCTATTGTCTGAAAGCATGTACTGAGGGTAAGTGAGGCACAGCTATGGAACCAGGCTCATGCAGCTCATAACTATTAGAGGCAGGGATGAAAGTAAAGTCTTCAAGAGCAATTCCATTCCATCACACAGCATAGCCGCTCCATAATGAGTTGATGGAAAATATTTTTAACATGACAAACTTTATTGGTGATAGTAGTGAAAAATGAATAGAACGTCAGTTTAGAAAAGATCTAGTGCGTTCATTTATAGCATCTTCTGCAAATATTGTAAAAACCATATATCTTCCCCCTCCCCCATTCTGTTCTCTCAATCTGAGTATTTGGGAAATGTCACTAAACATAAGTTTGGAAATGTGTGCCATTCCGCAGCTTCAACATATGTGGCGTGATATTTCCAATATGGGGAAAATATGTTTCTTGTCATGATAGTTTTCCTTCCTTTTAAAACAAAAATAAAATGCACAGGGGACCATTCAAGACATCCTTAGAAATTTTTGGAGAATTGGTGCTGTCAAGGCAT
Organism: Bettongia penicillata ogilbyi; assembly: GCA_023548195.1. NCBI lineage: Eukaryota > Metazoa > Chordata > Mammalia > Diprotodontia > Potoroidae > Bettongia > Bettongia penicillata. The sequence continues at coordinate 2,929,612 of JAJHZJ010000696.1, forward strand.
TCTTAGATGTGTTAATCCATAGTTTTAAAGGTAAGATCATCTAATTTCCCCCTCCCTGATGTTTTATGTAAATGAACCAAAATGAAAGCGATTCATTTCAGATAAAAAGGGTTTATTATCTAGGCTTACAGGGTTTTAGAATTTTAAAAAGGACATTGGAGATCACATAATTGCATGGACTTGTTTTTGAATATCAGAATATAAGCCCCTTGAGGGTCAGGACTGTTTTTTCTTTGTATCTCAGGAGTGACTAGCACACAGTAGGTGCTTCACAGATGTATATTGATTGACCTGTCCAACCACAGAATTTGTTCTTCACTTGAGATTTTGTCCCCCTCCTCTTAATTCCCTTATATTTTCATATTGCTTCCTGAAGAGTCTATGTTTTTTGGAGAAAAAATCTATTCCACAATGTTATCTTGTCTATCCCTTATTAGTCATTGTATATATTGTTTTCATGATTTCACTTTCTTTACTCTGCATCAGTTTGCCCAAGTTATAGAATTTGTCTCTCAGTTGTTTCAGTCATGCCTGATTCTTTGTGGCCACAGTTGGGGTTTTCTTGGTAAAGATACTGAAGTGGCTTGCCATTTCTTTCTCTGCTATTTTGACAGATAAAGAACTGAGGCAAACAGGTTTAATTGACTTGCCCCAGGGTCACAAAACTAGTAAGTATTTGGGTTTGAACTTCAGAAGATGAGTCTTCCTGACTTCAAGATCAGTGCTCTATTGTGCCACTTAACTGCCCCTTCTTAAAGCACAGGGTTACTCCATTACATTCATGTGCGATGATTTTATTTTAAAGCCAATTCTCAGTCTACTTTATTTCATTACCTTTGTTAAGCAAAAAAAAAAATGTTCCTATGAATATTTTGGTGTATATCGAGTCTTTATTTTTGTCATTGCCCTCCTTGGAGTATATATGTAGCAGTGGAATATTTAGATCACAGGGGAATTCTGGTTATTAATTAATCTATTTATCATCTAGTTATCTATTTTTGTGGACATTTTAGTACCATTTTTTTTTGTAAAATTCAAAAATTACTTTCCAGAATGGCTGTATCAATTTACACCTCCACCAACAATGTAAGTGAGAAGAAGGGTATGAAAACATGGAAGAGGGGGTGGGGTGAGTAAATATCACATAAATTTCACTCTTGCATAGGAAACACTCTCTCTCTCTCTCTCTCACACACACACACACACACGCACGCACGCACACGCGCGCGCACACACACACACATACAAATTGGTGCAGAATCCCCACCTTGGAAAAATAAGAAACGGAAAGGAGAGAGGTAAAATGAGAGTTTAATAAGTTAGGGAGAGAATAATATCAAGCAAAAGAAACTTCAGATTCAGGTTTTTCATGAAGGGGAGATTAAGAAGAGAGAAAACAAACTTAAGGATCGATGATACTGGACTGAGATATTTGAAGGGACAAAAAACAAAAGAATGTTAATACACGAATTCATAGATTCCTCCTGTTGATCATATTTCTTCCTTTTCACCATTTTTTTTTTTGTTGAAGGAGAGATGTTGGAGACCATAGAGAAAAATGGAAAGGGTAATATTATGAACAGAAACACATGATTAATAATCCCCAAAATTATGTTAATGTAAAAACGTCACCCATCAAACAGAGGAGAATAGCAGAATGGTTTACCTAGAAGAATGAAACTTTAAAAACAACAACAATAGGAAAATCCTTGAAGCATAAAGGTTCACAAAGAGTTAAAATTAAGGGTCAAACCAGAATGAATTGAAGCTAAGATGTTTATTTGTTTTGTTATTTTTTTTAAAACAGGACTAGCAATTATGGTCTCAGAAGACTTAATTTTGAAAAGTGAAATGATCAACAGAAAGAAGCACCGAAACAAAATTCTACTTAAAAGCATCATGAATAAAGAGATTATATTAATAATTATTATATAAGTATGGAATGACACAAGACTAAGTAATTTTTAAAAAATAAATCATATTACAGAGAGAAAAAGAGATGGAAGCTGTAATAGTTGTCCATCTCATATCTCCCTTTCAGACTCAGACAAATGGAACAGAAGGTAAACAAGAAAGAATTTAAGATCCTGAATAAGGTTTCTGAAAAGTTGGATGTGAAAATTCTCTATCCATTATGGAACTGGAATTGAAAGCTTTATACTTACTTAGCTGTGACTAGGAGTTTTACAAAACTTGACTGTTCTAGGGTATTAAAAACTTCAGTAGTAAATGTAAAGGAACAGAAATATTGAACCAATCCTTTACCACCATAAAGCAGTATAAGAAGGGAGTGTGTGTGTGTGTGAGTGTGTGAATAACACCAAGAAAAGTATAGATCAATATCACTAAACAGCATTAATTAAAACAGTAAATAAAATATTAACGAAGGTTGCAACACCTTATTTCAAATATTATGCATGAGGACAAAATTAAAATTATACCAGGAAAGAGTAGTTGGTTTACTACCAGGAAAGACAATATTAATAACAAATAGATTATATTAACAAAAACACAAAACTATGATTTTATTTTTATATAAACACTTAATTTTTTTAAAAAAGATAACTAGAAAATTTCTTGTTGTAGTAAAGAAGGTTTATGTAAAAAGTAAAGTGAACGTTATCTGCATCGTAGAAGTACTAGTAGCTTCTTCACTAAGATCAGGGGAAAATATTGATCTTTACTTTCACCCTGTTATTTGATACTGTCCTAGAAATACTAGCCATAACAATAAGACATTAAAAACACCAAAAATAAAAGGCATAAATATAAAGAGGAAATAATATAATCACTTTTTGCCAATATATGATAGTTTGCTTAGAGAACCCTTAGAGATTCACCTAGAACACTAATTGAAGCTAACAAAAAATAGTCAAAGTGCAGTATATAAAATAAACGCACAGAATTAATCACACTTCTACATATGAAAAACAGTAACAAGTAGTAAGAGAGAGAAAAATGACATTCAAAATACCTAGCAGTCCATCTAGTAAGACATATACAGGAATTTTATCAATATAACTGCAAAACATTCCTTATGAAAATAAAGACAGAAAATGAATTTAAAATATATTAAATTGCTTATGATTCAGCAATTCCATAACAGAGGCCTTGCCCTCAAGGAACATAGATTCTCAAGAGGGAAGCCAGTGCATATAGAGGAACACTGATCAGAAAGGAAGGATTGCTTTTGGGCATGACAGGGAAGTTGACTGAAATTATAGGAAAATTGACGACCATGCCCTTTCTGGGAATGATAGTTTATTTGGTTATTCTCCCTAGAGCCAGAAAGCAGAAGTAGGATGAGGAGAGAAGAAAGAGCAGAGGCTCAGTGCACAGATGAACAGAGGGCAGTTTTGTAGCTCCATGCTTGTATTAGATATAAGAACTCTCACCAATTATGAGCTGATGGAACTCAGTGCAGAAGCTGAAGTTCCAGGACAGATGCTGAGGCTGCAGTGGCACAGAATGGCTTCAAGATGACAGGGGAGTAGTTGCACTTTTCGTCCTCCTCATCCCTTATTTTATCTTTTTATTATTTCCCTTGTGATTATGAACATTTTGTTGCCTGACATTGTATTGAGGCTATGGATCTCCTGGCAGGACTACTTCAAACCTTATCCAGCTTATAGAATCGTGTACTTAGAGTTGAACAAAACCTTCAAGCCATTTAATCCAAACTCATTTGATGTAGAAGAAAACTGAAATACACAAGCTAAAAGACATTTCCAAGGTATCACATCTCATAGTAAGGATAAAAGTCAGAATTATACAGAATCTCCAGATGAGTTGGGGGTTGAGTCAGTGCTTAGTTCCCAAGTCTCCTAGGCTCACCAAAAGCTTTCTTAACTCCTGATCAGTTCAAATCCCACGTATAAACGAAATGATCTAAGAGCTACATTTTTCACTCTTCCCAGATTCTCTTGAGAGTCACTGTACACGTTGGCTTTTTGGTGAGTAGCTAGAAGACTCATGTGCCATTGATTTGGAATGCCTGTGTTCATTTTAGGTAAATAAAAGGAAAATCGCAGGTTTGGATGGGTCATACTTTACTAGTTTGCAATGTCAGTTGCATTGACTTGGCTTCTTTCATGCAGGTGGCCAAGACAGAGAGGGATGGAATTAACATGTGTTTCTAGGAGTAGAAGCAGCCAACCATAAATTGCCAAAAAATATCATTCCACCCAGAATATGGTCTTCAGCAGGCAGGACAATTTGTTGCCAAGTAATATATGACTCGATGACTGAATTTTGAATTTTTTAAATATTGAATGCTGTTTATATTTCCCTATTGGCAAGACATGAATGAGTTCCCACACATCTGTCCCCTTAACTGCTTTTGCCAGTGCTGTGGTGGTTGCATGCAAAAGTATGTTTTCCTTTTTTTCTGTTCGTGCTACAGTGAGTTTTGAAACCCTGGGACCCAGGATTATCCAACCACCCTTTTGTGTCTTGAAATGACCAGTGCATGTTCTTTTATTCCAGGCTAGAGGATAGAAAGATTTCTTTTGGGAATTTAGATCTGTCCTTCATTCAAGGACAGAGAAACGGCTGCACTAACTGAGCTAAGGTGGGGGAAGAGGGGAGAAAATTGGGAAAACTCCATCACCATATAGTAGATCAGTCTACTTATTGACAGATAAATCTTTTTACTACTTATATCCTATGCACCTTGCAGAGACAAGATTTAGAGGTTAGTGATTTTTGGTAAATGGGTCCATACACTGGGCACCCATGATTTTGTGGGGTGGGAATAAGACAAATATGTCGATAAAAATGCATCAGTCTCTCACTATGTGTCAGGCACGGTGCTAAATGAAGGGAATATAAAGAAAGGCAAAAAGTGACTCCTGTATTCGAGGAGTTGTTTCCAATGGAAGAGACAAACAAGTTATATAAAAGACAAATTGAAAATAACCAACAAAAAGAAAGCACTAGTATTAAGGAGGATCCTGAAAATTTTTGGGTAGAAGGTGAGATATTTTCTGAGGCTTGGAAGAGGTCAGAGACAATAGTGACATAGATTGTCTTTAAGTTATATTTTTAGTGACTCTCCAGAGACTCATATGGATTAGAAAACTAGTTTTCATCAAAGCTTGACATAACATGAACCTAGGCCTTCCTGACTCCAAGTTCATACCACTTTCTACTCACTCTCATGTTTTTTAAGTTTTCACTGCTTCAGAGGGAAAAAAAAAACAATTTTACAGTAGCAGTGTATTATCTACTTTTGACTTAGAAACTGCTGCTTCCTTATATGTATAGAATGAGCAGCAATTGATATCAGGCACTTAGAGAAGACCTGTTCTCCCCATTGGTTTGGATGAGACCTTTATGGGTCAGTCTAGTGAAAACTCTGATAGATCCTATCTAAACTGAAAGGGCTTCTAGGAGGTTATTCTGGATGACAAATAGACTGTCAGTCAAGGTTTAACCTCATTGAGCTCTGAGAGGGGTCATAGAATTTCTTGAAAAATATTGACCAAGGCATATAGGGATTGAGATTTGCATCAATATAAGGAGTTCTAATACCAAGAAAATATTTGAAGATTTTGAAGTATTGAAGCAAATAATTTGAAAATAGCAGCAATTACGTGGAAAAGTAGTGTATTTTAGTAGATAGAATGCTGGCTTTGAAGTCTGAAAGACCAAGTTTCAAATAATGCATCTCTTCCATGGTCAAAATATTTATAACCTCTTTGAACCTCTATTTCCTCATTTATAAAATGAGGGAGTTTGGTGAATTGTCTTCCAATTTCCCTTCTGGGAAGCTAGGAGACAAACACAGTGGAAAGAGTGCTAAGTCTACAGTAAAGAGGACTTGAGTTCAAATCTGACCTTAGAAATTTACTAACTGTGTGACCTAGGCAAGTCACAACTCTGTTTGCCTCAGTTTCCTTATCAGTAAAATGATTTAGAGAAGGAAATGACCAGCCACTCCCATATCTTTGTTTAGAAAATTCCTAATGGGGTCATGAACATTTGGGTATGACTGAACAATAAGGTCTCTTCCAGCTCCAAATATGTGATTCTGTGAGTCTAAGACTTGTCTTCCATAAGTTAATCTTCCAGTGAAGAGAGTGGGCATTTACTGGTGAACAGAATGAATGCATCTTTTGAATGAATGGAAAAATGTGCCTCCATAACCCTGAACAACAGTACATTTCTGAGTTCTTGATATTTTCCAAGGATAGGAAGTATGTGAAAACATCTCAGTTCAAAGTTTTGTTTTCTGCCAAACACATTCTGAAATACATGAAGTCAAGCAATTTGTATGTCTCTTTGACACTTAGCTAAACATGTTCTTTGAAGGATACATTCTTTGATTTTTAAACTATTTCTTGAATCATAAAGACATTTTGTTTGGTCCAAGGAAAATGTTTGTATTTCCAACCGAAACAGGGAACTTTTCACTTGACACTTCCTTCCCCTTCTTCCCCCTCTCAGGGCTTGGAAGTGGTATCGAATGTGGTCTAAAGACATTTTTCTCTTTGGGGATGTCTTTTAGAAGTCCAGTAGGAAGACTTCCCTGAGATCACACCAGGGGAATTAATTTACTGGAGCTACATGCTTCATTATAAATATGACTATTCAGACATCTAAAGGAGAGCTAAATAAGATCAGAGAAAACATGCCAAAGTGGAAAGAGTTCTGGGTGTGAAGTGAGGAGGACTTCAACTCCAATTCTCCTTCTGATTCTTAATAGCTCCATAAAACAAGCAGGTCATTTGGCTTCTCTGAGACTCAGTTTTTTATCTCTAAAATAGGGTTAATAAAAACACTTATCTTACATCATTGTTGTGAAGATAAGACCGAAATAATGTATGTGAAGTATTCTCCAAACCTTAAAGAACTATGTTTACATCACTATCATCCTCATTGTCATCATCATCATTTTTAATTTATAGAAACCTCACTCTCTACTCTATTGACTCTTATGGTTTATAATCAATGGGCAATAAATAAAGTAGAAGCTTCTCTTCCCTAGACCTTTGAGGTGGCTGTGTGACTATGGATGTGGTCTGCTTGTTAAGAATTATTTATTTTCTTTTTATTTCTTCATATTTTCATAAAATTCACTATGATACACGTATGACTCATTCACTAAAAGATTTTATAATGCTAAGAACACAGCCATATGATGTTCTACGGATTACTCATTTTTTTTTTAAATGTTAAATTAATGTCCTTCAAGCTTTTTGCTCCATTTCTTTTCTACTTTCACCTTTCTGAGGTACCTTTCAGAATATTCCTTTACTGCTTTTGACATTGTTTTATCTCTAGCACAAAGTTCCTTGGTTCATTCTTAGTCCACACCTATCACACTCAATGTTCATGGCTAGGTCATAGTAATATAATAAACATAAAGAAAAAACAAAACCTTTCCAAAGTAATCTTTCCCCATTTTTTTCAAATTTAAAATTATTGGTGCTATTTCAGTTTAAAAAACATTGATTTTCACAGATATACCTCCTACACCTTCCTACCTAGTGAGCCCTCTTTTGTAGTGGATTTTTTAAAAGGGGAAAAAAGCAGTTTAAATCATCAGCACATCAAAAATATTTAACAGAATTTGCACTTTCTGCACAAGTCTCTGACCTTTGGAATGAAGAATGTAGATGTATTTTCCCAACTGTTCTCTTCGTCAAAGCTTTAATCATTATAATGGCCAGCTTTCCTTTTCACTTAATTATTCTTCCCTTTCGCTTACTTGTTCTTAATTGTTAACCAATCTGACAGGTGTGAGATGATATGCCTCAGAGTTGTTTACATTGTAATTGTAGTCATTGATTTTAATATTTTACTAACTTATTTCATTTTATCAGTTCACATATACGATTGAATACTTATTTCTGTGTTTCCCAATTACATGTGATTTTTAAAAAACAATTATATTCTAAAATTTTGAGCTTTAAATTCTCTTTCCCTCCCATGGGACAGCAAAGAATTAGATGCCCATCAACTAAGGAATGACTGAACAACTTATGGTATATGATCTTTTGTGTGGGCAGAACGGTTTCACAAAACCTGGGAAAACATATTAATCCATGCAAAATGAAATGAGCAGAATCAGGAGAACATTGTAGTAAAAGGAAAGAAAAGTGTGAATGAATGGATGAAAGAATGAATGAAAAAGGCATTTATTGACAGCCTACTTTGTGCCAAGCGCTGCACTCAGCATGGCGGGATACAAAGAGAAAAAAGAACGAGACTCAAAGAGTGCTGCTTCTAGCGTGCCTTCCCTCTGAGATTCGCTCCAATTAATATTTGTACATAACTATTAACATATCGCATCTTCCTTTGGATTGTGAGCTTCTTGAGGGCAGAGATTAGCTTTTAAAGCTTTCTTTGTATGCTCTCTTCTTAGTACAATGCCTGGTTTATTGACTTAACGAGACTCGGAATACTTTTGAGGTTTGAAACAAAACTGGTCAGTGCTGTCATCTTCCCACCATTTGGAGCATATTCCCATAATTCATAGGGTGGAAATCCTTGACTTCTTTCTTCCCCTTTTCTGCATTTTTTTTTTTTTTTACAACTGCTAACATGAACTTGGCTGTCACCATGAATGAACTAAGCAAACACGTTACACTCTCTCTGCTAAGCTTTTATGATTTTCCAAGTCACATAAGTCAATGGCAATGTTCTTCCTTTGGAAATAGATTCTACTTTGCTGATGTTTGTATTTATAGAATATCTTTCTCCTGAGGAACTTATTATAAACTTTCTTTCCAATTTTAGTCACAGAAAAAGCAGTATTTTGCTCTGTCACCAAGTACACTATTTCAGAAGGAAAAAAAAAACTGTTGTTAATTCAATTCCTTGTTAAATTAAAAACTTAGATTATTACATCCATGCTATTGTATTAGCATGTAAAACCCTGAAGGAGGCTGTCTTTGTTTTTGCTTGTATGTGTCTTCCTAGAACTTAGCACGGTGCCTGACAAATAATCAGTGCTTAATAAATACTTGCTACCTGCCTACCTGCCTTTCTCATGTTCATTTCAATTAAATTCATAGTGTTTATTAGGAACCTACTATGTGCCAGACACTATGCTAGATGCTGAGACTACAAAAATAGAAATAAAATAGTCTCTACCTTCAAGTAACTAACATTCTATTGGGAAGGAAACAGCAGATGCTATCCACTCTGCCTGGAATTGAGTAGCTAGGTGGTGCGGTGGACAGAGTGTTAGGAAGACCTTTCCTTAGGCACTTGCTAGCTGGGTGGCACTGAATACATCACTTAATACTGTCAGCTCAGGTTCTTCACCTATCAAGTTAGCTGGAGAAGAAAATGGGAAACCACTCCAGTATCTGCCAAGAAAATTCCAAATGGGGCCATGAAAAGGCAGACATGACTGAGAAGCAGCTCAACGCCAACAATAGCATACCTGGGATACTCTCTCTCCTTATCTCTGCCTCTTGGCTTCCCTGACTTCCCTCAAACCCAGCTAATAATATACCTTCTATAGGAACACTTTCCCCATCCCTATGAATTCCAGAGTCTTCCTTCTTGTGATTATTTCTAGTTGATCTTGTCTATAGCTTGTTTATGCATAGTCCTTCCATATTTTCTTCCCATTAGACTGTGAACTCCCCAAGATTAGGGGGACTTTTACCTTACTTTGTATTGCCAGAATCCAGCATAGTTTCTGGCACTAGTTGCTTAATTTTTTTTTTTTAATGACTGACAAAAAAAAATAATTAGAATAAATAACATTTATATAACACTTGCTATATTCATTTAATCCTCACAACAACCTTGGAAGTAGGTGCCATTGTTACCTCCATTATATAGATGAGCAAAATAATTGGAGGAAGGACACCATTAATAAATGGAGCCATCAGAGAAAATTACCTTCAGGGGTAGCATTGGAATTGAGTCTCAAAGGGAGCTTGGAATGTAATTGATGTAGATGCTTTGTGAGTCTTGTTTTATTGTTTACACACAGAAACAGCTTAGGGTAGAATCATAGAATGTAAGAACTGGAAGAGAGTCAATTTATACCTGAATAAAAATTCCTTCCACACTTTCCAAGTGGTCATCCAATCTTTGCTTGAAGACTTTCAAAAAGAGCATCCAAAGCAGCCTTTTCCACTTTTGGAAAGTTCTAATTTTTTATATGTTTTTCCCCTTGCATCAAACTTAAACTTCTCTTTTTATTATTTTTTATTTGTTTCTTTTTAATTAATTTTCAGTTCTTAACATTTACTTCCACAATAATTTAAATTCAAAATTTTCTCCCAATCTCTCCCCATTCTCCTCCCCAGCACAGCATGCACTCCATCCACCCCTTTCTCCCTTCTATTTATCCACTCTTCTTCCATCCCCCTTCCCCTCTATTTTCCTGTAGGGCAGAATGGGTCTCTATACTCCATTGCCTGTGTAGCTTAATTTCCAGTTGTATGCTAAAACAATTTTTAACATTCATTCTTAAAGTTCTGAGTTCCATATTCTCTCTCTCTCTCCCTCCCCAACCACCCTCATTGAAAAAACAAGGAATTCAATATAGATCATACATATGTAACAATGCAAAACACTTCCATAATAGTTATGATATAAAAGATTAACCACATTTCCCTCTGTCCTATCCTGTCCTCAATTTATTCCATTCTCTCCCTTGATCTGTCCTCTCACAATAGTTTTTGCTTCTGATTATCCCTTTCCCCAATTTGCTGTCCCTTCTATTATCTTCCCTCTCTTATCACCTTTGCCTTCCTGCAGGGTAAAATAGATTTCCATATCCAATTGAGTGTGTGTTATTCTCTCCTTAAGCCAAATACCATGAGAGTAAGGCTCAAATATTTCCTTTCATCTCCTCCATTATAAAAGCTCTTTCTTCCCTCTTTTATGTGAGATGATTTGCTATATTCTACCTATTCTTTTCTCTTACTCCTAGTACACTCCATTCAACAGTAAATTTTATTTTTTTAAATATTCTCCATTCATATTCAGTTCACCCTGTGCCCTCTGTCTATGTATGTATATGCACACATGTACATACCTATGCATATATAATATACACACATGTATGTATATATACCCATACACATCTACATATATATATACATACCCATACACACACACACACACACACACACACACACACACATATATATATATATATATATGTATATACATACATTCCCTCTAACTATTATAATACTGAAAAAGGTCTCATGAGTTACAAATAACATCTTTTTATGTAAGAATGTAAGCATTTCAACTTTAATGTCTTCCTCTGATGATGTCTTTTGTTCTTCCTCATTTGAAATAATGGAAGAAAATAGCTTTTTTTTTTTCTACCAAGAAAGTGACCTTCTCTACTGTTTGCTATCCACTTTGAGGGCATTTTCCCAGCCAGTTACTTGACTTTTGAGTCCTTTGTCAAGTGGAGGGTATACTCTAGGGACCTGTAAGTTCTCAGTAAACTCCTTTCCTGTCCTGTGCTCTTGTCTGTGAGCAACCACAAGCACTCTTTTATGTTCAGGATCTGTAAGTAGGATTCCCTCTCCAAAGTCACCACCAGCTCCACCAAGCCAGCACTCCTTCTCCTCCTGGGACTGCCACTCAGAACTGAGATCTAGATTGGTTACATGATTCCCCCAGCATCTTTAGGCTGATGGCTCTAAAAGTGGACTCTGCTGATAGAATGGCTGCTGCCTCGTTGGGGCCAGAGCTGGGGTCAGAATTCATAGCCCTCTCACCCTGGTGAAAGAACTTTCTTACTGACCTTTGATATTGTCTTTGGTGCTTGTGTGTTGAGAAACCAGCTGCCTGTGATGCCACATCCTGACAATGCCCATATGGTGCAGCCAATCTTGGGCTGTGCTCTGCTCTGAACCCTATGAAATAGACCTTTCCTGTCCGCCTTCCAGGTTGTCTTGGGCTGGAAATCTCTTCCACTCTGTCATTTTGTGTCTTCTGTTGCTCTAGAATTTATTTTGAGTTATTTTTTACAGGTATTTAATGGGCTATGTTGGGAGAGCTAGAGCAGGTCTGTCCTTCTACTCTACCATCTTGGCTCAATCACCTAAATTTCTCTTTTTTAACTTCCATCCTTTGTTTTCTTGTTTTACCCTCTAGAACCAGTCAAATACTGAAGAGCAGTTACCATGCCCCTTTTTACCCTCCTCATCCCCCCATTCTTGACTTCTCCAGGTTAAAAATGTCAAGTTCTTTTCATCTCATATAGTCCTGCATCATTTTAGTTGTCTTTCTGTGAGGGACTTCTATGTTCTTTCCAGAAATATGGCACTCTGAAGTATATCCTGCCCTTAGAATATGATTTTATCATGGCAAAGTAGAACAAGATGCTCACTCAACTAATTATAAACAATGTCTCTCTCTTGGTGCAACATAAGGGTTTCATGAGTTTTCTTGGTTGCTTTATCATATTTTGGAATATTGGGGTTGAGTTTTCTTTTATCCCTATTAAATTCCATCTAATTTAATTTGTTTCCATGTTTTAACTTTGAGACCTCTTGTGCATTGACTCATTCCTTCAGTGTACTAGATAGCCTGGTCAGCTCTGTGCTATTGGTAGATTTAACAAATGTCCTCTCTATGTCTTTTGTCCTCATTATTGCTTAAAATGTAGGAAAGGTACAGATCAAAGAAAGATCAACGGAGAACTCCAGTAGAGATAGACTTCCAAGCTGCTTTTAATCCATTAATGGTTTATATTGAATCTGAACATTCCGCTGGTTCAAAATCTACATAACGATCTAGTCTAATTAAGATATATCTTTTTATCTTGTCCACAATGGAAACATCGGAATTTTTGTTGAATAATTTTATCAAAACAAAGGTAACTATCTGAAACATTCTATTGATCTCCTAGCTTAAGTCCTTCTAGTTAAAAAAAATGAATTTAAGTCTCGTTTGACACGATCCTTCCTACTCATCCATGCCAGTCCTTTTGAGTAGGTGTCCCAACTCCACTTTACCCTTCTATTATGCCTTGTGAAGGCCCAGTCTTTTGTTAACAAACTACCCTTTGTATTAGAACTATGCTCTCCTTAGAAATCACTGTGTGTATGTATACAAACACATTATATATGACATATTTTGCATACATATTCTCTTGTAGTTAAAAACTCAACATCTTTTAATCTTATCTCATCCTCTCCCTATACTCTCACACACCCACACACATACATAAACATCCTGATCTTATGGATAAGGTGGAAATGGAAGGTGGAAGCAGAGGTGGGGGGGTGGAGATAGGAATGGGGATAGGGTAGCTCATGATTGTATTAGTGGTGAAGACCTTTTCATACATTCAGAAAAAAAAATAGTAGAAATGGTTGTCACTCAGATACTACATAGATGAACTCAGATTTGTAACCAAGCCCTCTGACTGATTAGTCACTTATTTTCATACTGCTTCTCTCTCATTTCACTAATGCAATAAAAACTTGTTTGATTCTACTATTATGCCTTAAATGCATAGCTCTGAGATACTCTAACAAATGGAATTTTACATCCTCATAAACATCCATTGCGATTTAAAAAAAATAATTTCTTTCCCTTTGCTCATATCTTTACATTTTTCTTTTCCTTTACCTTTGCCATGTCTCTGTGGAATAGATATTAAGGAAAAAAATATCTTAACAATAGGAGCTTTCAAAATTGTACTAGGTTGCCCCTCTATATTTTGCAATGCTTTTCCATTGGCATTTATAACATTTGAACTTATTTTGGTAAGGAATATATAAATATATTTCCCCTTGCTCAATTAATATACCTTGAGTGAATAAAAGTGTGCGAAGAGAGATTTTTCCTGTTATTTTCCCATCATACTGTCATACCTTTGAGTCATTTTCATGACACTGTCATTGCACCTTCTTGTCATTTTTCCTTCATGGTGTTATTCTAATATCTTACTGTCATTTTCATTTAGATCTTCAGGTAAGATTAATTGAAGCATTTTTACCAAGCAGTGTTTATTTTCCATGATATAAACTTTCCCTCCTTTTTTTTTTCTTTTTTTTTTTACGAAGTCACATCTTTTTCTTCATGGCCAGCTTTCACTGGATAAATGACTCTTTATACAGATAGCCTTAATAGTAACTCCTCTAACTTTAACAGTATCCTTTGTCCAAGAATTTCAGGGTGTTTCACAAACTGATGTTGTTCTCAACAAAACTGGATCGACAGCACCCACTTCCTGAAAACTCTTTGGATTCTGGCATTTTTACCTCATATGCAAAGCTCATACCAGCAAAACTCATTTCACAGAATCATGAATTCAAATTCACACATTTGAGAGATATAAGCCACATCAATAACCACCCAGTCCAACATATACGTGAAAGGAATCCCCACTAGAATGTATCCATCCAAGACTCTCTATGAAAACTTCCAAGGAGAGGGATCCCAGCATCTTTGAAGACAGTCCATTCTACTTTTCAAGAGCTCTAATGTTAGGAGGATTTTCCTGACATCATTTCTAAATTTGTTTCTTTGCAACTTTTACTGAATCAATCAATCAATAAGAATTTAGAAATATCATCTAAAAACAAAGCGCTGGGCCGAATGCTAGGAAGCCAAGCTCAATAAATGATACTCCTTGTTATCAAGGTGCTTACATTCATGTAGGACCAAGACAACATTATACTAATGAAAATACACACAGAAAAATGCAAACTGTTTTATACATTTACTATATATCATATGCATTATTATATAATAATTTTAATACATGTTATTCTAATTATATATAATCATATATGACTATAAAGAGAATGAGTTCACATCAGTAGAAAATAGTTAAATTCAAGGTCATTTGAAAGGAAAGGCTGTTGAGGGCTTCCATAAAAGGCTTTGTGTATGAAAGGTGGTGCATTTTGAAAGAAGTTGCGTCTTATGAGAAGAATTCCTTATGAGGCAAAATCAGAGAGATAAAGTGTTAAAGCGAGGAACAAGAAGAAGATATTTTGTTTAGTTTGCAGAATGTGCAGAGAGGAATAATCTTCAATGAGTGTAGAATAATATTGGCACAAGATAGTGAAAGACTTTAATTGCTAAACAAATTCTAGAAGCAATGGACAGTCATTGAAGTTCATTGTCTAGGATACAAATGTGGCCAGACCTGTTCTTTAAAAAAAATAGCTTAATAGTTTTATATCAACTAACCAGTATTTTAAATTAATATTTCCCTTCCACCACCTCCCCTACTTAATTGACCAAATTGAAAAGAAACAAACAAAAATCTTGAATTAAATTGATAGTGCTAAAGGGAGAGTGAAGTCAAATGTCCTTCATTTTCTTTTTTCTTTTCTTTTCTTTTTTTTTAATATAAATTTATTTATTTAACTTTTACATTCATTTTCACATAGTTTTGGATTCCAAATTTAGGGTTACCCCTTTTCTCCCCTCCCCCACCCCAATACACTGAGTATTCTAATTTTCCCTATCACCAATCTCCCCTCTCTTCTATCATTCCTCCATTCTCTTGTCCCCATCTTCTCTTTTGTCCTGTAGGGCCAGATGACTTTCTATTTCCCTTTAACTGTATTTCTTATTTCCTAGGAGCAGCAACAATACTCGACAGTTGTTCTTAAAACTTTGAGTTCCAAATTCTCCCCATCCCTCCCTCCCCACCCATTCCCTTTGGGAAGGCAGGCAATTCAGTATGGGCCATATCTGTGTAGTTTTGCAAATGACTTCGATAATATTCATGTTGTGTAAGACTAACTGTATTTCCCTCCATCATATCCTGCCCTCCATTGTTTCTATTCTCTCTTTTGATCCTGTCCTTCCCCGAATGTTGACTTCAAATTGCTCCCTCCTCCCATTGCCCTCCCTTCCATCATACCCACCCCTTGCTTATCTCCTTCTCCCCCACTTTCCTGTATTATATGATAGGTTTTCATACCAA
Organism: Bettongia penicillata ogilbyi; assembly: GCA_023548195.1. NCBI lineage: Eukaryota > Metazoa > Chordata > Mammalia > Diprotodontia > Potoroidae > Bettongia > Bettongia penicillata. The sequence continues at coordinate 2,945,501 of JAJHZJ010000696.1, forward strand.
AATAAGTGTGCATTTTATTCCTTCCTTTAGTCGAATGTGATGAGAGTAAACTTCATGGTTTTTTCTCAGCTCTCCTCTTTTTCCCTCCTCTAAAAATTCTCCTTGCCTCTTGAATGAGAGATAATTTACTCCATTCCATTTCACCCTCTCTCCTCCCACTACATTTCTCTCTCACCGTTTACCTTAATTTCTTTTAAGATATGATCCCAGCCTATGCAATTCACTCTGTGCTCTCTGTCTCTGTATGTGCGTGCATGTGTGTATGTGTGTGCACGCACATGCATGTACGTGTGTGTGTGTCTATGTGTTTGTGTAGTCCCACCAACTACCCAGATACTGAAAAGCTTTAAGAGTTACAAATATTGTCTTTCCATGTAGGAATGTAAACAGTTCACCTTTGGTAAGTCCCTTATGACTACTCTTTGCTGTTTGCTTTTTCATGCTTCTTCTCATTCTTGTGTTTGAAAGTTGAGTTTTCTTTTCAGCTCTGGTCTTTTCATCAAGAATGCTTGAAAGTCCTCTGTTTCATTGAAAGACCATATTTTCCCCTGAAGTATTATACTCAGTTTTGCTGGATAGGTGATTCTTGGTTTGAGTCCTAGTTCCTTTGACTTCTGGAATATCCTATTCCACACCCTTTGGTCCCTTACTGTAGAAGCTGCTAGGTCTTATGCTATCCTGATTGTATTTCCACAATACTGGAATTGCTTCTTTCTAGATGCTTGCAATATTTTCTCCTTTACCTGGGAACTCTGGAATTTGGCCACAATGTTCCTAGGAGTTTCTCTTTTTGCATCTCTTTCAGGCGGTGATCGATAGATTCTTTCAATACTTATTTTGCCCTCTGTTTCCAGAATTTCAGGGCAATTTTCTTTGACAATTTCATGAAAGATGATGTCTAGGCTCTTTTTTTGATCATGGCTTTCAGGTTGACCCATAATTTTTAAATTGTCTCTCTGGATCTATTTTCCAGGTCAGTTGTTTTTCCAAAGAGGTATTTCACATTCTCTTCCATTTTTTCATTCTTTTGGTTTTGTTTTGTGATTTCTTGGTTTCTCAGAAAGTCATTACCCTCCACGTGTTCCATTCTAATTTTGAGAGAACTATTTTCTTCAGTGAGCTTTGAACCTCTTTTTCCAGTTGTCTAATTCTGCTTTTGAAAGCATTCTTCTCCTCATTGGCTTTTTGAACCTCTTTTGCCAATTGAGTTAGACTATTTTTCAAGGTGTTATTTTCTTCAGCATTTTTTTGGGTCTCCTTTAGCAAGGTATTGACCCGTTTTTCATGCTTTTCTTGCATCTCTCTCATTTCTCTTCCCAGTTTTTCCTCCACCTGTCTAATTTGATTTTCAAAATCCTCTTTGAGCTCTTCCATGGCCTGAGCCCATTGGATATCTATTTTGGATATTTGGGATATGGAGACCTTGGCTTCTATGTCTTTCTCTGATGGTAAGCATTGTACTTCCTCATCAGAAAGGAAAAGTGGAAACATCTGTTCACCAAGAAAGTAACCTTCTATGGTCTTATTTTTTTCCCTTTTCTGGGCATTTTCCCAGCCAGTTGCTTGACTTCTGAGATTCCTGTCCACCCCTGCCTCACCTGTAGATCCACCCAGCTAGTGCTTGGGGTCTTAGATTCAAATGCTGCTCCCCAGCCTCAGGACTTTCAGTGGCAGGCGGGGCTGCTATTCAATGTGAGCTTCAGTTCTGGTGCTCAGGTGGGGGCAGGGCCGCCTGCCAGGCTCAGTTCCCTCAGGGGGTTTATGTGGAGACCTTCAGTAATGTAGCCGAGCTCCTGCCTGCTTGGGGATCCCACGTCTGCTGCTGTCCCTGTCTCCACTGCTGCCTCCCGAGGGGGCCTGAGTTATGGACCCACCCCGCTCCCCTCTCGGCCAGCCCAGAAGTCTCTCTCACTGACCTGTAGCGCCTGTGGGTGGAAGGACCTTCACAGCTGCTGGAGGTTCCGTCCCTGAAGCCTGCTCGGATCTGCTCCTCTCAGGGCTGCACGGCCAGGGCAGGGCAGGGCTGGGCTCTGCTGTCCGGTGAGCAATGGACCTTTGGGGTTGGTTTTTCAGGGCTGTCTGGAATGGGAATCTCCACTGCGTTGCTGCATGGCTTGCACTGCTCCAGAATTTGTGAGGAGTTCTTTTAACAGGAAATTTATGGGCTGTGGGTTTGTAGCTAGCATACATCAGTCTTTCTACTCTGCCATCTTGGCTCCTCCCCCCCATTTTCTTTTTTTTCTGTTTAAATGTCCTTCATTTTCAAGAAGGACTAATGACATCACAATGTGATGGTTGATGTCTTAACTTGTATGCAAATTGGATTTAAGTAAGGCAGAGTTGCACAAAGTCATAAACCTCACTCTCTCTTTCTGAGTCATTGAACTCCAGTGACAGGAATAAAGTCAAGATTACTGGCAATGGTCCAGAATGCAGTGGATGACTTGGGCATCTTTTGTGATTGACCAAGCCTTAAGATTAAGATCTAGAATGGACTTACAAGTTTGTTTAACCCAAATGTGTCATTTTACAGAGGAAGAATTATAGCCCAGAGATATAGAGTCTTCCCTCATATCACAGAAGTAGCAAGTTGCAAAATTGGGATTTGAACTCAAGTCTTATAAATCCAAGTTCAATGGTCCTTCCATGGAAGAAAGTAGCTCCAGGGCAAGAACTGTTTTGCCTTCCCCCAATCAATACATATCACCAGACCATAGGAAATTGCTTGATACTTGACCTCAGGGTGGAGAAAATAGTCGGTACTAAATATCATATGAACTAGACTGAGCTTGGGCCAGTTTCTTTTCCATGTGAGCCTTTGCTAAAGACCCAGTGTCAGTCGTAGAAACGCATGAACACACACATGTCCCTTTCCTCTGTTCAAGTCTGAGTTGAGCAGATTTCCAGCACTGGTGAGTCTGACACTTACAATAGACTTGATGGGGACTTGGACAAAGCAGTAGTAATCACTTAGAACTACCTAGAAATGGCAAACATCACTATATCTCTGTATTTTTCCAATAAAGTCTATGCCAACAAGCCAACTGTGAGTATTCTCCATTGTGTCAGACCACGGAAATCCTTTGAACCCAGAGTTGTTGTAGAGATGTTGTAGAGAAGATTTTGAGGCCTCTACAATCCCTAAGATTCTGTCATATGAGTCAATGAATAAGAAAACTGTGAAGAAAGATTTTAGTTCAGCCTGACATCATTCTTTTTTCATTCGGGAAGTTCACTGGACCTACTCCCATCACCTAACAACCTTTTGGCTTGTTGGTATTTTGTAGCCCTTGCCTCCTGGTTCTCCTCTCTCATTTGTCATGTAAAGATCCTCAGATTCTCATCTCCTTTTATGAAAAACCAACTCTTCTAACATTATTATGATCATGACAAGCTTTCCCAATTGCCCAGTCCTTTGGGGGTAAACTACATTATCCCATGGTCCTATACCAAGAAGTTCATCTAAGAGCAGCTCAAAAGTTTTTCTGTTTTTATTTACAGGGTCTGTATGCCACTTGCACATTTTTAAAAAAGGCATTCTATTTATTTCTATTTATTTTTATCTTTCTATATGTGGCTTATGTGATTCATATTCATAGTTTATAGAGAATGTGGTTTCCATTAGTGACATTGCAAAGCTAATTAGGGACAGGTTGCATTGAGACTGGCTTTTCCTATTTATACAGTGATCTGTAGTTTTCACGAAAGTTATAATTTTTAGGTGCATTGTTTACTAGGCTATGGGTGTGTTTTGTCATATGTTGAAAGATCACACCAACTATAAAAATAATCTGGTGAATAAGAAGTCAGGGATGCAGTAGACACATGTAGAAGGGAGTGCTCTAGGCCAGGATGCTCATTAGTGGGAAGTTCTTTGTACATTTTGATTGTTTACAGCTGGTTCTACACATAGTGGGGAAAAATGGACCTATAAAAAGAATTATGACACCTCTGATGTAGTAATGTATTGTTTCATATCCAACTTTTCATTATTTATATATCATTTTTTAAAAAGGCTATGGACCATTAAACCATTAATTTAGAGCTAGAAAGTATTTCAAAGGTCATATTTTATGACTCTATTATTGTACAGATGAAGAAACTGAGTCTCATAAACGTTGAATACCTTGCCCAAGTCACAGAACTATAAGTTTCAGAGGCAACATTTGAACCCAATTTTCCTTGTATTTAAAGCTATCACTTCAATCATTAAGCCACATTGTCTCTATACTTTGGATCTGGAAGCCAACTTTTATATTTAGTCTCCAAGTTAATCTGAAGGTGGTCTTTATTTTATTATTTTATTTCATCTAAGACTAGATCTCTCTATCTCACCTAGCTGGGGAGTTCAGTGTCGAATAAGCAGTCTGAACCCAGTGGTGATTAACATAGAAGTTTTGACTTGTTCCATGTCTGACTTGGGCTAATGTTACCTTTGTTAGGCATCTTGGTACCCTCTCTCTTCCTTAAATTTGGAAAGCTTATTTACACTGATGAGATACGAGAGCCATTGGACTAAGGGAGTCTCCATTTGCCTACCCTTTTGAGAGTATTAGCTGTTGGGATCCTAAAAAAATCAGAGTGGGGTGCATATAAAAATTATTTTTTAGTCCAGTCCAATTTCACCCAATTTAGTCCAAATCAACAAACATTTATTATGATATAGGGATAACCTGGTGAATAGTTCCTACTTCAGTGATCTTATAACCTGCTAGGGGCTACATCATATAAACACTCCCAACATTTCTTCTGACTTCATCTTTCTATTTTGGAGAGGACATCTGATACTAAGTCCAGTATGATGTTAAATATATATTATACAAAATAAATAGACTCTTACTGGCATGAAAATAATGAAAATAAGGTATCTTAAAGCAAAGGAGATTTTTCTTCAATTTGACCTTTACATTATGTCTCTTCTGTCTTGGAAGGATCGAGTCACATGAGTACCAAGGTAGGAGGATTAGAAATTTTCTCCAATCTACTTCAACTCTTAAATCTTTTCAAAGCAGGAATTATGTATCAAAGATAAGACAATTTCAGCTTTTCCATGGTCTAGGATGCTAAGAATTTAAATAAGGAAAAAATTCTATGAACTTACAGCAAAAATCAATAATGATTAACTTCTAACTTGAATTTACTCATCACCTCCTTCCCTACCACCCATCATGTTCCTTTTACCAAAGTTACAGAAACTGACTCATGAGCTTGCAATGATACCTAACCCTACACCCTGATTCCTCCTCCTCCAATCTTATGCCATTGTGATCCAAAATCCAACCTCAAAAATTTGTTTAGGTTGCAATCTCAGTGCGGTGGCATTCTGTGTCACCAAGTCAGAGAACTGGAAAAAAGGAAATAGGGGCAAAGTTTGTGGGGAGGAGCAGTGATGTGGCCCTTCAAACATGAGTAAAAAAAGCAGAATCTAGGAGAAGATAGTATTATCCCCCACGAAATCACTTGAAGTAAACACTGAGGTGGTAAGCTGAATTACTCTGTATTGGAGGAGGATAAAATGATTTCAGATCAAGCCAAAGGGGATACAGTCAGAAAGTGAGCAATAAATAAGAATAAAGGAAAAATACTATTATCAAAAGTCTCAAGGGTGAGGCAAAAGTCAAAGATTTTGAACATAAGTAGATAAGTCAACTTTAATATTGGAAGTATGGCTTGTAGATGCAGTAAAACCACACATCATGAATAAGTATTTCAAGAAAAATCAAAATAATTCAACACCTGATGAAAGAGATGACCTGTGTATTTCAAAGAGAACATGAAACCACAGCACAACATTCCTGAGTGTTTTAAATAAGAAATATGAGAGCAGAGATTGTGACCTGCATAGTAGAAATGAATGGTAGAATGAAAAACAAAACAACAAAGACAAAAACTTAAATTCATGGTAGCAAATCGCACTAGAGGAAAAGGAAAAGAGAAAATAACTGATTGAAAATGTAAATACATAGACATAAAGAACAATCTGGAAAAAGGGAAGAAAAAAGAATGGCATTAAAATGAAGAAGGACCAAGGTTTTGCCCTTCAAAGTTCTGTCACATTTAAAGGAGAAAAAAAGAAGATGGCATCTTTTCTTCTCTAGTCATTTCCCCTCCATCTCAACCTCACTGGCTTGTGATACTCTTGTGACAATGTTGAAGAAGACAATTTTGTAAATGGCCTTTCTTGAAGGACTTTCGTGAAGAGCTCAACATAAATATAGCAAGAGCTTGTATATATTTGTTTTAAAAAGTTATTGGGGTTTTAAGATGTTTACCTTTCTGAATTTGTATCATATAACCTTTTGAAACTATCCCTGAGAAGCATAAAGAGCTTGCCTATACTTTATAGCCCTCACAGAGTTGTTCTGCTACCCAGATAAGACTTAATCATATGCTTACTTACTATCTCTCCCTGTGGATCACTTTCCCTGTGGATTTCTTAGTAGGATAGCATTCTTTTCATTTCTGCCAAAAATATATCCTTCTTAGATGGCCTAAAGTGTTAATGAGTATGGAGTATTACTTATGTTCATCTCTTAATTGAATGTTTATTTTATTTAATATAATTATAAAATTGGGGAAAACCGTATAATGCATAGAGTTGCTGCTTTGCAAGTATTTCAGGGAAGGATAATGGGAGATTATGGAAAATTAATGGCTCATAAAGTAATGAGAGACACTGAAAGATAAAATATGTTTAAAGAACACTGGTTAATAAGTTCAATTAAACAGAGTCATTCTGGGTATATTTAAGGACAAGAATTGAAGAAGATAACAAATAGAAGAAAAATGCAAAAGATCTGCAAAGATTTTAAAAAAAAAAACTTTTTATCAACCTCAAACACAGAAGAATGATTACACTTGTACCATAACATCACTGTCTCAGATGTGCCTTTGAAAGAAGGTAGAAATGACACTAAAGAAAACAAAGACTAGATGAGCAATTGAATTGGACCAAGTGTATAAATGGAAATAAAAACTGTGCTTGGAGTCAGAGATTGTAAATGTTGAGGGGCATATTCACAGAAATGTGAGAAAAAGGAAAATATCTGAAGACATGGAAACAACTTAAGGCCTTATGAATGCAACAGAAAGTCAAGAAAAGAAGCATGAATAATTTTAAAAGTAAATGTTTTTGTCATCTATGTAGAAATTCATTTATTTTGGTTTTTTTGCAGAAGAAAAGATTCCAATTTATATATTTATTTTTGCTTTACAACATTCATTTCCGCAAGATTTTGAGTTTCAAATTTTCTCCCCATCTCTCCCCTCCCCCACTGCCAAACACCGTGCATTCTGATTACCACATTCCCCAATCTACCCTCCCTTCTACCAAACCACTCCCTTTTCTTATCTCCATCTTCTCTCTTTTCTTGTAGGGCAAGATAGATTTCTCTACCTAATTATCTGTACTTGTTATTTCCCAGTTGCATGCAAAAACAGTTCTCAACATTCATTCCTAAAACTTTGACTTCCAACTTCTCTCCCTTCCTCTCTCCCCACCCATCCCCACTGAGATGGCAAGCAATTCAATATAGGCTATACATGTGTAGTTTTGCTAAAGACTTCCATAACAGTCATGTTGTGGAAGACTAAATATATTTCTCTCCATCCTATCCTGCCTCCCCCATTTATTCTATTCTCTCTTTTGATCTTATCCCTCCCCAAAAATGTTTACTTTTCATTACCCCCTCCTCTAATTTGCTCTTCCCTCTATCATCATCCCCCACAACTCACTTATCCTCTTCTCCCCTACTTTCCGGTAGTGTAAGATATTTTCATACCAAATTGAGTATGCATATTATTACCTCCTTAAGCCAAAAGTGAGGAGAGTAGGCTTCACTTTTTCCCTCTCATCTGCCCCCTTTTCCCTCCCTTGAAAAAGCTTTTCCTTGCCCTTTTTATGACATAATGTGCCCCATTCCATTCCTCTCTTTCTTTTCCTAATATATTCCTCTCTCATCCCGTAAATTTATTTATTTAGATATCACCCCTTCCTATTCAACTCACCCTGTGTCCTCTATGTGTGTGTGTG